>OZ008369.1:198007373-199207373 GCA_963931995.1 Phaonia tiefii
ACGACACTATCGAGTATATAGCCACGAAAAAGCTTCTCAAAATACCGTTCGCAATCGGTGTAAAACTGTACGTCCCAATCAGTGAGTGAAAACTGGAAAGCGCGCAGCTCAGTGGTTGTGAGAAGTTCTCCCCGGTCCCTTCATGGGATGTAATGGGAAACCATTTATTTATTTTTTATATCATAGGTGTTGGAGCAGATAACTTTTGTTAAATGGTTTTATGTGTCCTTTAAAGAAGAATTGTTTCATAACATTCCCATTCTATCCTCATAAATGAATTCCCGTTAATTGTCGCAATTTAATGTCTTCATGTTTCCTTTCGTTTGTCTGTCCGCTTGGGAAATTCTATCGTTTGTATTAGCTGTAAGCCATTTTCTAAGGAGAGTAAAAATCACTTGTTAAGTACAATCTGCAATTACCGGTGGCATTTTTTGTTTTCACGCACGCTTCCTGTTCTTTTTAAATTCAATTTCAAACAGCCCCAAAGTTAAATCTATTAAATTTAATAGTACAACAATTACCAAACATACAATAGCATTATTATTGAAATATGTCTTGCGCTGCATACTGAACTGATTCTATTCACAAATAAAACAACAATACGTTAGTGATACGTTACGTTAAATTTTTACATGTTTACATTTTAATCAGCTCACATTGACAACTTGTGCATCTAAAGAAAAACAAAATGTCTGTTGTTATTGCCTTACAACAGCAACAAAATCTACTGCTTCTACCTTTTCAATATATGTTGCACACATTTGCCCTAATTAGAGTATGAAAAAATCCGACATTTTCAAATAACCGGTTTGCGGTTTATTTGAAAATCAGTTTTTCGGGAGACCGGTTTTGGGTTGTATAGAATGGAAGAAACCGGTTAATTTTCGTTTTTATTTCTCGGTTTTTCATGGAAAACAATGTTTTTACATTTTTGTAAATTATCACAAAAACAACACAAAATAAAATGTTCTTGTCTTGTTTCCTGTGCCCGAAAAAAAGAGTTGGTATTAATCAGCAAATATAACACAATTGAGGAGTGACGAAGCAAATGTAGTTAACTACAAGATTTTTAATTTCGAGTTAAATACAAAAAACAAATAAAAAATGTCGCATTTAGAATGTAATTTTTGTAATAAGGAAAACCGATTGAGAAAATAATATCTTGCGAAATGGCCAAATAAGAAAACGGTTAGACTTTAAATGTAGAACATATAGGGATTTTAAATTTACAGTTAACCAGTTTTGCTCTGTCACAAAGTAGTTAACTAGTTTTGAAACGCCACAGTATGTAGTTAACTAATTTTGCTCCGACAATTTGCTCCAAATAAGAATAACAAATAGTATTTTTTTTGCATATATTTTTATTTGAAAAAATCAATACTGTTGAAATTATGTCTCTGTAATGTATGTATAGTTAAAGCAGAAATCATACTTTTGAATAATTTAATTCTGGCTGCAAACATTCGCAATTGCACAAAAGATCTTCTTCAACGCCGTTACGAGGAATTGATCCCTTATTGCTGTCTAAAATTTCCTTAAACCACTGAAGCTCCTGCAGCCCAGTCCAATGCTCGCCAAATTGCTTTGCTAATAAATTAGAAACATCTCTATTTTTTTCATTACTAAGGACTCTCTTCAGATATTTTTCTTTTATAGTTCTGGGGTGATTTTGGCCTCGTTTTAGCAAAGGTTGAAATTTTTGTGTACTTTCGTAAAAGAAGTTTTCATTACATTTAATTTGCACATCACTATTTCGGCTCTGTGATTTCCTTAATTGAATTCTTTTAAGGCTTTGAATACCATCGATCTTTTTGTAGTTTCTTTTCCCTAAGGCTTTTATATCATAAAGAGTCCAGTCGTCATATAACTTATGCACTCTTCCGTGCTTCTCAAATATTTGGAAATATTCTTCTTCCGTAGTAATTACCGAAATTTTTCTAAGCTCTTTCTCAAGCCTGCCAAATACTCTATCCGCAGGCAAAAAACTGTGACCTCGAACAGGAAAAAATATATGTATTTCTTTCATTGAGTTTGGAGATTTATTTAGTAGCCAAAACGCTAAAGTATGAATTATGTGACAGTTTTTGTTCTGACCTCCGCATCCATCGTAGAACAGACGCAGTAACTCAGTATCGTCTGCAAACTCGATATTATTTAAATGGTGGAGAAGAGCAGATCCTATAACTTCTGCTCCACGGCCAGATTGAGTTTCATTCCAGCAGTAAAAGTCTGGATTGGTTGAGTCGGTGTTTACAATGCAAAAATTATAAAGGTTCAATTGGCGACTATAAAATGCTTCCTGTATCGGTGTTTTAGGCAAATTTAACACTTTTTGCATGTCAAAACAAAGGGTTTTACTTTTCGGGACATTTGTCTTTAAATGCGTATAAAAAGCTTTGGCTCGAAGTGTGTGTCACCCCTTTTGTGTAAAAAGTCGTTCCCTCTCAATTGCATTTGTTTCTTTTTTAAGATTGTTAAGCAACAATGTACAGGTACAGCATGTGTCTGACGCTGATGATGAAAAACCAATATTAAATTTTTGCAGAAATATTTGGTGAAACGTTGTGCGTTTTACTTGCATTGCAACAGCAACTGAATTATTATACAAATCAAATAATTTCTTCACGCTTAATTCCGAAGAAAGGTACACTCGACGAGATTTTGCTCTATTATAATGACTCTCCTGTGCTGGAAGGTTTTTAATAAAGTTTGTGACGCTTTCTTTTTTATTGATGCTCTTATTAGAGACCCTGTCACCTCCCCGATTTTCTTTAGGTATTTTTCCTTCATGAATTAAACTTCCAATGGTTCTAAGTCGCCCTTTTTTTATATCAAACACATTTTGGAAAAAAATCGCACAGACCGCAACATTCTTTCCTTTGAGCTTAAGGAAGTATCTGCAACTAAACTTCCGCATTTTCATTGATGCACTTGTAACACGGTTTGGTATATAAGGAGCAGATATATGTCTTGCTGTACTTTGCCATTTCTCTTGAAGAATTGGTTACGAAGAGGCAATAAGTCTTCAACTTCAAAATCTTTGCATTTTAATGTTTGGCACTTATGTCTGCACATCGCTTTGTACTCATTGCGCAGCGGGCGTATGTTCTTATATCTGTGAAGATTAAGAACATAATAATATGCGTAAGACATATTAGTTCAAAGTACATTACTGTCAAACTATTTATTGGTCAATTTTGGACTTACTTTTCATTCCATTTCTCCTCAGCAATTCTAGTTATTTTTTGACGCTTTCTACTGCCATTATTTATATCAGATATGATTGTTGTCTGTTCCATATTTTAACACAAAACGTATAAATGTTTCGCTTTAAAATTCTGACACACTTCTCATTAAAGGTTTTTATGATTTGGCAACAGCGATATGGCTCACTAGATTATCGAACTTACTTTGATACTATTGTTTAAAGCGTAAAGTGTTTTTTTTTCGAACACTTTGAAAAATATCGTATTTAACCAATTTTGCTCCGTCTCTCGGTTTTCAGATCATTTTTATATGAAACCCTGTTCTTTTTGTTTCAATTTGATTGCAGTATGTGGTAGGGTTTAAATTTTAAGACCCATATCATGTGTCATCTCATTTTTCGCCAAATCGTAGTTAACCACTTTTGGTCCGTCACTCCTCATATGTTCTTTTGGTGAAATTCCTTTTCGCTAATGTTTATTACCCTGTTTATAATATTTTGGGCCGTATTCATTATGACTCTTCTCGGGTGTTGATAAGTTTATAACTCTTCCAGAAGCTGTTGGCTTTTGATACCAATCCAATAGGATCTTATTGCCCCTTCTGATGACCGTCGTGTCGAGGTACGGGAGCTTGCCATTATCTCCTTTTTTCATTGTGAATTTTATATTCGAATTTTAGATACTGAGTTTCGCCAGACTGTTATTATGGCACTTGTTTTGAAAAAAAAAGGTTTCTCGTCACATGCCATGAATGGATTGAGCAGAGCTTCTCACAACCAGTGAACTGTGCGCTTTCTAGTTTTACACTCACTGATTGGGACCTACACTTCTACGCCGGTTTCGAACAGTATCTTGAGAAGCTTTTCAATAGCTAAGAACTCGATAGTGTCGCCGTCATTACGCGAGGTGGCCGTCGACGAAAGAAATGTAAGGTGGCCTGACCAGGGATCGAACTAGGGATGCCAAACGGGAAATCCCGAATGTCGAAAAAAAAAATTTAAAAATCCCGGGACTTATTAAAATCCCGAGATTTTTCGGGATTATTATTAATTTTGAAAAACATAAAACTAAAAACAATGACAAAAGTTCAGTGTGGTGTTATTTTTTGGAAGAGTCGAAAGGTGCACCTCAAGCAAAATGCAAATTGTACAAAAAGGGTTTAAAACCAATGGCGGCTCTACAAAAGGTTTAATAACATCTTGACGTAAGTTAATTTTGGCATATATATGTCTATTATACGGGTTACTCTCCAAAAATTTCAAAATTTATTACGTCGGGTAGATCATGTTATTTTACACAAAGAAACTAAAATAACAAAATCGGGGCAAATGCGTAGTTTCGGAATTTTGAACTCAGACACATCGGATACTTTTTCCGCTAACGTACTGTGTCAAGTCATAACAAACTCAAAAAACAATGTCGCATTTTTCGATAAGTCGCTTGGTTATTGAGTTATCGGATGTTTACATTTCTCAAAAATTTAAAAATTTTTTCAAATATATTTTGTTTTTGTTTGAAAAAAAATATTCGAAAAATTGCGCGATGTTTTTAAAATAATTTTTGTTTTTGTTCGAGAAAAGTATAAAAAAATCTATAATTTTTCTAAATGTCAACATCCGATAACTCGATAACTAAGCGACTTATCAAAAAGTGGTACATTATTTGGTACATTTTGTTTTATACAAAAAAGTGATATCAATGACTTTACACGGTACGTTAACGCCATAATTCTCTCACATATCCGATATTTCGGAACCCATAACTCAGAAACTATGCATTTACCCCGACTTTGTTTCGAAAATCCCGAATCCCGGGATTTTTTAAAATCAATCCCGTTTAGCATCCCCAGATCGAACACACATTATAATGTCGAAGAGCTGCGCACACTAACCACTGCACCACTAATTATAACACTTGAATTACAATTACATTGTCTGTGCATTTCGTAAAAACCTTGAATCTACTATCACAGTTTCAATACACCTTTCCAACAGTTCTTCCATCACAATGTCAGCTATTATTGGAGACGCAGAAGATCCCAGGGGTAAGACTCTCTTTGGTTGGTAAATGTTGTCGTTGTATATGAAGTATATATTTTCCGGCATACAGTAATGTAATATATTCAAAAACAAGTCTTTATTAATCTTTGCCAGTTTTTGGATTTCTGGTAATTTGTCTTTAATTACCTCCAAATCCAGCGCTAATGGTATACTAGGGAAAAGGCATACCATGCCCAAGGAATCCATTATCTCGTCTTCTTCTATTAGTGTATTCTCAATTGCTTCTTTAAACCCGTGATTTAGTTAGAACGTTCCGTGGAAGGTGTATTAATCGATGAACAACTAAGTCTCAGAGGCAAGCTATTGTTGTGAATTTTAGGAAATTCATAAACCCTGAGTGCCGTGGACGGTTCCGTGTTCATATTTTTTGATTCAATTTGGCTTAAAGGACTAATATATACGCTTCATAAAATGCAAATCTCATTGTATTTAACTAAGATAATTAATCTCAAATGCAATAGTAAAACGAATGCAAAAGGCACTCTGGTCAGCAAGCAAATATTTTTCAAAGTGGAAAATAAAGGTTAACAAAAGCAAATCGCAAGCCATACTTAAAGGGTTTTTCAACAGAGACGCTACAAAAGTAAATCGATACGGACAGCAAACGACGCCATATTTTTTCCCGCTCTTTTGACATTTCTCTTCAGTAAGGTTTGCCATTTCATCATGGAAAGATATACGAGCCAACAACGAGTCGAAATTATTAAAATTTACTACCGAAATTTGGAGTCAGTGGCCTCAACGTTAAGAGCGCTACGCCCAATTTATGATCGTCATAATCGTCCTACCAGATCAACAATTGAACGCCTATTGGAAAAATTTGAATCCACAGGCACAGTACAAAATGTTTCCGTGCCAGTGAGACAAAGAAATGCCCGTAGTGTCGAGAATATTGCTGCCGCTGAGGCTTCGGTTCAAGAAATCCCAAATGTGCCTCTCACACGTCGTTCTCAAGCGTTGGGCATCTCTGTGACGTCGTTGTGGCGAATTTTGCGAAAAGATCTTGGCCTACATCCTTACAAGATCAAATTGACGCAAGAACTGAAGCCGCTTGACCACCATAAGCGTCGAATGTTCGTGAATTGGGCTGGGCAACAACTTGAAAATGATTCGGATTTTCATCGGAAATTCATCTTCAGCGATGAGGCTCATTTCTGGCTGAATGGCTTCGTCAATAAGCAAAATATGCGTTAGACAGCAATCCACACGTTATCCATGAGTCATCATTGCATCCCGAAAAAATTACGGTTCGGTGCGGTTTATGGGCCGGCGGCGTCATTCGGCCGTACTTCTTCCGTGATGATCAAGACCGACACATTACTGTGAATGCGAATCGCTATCGTTCAATGATAACCGAATATTTGTGGCCCCAATTGGATAATATGGACTTGGAGGACATGTGGTTCCAACAGGACGGCGCCACAAGCCACACAGCGAATGCCACAATCAATTTATTGGAAATCAAGTTTGGTGAACGTGTTATCTCACGAAATGGCCCAGTCGATTGGCCGCCTCGGTCGTGCGATTTGACGCCGTTAGGTTATTTCCTGTGGGGCTACGTCAAGTCTATGGCGACGATTGATGAACTTCGTACGAATATCGAACGTGAAATTGCAGCAGTATCGGCCGATTTATGCTTGAAAACCGTCGAAAATTGGGTTCAGCGTCTGGACTTCTGCAAGCGTGCCCATGGGGGCCATGCAAAAGAAATCGAGTTCCGTACATAATGGCATCGAACGTACTTTCACAGGAATAAAGAATTTCATTGGTATCTAAAACCGGGTTTGTTTTATTTAAAAAACTTTTGTCACCAAGTCACCAAAGAGAAAACCCTCCAAAAACTTAGTGTCTAAGGTAGGGAAATTGGTTTTACGGATACAATAGTCGTGTTTTGGTTAGAAGCAAGCGATTATCGCTTGCTAAGTTGCAAAGAAAACGGTTTTTTTTAGCGAGAAGTCATTTTATTCAACAATATCAAAAATGGTTAAAAATGGTAAAAGATGTCAAATTTTTTTTGTTTTAAACTTAGCGAAAATGAATCTCGTCGCTAAGTTTTCGCTAAGTGCTTCATACAAAACTAGCGAGTATATAAGCAAGCGTTGTAACCAAAACATGCTTAATATAACCCTTGGCCAGAAACTGACATTTAATAACCACATTCACAATGCGTGTATAAACGCCATAAGATGTAGCCGAGGATTGTATCCGCTCTTAAATAGGAGATCGAAATTCAACGTCAAGAATAAACATCTCTTGTATAAAATGTTCATAAAGCCTAAATCAGTCAAGCGATAAAAAAAAGTAGCGTAAAATAATTGTAAAGTATGAAGAGAGCAAGAAACAGTGATGTGATGCGAACATGCGAAAATTGCAAGGAAGTATGTACCAATAAACCACCCGATTTTGCTAGCAACTCTAGTTTAGGTATAACCCCTGTTTATAGTACATGCAAGTAAATTGTTGCAAGTTGAGAATACGTATTATCATCGAAAATTTCCAAAATTATCGAAAACATAAGCCAATTTTAGTAGTGTCTACATCAGGGGTGCCCACGGCCTATGCGCTTGGTGCGCATTTGTTTTAGTAAAAGCGTTAAGCATAGGCTGAGCATTCTGCTATGCCTACACACCTCTTTATATGAAATACACATACCCCAGGCGCTCTCATCGTAAATTCTGTTGCTATATTTTGAATGATTTCGTTGAGTCCGAAGCACTTGAAGAAATCATTTTGTGTTGTGAGTTTCAAGTGGATAGATTATTTTTTGTGTCCATAATGAAATATATTATTACTTTTTTTATATTCGCTACACACATGTTTTGTGTCCATAATGAATTATTATTAAATTTTTTTACCAGTGTACGTACTGAAATATTTTTGGTTTTCCTTGTGTGTGTTACTAAAGTGTAAAGGTTTTGCTCCATATTTCTGTTTAAAATATTAATAGCTTTACTTCAATTAATCGGATTCCAGTTTTGCCATGTATTGAACATCTGCAAACATCGGTGCTACTAAGTATTTTCTTCTAACACTAACTAAAACTTATGAAATTCGTATATTTAATTACCATCAACAGATTTTGAACTGCGCTTTCATATTTCTTTAAACAAATGTACACGAAATTAGTTATAATTATAATTTTATATTTCACCAAATGCCAATATAAGTATATTGATTCACTCTTATTACTAGGTACCACTGGTTTTGATTTTTATATTTCGTTTGCTGCAAGTGAGAAATATTTAATGCCTCCAAACTTTGAAGGCAGTTGAGCTGCAAATTGATGAAGTGCGATTGAATTAGTGAAAAAGTGTGAGTGTATTGCGGTTTTCGAATTTGAACTTGCTTGGGTAAACGGTGGGTAACCACAATAAGAATTGCATTTGATTTTTTCTAAAAATCTGATAATTTGGGAAAAATATACCGGAATATTAAATTCAGAAGAAGCCATAACAAATTATTTTAAAAAATCCAACGATTTAAATTCTTTTTTCAATCAAAATATATACAATTATTTTAAGATTTCAAATAACAAATATCATAAAATGTAAATTCCGCAAGTTTTTAATTTTTTTACAGGTTTTTCCACATTCGATAAGTCGATAATTAAGCTAGTTATCGAAAAAGTTTTTCCTCTTACTTTTAGATTTCTATTAAAAATATATTTAATAGAAATTTACATTTCTTTTTACACAAAAAATCGTCACAACGTTCTGTAAGTAGATTACACGCGTGATTCTTCATCCCATGTATCTGAACTTTAAAGCCCCATAATTCGTAATGATAATAATACTCGTATTTGTTAAAAGGATATCAAATTATTACATCTGACGATATCTGTAATTATGTATCTAAAAGTGTAGGATTTTCTAGTAGTAATTCGTAATAGAACGGTAATAACTAGAACGCTGATACAGTAATATATGAATTTTGTCCCCATTTTTCGGGTAAAATTAGATCAAATTAAATTTTATATCAGATATAAATGATTTTATACATCAACATTTAAAACATCAACATTTCTATCGAGTAAAAGTGTTATTGGGTAGACTTAGGTGTGAATGTTAAGTTTGTGTAAATAAAGGTAACTGTTGCACTTATCGTAGTTTGAAAAAATATCAAATAAAAAAAGTCAAATATTGCTAAAAAGGGATGATTTGATTTGAAATTATTACGAACAAAAAGTGTCATGATGCAAACGAGAGTGATTTCCTAAATTGCTTACTATTCGAAAAAACCCCAACTATTTTTCACTAGGATCAATGTTTTCGACCAGATAGATGGTGTGATTCGAACATTCAGCGAACAATGAAATTAGTCAAAATATCATTAATGATATAATGTAATCTGCCGATAAACAGGAAAATACTTATGTAATACGAAATAATAATCTTAGTAAATCTGTCTCTTGTTGTTCACGTTCCCTTTGAAAATATTGAGAAATTGCAACCAATTTTATCTAAGTGTTCATCACATTACAAGCACATAATCTGTCCATTTCCACACATGTCCTTTACACATTTGTATATCACAGGCAAGCAAACATGTTTTCAGACATAAATAACATTAATCTACAAAAAATGTGAACTCTTGTCGATGAACTATTTGGTATTAATCTCCCCATTAAGATTGCATAGGTAGAATGCAATCGATTCAAAAAACACCTGTAGTTGTTGGCAACATATACGCCTAGACAATTTATCCAATTCGCGATTGTGTGCAAATGATATTGAAGGAAGCGAAATACGTAAAGTTCAATAGAAAGTCAAGAAACAGTCTTTTGAAATATAATGTACCGACGATTCCACATCTTTGCAACAACCCGTTAAAAGGTTATATGTATGTATGTATATATGTATAGTGCAACATTCATTTTATGCGGATAGAATGTGTGTGCTTCGTGAGTGTAACACAAATCTTTGCGCACTGAGCTTAATGAGAATAATCGTGGTAATAATCATTACTGACCAATAATCGACGAGTGTGGATCCGTACGTGCACTTGTGTATTATAACTACCTACCCAACTCTCCCACCACAACCGAGCGGATGTTGCCTGAAAATGCTTTGGTCGTTAATGGCAAATAGTAAAATAAAGCAGACTAGAAATTTCAGTTAGATACACTGGCAAAAGCACAACATCACCCTAAGTCATTTACCATATGGTAAAATAGAGATAATAAATGGCTTAAACCTAAAATAGGTCGGCAATTCGACTTCAGCTCCAAACTAAAAAAATCGGTAGCAACGCCTATTTCCGAAGTTATGGGTCCCCAAATTTCGGACATACAGGATGATAGTACGAGTGTGGTACCATGTTATGGGACCGATTTTACCACCTTTTTATGTAAAAGGAGTCGAAATAAACAACCAAAATTAAATAAATTTTCGATAACTGTCTTAGCTATCGAGATATCGGAAGATTAATTTTTAAAAAATATCGTGTTTTTTCAATTTCAACATTTCACAGAAAAAAATGTAGGTCCTAGAAATCAAAAAATTAGCCAAAAAATTAAATATATTTTATTGATAACTGTGTTAGTTATCGAGATCGCAACAAAAAAATAAAAAGTTATCGAAAAAATTTATTTACTTTTTCGGCTTATTTTTTGATTTCCCATTAAGACCTAATTTTTTCCCGTGAAATGTTGAAATTGAAAAAAAACGATTTTGAGGCACGGGTCCATCTATATTTTGGAAAAGGTCGCTAATATCGTACACACTGTTCATCTTTCTATTTCGAATTTTGTTACCCAGGGTAACCCATCCCCATTTTTGATCGAAAATATCAAAAACTTAGGAAAAATCTCTATATCTCGGAACGAGCGTCCAATCGAAAAAATAACAAATTTTTGCCCGTTTCGAAGGGGTTTTCATAAAGTGGAATGGATGGAAGAATTTTTTTTCGAAAAATCGCCAAAATAAGGGAATCGCTAAAATAAAAAGTGGCTATAACTCGAAAACGGTGCGTCCAAATGAAAAAATAATAACAATGTTACCTCCATACGAGGCTTTAACCAATGGGTGTATCCAATATGGCATCACTTTTTTTTCGATTTATAGTCATCTTTTTATTTTAGCAATATTTTTATTTTGGCGATTTTTCGAAAAAAAATCCTTCCACACGAGTTGGACCACTTTATGAAAACCTCTTAGAAACCCGCAAAAATTTGTTATTTTTTCGATTGGACGCTCCGTTCCGAGATATAGAGATTTTTCCTAATTTTGATTGGACGCTCCGTTTCCGAGAGATACACTCAAAAAAATTATAGCTACATGGGCTATATTTTCTTCATGCTAAATGCTATAAACATAGTAAAAAACGGGATAGTAGATTTTTATTACTGCATCTGCTATATTTTCTACGAAACTTTAATATCTGTTATTGTTATAATTTAATGTAACTCGTTTTTCACCAATAACATTTTACGCTACGCTTCCTCATAGTTTTTGCTATATGAACATAATATCTACAGATATAAAATATAGCTAGTCTTGCTATAGCATTTGGCGCACTTGTCTATATGCCATATTATATACTGATTCGAAATATACCTACTACTGCTATAGCATTTGGCATACTTGTCTATATGACCATATTATGTACTGATTCGAGATGTAGCTACTACTGCTATATTTTCAGCACTGCATAGTGTATACTATTGCGCCAGTTGCTATCTATGTAGTCTAGCTACAATGAAATATAAGAGATTAACGCTAATTTAAACACAACAATATTGATTGCTTAAAAATATTTATTTTTATTTTGTAATAAATGTGCCGCGTACTTTAACATTTTTTGTACAAATTACTACAATTCATTGCACTGAAAACCACTACACAGATGTCGATCAGTTGTTTTCTTCCCAAATTAACTTCTTTTATTTCAATTTAAACAAAGTTACCTTCAAAAATGTCTATAAGTGAGGATAATCCCCATTTACTTAATTTATTTCTCACAAAATTCTCCATTATAAAAAGGTTGTTACTCACTTCACAATAGCTTCACAAATGAATGATGAAATCAGACGCTAGAAGATGTAAGGGAGCATAGCGAAAATAACAACACTGCTAGCCAGTGATGGTATTTTTGAAATTTATATATTGTACCACGGCGGCAACCAAATTGTACCAAAAAGGCTCCAATTGTGCCAAACCAAAACATACATTTTCAAAGGAATTAGTTTTTTTATTTATTAAGAAGAAAAAAAGGAATTAAAGTTTAAATAGCATATATATTCATTTATACATTCATGAATCTGTATTTTACTTATAAAAAATCAATTAAATTCAACGAGAATTGAAAGAAGTTTATTTGAAAGTAAAATGTATTCATTCTTTAATTCATTAACAGATTTTGGAAAATAGTTTTTGACATTCTCTTTGAATAATAACATATGTTGATGGGAAATATTAGTTTGAGATATAAAAACTGTAACGACTGCGCCACAGAACATTTTTTTGTTCAAATGCAAGCCGGCTATCAATTACAGTCATTAACCAATTTCAACTACGTTTTTCCAAATTTATCTATTTTGCCCGTTAATGTTGTACTAAATAGCAAAAAATATCTAAAGTGTATCTAAAGAATATCTTATAGCTTGCCTTTGAGCACAATCCGTCTGACAAGTATTGGAAAAAATTCAAAGAGAAGATGAATACATTTACACGATCATTCACATAAAAGGTGAAGATTTAAGCACAATCCGTCTGACAAGTATTGGAAAAAATTCAAAGAGAAGATGAATACATTTACACGAACATTCACATCAAAGGTGAAGATTTAATCGATGTGCAACATATCATGAATTCTGTACCAAGAAATTGCCGAGAGTACCATAGTTCATTTTAGAGAATTTGAATAGTACTAAAAAAGTATTGAGAGTATCACGGTACCATTCAGAGTTCAATTGTACCACAAATAGTACAATTGTACCACTTTTTGCATCACTGCTGCCAGCTATAACAAATACCACATTAGCTACTTATAAATAAGCTCAATGCTATGAAATTCATTTACTCATTATAGGGAGCATGGCGAAAATTACAGCACTGCCAGCTATAACAAATACCAAATTAGCTACTTATAAATACGCTCAATGCTATGCAATTCAATTACTCATTATAGCTGCATATGCTATGCAAATCGCCGCTGATGCATCAAAATCATTCACCTGCGGCTATGTTCAATTCCTAAAAAAATACAGCTATTTTGGCTATATTTGATATAAATCAAGACATTTCACTAGCTGAAATTAATATAAAGTTTACCAAATGCAGTAATAACACCGTTGCTATAGTTTATAGCAAACAAGTAGTAATTCCGTTTTTTGAGTGTAGACATGATTTTTTGTTTGAAAAATTTTATTTTTAGCGATTTTTTTAAAAACAAGTGATGCCATATTGGAGGTTAATGCCTCCTTCGGAGGTAACACTTTTTTAAAATTTTTTCGATTGGACGCACCGTTATCGAGTTATAGCCACGTTTTATTTTAGCGATTTTCTTATTTTGGCGCATTTTCGAAAAAAAAATTCTTCCATACGATTTGGACCACTTTATGAAAACCCCTTAGAAACCCATTACCCATCGTCGTGGGTAGCTACCCCTTATTTTACCCATTTCCATGAGGTAGTGAGTAATTCCCCATTGTCGTGGGTAGCTATCCATTATTTTCCCCATTGCCCTGAGGTAATGGGTAATCGTGATGGGTAATTCCTCATTTTCGTGGGGAGCTACCCATTATTTTCCCCATAGCCTGTGGGTAATGGGAGAACGTTCATAACACGTTCCCCACGACGATGTGTATGGGTTAAACATGGCGGGGGGGGGGGGGGGTAAATACGAACTCTGATATCAACACGGAAAGTTAACAAAAATTGAGAAAAAAAAATTCGTACGAAATTATCACTTACAGGGTAAAACGGCACCGAAATTAGTTGTGGTAATATTTCTTCTTGGTAAATTCACTTTGAACTTGAGTCTATTGCCCCATTGCTGTAACTTTTGAGAAATGAAATCATATTTACCAATTCGCGCTTTAGGGTGAGGTTATACAATACAAAGATAAACATTAAAATATTGCAGAGCTTTCACAGATATAAACGAACATTCAACCGATGAGAATGTATCACCCCTTCACTCCATTCGTCGACATCAACATAACACGTAAAGTACAGGAGTAGTGTGCTTCCATGGTATAATCAAAATTAAGTGACCATTAAAATGCCATAAAATCATTTATGTCGCATACGATGTTATTACTGTATTGAGTCCTAAAAATCCCAGCAAAATATTTTGATTGGAGTAAGAAAAGGTAAATATTATTTTTCGTCGTATACGTAGAGGCAGAATATATTTATCAGTAAAGTTGAATGATAATTTATACTGGACATATGTATATCCCTAAGCTAAAACACTTGGATTGTATTTATATTCATAAAAATATTACATTTAACTTTTAAAATGATGTCAAAAGGTGCTGATAACCACGAGTCAAATCTTCGATAACCTTAAAATGAGCTGATCATTTTAGCATTTTGAGACTTCAATCTTATTAGAACAAACTATCTTATCACCAAAATGAAGGCGTAAGCCTAAAGTATTTTTTTGGGCTTGCATTAGTTTTGTATCTGAATAAAGAGAAGTCCTAAACTTCTTTTTAAATTTTTCAAGATTTTGTGTTGAGCTATCGTAATAAATTTGCATAGAGCACAAGACAACACCCTCGTAGAGCTCTGAAAACTATACGTTGAAAAGAGTAATTTGCTAGATAATTGAATAACATTTTTTACAAGTACAAATACTGTCGGCCTGTTTCGTCGAGTATAGTGGAAGTACTGTTAAACCGTTGGAATTACACATTTAGAGTCCGGTACGTACGCAGGGGGGGGGGGGGTGGATGACTTTTTCAAATAAAAATTATTTAAGGATTTTTTTAATAAAATTAGGAAATATTTTTACTGTGGGTTTAATAAGAGTATTTTCATTTGTTGGCATTATGTTATTGCAGATGAAACAAAAGTATACCTATTTTTGAACAGACGAGTATATGTGGCTATGTCTACCCACTGTTCCTATGTAACTCCGTCTGTGTCTATATGAAATAATCCTCAATTTCAGACGATCAAATTAGAGAACCGGTCGTAAAATAAAAATAAGGTAAAAGGAGTCTTAACATCTTAATTTATTTGCATAAACGGGTTATGAACAATTTAATTTGGCGACTGGTTATTATAATCGGGTTTCTAATTTTAAGAACCGAAATAAAACACCAGTTACAACAGGGAAGTTTAATAATCCCGGTAAAACGTATGGTAAAAAATTGCGACTTCACCTCATAATCATAAATCGCTTTGAATGGGACGGATGACCGGGGTATATAGTCAGATCTACTCACTTCGTTGAGTTTTTCATCAATTTATATACTTTTGCTAATTTGCCATAATTGTAATGCTGATAATTGCAAAATACTTTTAGTTTAGCCGAGAAGAAATGAAATTATTAGGTGATTTTTAAGGCTTATCAACAAATAAAAATCATTTCCTGATTTTTACTTTTTATATGTTTGGGCCACAAAGTAATTTAAATATAACTTAGAACTTTTTAATAGTTTAATTTGCAGAAGTTTATAAATACTTTGGAAAAAATATAAAAATTTGCACACTTTTTAAAAGGATTCCCCCTATCTCAACCTTTAGACTAAAAAGTCAAATCCAACATAATTTGTAATATCTTTCACAGTTTCAAATTTAATCTGTTTTAAGGTGAGTGACACTAAACTCCAAAGTTTATAAAAAAAACGTAGTATATGCAGGGTCGTGCGCAGGAATTTATTTTGGTGGAGGGTTCGACCACTTTACCAAAAATAAATACGAAAGTTATTTTTAACCATCAATATGACTTTTTGAGGTGAGCTCAAATATACATATATTATTTTTCTTGATCAGCCCAAAAAAATTAATTTATACTGATACTGAAATTTAATTTGCATTACAAGTAAAAATGCCGAAAAACATTGCAGTATTCAGTAATTTTTAACTGATAATGAAATTTAATATGCATTACCAGTAAAGATGCAATTTATTTTTACTGAGAGTTTTTCAGTAATCAGCAAAAATTTACTGGTAATACTTATACAAACTTAATTTCATTCTCAGTAAAACTTTACCCACCTCCCTGCACACGGGCCCGCAGTATATGCAAAAAAATCACATTGTCGGCAACAAAAAATCTACATTTGTTGAAATCTTAAAGTCAGTGATCGTTATCCACACTATCAACCATAGATAAAGGAATTAACTAGATATCGCACATGCCTAGGGAATTTTCTTGTTCAATGGGATATTTTCTAGATGGCGCTGGATGAAATAATTACAACGTTTGATCCCAAACAAAATATACCTTGCAAGATGTATTTATAACAGGTGCTAACAATAGGTATGGTAGGCAACATCAACAAGGATTTTGTTTTTGTTTTGTGGTCCGTTGCTATCAAATCCAACACAAACGAACACCAACAATAACAGTAAACAAAAAGATGCAATCAAAATAACAACATTTTTATTTGAAAGTGGGGAACACAACGACATGAAAAAAACTAAATTAGTTGTTTGAATAGCACAACCTGGAAAATGACTCTATTTTTGTACTGAAAAAATGTCCCACACTGTTGAATAAACGTCAGTGAATGTTATGAATGTCAATGAAAGTTACAAAACGACAACACAGCACCTAGTGACAGTACTTGACAATGCCTGTGGTATATCAACTTATTTCCTTTATCTATGCTATCAACTCTTCATAAAAATACTCTCGTATGCAGTGTTGCAATTTAATTTCTCCAAACAACTACTACTCATTACCAAAAAATATGTTATTAATACGGCGTTTACAGGCAACTAAATCATTGCATTATCAGGATTAACAGTATTTTTTCTTACAGAGTTTTACATTTTAATTAACTGTAGCTGTATTAACTCTTTCTTGCGTATTAAAATACAGTAAATTTGACGTTTACTGGTTTCCTACATTTTGGTTATTTTGTTCCAAAATATGACGCCAAAGAGAATGATAGGAACACAATGAAATTTGTAATAATAAAAACGAAATATATGATTCCTATTGGATACCAGATCCCCTAACCCAATAATTTATCACCATTTTTACAACAAAATCCCCAAATTGGGGTTAAATCCCCCAAACTGGCAACAGTGTTGAATTTCTGATAGAGAGAGAGAGAGGTAGCGAGCGGCGAATTTGTTTTGCCGGTTCCTGATTTAGAGTGGAACAGTTTATGTCTCCCTTCGCTCTCCAGCAGTGAAGATTCGTGAAAATTGCACCATGTGGCAAAACGGTACATTATGGCAAATGGTTATATTGTGCCATAATACTAATAAAAAACCACCTGCCCGGCTCTGTAAATGGCTCAGTACGGGTTCTTCCTTTCGTAGGTCATGATAGTAATAATTATAACCATCGGAACCAGTGATGCCAACTTAGCTCTATTGGGGCTAGAGTTAGCAATTTTCGACCTGGCGAAACGCGAGAAAATGCCATTAACACTGTTTTGAAAAAACGAGTAATGTGCACGCATTTTTGGGGTTTATTTAGCTCTTTACCCCGTCTTGTATACAACTCCGATTTTGGTAAAGAATGTTAACAATTTTTTTTGGGGCTAAGGGTTTGGAACAACTGTTCATATATATTTATGCACTACACGCAGAGAAAAAACTCGTTTGTCCCAAACGAGTTCTCAGATAAAAGAACTTCGTTTGGGGAACGTAATTGCGGGAAACGAATTTCTGTTGAATCATACACGGGATTTCGTTTAAGATAACCGAAAAACGTTTACAACAAACGAGTTTTGTGAAATTCAAACCGAAAAAACGTTTACGAGAACCGAAAAACGTTTACAATAAACGAGTTTTCTGAAATTCAAACCAAAAAAACGTTTACGAGACCGAAAAGCGTTTAGATCAAACGAGTTTTGTGAAATTCAAACCGAAAAAAAGTTTACGATAACTGAAAAACGTTTGCGTTAAACGAGTTTGTATAAATCAAACCGAAAAAATGTTTCTGATACCCGAAAAACGTTAACGTCAAACGAGTTTTGTCAAATTTAAACCAAGAAAACGTTTGCGATAATAGAAAAACGTTTACGTCAAACGAGTTTTGTGAAATTTAAACAGAAAAAACGTTTGTGACAGTACATGTTCTCTCTCCATCTCTGACACTCCCTGACAAAGAACAATTTCATGGCACAATTAACAAGGTAAACGCAGTAGGATTTGGTATGCATATTATGGCAAATTTAGTGTTCGAAAGGGAAGTAGAATAAGCAAAACCAATATACATACATATTGCATAAGAGCGACACGTATGTAAAAAAATATTGGAATCAGCTGCTCTAACGAGATTACCTTGTTTATTCTACCATTTAGGAAATGTGTGGGTAATGTGTACAGAAGACAAATTGCTACTCTTGCTCGTTGCGAATATCAAATGAAGAATCTTTAAGCACGAAATTGTTGTTGGTCTGGAGTAATTGAGAGAAATTTAAGTTCATCGTATTTCCTTTCATTAACAGTATGGTTAATTTAAGTTATCGGAAACGCTTTTCGTTTGCGACAATTTAAATTTTGTGCTCGTTTGATTCAAATGAGTGCTCGTTTGCAATAACCGGGTACACAGTTGCGTTAAACGAGTTTAGTTAAAATAACTACATAAACAGTTGCGACAATTGTTTCGTATGCAAATCAAACGAAATACGGTTACGGCAAACGAGCTATAAACGTTTTTTTTCTTTGCGTGTACTTAGAACGAAGGGCGAAGTTGCTTCGCAGTGTGGTTTTTTGGTTATTTCGCTTAATACTTATAGATTCTTATATAGAGAGATACACCCAAATACATCCCAAGGTATGGAAAGCAGAACCGTCTTTTAAGAAGTTTTTTTTCCATTAATTTGTTTTCCTATATTCTCTTAAATAATTCGAAAGCAAATGAATAATGAATTTTATATGGGGTCACCTTTAGGGGGGGAAAATTCATTTTACATGCCATTTCCGTCCGTTTTTGAAGTTCCGGTCATCAAAGTCACCGTACCACTTCTGACGTGGGGTGTTTATCGATTTAGGTCTTAAACCTTTCTATAAAAAGACAGCACATCTGGCAGCACATCTGAAACGATCGGCTTTGAAAAGCTGAACTGTTGACAACTGATTGTACTGCACTCTGATAAATGTGGGCATTTTCTGCAAAATATAACGTTCTAATGCAGAAACAATAATTTCAATATTTTTCCCTATGTATCTTTCTTAATAACCCCAAAAAAATCACCACGACCGCAAAAGTTTTTAAAATTTGTTTAGCTTTTTTGATACAATATTTTCTTTTACAATTTTAAACGTCAGGTTTAAAATCTGTAGAATTATGTTGTGGTAGCTGAATTGAAAATTAGTTCAAGAGAAATTTGTTACAGCAACGGAATTCAGGCCAAATTCGGTTGTTTCAAGCGGCTTAAGGCAAAATTCGGTTACTGCGACCGAAGTTATTTCAAATTCGATAGTTGCCACCGAATTGATTTGGTACCAATTTGGTTGTTGCATCCGAACTAATTCCAAGTTCGGTTATTGCAAAATTATTATTATAGATAATAATTATAGATAATTTTGTTGAAGTTATTAATACAATTGAAGGTTTAGTTGCCACAACAAAATCAATTATGAAACGAGGATGTTTCAACCGAATTACAGTTGTGGGGCTAAATTCAGTCGTAGCAACCTCAACCTTATGGCAATCGCAATTCAATGGTTACTACAACCTCTCGCTACAACCTCTTTTCAAACAATTAGTTATCTGAGTGTACCTATGTCATCATCGTTTTCGAGGAAGTGCGGCGCGATGATGCCGCCGTACCACAACCCAGACCAAACAATAACAGTTTGTGCATGCATTGCCACCTGGTGAACCTCGTGTTGATTGATACCGTCCTAAATCCAGCAATGTTTGTTGATATATGCGTTGACTCAAAACTGGGTGTCGTAGCAAAACGCGCGCAACGTTGCCACAATAGAACATTCATTTCAGTAATAATATATATCAGGAAAATTAACAATAGATAAAACATCACAACCGCCTTGAACTGTCAAAAACTGTCTGTCACTTATTTATTAAGCGCGTTTTAGCACTTTTGGGATCTTTCTCGTCAGCTTCGTTATTTGGCGAGTTTAAACACTTTTTGGGAGTTTTATCCACTCGTTTCGCATACACACAATAGTGATCACACACTCTAATGCTTCTTTCTACCTTGTCAATATATCTTGGATGAACAATTGGCGCGTTATAGTTTGCTGCGCTTTTAGTTGTTATTTCAATGCGTGGCGAGACAGGCGAGTAAGTAGACAGTGAAAACATAGACAAAAATGCTGACTTTTTTAAATCCAAAGTCACAAAATTTGGAAATTTAGACAAAAAAGAGCTTATGGAAGCCATAAATAAAAGTTTTAATTACTACCGTTCTTCGTTTCTCGCAAACGTTTTTTCAGCTCTAATTTTTCATAACTCGTTTACTGCAAACGTTTTTCAGTTCTCACAAACGTTTTTTTTTAATCTGGAGCTACTACTACTCAGTTTTTGTAACCGAAATGCCAGTTAGCGGAACCGTTTTTCGTAAACGTTTTTTCAGCTTATATTTTTCATAACTCGTTTGCTGCAAATATTTTTCGGTTCTTCCAACCGAAAATACATGTATGGATTAACAGAAGATAATTTCTGCCAACTACAGTACCCAAACGAACTTCAGTTATCTGAGATTTCGTTTGAGAGGAACGAGTTTTTCCTCTGCGTGCATAGATTTTCATATCGCGTAAAAAATTGGATACACCTTTGCAGCTTCTATTCGTTTTTTTTCGATATTTGATAAGTGGATAGCCCGCACTCCTTGCAAGTTTTAATTTTCGCTCTCGTCCACATTCAATGACTTAGCTGGGCCCATTTCCTTTAAAACTAATAGGTTTTAATCGAAATATTTTAAATTTAATGTTTGATGTTGATCTGCAACAGATTTCCACACTAAAACTGAAAAAGGCTTGATGGGTGCTATTCAAGGGAGCCAAAATATTAACTTGAGTTTTTGAATGTTCGTTTGTTTTAATTTATTTTTACGAGTCACGCTAATAATAAAATGAAACCGATCTAAAGTTATAGCTTTTGTAATCAAACAAAATATTCTGTAGAAAACAACTAAAGCGTTGCCATTATTATTTTAGGGGAAAGCAAGCTTAAAAAACATTTTCAAGAGGGTGTGCTATTCAAGTGCATTTTTTTGTCTTGCCCACTTTACTGTATTTTGCATAAATATTCCATCAACTAAATAAAATAAATATATTTGTATATGAATTTGCGAAACATAAGGACAAACCTACGAATCAAATGAGATTTTTGAAAAATTATCTATTTGATGGAATATTTATGTAACGTACAGCAAAATGGGGAAGACAAAGTATGCATGATAAAGATTTCTTTATTACGCGTCGTTTGAGACCCCCTCAAAAGAAGTTTTCAGTACAAACTAGTCTACATACGTGATTTTATTCTCTATGCTCTGTCGTTCCCAAAACATATATTGCGTATTTTTTATTATGCGCAAACGTCCATCTTTATTTCCTGACGCTATCTATTGTTATAGTGTACTTCAAAAATAATAATTTTGATTAATAAAATTGTCCATTTTTAGTTCCTAACAAAGAAACAAATTTTACACTCCAAATTACATTTTCGTTAATTCCAGTTTTCAACAAAAATATTTCAAGATGGGACAGTTTTCAGCAATTAATATTACAAGGCCCTTCTTGACGTGAACTCCAAAACATATTCTGTTAGTGAATTTATGTCAGAATTTGAATGCCAACATAATACATATTGAAGTTATACCTGAGTATGTTAACCAATCAATATGTAGTGAACTAATTGTGTTTTCTTTATTTGCATATAATATAAGTAAATATGTGAATAGAAACCCTTTCAGATTTAAAATATTAACATTTTGTTGTGATATGTCTGCTAGAGCTTTTATTACGTGTTTAAAAAGTCATACTGCTTTATTTTCGTGTGAAAGGTGCAATATAAAGGGGAAAAATGCACAATACAAGGGTTTTTAACGAAATTGATTGAGAAAAACGTGCTATGGGTTCGTTCAGAAAAAATGCGAAGCCTTATCATACTTAGTAAAAGAAAATAAAACTTGTAATTTCCTTTAAGGCTAAGAGTTCATGTTTTCTCCGGTTAGTGAAAAAAATAAAAATTACGCGGGTGTTTCGATGTTTGCGAAGCATCATTTTCCGCAGTGTATAGCCCGTTATGTCACTGCAGTGTGTATTCACTAGGGTATCAAATCGGTTGATCGTTGCTCGATTAATCGAACAATTTGTGGCAAACATTTAAACCACAAAGTTGGGAGAAACAACAATAACAAAATCAACAAACCTCAAGTTGAGTGCAATAAAATTAAAACCAACAATATATCATCTCCAGTGCAAGACCAAAAGTCACAATCAAATTAAAACAATAACAACGGTGTTGCTGAGAACTTTAATACCTCGAAACAATACATATTTAGGGTTTGCACAAGCTCTCGTAATGTTGTCAGTGTTGCCAGAAGCTGTCAAAAAACACATGCCAAAAAACGTGCAATTTGCAAAATAAAAGTAGTACTGCGGCACTTTGCGGCCTATATTCGATAAAAAAAAACACAATTTCGTAAACCATCCATATTCAAACACCCTAACCCATACGGATAGGAGTATATATCATTTGATACGGAAAAAATTTTAACGCATAGAACATGGTAGAATGAGAAGGTAAACTCGGTAGACAGCTGATTTCAATTTTTTCTCGTTGTTTAGTGGGCAGCTTCTGTCAGATTCAAGGGTTTTGTTTCTGTTTACATTTATTTGTTGGTATACGTATGTGCTGATGTTGACATGAGGAGAGCCTAAACACAAACAAAATGCCTGTTGTTGTTGCCCACAATTGTTGTTGTATCTACTGCGACTACTTGGTATTTTTACTATGGCATAGAAGAAGTCAGAAGTTGAGCCATGCCCGTCTGTCTGTATACAATGTTGGCTGGTCTACATGGTAACTGCTGTAAACCTTTAATGACTACAATGAAATTTTGTCATTTCCTATTATTTAACCAGTCTTAGTTTGGGATTGAAAAATGGGTGTTCTGATCAGGGTTTACAATTGCTGGATGGTTTTTTTTTTATTTGCTAACTGTGACTGCGAACATGATCCGAACAAACTGACACGAAACCGTACACACAAATTGTCTCATCGTCATTGGATATCTCAGGTACCAGGATCGCGGAGAAATTATATCTCCATATCTCCAACATGCTGTGCACATTTGCATTGAGATTTCCGTCCTTGTCTGTACAGAAACGGGATTTTGGATTTTTGGTAGAATTTTCGGGCTTCGTTTTTCCTTCAGTATGTCTCTCGCGCTTTCTCTACTTCCCTTTCTTACGCCTAAAGAGACAGTTTACCTCCGTTCTTTTTTCGCTATACCACTCAGTCGCAGCTCGCGTTACAATTGACTGAAGCATTACCATACGTGCAGCGTTCTTTTCATCATTTGCTATTCGACAGTCTTTATCGTACCAAGGGTTGTTGCGATGCGGTTTTTCAAAACCAAGTACGGTTGTTGCGTAAGTTTTTGTAGAGTCGGAAATGGGTTGACACTGCTCTTCAGAATGTCATCGGGAGGTAAACAATTAAAAATTGCAGTACTGCGGCACTTTACGTTCGGTGGTGCGCTCTATGCCAAAAGTTGCGAGAGTTTCCTTGAGTAGGCTTTGGCTACATCTGGTAATTGCAGCTTTCCCATGTATAGCTTTCTCTGTGTCCGGTTTCGCACGATTTTCACGATACTTAATCTTGTGCGAACCTTTGCTATTACTAGGTAGTGATTAGAATCGATGTCACTTCCTCTGATCACTGCTACGCCCATTACACTGGATGAGTGGCTACCTTCAATTACCACGGGATCAATTTGGTTCTTCGTTTTTTGATCATGGGATACCCAAGTAGCTTTGTGAATGGCTTTATGCTGGAATCTTATGCCACTAGCGACCATTTTTTTTTTGCCGTGGCAAAGTCAATCAGTCTCATACCGTTGTCGGAACTGTCAGCATGTAGACTGAAATTGATTAATCAGTAACTTTGTACTTAACTAGACAAAATTACTACGCCCTCCCATAAAAAAGCTGTTAACCGCTTTAATGAAAGCTGTTCCCGTTTTTTAAACTTATTAAAGTAATTAGGCGGTTGAACCGTCTATTCGATTTTGACCAGTAATATACTTAGGGGCAAATTAAAATTTATTTTTGTTTTTTAGTCATGTCTCGGTACATCAAATTTAAAGAAATTGCTAATAAAAAGTCTAGACCAACATACTTTTGCAGTAAAGGATTTTTTAAATGCCAACTTACGTCCATATTTAACATCCACACCCGTGATAATTCTATATACATATATAATTATAATTCCTGGTTGAAAGTAAGCATTGTTTCAGTGTTCAATTTCGAAAAACAGCCATACATTCAGCCTTATTACAAATGTCGTTCTCGTATTTCGACTACGACAGTTTTGTAAAAGATTAAAGATAAGACGCCAACTTTGTCTTTAATCTTTTACAAAACAGTCGTAGTCGAAATACGAGAACGACATTCTTAATAAGGCTGATTATAGAAAAAATGCAATTTATCGACAAAAATGCTAAAAATAAAGCAAGAAAAGTCAGAATAAATAAATAGTTTCCCATTACATCCCATAAAGGGACTGGGGAGAACTTCTCACAATCACTGAGCTGTGCGCTTTCCAGTTTTCACTCACTGATTGGGACCTACAGTTTTACACCGATTCCGAACGGTATTTTGAGAAGCTTTTTCATGGCTAGATACTCGATAGTGTCGCCGTCACTATGCGAGGTGACCGCCGCCGAAAGAAAATTTGAAGGTGGTCAGAGCCGGGTTCGAACCCAGGATCTCATGTACAAGAGCCGCGCACACTAACCATTGCACCACCAACGGCCACAAAAGTCAGAAGCTAGCAAAAATTTTCCAAAAAAGTGCTAAAAAGCATTTAGCATGTTTTTCCAGAAAAAAAAGTGCAGAAGCCAAAAAAGAAGCTAGAATTGCACTTAAAGTGCTAAACTGGCAACACAGAATGTTGTACTGGTTTGTCGGGCCTAAGTACGGAGTTGTGAACAAACATTATTGCATTTTTTGTTGTATGACCTATGTATCCAGCTTTTCCGTCAACTGTAACTGTCAAGTGCCTGGCTATAATTCTCGACAGAAAAGTGTCTTGGAAACCAAAGGTGGAGGAGAGGGTGAAAAAGGCGTCTGTTGCTCTTTACTGCTGTAAAGGGGCGATAGGAAAGCGCTGGGGACTGTCTCGTAAGATCACCATGTGGATTTATAGGACAATAGTCAGACCAATACTTCTCTATGGCATCGTAGTTTGGTGGAGGTCCCTCCAAAAGAAGTATATTCTAAACTCCTTGATGAAAATTGAAAGATCACCACTGATTAGCGTTAGTGAGGCAATGGGCATGACGTCAGGTACTGCACTTAGTGCTATCCTGAACATCTGTACTCCTGATATCATGGCCGAATCGGCAGCCGCTACATCCCTGGTGAGAATCAGAGATTGTGGCGTTTTGATATCGGGGCATTCCGGACACACTGAATTACTACACAGGATCCCCTACCTACTACCAGCGACACTTATAAGGACTTCTATTCCGAACCGGAATACCGGGGAAAAGTCACTGGAAGGGGATACCAGTAGTATCAGATTTTTCACGGATGGATCAAAGTTGGAAGAGGAAGTAGGCTATGGGGTCCATTCACCGGACCTAAATGTAAATATCTCCTTCAAGCTACCTGATCACTGTAGTGTATTTCAGGCGGAAATTACCGCCATACTGGAGGTTGCTGAACTACTGAAAAATAGTGTCACAACCCTCCGGAGAATATGTATCTACACAGACAGCCAGGCTGTTATAAAATCCCTGGAAGCCATGTTTACGTCCCTGACAGTGAAAGAATGCCACTCATCACTTAGGGTGATGGCACAGTATTTTGACATCAGGCTCATCTGGGTACCGGGACAAAGCGACATTCCAGGCAATTGCGTAGCGGATGCGTTAGCTAGACGGGGCACTACGGCACAGGTTTTTCCGGCAAAAGAAGGTGTTAGTATGCCAATCTCTACCTGCCGTTTGCAGATCAGGCAGTGGGCCGATAATATGTTCAAGGACAAGTGGAGACTTACTTCAACTTGCAAACAAGCCAGGCTCCTCTGGCCACAGGTGGACAGGAAGGGGACTAGGCAACTACTTAACTTGCCGAGAGGCAGGTTATCCACAATGATAGGAACACTTACGGGACATTGTCTTGTAGGAAAACACGCCCAAAGATTGGGACTTAGAAACTCTACTCTCTGTAGATGCTGCATGGAAGAGGACGAGGAAACGACGAAACACCTTCTCTTGGATTGCCCTGCTCTGGCAGGACTGAGAAGTAGGATATTCGGTACACATTTAGTTAGCACCGTAGCCCTTGTAAGATACGTTTTCTTACTTTTGAAAATCATTATAATAGTCAGTACTTAACAGGGCGCTGTTATCCGATTTCCCATCATCCTTCTGCTATCCGAATTAATATTGTCTCAAAAAATATCCAAAGTCTCCACTTAGACTACGAGCACATACATTTCAGATATTTCGAGTAACGGGGTAAATCGAGAGAAATCCCAAGTCTCTCAATAGATATTTAGCAGATAAATATAGTTGCACACATCTACAGAGACCGAATAGGCTGAGCTCGAATTCAAGCATGGGATAGGTCAGAGGGCGCGGCTCTGGCTTGAATGCCGGGGGGTCCAGGTTCAATACCTGTCAAGCGCGGATTAATTTTTTTTAAATTATTTTTTTTAGCACTAACTAAATATTATCTCGGTTCTATGGTTGTATTGGTTTTCTCTGAAGATACGCTTGAAAGAAATAGAAATACGAAGGCGGCTTTTAATAGTTTTGAGTGCATTTTGGGCAACATAATTTATTTTTACAACGCGCGCAAAAGCATTTTGTTCGTGGAATATTCTCTTTCCATATGTAGTTTTGTGGCAAAAAAAAATGAATAAAGTGACAACAGGCCATGATGGTTTCCCCGAGCAAGCAGAATTTCTTTTGGATTTTGGTTTTGAACGGAGTAAGAAGGCTAACTGGGCAATTGCGGTGTTACAAAGTTTTTAACAATTTATAAAATAGTGTGAAAAAACAAAGAAAGTGATTTTGATCAACAAATATCTTGATCGTCACCGTGATATTTGCTGAAATGCAAATAAAATTAAATTAATCAGAACCCCACCAACTTGTTACATAGGTAATTTGGTTAGTTAAAATAAAGTGTTGATTTTTTTTGTTAATTCAAATTCTGGTGAAACCATTAGGAAGCCTCGCTGGACAGCACTTTACACAATAAGGAGTTCTTTTGGCGGAAACGCAGAGGAATTCGCAAGAGTCAACTTGTTAACAAACTCCCCAAAATCCAGAAGAAAAACTGCCAAAATTCCGGAGAATCAGTGTACAGTACCGAAGTACTAATAAAAGCCAGTCTACAGTCCAATCCAATTGAAAACAATTTCGGAAAAAAGAAAAAACAGGTAATTTAATATTTGCTTTTACATAATGGAAAGACCATGTAAATGAATTCTGACATAAACTTAAAAAAAAAAACAGTGTCTTTGCAAAATATTTACGGGAATGAGGAGCTAAAATTGTATCCGGAACCCAATTTTGGAGAAAAAGTGATTGCCTGAACTTAAAAGAATTGGCATAGATCACCGGGAGAAACTCGCCCTCAAAAACTTCCCTCCATACTATAATGCAGTGTTTAAAATGCAATCGAAATTTCAGCCAAAACTCAAATATTGTACAATTTCATTAGCTTTGGAGATGTGCATATATATTATCCATCTTTTGCTTCTCCTAATTCAGATCCATACATTAATAGCACCAACTAATGCAAAGCCTACAGGTACTAAAAATCACAAAAGCAGCAGGAAAAGCAGCCAACTGGCTTTTTGTTTCATACAAAAGCATGTTGATCGATTATGCATTGCTTTTAATTTTGTCCACCAGCTACTTCTGTTGTTAGAGAAAACAACAAGTAACAATGCAAAAACAATTGCATGGCATCAATGATTGTGCTTTTTTGTCGCTGCCGAAAATAAAAGTACACACAAGCTGATATGAAAAAGCAATAGAATGGACATAAAAAAGCACATGAAATAGCAATCGAATGTTTTTTGATGAATTGCTATTTTGTGCGATGGGTAGAAAAAGCGTTGTGTTGTCGTTTTATAAAGATTATTTATTTTTAACCTTAATTATTTGTCTTATATTTAGCAATCTATAATTTAAAGGTATAATTCTATTTAATTTTAGTATTTTCGTTACTATTTGGAAAATTGTAATTTTCATGTTTTTGCCACTGAATTATCTTAAATATATTTAAATTGGGCTATAGTTCTCATGGTGGGGGACGGCTCAGAAAATTATAAAAAAAAATTTAAATTATGGAAAAAATCAAGAATGCGAGAAATCGCAATATCTCCCGCCGGACGGACCTGTGGCGTACACAGGGTCCAAAAAACTGATGCACCCAGGGACACTTGAGCAAAATTAAGTGTGGGTACTTCAACGAAAAGTATTCGTTGCACGGATTCAGCGGTAGCAATATTACCTTCGTGCGATGTTTGTAATTCCATTTAAGTCCACGATCACTATGTAATATGGGGGCCTTGAGACCCGATATCCCGGCCAACTATAAAACACAGAGTGTGGGTATTCATATGAAAGGAAATAATATAGCCATTGGCTTGAAAGCAATTTCGTACAAGTTCCACAATTTAAAAATTGAAAATTGCGATTTAAAAAAAATTTCTTCAAACTCGAGTATAAGTGGCGCTATTTTCGTCTCAGAGTATTTCAATGGTGAATATAACCAATAACTTATACTGAACTTTCAAGAAAATATTTTTTTTTAATTGTTTGCCTGCGGCGGTATATTCGTGTCAAAGTATTTCACAGGTAAATACAACCAATCATGTACATAGACTCTACTTTCAAGAAAATAATACAAAATTTTGTTTGCAGATCCATTTTCGTCTCTATGTATTTAAATGGTCAGTATTATATTATTCATATATACATATTATTGAAGTATTTGTATGCCATAACGGAAATAACAAGCACTCCTATAATATCACCCCTGCATTCCATTTCGGGATTTCCCAGAAATGTAAGAACGTTTTAAATATCATACGTGCGTCGTGATTACAGACCATTAGTGATCCTATGATCTTATTACCCATAAAAAACATAGTTTTTGACTATAAATTCTTTATATATGACCACTCCCCTGTGTCCAATCCCGGCCATATTTGCAGCAGATATAAGAATATGTACACCTAACCAACATAATTTGTGATTTGTATGGGAGGTACCACGCCCCTTTGTTCAATCCCGCCCATAGTTTGATAGTTAATTTTTGTCCTCGCCATTAGTTTGCCTGCGAAGTGTCAGCTTGATTGGATCACGGGAAAAAGGTTAAAAATCAATCCAAATTTTTTTCGGCATACATAGACATTTGAAGTTAATATAAAGAATTTAAATAGAAGGAACAAATTTATGAAAATATCATTTATTAATAAAAAAAAAACAAAAAAATTTCATTTATAAAGTAAAAAGGTAAAGGTACATATTAATATTGAGATCATATATTTCACAATATATTGTTTGTGTGCAGCAGCATTGTTTGTACAGCGTACAATCACTGTAGTACATGGAGCAGAACATAAAGGCACAGGATTTTAAGCAAATGTTGGAGCAAATGAAGAAATGCATGCCAACCATCACTTTAGACGACATTCTATTGTCTATTGGCATTCTATTGTCGGTGGTAAAATGAGAGTTGTCGCTAAACTGGCCAAAGAGAAACAAGAATTACTGAAAAAGTTCAGAAAAATATCATCAAAATGTATGTATTACCTAATTATATTTTACATTAAATCCGATTCATCAAAAGCCGCATCCATAGACAGCTGCAATATATCTCTGCTGCTTGTTGGGCTGCGTTGTCTTTCAGCTCCAGCATATAGGACTGCAGCTTTAATGCAACCTCTGTTTGATCGTCTGGGTCGACTTCTTCCATTTGGATAGCGACAAACTTCAGCAACCAATCAAGTTTCCGGGTTGTTTTACGATTGTTTAAGCATCTCCTAAATTTTAAAACTTCTTCACGGAACAATGCCATCTCACCACCTTTCTAAATAAAAAGTTTATTAATTTTTAATAATTAGGTTTTCTGCAAAATAATGTAATTACACATGCCTTTTGTCGTTTTCCTTGTGGAGTCTCAGTAGAAATATGTCTTTTAAATCCTGAAGTGTTTGGACTTGTATTTTCGGAGTCCTGCAATTAAACATAAAAACATGTAAAATAAAAAATATATAATTTCATTTATTTTAACTTACCGACAGTGTTATAACTTCTCCGTCCACAATGACTTCGTTTTCTATTCCGCTGCTTGTCGATACATTATCCTCGTGTGCTCAAATATTAATGTGGCTCTTCAGGAATGCCAGCTGGCCGTAGCACCCAAGTTTGGGAACATAGACATCATTCCTTCAGCATCCACTTTTCTTTGACTGAAACAGCAGTCGCTCTTCTTGCATATACTGTGTCCTTAAATTCTTCCATTTTTGTTTATGCCGTCGAGAGTGATGGTTGGCATGCATTTCTTCATTTGCTCCAACATTTGGTTGAACGCCTGTGCCTTCATGATTCGGTCAAAGTACTCCACTGATTTCACGCTGTACAAGCAGGTATGCTGCTGCACAAGAAGAATATATTCCAAAATATGATGCCTCTCCCACTTCATTGCCATCTTTTCAAAAATTTTAACAAACTAAGGGGTATATAAACTTTGGTTAACACTGGAATTTTTTTTATATAAATATGTCACGAATTCAACGAAAAAGTTATCCGCATGTAGCATGTACGTTACCCATATTGAAATGTAATCAACTTTTGTCAAGTAATCAAGTCTGATTTTCGTGGAATTCGTAAAGCACACATGATAGCGATTGTCTTTAGTGGTTAGGGACGATTTTTTTACTTTTTTATTATAATTTCACAATTTTTCCTTTTTCAGAGTCTTCGTTCACACCCTTGTGTTTTTTAATTTAAGTTTTAATTATTTTGTTTGTTTACACACTATAACACTGTGAGACAAATGGTAGGGGTCAGTGATCGGGAAGGGTTCAAACTACCGGGGAAAGTTATATCGGTAAAAAAGAAGTTATACGTGTCCCGGCGTTTCGCTGGGTCACGGCTAGGAATCGAGATATATCGATTTGAAATTAGTAACTATGATATAGGGGAAATTGTCAGCTTTGGTGGTCTTTTTTCTGACATAACTCGAGAAACACTAGTCCGATTTTGCTCAAACAAATTTAAAAAAATAACATTTTTCTATATAATCAACAGTTTTGCCGGTAAAAATAAATGTATGAAGAAAAAAAATATTTTTTGCCTAAAATATAAAATTTTTTTACTTTTTAAATTCATAAAAAATCCAAAACGGAAAAAAAGGCAAGTCGTATTACTTTCACGCAAAGTCACATAACCTTTAAATAAAACGAGACATAGATCATGAAAATCAATGGACGCGTTTCGCTTTTATTCACAATTAAGTGAAGGTATCTCATTTTGACAAGAATATTGATTTAATGTTTCAATGAATTTGGATAATATTTATTATATATTATTTATTATTAACACGTAAAATTAAAAATTATTACAGGTAATTATTAGAGTATTACATAGATACATAGGTTATAAAAATCGAAGAACGCAAAACTTATTTTCGTTTGTTTGCGCCCTTTACTTTCTTGCGTGGTGGTTCTCCTACTTGTTCAGAGTCTGTATCGGGTGAGGATCTGTCTTCATCTGGTAAAAATCAATTGTTTTTAATCAGTCAGTTAACATCATTTTTGTGACTTACCCTCGGAGGAAACTCCCATTGTATATTCTTCTTCTTCATCTTCATTGTCGGGATCGTACGTCTTTTGCGACCACCAATAAATTTCAGCCACCAGCGAATCGAGCCTTTTGCCTTTATATCGCGTTTCCATTGGCATTGCCACATGTTCATCCGACTCTGAGGCTAGCTGCTTGCTGAAGTATTCGAGATGGTGATGCAAGAAGTGAATTTTGAGGGACATATTCACTCGAATTTTCTGGAAGTAGTGCAACATCTTGGTCACAAGAGCGGGGTAATTATGGGCTCGCGTACTTCCCAAAAAATATCGTATGACTTTCTTCACTGCCCTCCATGCAAAGTAATCATTACCGTCTAAAGCACCTTTAAATTTCTTTGATTTCATGAGCTTTCGTATATCCGGCCCATTCAGAACACCTTCCTTCAATTTTGCTTCGCTGATTCGTGGGAAAATATTTTTCAAACAATCAAGAATTTTCGGTTGCTTCACAATGGCCTTGATGAAATTTTTTACGATTCCCAGTTTGATATGGAGAGGGGGCATGAGGACGTTCTCCATTGGCACCAGTGGATCATTTACGCAGTTATGACCTTTCTCCGTTGGATCTCGAGCAAGCCTATCATGCGTTTCGTATTGGTTTCCTTTAAATCGGGTATCCCAAAGGCACAAGAAACACATGTTTTTCGTATAGCCTCCTTGGAGACCTCTTAGCATCGCCACGACTTTCAGATCACAACTGATCCGTCACATGTGATCAGTGTAGCACTTTACCCAAAATTATTTTCATGGAATCGTATGTTTCGCTCATGTCTGTGCCAATGGGAATGCTTGGTTTTTTATTATATATATGTAGCAACACGACTTTCAGGCTTGATTTCGAAGAATCGATGAACATTCGCCAATCAGATGCGACATAATTAATGGCCATCGCCTCCATCAGTCCCTTTATATCCTGGCAGTAAACAAATGTGTTCCCTTCGTTGAGTGTGTAGTACCGTTAGAATAGCAATTGTCGTCTTCGATATCCGGCGACTTTGACATTAGGCTCCAAATTGTTGCCTTCTTTCAAAAGCTGGGCAAGTTTTTCTGCTTCACGTTGAGAAAGGTTTAATTCGCCAACAATCTTGACCATTCTTGCTTGTGATATTGGATTTATTTTGTTCGATGGGCCGGCTTCTGGTGTTGGTGTATAGGTGAAATCCGATTGATCGATTGTTTCAATAGAAAAAGAAGTTTCTCTGTCAGGACTTGGAAGCGGTGCAATTGGTATTTCATCCGAATGCGGTAGAGGTATTTGTGCACTTTTAACAGATATGTAAACCCTTCGTTTAAGGCCTTTACGATTTACTCCACATATTTAGTTTGCGCAAGCGTAACAGTTGTCGGAATTGTGCTCTCCTGGATCAGTCCAAATCATTGGTACACCAAAACGAAGTGAACTGCGTTTCCCTTGGATCCACATGTTAAGACCATTGTAGCACGTTTTACAAATTTTGTCCACAAATTTTGCCCACGAAACGCCGCGAATTATTTCGGAATCAAAAAAAAGTTTAAAAGCGCGCTCCACTTGCTCAGTGAGTAATGCAGTATTTGTTGAAAAAGCTCTTTTGCCACAAACGTGACAAAATAAACTGTTATTTTCTGGACAATTTGCACTCATTTCGGGTTTATACCTTTATTACTTTTTCGTCACTTTAAAAAGATCGTACTTTACGCGTTCGAAGACACTTGTTGAATGACAAAAATCGATCAATGAACACCTATAAATACTATGTAAGTTTCAATATTTTTCGAAACGTTCTAAAACACGACCACTCATAAATGTGGGTGCAATTTGTGTAACAAAATCATGCAGGTAGCCAACAGAAATTAAAAAAGTGCACTTTTCTTTTTTCCTTTTAATTGTCCACGCACATTTATGACCGTTTTTTAGTTTGTTACCGCTACCATGAAAATCAAATAACCTTTTGTTTATTACTTTTTTTTTTTAAATCTGACAATCATAAAAAAGAGTCATCAATGTTTTTTCCAAGGAATTTTGAGCATATCTCAAGCAAATTTTTGAAATTCATACCTTTACTTAATTTTGCATAAAAGCGAAACGCATACATTGATTTTTATGATGTATGTCTCATTTTGTTCATAGGTTATGTGACTTTACGTGACACTTTTTTCCGTTTTGGAATTTTTATGAATTAAAAAAAAAAAAATTTTAATTTTTAGGCGAAACGCCGGGCCACGTATAACTTGTTTTTGACCGATATAACATTTCCCGTTGGTTTCATCCCATCCCGATTTTGACTGTCGCATAGTGTAATTAATAATTTCACTTTCTTACCACTTCACAAAAGATCGAGAACACTTGTTGAAATTTTCGACACCACGAATGAGTAAATGAAGAGAAACGCCAAATTATTCGGCAGCCAACTTCACTTTAAAATTTACGAATGAGAAGAACAGAGCGAATTACGAGTACGGCCAAGTATTTTCCACGTTCCATACTTCTTACCTCTCTCTCCAACGAACACAACAATTGCGACAATTATAATTGCCCGTGTAATAGCAGACATAGAGGTTAACTTTGCATTTTGTTTTTCAGTGGTAAGTTAATGTAAGTCGCCATATTATCAACTATTATGGCAACCCTTGTATTCTTATTGGGAAAGAAGTGTATTTTGGGATAAATACCAAAACAACAAAGGGGAACAAACAATATGGAATTATGTAAAATATGAAATAGATGCATAAAATCGAAGTCATTTTAACAAAAATGTATAAAAAACTATATAGGCGCAACAATTTAACGATCTAGACTCGACGTATGTGTGCAAATACGCAAATCTGAAACATGTATTTTATACAATCTTCATTTCTAACTTTGGCAGTCAGTAATTTGATTGTCAAAATAAAATGGTTCCGACTATTAGTTTACCAAACCACATTGGGTGGTTAAATCATAGTTAAACAATGACTCAAAAATACAATTCGATGTTTAACCACAATTTAACTAAGATTTTCATAAATGTCCCATTGAGACCCACGTGGTACTATAAACTCATTCACATCGAGTTTCAGCGTTCGAATTATGCGTCCTTTGATCCAGTTAGGAGAATGTGTCGTGACTTTAATGAGCTACATCAGTTTATTGATTTCACTGATAGTTGGGAAACTACAAAGTCTAGGATAATTTGTCATTTGAACCGATTGCATTAGTGCTATATATTCCTTTACATATGTAAATTTACTTTATCCTTACCATCTGGTCTGATTTATAATTTGGTTTTCGTTTTGTTCGTAATTATTATAAATCCATTTTGCGGTTTCAAAAGTAAACGTAAATATTTTTATTATAAAGTTTGAACGTTGACATTATGTGTGAAACACTACATTATTTACATGACCACCATGCGAAGTATTGCAAGCAATACTTTTCGACCACTGTTTGACACATATTGGGCGGTATCTCAGCCATAACTTGACGAATGTTGGTTCTTAAGTGCTCAAGAGTTAAAGGTTTATCTGCATAAACACGGTCTTTCGCGTAGCCCCACAAAAAGTCTAATGGTGTCAAATCGCATGATCTTGGTGGCCAGTTGATATCGCCACGACGAGAAATTACGCGGCCAGTAAATGTCTCTTGCAATAAAGCCATATTCGCTCGAGTTGTGTGGCATGTGGCACCGTCTTGTTGAAACCACATATTCTCCAAGTCGTATTCTTCAATAGCAGGCAAAAAGAGGAGGTTATCGTATGACCATAACGCTCCGAATTGATGGTGACAGTCGCTTTCGACGAAGTAAGGTCTAATCACACCTTCGCACCAAAGAGCGCACCAAACAGTGACTTTTTCTGGATATAATGGCCTCTCTTCAATTACTTGAGGATTCTCAGAACCCCAAATACGACAATTTTGTTTATTAACATACCCACCGAGTGAGAAATGTGCTTCATCGCTGAAGAAAATTTTGTTCGAAAAATCGACGTCCACCGCCTGTAGTTCAAGCACCCATTCCACATATCTACGACGTTGTGAATGGTCAGCTGGCTTCAGTTGGTGTGTGAGCTGGACTTTATATGGATGTAGGTGTAGATCCAAATGCAAAATACGCCATAATGCGCCGTAAGACAGTCCTAATTCCTGAGAACGACGAGGAATCGACTCATTCGGGTCTTCGGCAACACTTTCACTTAAAGCAGCGATATTTTCAGCGGAACGAGCGAAACGATAAGGCACACGCCTTACAATATCTGTAACCGCTCCAGTCTCTTCAAATTTCTTCACAATTTTACCAATTGCTTGCGTAGTTGGACGATTATTTAAACCATAACCTCCTCTTAAAGCACGATATGTGGCTGTGCCAAAATCACCATTTTTATAGTAGGTTTTAAGAATTTGTATGCGTTGTGTTATAGTTAAGCGATCCATTTTCGTCAATGTCAGACTTTCAACTGAAAAGAAAAAAAATTGGTTTAACTTAGTTTGACAGATGTCGAATTCCAGCCCTATACTTTTGAAACCACGAAATGGATAACCCTTTTTATTATGAAGTCTGTTATATTAATATCTCGTGATGTACTTTTATACTTATTTATGTTAGAGTAATACCAACTGGTGAAGAATTTCTGTGTAGGTTGCAACGTGTGAACTTATGATCCTTGCTCTCCCGTTATAGACCGGTCTATAATGTGGTTGGTAGGGGCGGGTAAGAGTGGCGGCGAAGGGTTCGCTCGATAAAAAAAATAAATTATGTACATACATGCAGTGTTGCCATTTGAAAATTTGTTTTCCGACCAAAATTTTCCCAAATTTGAAAATTTAATTAATATTTGTGTTTTGTGATGTACATTTTATTTAATATTTAAGCAAAATAAAGATTTCAGATATGACATATTTGCACTAAAGAATTCAGGCATGTAAATTAATATTTATGTAATGTAATTAATAATTAAATACATTAAAATTGTAAATTGTATGTAAAACATTTTTATTCAGTCTTTTGACATATGTTGTTTTCATTTACTTATGTTTTAATTCAGACATGTATTAAATTCATCACATTAAAAATAAAAAGTTAAAGTTATCGATTTTACATTTGGTTATGTAGGCCCGTTTTGGCTGACCAAACATAGTGCGGATTATTCATTTTGATAATTTCTTTTCACGACATAATACCGTTGACAGTATTTACTTCTAGTTTATTCCTTAGTTTAGTTTTTATTAGCCCTAGTGTGAAAAATTTGCGTTCAGCGGAAATATTTGAGAAACTTTTCTCATTTAATCCGTTTTTTTAGAAGCTATTTTTTGCCAAAGTATTAATGTTTAAATTGGCCAAAGTTTTTATATCGCTAAGCCGCAGCAAATTCCACTCAGTAACTGTTAAGTCGGGATCACAGTCAACTAGCTTAGGGAATTTTAAAACAAGATCCAGAATTGCCAAGTCGTCGATTGGAAGTATCTTATCAGGAGTTATCATGTTTAAAAGTTTTGTACTATCGTTTTTGAAATCTAATCGCTTGTTTATCTAATCAAAAAATTCTATATGAAATTCTAAAACAACAGATTTTATTTCATATTTTTCAGTCTTATTTAAATAAGTTTCCGCATATGTTTCTGCCTTAGTGCCAATAAATGTTTTACAAGTATCAAGCTGATACTGTTTAGTTTTGTAATCAATTTCTATATTATTTATTAGTTCTTTTTTAATAAAATTGCTTAATATTAAAAATTCGATTTTATGCTAGTGTATAAATACGGTAAACGTGAACTTTCCGCTTGAAATTATTTGTTAAGATTATTGGCAATGCGTAGAAAATATGTCAAAAATAAAAAATAACAGTTCATTTGGCTTGTCATATCCTCCGCAATAACACCAGAAGAAATTCCTTTAACTTCATATACACAAGAAATGAAATACAATTTTAGGCTATCCCATTGCTCAACGATTCTTAATACAACGCCTTCCAGCGAAAGCCAACGGGTGCTGCATATACCTAAAATTTTATGCGATGCAACTGAGCAATACTCTTGGAAATCTTTGAGTTCTATGAAGCGTTTGGGACTACGAGAAAAAAAGGTGTATATGTCCCGACACAATTTTTCAATAGACGATGTCAATTTTTTTGTTGCGTAACTGGAACATTGATGTAAAGAGTGACAGGAACATTTAATGGAAAATAATTCTACTTTTTTTTCAAATAACGCCTTAAGGGGTCGAACATTATCATTTCTCCGTCTGTTGACAACCCTATTAGGTTCTTGATCGGAACTTCACATAACATAAAAAATTCTTTAATTGTATCAAATGTTGACTGCGCGTCTGACTTAGTTAATCCCAACATTGTCAGAAACTTATCTTGGATTTGAAACGCTGAATTTACATAACGCGCGATTAAAACAAACCATTTCTTCGTACAAAGGTCAGTAGTTCCGTCCCCAATTAAAAAAAATTTTGTTTTTTGTAATGTGGATATTACATCATTCCTTGCCTGCTTTCCAATTTTGTCTGCTATTTCTGTGGCCTTTGTCCTTCCGAAATGCACTAGTTTTGCAATTGCAGAGTCCGGGCAGCACTCAACCATTGCAGGAAGATAGTCCATCAATATGAAAGGAAAATTGTGCGTAATGCAAAACATGACCAACGTGAATTCTACATGTTTTACCTGTTTCGACTTTCTTTGTTGTTCGTTGTTACAAAATTTGTCGATATGCAAATGTTTCTTTTTGGTGTCATAGTTTTGTACATGCGTTGTTGTCTTTTCAGATGTGTCAAATGTGCAGCAAGTGGCTTGGAGCATGTAGTACAAAATGGAGTACCATCCCTTTCCTGCAGCCATTCGAAAGTAGTAAGCCATTCTGTTCTAAATTTCCTTTTAGACCATTGCGGATTATCAGCAAAAACATTTGCATCACTGTAAACAAAAAGATTCATTATTTTATCAACATTTTTTAATTTAAACAACTTTACCTTGTTGTTGTTTTCGTTTACTGCTTTCATTTTTTTATTTTTTGTTATGTATCTAAAATAGATGTTTATTAATAAAAAAAGATTTTCTTGATTAATATTTATACTTATTTATCCGTAGTTCAATCCTCTAATGCACATGCAGAATGTTTTATTGTTTTCCTATTCAGTGTTTTATCCACAATGCTAATATTCATAAGAAATAGGGCGAAGAAGCATAACACAAATCGTTGTCACTAACTTAAGCTAAACGTCATTTATAATTTAATGGCCAACAGCGGAATTCGGTTAACGTATCGCACAGTTCACTGTCACTGATCTAATATAAACGGATAAGTAGTTATTAATACTTACCCGTCATCGAAGTGCATAATTTATTGGTAAATGGTAAACAGTGTGGAAAAAGTATTTTTAAGATAAATTATATGAGATTTTAAATAAATTATGCAAAGAAAAAAATAATTTGTGATTAGAGACAAAAACCGACCAAAATTGAATTGGTCCGACCTTCCGACCAAATTAAAAATTTTGAATTTTTTGCGACCAAATTTGGTCGCATCCGACCAAAACGGCAACACTGCATACATGTGTTTACCTTCTATATGTCATCCTAAACACAATGAGAAATTTCCTCATGAAATAATCGATTCTGTATAACTGACTTGGAATGCGTAAGCGCTTCCACCCCATAGGTTAATTCTGATTACAAAACACTTTGTAGATTTCATATAATAGCGTTAGTGGACAGCCTCCCTACACGGTGCATTACTTTAGAAGTAGATGTGGTTTGATCGACCACTTTGTTGATTACAATTTATGACGTCGTGGAAAGTGTCGCTATAGCGCGTATTACTTTTGAAGCATATGGAGATTGTTTTACCACTTGTTTGATTACAATGCATGGTGTTGTAGACAATCCTGGCATACTATCCATTACTTTTGAAACGGATGTAGATTTGCATACCACTTTGTAGCATACAATTTAAGACGTTGTATGTACAGTATTACAATATTGCTGTGAAGAGTACACATATTAATTAACATTAACTTAATTTTAAAACAATTCAATTACATATTAATTCACATTTTGAAAACATAAACTTATCTTAACGAAACAAACAATATAATTCCATTTAAAACATTTAATCAGTTAATATAAATTATAATTGTCTTTAACACGGTTAATTTAGTTTCGAGTGTAGTATCTTTTTATGAATTATATTTTGTTTTCGAAATGCAGCTCTTACTTCTGCAGCATATTCTGTTTTGGTATAGCCGTTTCTCTGTAGGGCATCTGTAAAGAGTTATTTGTTATGTTATGTACCGACTAAGGCTTTATTGATGTTTTTAAATTGTTTGAATGCTTCTTTCTTTTGTACCCCATCATAATAAAAGCATCTTTTACACGGCATGTATTTGACATACATATAGCATACCACTTTTTGACCCGTCTGTTTTTCGTATGCCTGTCAAAATTATTAAAAAAACACGGCTTATAATTTGTTGTGTTTAAACAACAAAGCTGTCATTAACAGCTGATGTTGTTATGTTACAAAACTGAATTTTATAACTCATTAATACTTTTTTTTAGAATTGTTAATAAAGTACTTACTTTTTTTTGCTGTTTATCCATTTTAGTATAATTTTACCACTCCTTTTTTACTACCACTTAATTTACTACCACTCCTTTTACCAATTTTTACCACTCCTTCCACAAACGATTTGTTGTTTATCAAAAAACAGCTGATGCGATACGATTTTACATACAAAAATAGAACACGCCCTATTTCAGAAATTGCCATATGTATGGCATGATTTATTGTTCATATGGCATGCTTGCCAGTGTTCACACGACATGCATACATTTTTCATATCCAAAAGTGACATGCGATATGTAAAATACATGCCGTGTAAAAGAGGCTTAAGTTGGACAAGAAGTTCCTTATCAAATAGTCAATGAACATTTTTGATAATTCCATCATGTTGAGTTCCTATTGGATGTTAATATGTACATACATTAAATTGGAATATACAATTTTTAAAGAATTCATTGTTATTGAAACAGTAATGGTATGTATATATTTGGTCTACACTTACGTATTTGTTTCTATTGTTCCCTATATCAGAATCCATTGTACGTAGCTCTGAAATACTTTTTATCGGAGAATATTGTTGACCATCATGTGAAGTGGTTCAGGATAGGTAATATTTGCTTTGATTGTTTATAACAATATTCACTTGTTGCTGCAAGCCTTCTAAAAAATAAAAAAAATAAATGGTTTCCCATTACATCCCATGAAGGGACCGGGGAGAACTTCTCACAATCACTGAGCTGTGCGCTTTCCTGTTTTCACTCACTGATTGGGACCTACAGTTTTACACCGATTTCGAACGGTATTTTGAGAAGCTTTTTCATGGCTATATACTCGATAGTGTCGCCGTCACTATGCGAGGTGACCGCCGCCGAAAGTAATTTTTAAGGTGGTCAGAGCAGGGTTCGAACACTAACCATTGCACCACCGACGGCCACGCTGCAAGCCTTCTATTCCGTCCAATTTGTTGGTTAGAATGTTCAGCTGGTTATTACATTCTGTTGCTTGGGGATTTATTATTGATTTTTCTGTTTCGCACTCCGGCTCTGTTGAATTACAAATTGTGAAGTAGTGGTATAAAAATGCAATTATTATGTACTGGCAAGCACACATATTTCTGGAGAATTACAGAAACAGAAAAAAATGTCTTCAGCACTGGAAACTTGTTGGTCTGTTATCAAAATTCCCATTTGTTTCGAACGAAGTGGCTCACTCAAAACGGGGGTATACATTGAAACCTTTTTCATCTCCCAATTAACTGTTCGTCGTCCATAAAAAAATTTAAAATTTTAAAGGGGATTGGAGGCCTAATACAGTAAAAGTTCTCTGGCCGTTTTAATGTATGTGTATATTTTTTCGAGCAATATTTTATAACTTTTCCTGCACTATATTTAACTAAATTTGAGTTTATTGTACTGTCTGGGATTTTTGTTGTTGTAAAATTTATTATTTAGTTGTTCCAGTATTTTTGTTGGATTTTGAATTTTTGCATAAAGTTTTGGAATTTGTATCCCGAAAAATCTTGTATATATGTATCCTGTAGAGGACACAGAATTCCAATTGTGCATCAAGTTGGGAAACATTTCCCCATAAAGCATTGCTCGCCTTAAAGCATTGGGACAAAAGGAAATATTTGATTTTAAATCTATTTTATTTAATAAGAGACGGTAACCACAAGAGAGAAGGAGAAAATGGTAGTAGTAACTAACTATCAGGTACTATATTTTTTAATACTATCATTCCAGAATAAGCTACTATCTATATATGTCGCCTTAAACATTTTAAAATCAGTAAAATTCTTTCGTTTCCTCGAAAGTTCACAAAGTGTGCTTGAAACTAGCGATGTGTTTCTATTATTAAGCTCATTTTTATTACAGAAGTCATTTTAAAACTTGTTGTCATTAAAGTATATAACTTTAAAAATTTTCCTTGTTTTCTTTTCTTGTTGTCACTTCATACAACCATTATACGATGTGTGGCCCTTAAATCGACAAATCATAGCCTTCGCAGGAGTATTACATATGAATGAACCTAAGTGAAACTATGTTTTGGTGCCTATTGCAATATGGCATTTCTTCACTATTTTTACTTCTTCAAAAAAATCATAAAATTGATTATTTCACATTACTCGGTTTCTTTTTTCTAGTAAAGAGCGTATAAGGAAAACTTCGTCGACGTTTTGAAAACTTCCCAAAATTGGCCATGAATAAGTTTGGGAACTTTTGAATACAGGTCAGCCATCGATACCAACATTAAGTACTAATTTCTCAAATTGTGAATACATTTGTATGTTATTGTTTACATGTTGTTTAATACCAATATGTTAAAATTGGCCTGGGGCTACAGTACGCAATGCTGTCTGACTATAATTTTCGTTTAAAGTTCTTAGTAACAAAGGCACATCCAAGACCCTCAGTTTTTAATATGGGAATTAAATCAGAGTTTTATCCAAAAAAAAGTTTTATCCAACCAAAATTTGCAAGATTGAACAGCTGCTTAAAATCAGTTGTTTTTCGTACACAAAGGAAAATATATTAGCAGCGACAAAAGTAAGTAAACTCGTAATTTGTTTATTATTTTATTTAATATTTGTTTAATTTATTACAGGAATTTGAAACTAAAATGGAGAAAATTTATGAGCAGTGACTCCGCAAATTGTGGTGAGCCGACGACGTCGTCAGTGGTCAACTGTGGCAGTAGCAATGGTATAAAGTGAAAAACAAACAAGCACATATCAGCTGTTTTTTTTGCAAATTTTTACTAGATGTCGTTTGTTTACTTTTTTTTGCCAATTTACATAAAGAGAGTAAAATCGTTCTTACTCTCTCTAACTAGAATCATCCAAATCATTACTGGGAAAGTACACAAACACAACTAATACTCTCAAATGCAAAGACGATCTAGAATTAGACGACCAGAAGGTGTGCGCCATTTGGCAACCCTGGTAAAAGCGAACTAAAAAGACGCGTCATATCTTGATTATTTCATACTTTTCGCATTTGTATAGTTATATACAATAACACTATAAAAAGGGTGCTCGTGTATTGAAATATTCAGTTAAGAGAATAAGAGAGATAACAGAGAATGACTAGGGTTTCACTCGTTGTGTTTATTGGCATTTGAGTGAAGAGAAATTTTGACTATCTACTTGTACCTCGTTTTTGTCAAATGCTATGAAGAATTCATCATTGGTACAATTTAATAGAAAAGCATCGATTAATTCGGACTTAAATAGCCGGTTTTTTGCAACTTACAAGCGATAATCGCTTGCTTGTAACCAAAACTCGACTATTTTCAATCTCCAAAGTAAACCAGCTTTGAATTTATGAGGAATTTCATTTAGATTTTTCATTAAACCAATTATAAGAAATTTGGGTTCCCATAAAGGAGCAGATCTCATCCATAGTTCTTCCAACAATCTTAATTAGGATTAGACTACGATTTGATACCTGTTATCAAAGCGACGTCTGATAGAATTGCAAAAAAATCAGCGGCTAAGTTTGGCAGGCATATAGTCCGTCAGAAGAGGCTATAGTCACCACGTCATAACCTGAAACTCGCAATTTTCGAGACCTAAATTTGGATATTCAGCTTCCCTGTCGGTACAACATCGAACCAGCAACAGCTTAGAAGGACGATAATTGTAAAATAAAAAAAATTGTGATTCAAACCAACCTGGTGTAACGAATTTAATACAAACATCAGAAATTCAAATTTTTCAAGATAACGACCTGCAAGTGGTAGCAATCATCACCATCGTGGTAAACAAAAGGGATAATCTGCAAAACAAAAACTACAACCTAGAGTGATGATAGTCATCAGATCAACCAAAGAAGAAAAGTTACAAGGGGTAGCACAACATCAGTTGTCTGGAACAAACAACAATATGTACATACTAAAAAAAATAATAGTCATAGTCGAAGACATCCAAAACCAACACAAAACGAAAATAATAAGGGGATACGAGGTATGTGCAGTAATAATTTGCATTTATTACAAATATAGATCAGTTTCGCGGAAAAATACAAAAAAAATCGAAAAGAAGCGCACATCTTACACGAAACAAAAACCTAAATTTAAAATATATAACGTGAAATAAAATGAACGTGGTGTAACGAGTAATCGAATAGTCGTTTTACAACACTACCACTGTTTCATTTTCACCTGTACCAAATTGCCAAATATCATACACACTAAACCATTGCATGGGAACCGTTTTTTGGCATTCGAGAAAAGCGACACACAGTCAATAACTTCACTGCACGTACTCAACGTGTTTTAAATAGAAAACTGAAGTTCCGCTACTTTCTTCAGTGAGAGCAAATCAGAGTAAAAACAAACACAACCGCACTGAAATGTTTGATTTTAGTGACAAATGACTTGTAAGACTAAAGTAATCGAGAACCAAAGACTCGAAAACAGGGTACCCGTTAAAGCAGACAGCGAGTGAAGTAGAGATAGAAAAGAATAGGAAAAAATAAGTAAATGTATTTATGTAAATATGTATATCAAGATCAGTATGTCTGACAGTAAATGCAAAGAAAACATACGAGTTAATATTAATTTCAAAAACCATTTATTTTGCACCGTTTTTCTTTGAAAAGAATATTAAAACCTATGATTTCTAACCTTAGCCTTAGCTTTTTATGTCTATAAAAAAATTCAATTTTTATCTTTCAAAATTCATTTATATTTACCATTGTATATTGATAATTTAATTTAAATAAAAAAATTCAATTAATAGAAATGTTTTTAAAATGTTCTTATTAAGCACTCAAAAAAAATTCTTTCGGCGGCGGTCACCTAGCATAGTGACGGCGACACTATCGAGTGTATAGCCATGAAAAAGCTTCTCAAAATACCGTTCGGAATCGGTGTAAAACTGTAGGTCCCAATCAGTGAGTGAAAACTGGAAAGCGCACAGCTCAATGCTTGTGAGAAGTTATCCCCGGTCCCTTCATGGGATGTAATGGGAAACTATTTATTTATTTTTTAAGCACTCAATTCCATTCTATTGCAAAGCAAATTCTACTTTCTATTCTATTGCAAAGCAAAAAATATCAATAATTATAACTGTATACCATGGGTGTATGCATACACCGAAAATATCATAACTACTCGAAAACTTGGTCACTTTTCGAATACTTGCTCGCTTCTCGAGAACCTGCTCACTTCTCGAGATAATCTCTCATCTCTCTGAGTTCCCTCTTGCTATGTTTAATATATTCGTTCGGATCAAGAACTTCAGTGTAGAGTCGTTGGTTAAAAATTTGTGTTCATCATTAAACGAACCGGTTTGGGTGCTATCACTGACGTTATCGTTTTGTTTTTAACTAATTCTCGCTGCAGGGTACCCATTTAACGAGTGCAGTACAATACACAGCGTTGCAAATGTGTTTATGCAATACTTTAATACACACCATAGACGAATTTAGTATAGACACATTAATTCTCTCAATAAATTAAAAGGCAACCATACCGCAAGTAAGCATTGGATGGTGGAAAGCATGGGTTCAATAATACGAGATGGAGGCAATAGTACACAACGTCCAACAAAGGAACAACAACCGCATTTCGTGTACATATCTGTGGCAAAATAGTTGTGTTAAATACAATACAAATGTATACCAAAGGTAAAAGTCAACAAAAAAGTGCAAAATACAAAGCGTTCGGACGAAAGACAAAATCGTGCACAAAAAGTATGAAAAACTCTGTTGTGTGAAGTGTTTGTGCTTTCTTGCTACACGAACACTCTTCGATGGTATGCTAGCACTCTCTGTTGGGTGTCTCTAAGCCGTGTCGCACCGTTGTCTTGCTCTCTCAGTGTTGAGCTGACACCAAAATAAAGACCTAATTGTGCGAAACATGTGTGTTGTGTGGACACCGTATAATCGTGTGTGTGATCATGGGTGTCGTTAAATCGTATGGTTCTGTTACAAAACTCGCAGGCATATTTTGGATTGTTATTTTGTTATATTTTTCTATTTAGTTTAATTTTTAATATTTATCATATTTCATTACATACATTTTATTTATTTCTGATGTATAGTATTTAAGTTTAACTTATCTATTGAAAACCACCCACTGAAAGGTTAATATTCAACAGGTTATCATATATGTAGATAACATTCAAATAAATTTTTATAAAATTCTTTATTAAAAAAATAACTAAATAAAATACACTTCAGTAGTTAAAATAAAATAAAATATTATTAATCTTCTTAATATAATTCACAGACGTCAAACAGTGGCACAATTATGCTCGCTCAATTGACATGTATTGTTTTTCTCTCTTATTCAGTGGTTGAGAACAGTGTTGCCAGTTTAGGGAATTTATCCCCAAAGCAGGGATTTTTTTCAAAACGGGATTGAATTTTGGTGTGGGGATCTGGCGATTATTTGGGAATGAAAATTTTAGAGGTATTAAAAGCAGTTCTTTTGCATTATTCGTTGAAGGTTTTGATCTGGCGCTACCCGCTTGTTCGGAAAGTATCTCTCTTTGTAAATAGTTTTATAACTAATCACTAACCGCGGTAGTTATTTTAGTACCACTAAATAATGCATAAGAGCGATAATTGTCCACGTTGTGCATTACCAGTAGATAGTAAATTGGATTAACGAATTTAAAATTATAAATTTTATTGGAAATGAGTGCTTGCATTGGGTGTTTTGTTTGTAATGGAAAATGTGGCTGTCCCCAAACATTTTTTATGCACTTGAAAATAGACAATTTGGCGCCTTAGGCCACATAACACAAAATAAAAATAATTTGTGACAACGAAATGGTATTTATTGTTGAATTACGTTCCCTCAATAACTGTTCTTAGTTCCGATTATGAATTCAAATTCTAAAAAATTTAATATTTTATAGATATAAGTATAAATGTATCTACGAAACCTTGAATAAAATCGCTTTAAAAATAGAACATTTTAGTTTGTTAGCGTCGTCGCAGGGGGTGGGGGTTCATGTTGAAAAAAGGTATAAGGGTTTTAATTGATTCAATTCAAAAGTTAATCAAAAATGGCGAAAAATTCAATAATTTTTTTTATTAACTTGATTACATACTTAATCAATATTTTTGAAAACATTCAATAAATGTTTTAATCAAATTTACAAATTTTTTAATTTAATTTTTTTTGACAAATTTACAAATACCTTTAATTAATATTATCATTCAATCAATAAAAAAGATTAATCAAATAGACAAATTTTTTAATTGAAATTGATTTTTATTTTTTTCTGTGTAGGGAAATCAAATCAAACAAAGTCCCGTTATCCTCACGCTGGAATTCATAGTTTTTGTTCTTTTGTGTATTTTGTCAGTCGTTTACTGAAACTCGTACGCAAAAGATTGGCAACTGTCATAAAGTGCATTTAAGTGTTTTAAATATTAAGGTAATAATAATGAGCTAAAGGCCTTTAAAGAGGTTAATCAAAAAGGGAAAAGAATGTTATTTAGAAAAATGTAAAGAAGTGGAAAAAGAGTGTGTGGGAAGAAGTTATCCTCGTGAAAATATTAATAATGATTTTGAAATGACAGAAGTTATTGCAGAAGTTAGTGAAAAAGTGGTAGACAGTGACAATTTGAAAGAAGTTGAAGACTCCAATATCAGTGAAAAACTTAAAGAATGGAGTATAAAGCATAGGGTGTCGCGTTGTTAAACCTTTTTAAAAATTTCATTGTCAAATAAAACCTGTTGTAAAAAACATTGGTGGGGGTCATACATCAATATTGGCATACTAAGTCGGTTAAATAAAATGCCTTTAGTAACTCAGCTGCCCGAAAATATTATTCTTGATATTAATATCGATGGCTTGCCTCATTATAATAGTTCAAAAACGCAGCTTTGACCAATTCTGCTCAGAGCAATCAATGTCAGAAGTCACGAGCTTTCCAATTGGAATTTTTTTAGGCAAAAGCAAACCAACCAGTTGTGATGAGTTTCTCCACCAAGTAGTAGACGAGTTATGTTTTTACATCAAAAATGGGTTGGAAATGAATTGCCAATTATATGCAATCGAAATTAGAGCAGTTCTTTGTGACGCTCCAGCAAGAGCGTTTATTACAGGAACTCCCTGGATAGTTCTCGCTAGGGCTGCTCATAGTGCCTTCAAGTTGGTAGAAAATGTAATGGAGTTGTAACATAAAGTATGAAACATAAAGTTGGTAGAAAATGTAATGGAGTTGTAACTGATAATAACTGATGAAGATTATACATTACGCAAATTTCCAAATCACCATTCTAAGTTTAGAAAAACTCAATATATCAATGGTAACTCAGGTCCCTTTAAGGTTTCCAATGAAAAGTTAAATAATATTTCCAGTAAGTTGATAGGAAAGATTTTGCGCGTAAACCACGTTCTTTAGACGAAATTTCGAATTGGAAAGCCACAGAGCTAAGACAATTTCTTCAATATACAGGCTTGATTGCCTTGAAAGATGAGGTCTACGAAGAATTTTATTATGAATTTTTGCTGTTACATTCACAGAAAAAAGCGAATGCTCAAATCAATTACGATATTTGTCAATTCAATTATTTTTATACTTGGATTTCCGCCAATGACGATTTTTGTAAATTCAATTACACGAATTGTAAGATCGTAATTGAAAAGTTTTCAATTAAAGCAAATATTTATTTGAGCACAGATTTAATCAAAATTTCTTAATATTGTTGATTAAATTAGTAATTGAGTTAAGCACGACTTTAATCAATTTTTTATGGAAAATTTCAATTACGCGTGTAATCAAGTTGAGTGAGTGCTTACTCAAAATTACATAATGTTTTGATTACGCGCGTAATCAAGTTGAGTGAGCGTTTAATCGAAATTATATAATGTTTTGATTACTAGCGTACTCAACTTGAGTATTCTGGTAATCAAAAGTCGGTGTTCGCTTTCAATCGAAATGGGTAATTTTTAATGATTAACATTAACACCCAAAATAACAAAAACCAATATCTCATATTTTTTGAATATATATTGAATATTTTTTGTTTTTGCTTATGGTATGTCTTTTTTTCGTTTGAACATTTATTTGTAAATTCTCAAAGATGTGTTTTGATTTCGCAATAATTTTGTAGCACATGTGTTGTTGCTGTCATTGTGTTGACGAGTGCCGATTGCAATAACAAAACACCGTTTGTAACGGATTTTTGGTGATGCGCATCTTCCACTTGTTCTCCCTGACATCAACAAAAATTCGGCTTAAAAATCGAACAAAAAAACGTCAAATAACATATAAAGAATTTTGTAATTTCAAGTACACAAGTACTTGATTCCAGTGAAATTTTAATTGATCTTCTTCGCTTTATAAAATGTAAAATTGTTGAACCAAGTATTCAAATGATTGAGTCAAATAATGAAATAATTAAATTTTATCTCTGTTTTCAAGCAAATCAGTAATTGAAATTAATTCGGGAATATTTTTTTCTGTGTTGTTCATTTAGAATGTTGTGCTCTCCAAAGCAATGTAGCTCAAATTTAGAATCAGCACAAATTCTTCTCAATACTTTTGTCGAATACTTCCAAATTATATTTGGCAATAATAGTGTATCATACAACGTGCATTGTTTACTTCATCTAAAATAAACAATTGAAATGATTGGTCCTCCAACACAAAATTCATGCTATTCGTTTGAGAACTACTAAATTCTGTCAAATGGCCTTCCAAAGGTCTGGAACAAATATATGGAGGGCTCACTGCTATACCGAACCAAGTCATGAAAAATAAAAAATGCCGAAACTAGTGCCAATGTCCCCGCATATGGCAACTCTGTTTACTCTGTAAAGCACAATGTCAAAAAGTGTTTCGTTCCAAAGATAACTGTAAAAAACCCAAGTCAACGACTGTCATTTTCGTTTTTTTTCAAAGCAAACACGAACCAAGTCAGTGTGTTTCACTTTGAATCAGTACTATTAGTGAGCACGTGTTTATTATAGGACAGTTGTTGAGGAAAAATTATCAGTGGCGGAAGAAATGGATTTCATAATGGCCAAACCAAATAACCAAAGAGAAGCCAAACAATATTTGCTATGTTCAGAATTCTACACCAGTAAAAATCCTGGGCTTTACCAATGATAACGGCGGAAGACTACTGGGGCAAAGACTAACAAATATTAAAAGTTATTACAAAGAACCATGCAACTCGATTTCGGTAGGCATTTTTTGTGTAGATTTAGCACCTTCACAAAATGTTGAAAATTTTCCATTAGCAGATGTAGAGTGTAAAGCTGTAGGATTTCCACACATGGATCAATTACTGCTATTGCCAATTTTGCATGGGTGTCATTAATTTATTTTGTCATTATTGTTACCTTATTTCAACCAAAAATTTTTAGCCAATGAAAGACGTCAAACATGCCCCACTCCAATAGCCCCATCAGAAAAATAAGACGCGTTGTTCTAGCTACTAGTATATAGAGTATTTTAACAAATGTATTAAAATAGTTGTATATATATGCAAAAACCTACAATAAAATAAATATATTTTCAGATCACGATACTTCAAAAACCAATATTGATGTAATGCTAAAAACAATAGATGAACTGATATGATATACAAGGTTAAAAACTTTCTCACAACCATACAAATATTATACAGGAATACCTCGTATAGTACTGCTTCGATCAGTACGGTTTCTCTATAGTACGGTTTTGAAATTTTCAAAAAAATTGTTCTAAAAAAAATAATAAAATTAAATTTTCAAAATAATTTTTTTTTTTAATTTTTAAATAAAAGTTTTGGTATTTTCACTTTATTATGAAAACATACAATTTTCGGTATTGAATGAAAAACAAATTATATGTAACAAATTATCGTTTTTTGACTCGATTATCATCATTATGTCCTCTAACCTCCTTCATAGGGGAATAGGGCCTGTAAATAGGCGCCTAGGGCCCGAGTGCCTCGATTAGTCCGGTTTCGTATAGTACGGCAAAATGGTGGACCCGATTAACCGTACTGTGCGAAGTATTCCTGATATTAATTTTTGTTTACAAACATACTTATATTTTATACATAGGTCAACTAAAAATCGTAATTGACAACAGACAACAAAGTAGTTGTAGGTAAACTTTTGCGACAGCACTATGATGAGCTTCCGATTCACCCGCAATTTCCTGTTAAAACGAAGGAAAAATTAATTCAGTTAAACCAAGAAATTATTGCAGAGAATAAAAATCAATACGTACATAATTACATTTCTCTTTTTAATCCTTTCTTTAGGTTGAAGCAATGATGTCTTTGTTACAAACAGGTGGAGTATTAAAAAATTTTAAGTTCATCATTGATGACAACTTTTCAATGGGGTTTAATGTCGATGGTGTTCACGGAAAGAAGAGCTTAAGAAATCTTGAAAACGTTTTTAGTGTTCTATTAGGTAAATGTCAAAAATCGCATATTTAAACTTAATTTTTACATAAATGTACTATATTTAAACTTTACATTTTAGAAGATGTTTCGTCGCTTAAAGACAATCAGGGACCGCTATAGGAACAAATTTTAAAAGCCATACAGAGACAAAAGAAGCGTCATCTCAAAAATAAATGTCTTGCAAATACCACAAACAGTTATAGTGTTGAAAGCCACCATTGCTATAATATATTTTTTACTTTTTTTTTTGACAGACTAGGTATAACAATGAAATGTTTTTAGTTATTTTTATTAATAATGTTTAATGAATTAAAAATGTGTGTAATATGTTAATTTTTTATCAAATAAAATGTAAAACAAAAAATTTTTAGAAAACACATATGTTTTTATTCTAATAAATGGGCTATTAGTAACTATTCTTAACACTAGCTAAAAATATCAATCGAAAGTACTAGTGAGTTTGGGCTAGTTACATGGGGGGCTTTTCAACGCCGAATAAATGGTCTGTCCAGTTTCACCAGCTATTTAGTGGGTTAAAAAGGACCTGTGAATTTGAGTGCCGGTTTAGACTAGTGAAATAACGTGAAATTGGTAATGCAGAAGGTAGTCGACACTACCCCTCCTATGACATCGCCATGTTAAAGTATATAGTCAAACACATGGGACGTAGATTGAACGGTAACTAGTACTGGATACTAATGCCTAGGTAAATTGATAGTGAGGCACTAGTAACGCGAACAAGCGGGTACGTACATCAAAGCAGGCATACACACACAAATAATATTTGGTTTTGCGTATGTGTGATTGCAAAAACAAAGAGAAGAAAGTTAATGTGGCAAGTCTATACAGTTTTTTTTGGGTTGCCAGTAAACACTTGCAAATCGTTGTTGCTAAATGTTGTCAGCAAAATATGCATACACTTGTCCATAGACTAATTACTATACTAGACTTAACAGTTCTCTCAGGAAATTTATGTCATTTGGCCTGGAGTGGTATTTACGTTCCATGTTGAAAAGAATTGCTTCAATAATACCAGATAGAGGCAGTGGTTCAAAACAACGAACACATTAACAACAACGGCATTTTTTTTGTGTGTTAAAATTATTGTGTTCAATACAACACAAATGTATGCCAAGAATAACCATAGACTAATACTTATAGTAGATCTAATAGTAATCTCACCAAATTTTTAATTGGCCTGGTGTGATATTTACGTTCGATGTGGAAAAGAATTGCTTCAATAATACCAGATAGAGGCAATGGTTCAAAACAACGAACAAAATAACAACAACGGGATTTCGTTTTGAGTGTTAAAAAATTATTGTGTTAAATGCAAATGTATGCTAACAATAACAATCAATAAAAAAGTGTAAAACACATTTAAATTTCACAGTTTTTCACCAAAACGACATGAACAATTAAAGTCAGAAGTTATTGTAATTCCACCTGGTGTAAGTAAGTCACTTTTCGTCAAACATCTCTCTCCGCATCACGAAGAGTGTGAAAAGAAACGTCAGATGAATCAAATATTCTCTCGAGTAAGATTTATTCTACCCACTTGTCAGTCCCTGAAAATATCAAAATGCGTTAGTGGCAAGGCTGTATGTGACAAGTAACAAATATTGTTGATATTTGGCGTTGCTGAAAAGAATAGAAGCAGTGAAGAAGAAATAACGAGAAATACTAAAACTATATACAAAACAAATAATGAAGTAGATGAATACGAGACTGAAATATTTGATACACTAAGCCTTAATGACTTTTAACCAATGTCCAGATCAAAATCTAGTTCTGATTTGTCATAATGTTTTTGTTATAACTAATTATTATTAAAATAATGATAATGTAATATTTATAATTTAATAATAATTTATTATGTTTAAATTTTTCAATATTTAAATACATTTTTATTTTAAAACTTTCTAGAACTTCCTATAAAACTATGGGGATTTTTCCGGGGATTTAAAATTTTTTTGGGTATTAAAAATAACGATTCGGGAATTTCGCCTAAAAAAATGGCGACCCTGGCTGAGAAGACATCAAGAGCGTCGGCTGCACACAGAAAAATGAAGCACACATAGAAATGATTGAATGTTGTAAACAATGAAATATGGTTATGTGTCATTGATGTCGAAACACTGCACCGAGCAGTGTTGTTCATACTTGTGTGCAAGATTAGGTGTTATGTCCGAACCGTCGATCGAATACAAGCGATCGTGTTTGTCACAAACTTGTCCACGGTTTGCTGTTTGGAATTAGTGTTGCCACACTTAATATTCACACTTAATACTACGAAGAGTGGCAACATTTGTTGTAGTGGGTGAAAAAAATGCGATACGGCAACACGTTTGTAGCCAGTGCCAACAACTACATCGTAGCAGCAGATCCCGCTTGTTCGCGTTACTAGTGCCGCACTATCAATTTACCTAGGCATTAGTAACCAGTACTAGTTACCGTCCAATCTACTTCACTTGTGTTTGACTGTCTACTTTAACATGGCGATGTCATAGGAGGGGTACAATTGACTACTTTCTGCATTACCAATTTCACGTTATTTCACTAGTCCAAACCGGCACTCAAATTCACAGGTCTTTTTTAACCCACTTAATAGGTGGTGAAACTGGATAGACCATTTATTCGGCGTTGAAAAGCCCCCTATGTAACTAGCCCCAACTCACTAGTACTTTAGATTGATATATTTAGCTAGTGTTAATTAAACATAATTACCAGATTAAAAACATATGTGGTTTCTGAAAATTTTTTGTTTTACACTTTATTTGATAAAAAAATAAACATATTACACACATTTTTAATTTAAAAACACTTAAATGCGCTTTATGACACTTGCCAGTCTTTTGCGTTTCAGTTTCAGTAAACGACTGACAAAATAAACAAAAGAACAAAAACTGTATGAATTCCAGCGTAAGGATAACGGGACTTTGTTTGATTTGTTAACGCAACAAGTTTTTTATTAGATCGCAAATTTAAAATTCGTTAATCCATTTTACTATCTACTGGTAATGCACAGGGTGGACAATTATCGCTCTTCGGCATTATTTAGTGATACTAAAATAACTACCGCGGTTAGTGATTAGTTATAAAACTATTTACAAAGAGACAATTGATACTTGCCGAACAAGCGGGATGTTGTAAGCAGCAGCCACATATATTTTCGTTCATTCGTTTCAGTTTTCAGACTCTTACTTTACTTTTATTAACCATTTAACAACCTCGTGAGGTCAGATGTCTCACACATAATAATTAAACAAACAAATTAAACAAATTTCAACATATTCCTCCAACTGGCACTATCCTTCGTCTTTTCTCGCCAGTTGGTAACGCCAAGGATACGTTTGTTTTTCTAGCGGAGTATTCATCGTCTTTTCCTGCTTCCATCGGGTACGTTACCTTCGAAAACCTTTCACCCGGTTCATCTTCGTCCATTCTGATTACATATGGCCTAGCCACCGCAATTGGCCTAATTTGGTTCGCCAAGCTTTATCCACGTCAGATTATAAAGTGCATAGCTCTTGGTTCCAGCGACGTCGGTACTCGCCGTTTTCCCTAACAGGACCATATATTTTACGAAGAATATTTCTCTCGAATACTCCCCGGTATAAAATGAGAGTCTGATATAGCTGGCCTTTTGACCGCCGAGAGAGGACGTTGATCCTAAACTGCTTGCTGAGCCCAAAATAGCACATATTTGCAAGTAAAATTCTCCAATCATCTCCAGGCTGACGATGTTGTCCTTGTTCACGGCGGATCCAAGGTAGACAAATTCATCTACCACTTGAAAATTAAATGGGGCAAGTGCGAACCATGTCGAGAGGATTCTCTAGTCGTTGACACCATCAATTTTGTTTTGCCCTCATTAACAGCAAGACCCACCTTCGCTGATTCTTTTTCGATTCCTGAAAATACTCCAGTAACCTCTCGCAAATTTCGCCAAATGATGTCTATGTCGTCAGCATACGCTAGCAACATATGACTTTTCGTGTTAATGGTCTGGTTCGTATTTAATGCAGCTTTTCTCATTATTAGCTCCATTAAGATGTTGAAGAGATTGCACGAAAGTGTGTCGCCTTGTCTCAGTCCTCTGTTGGTACAGAATGGTTCAGTTATGTCTGTCCCCACTTTCACTGCTGATTTGCTGTTGGTCAGCGTCATTCTTCAGAGGCGGATCAGTTTTACCGGATTCCTTAGTTCCGACATAGCTTCGTACTATTTTCCCCGAATGGGGCTATCGAAACCAGCTTTGTAATCGACAAAAATATGGTATGTATCGATTTGCTTTTCGTGAGTCTTCTCCAGGATTTGGCGTAGATGTAATATTTGGTCAGTCGTGGACGTGCCTGGTCTAAAGATTTTCGACAATTGGCTTTAGTCTTTCACATACGCTCGACAAGATCTCAGTCGCGATAGAACAAAGACTGATTCCGCGATAGTTGAAACATACACACGGATCACCCTTTTTGAATACAGAACATACCATACTGAGACTCCAAACGTCAGGCAAAGATTCCCCAAGCCATATACCGCGTATACAGGGTGATTCTGGAAGTTCCAGTGGTTGGATTTTTTGTTTTTGGGCTTGTTGGAAAGGTCAGAGGCCTTTCAGAATCAATAAAAAAAACGAAAAATTTAAATCGCCGAGATACAGAGCTTTCGGCAAAAAATGGAAAAAAAATTCACATAACCTCAATTTGCTCAGCCAGATGGCAGGTAACTTATGTTTTTTACCTTTCCAAAATGACCTAAACCAAGCCCAGATGTCTTACCGTTCCAAAGTTATTACCATTTTACTGAAATGCTAAAATGTTTGTTTTTGTTTTTGGAAGCGATATAACAGCACACATTTATTTGTTTTTGTAAATTAACACGTGTAAGATTTTATTTTATTGAAATTTTTAGCTGAAGAATCAAACACATAAGGAAAAAATAACATTTGATGTTAAAGGAAGTTTTCAATGTGGTTCCCATTTTCTACTAAACACAATTGCTGCCGTTTGCGAACCACATCCGCCACGTTTAGTTCACTCATCTTTTCACGAACGTTCACCGCAGCTTCCTCAAAGCGTGCAAGTAACTGCTCACGATTGTGGGTCTGCACAGAATACACACAATCTTTCATGTAGCCCCACAAAAAGAAATCTAGTGGTGTGAGATCTGGAGATCGTGGCGGCCAGGCGATTGGTCCAGCTCGTCCAATCCAACGTAGAGGGAAATTGGTGTTAAGCCAATGCCGTACAAAAAGCCCGTAATTCGCTGGAGCACCATCTAGTTGGTAGAAAACATGATTTCGTACCGCAAGAGGTATTTCCTCTGGGATTTCTGGCATGACTTCTTGCAAAAAAGCCAAATACTTTTGCGAATTTAACCTCGGCGGAAGTACTTTTGGCCCAATCAAGGTGTTGTCGATGATGCCAGCCCAAACGTTGACGTCAAATCGGTGTTGAAATGCTGTTTCCTTCTTGTTGTGGGGATTGTCATGGGCCCATTCGTGCAAATTATGGAAATTAGTTATGCCGTCTCTCGTGAATTGCGCTTCGTCGGTCCACACAATCGATTTTAAAACATAAATGCGTGTACATCACGTTGCAACATCTCACGGCAAACGTTGACGCGTAGTGGCAAATCGGCCGCCAAGAGCTCTTGAACAGGTGTGAAATGTAATGGATGTTTTTTTGCTTTGTGAAGGACGCGCCATAATTTTGATTGTGCCACACCAACTTGGACCCCGATTCGTCTTGTGCTTGTCGTTGGGTTCTCGCCTATCGCATCCAAAATTAACTCTTCAACTGCAACGTCGTGTTGTTCATTTCCGGGACGCTCCATTTGTGTAAACAACGTACCTTCACGAAATCGGCGGTGCGTCTCACTGAATGGTGGTCGTCGATTAGGAAAACGTAATGCATATTCACGCGCAGCAGCTCTTCCATTACCATCGCAGAATCCGTACATGTAATGAATGTCTGCTAATTCTTCGTTTGAATACGTTGCCATTTTTACTAATTCAAAACAACGTACTCGAAACTGTTGCTGCAGCAGAGATTAGCGTAAACTTTTACTTTTGTGTCGTTATTCACTTTTAAAAAACCGGACAAAAATCACTTGTACTTTTCGCGTTCGTAGACACTTGTTGAATAACAAAATTCTATCAATGAATACCTATAAATACTACTTACTTTTTTAGGCACGACTGGAAAATGGACTGGAAAATAAAATCTTAAACGTGTTAATTTACAAAAACAAATAAATGTGTGCTGTTATTTCGCTTCCAAAAACAAAAACAAACATTTTTGCATTTCAGTAGAATGGTCATAACTTTGGAACGGTAAGACCTCTGGACTTCGTTTGGGTCATTTTGGAAAGGTAAGAGGTATGGCTATCTTAAGTTACCTGCCATCTGGAAAATTGAGGTTGTGTGCATTTTTTTTATTCCATTTTTTCCGAAAGCTCTGTATCTCGGCGATTTGACTTTTTTTATTGATTCTGAAAGGCCTCTTAAAAAGGCCTTTCATGGGAAGCCCATCCGCACCAGCGGCTTTATTATTCTTAAGCCTGGTGATCGCAGTTCTAATCACGCCTTGGTTGGGGGGGGGGGACCAATAAACACTATCTTCCACTATCATTACCTCCTGATCTTCAGTTGACGAATCTGAACGGAGTAGTACTGAAAAGAGGTCTCTCCACATTGTGAGGACACACTGCTTCTCAGTCACCAGATTCCCATTCTCGTCCTTGTAGGAGGGCAGCCCATTATTAGGTCCGTTAGTTGACCTTCTTACCCTATAGAAAAATTTTCGAGATTCACCATTCATCCTGCATAATTCGGTTTTCTCACGCTCCCACTTCCGCCTGAATAGTTGGTTTTCGTCCCTTCTCAGCCTTTTGAACCGCTCACTCACAGCACGCGTTGTAACTGACAGTTTCGTTGCCATACCTGCAGCGCCTTTTTCATCAGTTGCAATGCGACATTATTCGTCGTACCATGGCTTATCCTTCTGCGGTTTTTGATAGCCAAGTTCAGTCCTTGCAGCGGTTTCCAAAGAATTGGAGATATGCTTCGACGGCGCATCTGGGTCCTCGGGAGTGGGAGGCATTGTTTTCTAGCAGGATAGATAACTTCCGTTGATAGGACATTGATTTTTCCGGTATTTGCAGCTTGTCAATATCTAGATTTTCCTGTGTTCGGCTTCGTACGCCTAGATCAGTCTTGTGCGAAGTTTTGCAGCCACCAGGTGATGATCCGAGTCGATATTGGAATCACATGTACATCCATTACACTAGAAGAGTGCCTGCCATCTATTACCAACTGATCAATCTGGTTCTTCGTCCTCTCATCAGGAGATATCCAGGTCGCCTTATGAATGTTGTTATGGTGGAATCGATTGCTACTAACTACCATGTTCTTTGCAGTTGCGAAGTCTATCAGTCTTATTCCATTATCGGAGGTAGTTGTCAAACTCGACTCAAATATATACCAACAACACAAAAAGTATAAAAACAAAATACATATAATTTTGACAAGTGAAACGAAAAACGACATGGAACAAATGTCATCACCTGTTTAAACGACTATACCTGTTTGATAATTCTACCATAATCAATATGTATAACATTTACCGCGCGTTGTTGTGAACAATTTAGTTCCAATTTTGATTTCAATTGGAAATAAAAATCTGTCCTTCAAATTTAGAGATATAAAAGTATACGTAGTCTTAATTTTAATGAACTTAAAATGTGCAAGCCATTTTTTCTGCTTTTAAGTCTCTCCTTGATAACATTTTCATTCGCAAGAAATGATAATAAAATTTATATAAGATAACTTTTTGTTGCCCTTTCTTAAAATTGCGTGAGATTGGGAGGCAAGGCCTTCCTTGCCCATTCACTAAAGAAAGCATGCAAATAGGAAGGCCTTAGCAGGGATTTACTTTAATTTATTTTTGTTAAACAAAAATAAAATTAAAATGATTTATTTTATCACAATTATCCACTTCTACATATTTATTTATAAGTATATATGTATGTATCTATCTTAGGAATTTGTGCCACGCCCAACTTCAAAAAATACCCTGAAGTATATTAAACAGAAAATATAATTTTGAATTTTGTATCAAATTTTCCTGTTAAATTATGGATAAAAAGAATCGGAAAAGAAATTTCTCAAATTGTAAAAATCTTCTTCTTGCTTATATCTGATGAAAAAATGCATGTATTCCACAGGCCATATTTTAGGAAGGCATTACAAAAGAACCATTCCTCATGCCTTATTTGTGGAACGCCTTGCGACTTCCGCCACTGGGTGGTTGAAACAACAGACTTTCAACATTAAAATGAGCGAGTGTATTAATGAAAAATTCTGAGTTGAAAGCAACTAGTTGAAAGTGTAACCCCCAGGTTAATATCGCTTTGCTGTCCAGTACAAATTAAGCTATAATAACCTTTAGCGGGGTAAAAAAAACACACTTAATGTGTCTATACTGAATTTTTCTGATACACACAAGCACATACACGCCGTACGGACTGCCTGGCCGTCGACAGTAAGAAATATAAATGACCTCCATCTCCCCTGGTTGGGGGTGAGTTGGTGTAGCTGGAAACTACTTTGAAGGACTATAACAACGACAGCACCATCATACGATCTAACTGAGGTCAATGAGCAAATGACAAAACGGCAAGACGTTTATTTGAAGATCCTGAAACAGCTTCGCATATCAGTGGCCTTGGTCAAAATTTAATTAGACGTTTCAAAGTAGTTAGTTATTATTAAAGCAAAAAAATAATAATCTGAAGAATATGCTAAAGAAATTTATATACATACATAGAAACTAGTAACGCCTACCGTGCACAGTTATTTTTCATGACAAAAAGTTGTGGAAAACAGTATACTTCCGTTAGGTGAACTCGCGGAAGAACCACAAGAATCCCGAAACTAACTAGCAAATACACAAATCAGCTCCAAAAGGGAAAGTTACAATTTAATAAACATAAGTTGCGTGTAAGATATCATCGAATATGCCCTCGTTCAAACGCCCGGCGCGACTTCGGTGATTGACCAAGAGATAACATTTTCGATATCAAGCTGAATTCTGAATTATTGCCATAGATCTGCGACTTATGGAAACCCCACAAGAAAATGTGTAACTTGCTAAAATGTACGGTATCTGTGGCCATTTCACGTCTCCTCTGCGTGAGATAACCCTAAAATCGGTCGCGCAGAATGTCCATTGTAGCAGCAGCTGTGTATCACGTAGCGACATCCTGTTGGAACCACATGTTTTGATCGGTAGCGCTCTCATCAGACTGCGATAGTAATGCCAACATCGTCTTCGAAGAAGTACTGCCTCCGGACTACAATCCAGACCAAACAATGGCATTCTGTATGTGCATTGCCAATAGGTAATGACTGGTATCGTCCTAAATCCGGCAATGCTTGTTTATGTACTGGTTGATTCAAAAATGGGTATCGTCGCCAAAAAGGAACACCCATTTTGATAATAAAGTTTTATTATTCGCACTTATTGCTCGGCGCTTTAACTTGCTATGTTGATTTCTCTGTTGTCTGAAAAGTAAATAACAGGAACTAACAATAGATAAAACAACATAACCACCATGGATTGTCAAAATATACCGGTCTCTGTTGGAAACCACCTTATTTTTTTGTTCGCGGGTGTTTGCTTACATTATGTACGGGCGGATTATGACGTTACACCATATAGATGTAAAAAAGCTCTTTGCCGCATCAATTATATACATATATATACCCGTCGGTTGTGCAATGGTAGCGTGCGTGGGTTCGATCCCTGCTCTGACCACCTTAAATTTTCTATCGACGGCGGTCACCTCGCTTGGTGACGGCGACACTATCGAGTATTAAGCCATGAAAAAGCTTCTCAAAATACCGTTCGGAACCGAAGTAAAACTGTAGGTCCCCATTAGTGGGTGTAAAACTCAGTGTTGCCAAGTATTTTCTGTAAAATACCGCCAAATGTATCCAAAAATCCGCTAAAAATTTTATTTTGCGAGAAAATTTTTAAAAAATCCGCTAAATTTTTATGAATGTCGAGATAAAACGCAATTTATTTACGAAACACATACGAATTTCATTTATTTTTCCTTAAAAGGAATATACATATGTAAAGGATTATACAAAAGTAAACGTAAATAAAAGACATATAAAATATATTTTTTCAAGGTAGTTCTTTTTTATTAGAAAGCTTGAACGTTGAAATTATGTGTGAAACACCAAAATATTTTTTTTTCATGATATTTCTTTTTTATTATAAAGTTTGAACGTTGACATTATGTGTGAAACACTACATCATTTAAATGACCACCACGCGAAGTGTTGCAAGCATTGATTCTTTTGAGGTAGTTTTCGGCCACTTTTTGACATATATTGGGCGGTATCTCAGCCATAACTTGACGAATTTTGATTCTTTAGTACTCAAGAGTTAAAGCTTTATCTGCATAAACAAGGTCTTTCGCGTAGCCCCACAAAAAAAAGTCTAATGGTATGTGGCTGTGCCAGAATCATAATTTTTGTAGTAGGTTTTAATAATTACTATGCGTTGTGAGATAGTTAAACGATCCACAGACTTTCAACTGAAAAGAAAAAAAATTGGTTTAACAACTTAGTTTGACAGATGTCGAATTCCAGCCCTATACTTTTGAAACCACGAAATGGATAACCCTTATATGTACGAGTATAAGTACATATACGTATAGTGTAAAAAGCTTAGAGTTGGTTTTTAAATTTATGATGAAACTAGCTTTTAGTAAGTAATTAGTTTAGAGTTGCTTGCATTTTAATAAGCATAGAGTAAATTATTTAGTTAAAAATTTACGACCAGTCTTCCGCTATTTCCGTGGTATATTCGGCAAGTGTTCCGACATTTTTAAGTAATGATGTTGAAACTTCATCTCTTAACAACATTTATTATTACATTTGAGACAATATCTGAAATTTAAAAAACGAGAAAAATATTGTTGAAAATATACGTATGTATGTATATTAATTTAAAAACTTACCTGACATGAAGCACAGCATTTACAGTACTTGTTATTAACCTGTTTCGTAACTTAGCAATATTTAGTTGACTGCAAACTCGTTCGACCTCTGCATTTGACCAAGGTAATGACAAAATTTTAATAATTTAATTATTAATTTTTTTAATAATAGTAGTAGTTAGTAGTAGTTAATACATGTAGTTAGCTAAATTTGTCTAAATATGTAAAATAAAGCATTTTATTTTGTGTATAACCATGTATTTAAGTTGGATTCAAGTCGAGAGGGGACACCAAAAAGCGGAACAATCCCGCAAAAGCGGGTTGGTTGTTCAGGTTGGCTATGGTTGTGGCTGGGGTCTACGACAGTGGCAATATACATGGTGCATTTACACTGCTTTCGGGGATCGTGCAAGTCTATTGTTATATCATTTATAAAATAGTAATTATAAATATTATATAAACTTTGAATTTAAAACAACAACAAATATTTGTTCCTATAAAATGATAAAAGGCAGTATGCACTCAAATTGTGGCCGTCGGTGGTGCAATGGTTAGTGTGCGCGGCTCTTGTACATGAGATCCTGGGTTCGAACCCGGCTCTGACCACCTTCAAATTTTCTTTCGGCGGCGGTCACCTCGCATAGTGACGGCGACACTATCGAGTATCTAGCCATGAAAAAGCTTCTCAAATTACCGTTCGCAATCGGTGAAAAACTGTAGGTCCCCATCAGTGAGTGAAAACTGGAAAGCGCACAGCTCAGTGATTGTGAGAAGTTCTCCCCAGTCCCTTCATGGGATGTAATGGGAAACCATTTATTTTATTTATTTATGCACTCAATTAAACTACACAATTAAATTAATACAATTTTCACCCCTAATACATTGAATAAATTACCTAATACGCATTGGGTAGATCTGCAAATTGTTGTCATTTTTGCCGCTGATATCAGACCACGAAATTGGGTAAAATTACACAGAGGTATAATGATCATATGGCATTCGCAATGACATCGATTTTGTTGATTTTGTTTATTTTAAGCAGACTCAAGGAAATCGGATATTTTTTCTCGTCTGTCTGAGAATCGAGAAAAAATATCTAATTTGCTTTATGCAACGCTATTTTACTTCACACTTCGTATGAAAAGTACGTTTGTTTACAGCCAATTCAATGAAGGGGAATTGAAATGGTGGTACCACTAAAACAGTCTACACATTTGGTTTGCATTTCTTACCTATTTCTTATATGTATCTCAAATTCTTATACATTTTGCTTTCTTACTTATTTGTTACTTTTATGCTTGATGTACATTTGTACTGAATTTGATTGTGAAAAAATACTGGCCAAAATAAAATGCCTATTTTTGTTGGCTTGGGGTGTATATTGTCAAATATAATTGTGCTACGAAATCAAGCAAAAAAAATGCCAGTGCTGAACTATCAGCCAACAAAATTGGGTAAAATAATAATGATTTTTATCTGTGTATATCACAGGAATTCTACAATATACAGCTCTTAAAATGCTAAAATATACAACTGTTAAACAATGTTGCACATAAAATATTGACAGATTTAGCGGGAAATCCGCCAAATTGGCAACACTGGTAAAACTACAACGCGCACAGCTCACAGGTTGTGAGAAGCTCTCGCTAATCTCTACACGGGATGTAAGGGGAAACCATTTTTTATACCCAAAATATTGATGAACGTGCAATTTATAAACTTGCAAAAAGTCAACCAGGGTCGGATGAATCGGCAGAAAACCCACAAAAGCTCAAGTCCCCCAATAAGACATGTTGGCCATATCTCGCGCAAAAATTAAAATTGTCCAACGCTATTAAAATTTTATTTTTCTCCAACCAAAATATACAACTTTAAAAAAAAAGCTGTAGAAATATTTTGTCCTCACTTCAAAAATGTGTACCCCATATTGAACCCAAGTTCAGAAACCTCTCCTTGATTTACTTATACCACGTGGGCATGCCACCAATTCTGTAATACAAAGATCTAAATACATATACACATGTTTAAAGAATTTTAAAACTTTTTTTTGAATTTCAAACGCCTTTACCTCTGTAAATACACTTTTGCTATTTTTTTTCTAAGACATGTATGAAATAGTTTTAAAAGGTTTTTCAAAAAATTCGAGCCATTACAGTTTTCTCTCGGTTTTGAATGCACTTTAAAATAAATAATTTTTTTACACATATATCAGATTAAATATTAGATGACTGGTTAACAAAAATATGCATTTTGTACTTACATATCTGTGGTCACAAGGCATAACAGCATATGTATGTCTATTTTTGAAATTGTTTAGGAGAGCGTTTTAAGGGTTCACATTTTATTTGTAATGCAGTGATTGATCGACATTTGCTGATAACTCTTTTCCAATATCTTGGGAACTTCAAATTGGATTATTCATACTTGGATTATATAGTGTGCAGTACGACATATACAGGGTGGCGCCGAATGAACTATATGGTTTGAATTCTTTATAACTTTTTTAATTATTATTTTTTAATTTTTTTCCAGAAGAAGACTTGGGGAATTAATTATGAATCATTACACGATCGAACAACGTGCACAAACATTTGAATTAAAAAACGGAGGAAAATCCAGATTTTATTCACAATTTGGCAAGCCCATTTCCTGTTAAATGGGTATGTCAACAAGCAAAACTGCAGGATTTGGGCTACGGAAAATCCAAGAGCAGTGCATCAGCGAGAATTACACCCACTTAAGTGTACTGTTTGGTGCGGTGTATCCTCCGAAAGGATAATTGGCCCCTATTTTTTTGAAAATGAAAGTGGTGTCTCAATCTCTATCAACCGAGCTGCATATCGGACGATGTTGTAAAATTTTATTAGGCCAGCTGTGGAAAACCATCCAAACTTGTGGTTTCAACAAGATGGAGCCACAGCACATACTGCACGTTCCTCAATAGCCAAACTTGTGGTTTCAACAAGATGGAGCCACAGCACATACTGCACGTTCCTCAATAGCTTTGGTAAGCGACATATTCGGCGAACACATTATTTCGCGCACAAACGATTTTAACTGACCTCCACGTTCACCAGATTTATCAGCTCCTGACAGTTTTCTTTGGGGATATTTGAAAGAAAGAGTGTACGTTAACAAACCAAGAACCATTCTCCAACTAAAAACAAACATTCGAAATGAAATCATGAAATCATAATATACCGTATTTAAAAAAAATATATATAATAATCGCATAAATAAAAAAGTTGTAAACCATTTAAACCATATAGCTCAATCGGCGCCACCGTGTACAACTCGATTCTCGAAAAATTTAGTTTGAGCATAACTCGAGTTATGCTGTTATGCCTTGTCACCAAAGATATATATTCGAGTCTGTATAACGGTGAGTTGGTCACTAGTGTGGGTCGAAAAAAAAGTTCACCCGGTCACCCCCTAGTTTTAAAGATTGTCGCATTACAATTTCAGAACACATAATTTTTTTTGATCTGTGCAACCTTCGACCCCCCGAAATGGTTTTTTTTTGTGCTATGTTGGCATTTGACTTCTGCTCAAAACAAGATTCATATCGTTGTTCATGTTTATTCAAGGGTCACATATTTCTTTATAAACACTTTTGACTCCGACGTCAATTTTGACAACTGACTTCTTGTAGCTCGTTTTCATTACCCTATTGTTGCCTATTTTATTTAAACGTCAGTAAAGAACTAAAAAATATATGAAAGTTTTGTCTTTAAAGTAATTAGTTTTATATAAACAAAAACGTTATAGAGCTTTTAAAATCCAATAGGCCACCCTATTCACCGCACACTAAAGTTTGTTTGTTCTGCGTTGGTATTTTCAGCCCGATCACAACAAGTCGCACACTGTTTGATCACAGACTACTTTTTAATTTAAATTCACCATTCTACACATTTGACTGCGATATCACATGTAATTTTTGAACCTGTTAAATTTTAGTAGGCGTAGGGAACAAACAAACTTTACAACAAGCGGTGAATAGGGTGGCCTATTGATTTTAAAAGCTCAATAACTTTTCTGTTTATGGATAAAACTAATTACTTTAAAGGCAAAACTGTCATATATTATTTAGTTCTTTACGGACGTTTAAAAAAATAGGCAACAATAAGGTAATGAAAACGAGCTACAAGAAGTCAGTTGCCAAAATTGACGCCGGAATCAAAAGTGTTCATAAAGAATCATGTGGCCCTTGATTAAACATGAACAACGATATGCATCTTGTTTTGATCAGAAGTCAAATGCCAACATAGCACACAAAAAACCATTTCGGGGGGCCAAGGTTGCACAGATCAAAAACAAATTTTGTGTTCTGAAATTGTAATGCGACAATCTTTAAAACTAGGGGGTGACCGGGCGAACTTTTTTTTATATATGAGGTCCGACCCATATTAATGGTCACCCTCCAAGTGTGGCCTTTGGCGATAGCGATGCCGTATTTGCGTATCGAAATTTGACACCCAGATGGCTCTGATGTTATTATACTCCTATATTTGTTTTAAGTCATTCTTAAATAGAAGGAAGAGTTTGATTATTGTTGTTTTTTGCCATATCGATCGTGTACGAAATCTCGGGCAAGGACTTTTGGAATTTTCGTAAATCAAAGGGAAGTTTTGTATTATATCTCACGATTAGTTGAAAAAAACCTAAATTTGGGGATTTTTCTATTCTTACGGGGTTCCTGTTTGCTAGCCAGTCTACCCCCTTTGTTGTTGTGGCAGAAAATCATTTGGAGTTTTTTCAGCGGTCCTTCGAACTGGATTGGTAACTGGAGCGTTTTTTGTTCCTGAAAATCGATAAACAATGTGATGTAGTTCTCCATTTTGCTGTTTTGGGATCCTCTCCAATTTCTATTGAAATTTTTATATGGGTAAAGATTTTACGGAAATTTTCTGAAGTACATTGTATACTATTAATACCAAGCGGATTCTTATGCCATTTGGTCTAAAACTAACGTGGTGAAAATGTGAGACCAATGGGATAATTCTAAGCCGGCCGGACTTAGTGGCAAAGTTTTCGGGTTTTGGCATTTTGGGTATAAATTTGTACACAATAGAAAATTTTCACTCCTCAGTTCATTTGAATAAAAAATTGCACTATTATTTAGTTTGACCGGATTATAAAGTGTTAAAAATTTTAGTAAAATCCCACCACTCTAGGGGTTCAAACTCCTAAATTTAAAAAATTTAAATTTTTAGAAAAAAGTTAAAGCCTTCTAGCAGAATTCTATAGGATTCGAAATTTATAAAAAAAATTAAAATAGTTGTGACTAACTGAAAAATATATACAACTTAGATACAAATGCCTTCTAGCAGAATTCTATACACTTAAGGTCTAGGGTTCGGCCAAGAAAAAATAACAACTTAAAATATCCTGTTTAGTTGGCAGATTGAGACCACTCAAATAAGAAGAAATACCAAAATCAGCAACATTGTGAGAAGGCATATGTTTCAACCTACTTTCACTTTCGGTACTTGTTGATGTTGGCGCGTTTTGCGATGTTGACGGCACTGGATTCATGGTTGAACTGAGATTGTTTTATGCACCTTTCAAAATATTTTTGGTTTCTTTAGTTTTAAAACAACTATTTGTTGAAGGCTCGGTTTGAAGGTTTTTTGAATATTAATTCGCCGTTGTAAGTTTTCCCACGATTCGTTTCAGCGTCGTATTTGGAATGCGCATGTTCGAATGGCTAGTTCGAATGGTCTTTATATCAGAGTTTGAAAAGAATATTAACCTACGATAGTAGGGTGTGTAGGTAGTAGGTATAACAACATTTGTGTATGAAAACGAAAAGTGTTGCATGAACAACACACAAACCAAAAAATATCATTTGGGAAATTCCGAAGTAATAAAGAGTCAATGGATACATTTTGGCAAAGCAGGTTGGTAATGACATTTATAAAATTCGAATTCCGAGAATTTAAAAGAAAAAACAATAACAACATGTGGGTATGGAAACGAAAAGGGTTGCATGAACAACACACAAACTAAAAAATATCATTTGGGAAATTCCGAAGTAATATAGAGCCAATAAATACATTTTGGAACAACAAGGTGGTAATGACATTTAAAACCTTCCCATTCAGCGAATTTAAAAGAAAAAACAATACCAATCGGCCCTGTTCTGTAAACAGAATTCAGACAAACAGAAAACGTTTCAGAATATTTGGGTTTCTCTAAAACAATTCAGAAGAAAAATATCAGTTTTGATTTAGAATGCAAATGCCTTGTGATTTTAAAAACAAACAATTCACAACAAAAATGTTTCACGTTTTAAGAACATCAAAATTGTATGCTTTTTATTCTGAAAGAAAATTCTGATTCAAAATGATTCTGTATGCAGAACAGGGCCGAATATGTGTGTATGAAAACGAAAAGGGTTGCTTGTCTTGCTTAATCGGGGTGCGGTTTGATGTTCTATGCATGCATTTCGAAAAAAACTAAAGTAAAATAAGGAAAAAATATGTTTTTTCATTCTTTATCTTAAATTGAATGAAATCGATATAGGTCGTGAATAAGTACCTCGCCTAAATTATAGCGCTGAACATTATGGGCTATTTAAAATTTGGGACTGCATTATGAGGAACGCAAAATTAGAAACAAATTGTTAAGTTTCACAACAATTTCGTAAATTTTCCTCAAAAAAGGCGACAAAATACCAAATAAAAGCGCCCTCTGGCGGTACCCAAAAATAAAAATAAATAAAATTGATTCGTCGACCCAAAAATCCCACTAATACATATTTAACTAGAGGAAATAAAATTTTCTTTTGCCTATTTAGTCCAATATCTAACTCGATTATTGAATATGAAAAAAAACCTATTTCGAAAAATCCGGAGGCTCGAAATTCATTTTAGAACTATGGTTTCTTCGGCAAACTTAATGGCTCCCCTTAGTTCATTCAATATATTAAATATATCAAAATATATCCATTCAATACAACAAACTGTTAAAAACTTAATTTTAAAAAAAATCTTACACATACGACAACGATCTTAATTTTGCTTCTGGTTCCATTTTATTTCGATTGATTTCTATCATAAACCATTAAGTAAGACCCCCTGTGCATTACATAATTTGGAAGTTAGTTAAAAATTAGTTAGTTACTAGGAGTTAACGGACCTACATTGTGACGAAATATACAACAAACTATGTGACGATTTGATCCGATTTATAAATATCAAAGTGGAGGAATATATGTATATATTCGAACTTTGCACAGTGGAGCCGATTGGAAAATATACGCTAATAATATCACAACTTTTAAAGTACTATTCTAATAATTTTTGATTGTACTAGGCTTTTATAGTAGAGAAGTCAGGCTTTTATAATATTGCATTTAGAGGCACGTAGTGTCAACACAGTTGATGCTATAGGATATCAAATTTGACTACTTTGGTGTTGCTGCAACTTTCAAAGCCCTTGCAAAATCGATCGAGTGCATATCGAACACGATTTGACATTTCAACTAATCTTATGAGCATAATTCCGTCTATTGGGGAACAAATATTCTATGTATACATTATTTAATGGCAGAAAGTTATCTTAATTGTTGGATGTGGGAGACTTTTCATTACAGCAAAGTAATGTATGATAATAAGCTGGTGTATTCAAAAACAGGATTTTAAAAAATATTCGGTTTGTTTTCTGCGAATACTCCAATTTTCGCGAAACCGGGTTTCATTTAAACCGTCGATGGTGCAATGGTTAGTGTGCGCGGCTCTTGTACATGAGATCCTGGGTTCGAACCCTGCTCTGACCACCTTAAAAATTAGTTTCGGCGGCGGTCACCTCGCATAGTGACGGCAACACTATCGAGTATATAGCCATGAAAAAAAGCTTCTCAAAATACCGTTCGGAATCGGTGTAAAACCGTAGGTCTCAATCAGTGAGTGAAAACTGGAAAGCGCAAAGCTCAGTGATTGTGAGAAGTTCTCCCCTGTCCTTTCATGGGATGTAATGGGAAACCATTTTTATAAAAACCGGTTTAGGTTTTTGTCGAAAACTATACTATACCTTTTATATATTCGGACTAATTTAATTATACAAAAACTATTCAGGTTTTATAAATAATCTATAAAAAGCTAATATTTCATCGATAAACAATTTACGTGCTTTGCATTTGGAAGACTTCTTTGTATATTTTAACGTAAGCCGATATTTAAAATATACTTTCGCTGAAAGTAAACGTAGGGCTAGTTGTATAGATGACATTATACAGTTTATTCAACCCAGGTTAGCTTAGGTTGAAATGGCTGTTGACACACTTTAAGTTTAGTGTACGATTCAGGGCATAACGTGGTCATACTTTTGTGCAACCAGCTTTGGGTTAAGTATGAGCTTGCATATCCACTGAATCATGTTAGGTAGTCCCTAATCTATGCATCCCTGGCAAATGGCACCTTCTTCGATTGCCATGAACTACAATGGCATGTTAGCCTTTGTGCCAGGTCTAAACCTTAGAATAAATTCCAAACCCATTTTACCATCTCGTTTGGAGCCATCACTGTAGAAGCCTAAACGCCTTCTCACAGTTAGAAGTGGGTGTCATAATCGACTTCTATTGTGGATTGCCGCAAATTCTTTAGAATCACCCCATGCCTATATTGGCTGGTGGTCCATCGTGAAGAATATCTTAGGCGATTTACCGACGCTAGAGGCATTTTCATTTTCATCAAATTTACGGGGTATATATGGACGGTAACCTCCAAACTCTCGGTAGCGGTAATGAGAGGCAACCATGATACCCACCAATGCCATTATCTGGCTAGTACCGGCCACCAAATGACAAAACCAAACCAATATCGGGCGGATAATAGATGTATGTGTCCAGCAAACTAATTTAGGGAATATACTCCATCGTCCTTCGACGACAATATTACACGAATATAAAGCCACTGTGGTTCTTTTGATACTATCAATAGTGTTTGAGTTGAAACTATGCTTCTGTCCAGAACCACACCTAGATATCTTCCACTATCCTTTAGGCAAATGTATCTATCATAGTGAGACAATGGCTAAACAAACGGAAATTTCTGAGTACGAGCTCGGATTTTTGCGGATATAAACCCAGCACAATTTCGGTGGCCAACTTAGAGAGTCTCCTGATTAAGACCTGGAGCACATCTTTGCATATGGAAGGATATTTCCATTGCACACAAATTTCCAAGTCTACCAGAGTCTAGTCTGAGAACTACCTAGAATCGTTCGCAGATATGAGTCAATCATATGACTGAGACTGATTGGTCTAACGACTTAGGGCCTAATAAGCGACTCCGCTTTCGGAATTTGGATTCTCTCCATCTAACATAAATCTGAATGCTATCCTATAAAGTTTCAGAAGCCAGACGATTTCTAGCGGTTAAACCGTCCTCTTGTCTTTGTAATGTGTCTTTGGTCACTATATTTCACGCAACCTACGAGATGACGTGGTTGTTCGGTTAATACGAATTTATGTCTTAGGAGCAGTTTCCTGAAAAGTCTCTGGTTAAGCCGGAGGTCTAGCGATTCATCACTTGATGTCGTACATCGCAGTTCGACGCGTTTTCTATGGCTTCGCAGAAATGTTTCAAAGAATTTTTTAAGTTCTGAATTCTTTCCTATCCTTGGCCGTCGGTGGTGCAATGGGTAGTGTGCGCGGCTTTTGTGCATGAGAACGCGGGTTCGATCCCTGCTCTCATCGCCTTACATTTCCTTCGCCGACTGTCACCTCGCTTAGTGATTGCGACACTATCGAGTACTTAGCCATGAAAAAGCTTCTCAAAATACATTTCCCGTGTAAAACTGTAGGTCTCAATCAGTGAATGAATCAGAAGCGCACAGTTCACTGGTTGTGAGAAGCTCTACCCAATCCGATCATGGGATGTAATGGTAAACGCTTTTATTTCTTAATTCTTTTCGTCTAAGTTTGTACACATTCTAGTCTCATTATAAAGCTTTCTGTAAGACTTCTCAGGATTTGAAGATCCTTGTTCCACTACGGAGGTTTCTTCTTACCGTGGTAGGAACCGGTGTAACATGCGGAATCAGGTGATTTGTTCAAGTGAGAGCATCGGTAAGATCTTTAACCTCGACGATATTAGCTGGTTCGGAAAGGAATGTTTATTGTTATACCGTTCAAACTTTGTTCCTACTTGGTCCCGATTGTTTTACGAAAGCTTCTGATGGTCGCAAATCGAATTCTCACTCGACACCTTACATATTTTAATCAACTGACAGGGGACCTGTGATGGAAAAGTGGATCAAGGATCTCTTGTCCATCAGTAGTAACAAAGGTGGGCCCACTTCCCTGGTTACCAACATAAAGTGTCTCTTCAGTTTAATTTATAATTGTATTCATCAAATTGTGTGACATCCGCACATCGAATGAACCCTATTTTATACTTTTCTGCTTCATCGATTAGCGTCCTCATCAGAACGTTTTTTTTTTCTTTTAAAATTTTCTAATTTTATTAGGAATGTGAAGTAATGACATATAGAGCTGCCATTTTTCTCATCTGATATTTCCATTCACACTATTCGTGGTGCGGTCTATGCGATAGAGACTTATTTGACGTAAATTGACTTACATCACGTAGAATTACAAAAAATTTTTGACTTCAACTTTTCATGCCGTTTTGATAAAAAACTGTGATATTTAAACGTATTTTGGCGTTTTTTGATATATTTTATTGTTAGTATTTATTTGTTGTGTATTTACACAAAAATGTTAACGCACAAATCGAAATGCCATTGCTGACTTAGTGTTGAATGGTTTGAGACTTTGCCTCTATCTGGTATTATTATTTCTGGTATCATACCATCCAACCGCAACACACCAAACGTCATCAGTTTACTGAGAAAGTTGGCGTCTATATACGTCATTACTCTATGGTGAAGACTGTTTATTGTTGTATGCTCTTCTTCTATAATACTACTCTTTTCATTAGCTGTGGGACTTACTTCTAAATCAGATTTGGCAGATATGACTTCTACTTCCATTGGACAACTTATTTCGGGAAACAGGCGGGGTAATAAGTCCTTGGCTAAATCTTTTCTGTATGTCTGATAAGTTCAGTAACCATAGTAAGCAATTGAACAGACTTTAGTTTTGATACTTTGTGCTGTAATATCAGTTGTGTAAAAGTTCTTTAAAAACCGCAAACCAGTTAATTCATTTGAAAGAACCAGTGAAACCAGTTCTCCGGAAATAGCAATTTTTAAAAAACCGAAGTACGGTTAACTGGCCTGAATTCGGATAACCGGTTTTGGTTTTCAATACACTATAATAAGCATTGTCCGATTCAATCGCATTTGCATATTTTTAAAAAAGTACCAATTAATTAATAATCCTCTATAGCTTATAATCATTGGTGTCCATGCTCTAAAATGGACATCTGGGAATCCATCAGGTAACACAAAAATTAGTTCCAATACGTGTAAACCCAAAATTTAAATATGACACTAGTCCCGATGGAGTTTCCAACGACATGACAGATATGGTAACATTATGACGTGAGAGAGTTGCCAGTATTTCACCATGATCAGCTGAGGTTTTAATGGTGCATCACCTAGTACTCTGCGTGTGTCATATTTATTTAACAACTGCATTAAAACGTCATTTCGAGCTGATTCAAATTATTTCTCAGCCCCACTTTGCACTATAGTTATGCTCCGGTATACGATTATATCAGCAAGTGCACTGCCATGGTGTGCTTTACATCAGCCCATAATTGTAATTATATTCCATTACATGATATTTACGCCTTAAGGACATACCATATTTAACAACAACATAAACGACTGACACAATGCCGATATTGCACAGCACTGCATTTGGTTTGTACCACATTTATTATGATTTAACTGAATTCAAACGGCACAACTTTACACGAACCTACGTGGAAAATATACGTATGCATATTCATACGTTCAACTGAACATACGAGTCGACAAAACAAAATGAAAAACGCGTGCCATATGTATCGATGAAGTGAGTGCCAATTTGAAAGCAATTTGTTTGTAGATTTTATTGCAATGTGCTTCTGGCATAATGGTGGCAGTTTATGAAAATCGTTAAGTAGCACTCATAATCGCTTCCATCTCTATGAACTCACTCACCCCAAGCGTTGATCTGGCAACGAGACAATAGGCCGGACAGTCTGTGTAAAAACAGCATGAGTGGTGGAACTCGAAGTCATCATGATTGTAATAGTATTTAAAACAATAAACATTGCATTGGGTTAAAGTAAGACAATAAGCGTGTTTTTTTATTATTTCCCGCTAAACTAAACTTTCGACGACTTTGTATGGGGAGCCCTTTAAAATCGCTAAGCTCTCCATACAAAATGGCGGTAAAATTTGTTTAACAGGGAATTTTTTGTGCTAAATACTTACTTATCCGGCCTCGAACAACCCCGGGGGTCAGGGACCTAATAAATCGAAGATATAATATTTCGCCAACCAGTTCGATCTTTTGTTTTATCTAACCAGTTGATAATACCAAGTTTATCCAGGGATTCGTCAACCTGATCCCAAAAGCGGAGTCTTGGTCATCCTATTTTTCGTCATCCTTCGAGTTCGGTTACGAAAACCCTTCGAGCTGGTTCGCCTTCATCCATTCTACTGACGTGGCCTAGACGGTTCAATCGCGTTAATTTGATCATATTAACTATTTCAATGTCAGGATATAGCGCAGACAGCTCATGGTTTATGCATCGGCGATACTTGACGTTGTACACTTGTATAGGGCCATACATTTTTCGGAGTATTTTTCTCTCGAAGAGTCCTTGCGATAAGACCCAGGGTTCTGCGCCATAAACCAAGATAGGTTGTATGAGAGGCTGGTATAGCTGGAATTTGTTACTTGAGAGAGGGCTTTATCTTCAAAGATCCGAGGTATGTAAATTCGTCCACCGAACTCAAAATTGTAACGGTTATCAACGTCCACGCTTCGGTCTAATTGTTTCATCCTGTCCCCATTTACCGTCAGACCCACTTTTGCCGACTCCTTTTCAATTCTCGAAAACACCGCAGTAACTTCTCTCACTGTGCGCCAAATGATTTTTATATCGTCAACATACGCGAGCAACATGTGACTTTTGTCGCTGATGGTCTTATTCAGGTTGACCTCCATTAAGATGTGAAAGAGACCGCACGATAGGGTGTCGCCTTGCCTGAGGCCTCCCCCAGTTTCAAAAGGTTCGGTAAGATCCTTACCAAATTTCACTGCCGTATTGGGCTATCGAAAGCCGTAATCGACAAATCGACAAAATAGAAGATAGGTGTCGATTGTCCCCCGTGGGTCGTCTCCACGATTTGGCGTAGCGTGAAAATCCGGTCAGTTGACGTTTTTTCAGGTCTAAAGGCGCACTGGTATGGTCCAATCAGGCCAGCGATAATTGGTTTTTGTCTTTCGCACAGTATACTTCATAGGACCTTATATGCTATGGATAAAAGGCTTATTCCATGAGACACAAATCGACGTCGTCGTCCAAATCGTGAACGATGGTCTAATCGTCATTGGATATCTCAGGTACCAGTAGCGCGGAGAAATGGTCTATCCATATTCCCAACATTCTCTGAACATCTGAGATGAGATTTCTGCTCTTGTCTTTACAGAAGGGGGGTTCTGAACCATGTCCATTAGTTCTGCACTTGAATTTTGGCAAAATTTTCGGGCTCCGTTCTTCCTACTTTCTTTTTCCCTATACCCCTCAGTCGCAGCTCGCGTTACAATTGAAACGGATATCGAAGTCAAAAAAGTGTGACTTAATTTTTAGTTTTCGATCCACCTCAATGTGAGACGATAATATTTAGTACATTGGTCATCTAAAAGTCGTAAACAAGGGGATTAACGAATTACAAAATCAAACACTTGCTCCCCTAATTATTCCATTCACTTCATTAAAATAGAATTTTGATAATGTAATACTTTTTGGGGATATTCGTAATGCGAAATATCGTCAATTACCTCTTCTCTATAAGCCATTTATGCTAAGTTATCAAAGTTTTAAAGAGAAAAAACAGCAAAAAACGACGTTTTCTACTTTGAATTTTAAAGTAAACGGCACACTGAAGAGAAAGCATCGTCATAGGGATGAAACTGTTCATCACCCCAACAAGTTTTGTCATCGAAAGTGAACTAACGTACAGTTTCATTCCCGCTACGAAAATGTGTTCAACAACTGCAAATTGTGATGGAAGTATGGTTGTTGCTGCAATGAATTTGATTCAATATTGCAACGTAATTGATTCGTTTCTGCAATGAATTTGTTTCATTGCTGCTATGAGTTTGTTTCATTGCCGCAATGAATGGTTTGAAGTGTGATTGTAAATATTTATTGTTAATTATACATAAATACACTGTTAGTATTATATTGCAGGTGTTTGAAATAAATAAGATTTTAAATTCTGTTTCAACATTTTCTTAATTTGGAGAGTGATTATTGTAGTCGAGGGGGCGGCACAGTTGCAGCAGCGGTGGGGCAGATCGCAATCCAGCAGCACGTGTCCGTAACGCTGTCAATTCCGACACTGCGTGACCCCAATCCTATTGACCCCAGTCCTATAAGGACTTCGCAGTGTAGGATGTATTTCACGGCGTAAAATACCGTGACATTCGCATCTCAAGACAAGTGGAGCAACCACTTGTCCCCACCCAACTTGGTGACCCTTAGCACCTTCAAATTAATTTTGAGCCCAATTAAATAAGTCCTATGGTGTTGCTCATCAAAAGAGACAGACAACCGCACTACAACCACCGTTAAGGGAGTCTGCGATTTTGGTGTGTACGTTTATAACACAAAACCCCCTCTTTAAACAACTTCTTAACCAACTCGTAGTCTCCAAGACTTACTGTAGTATTCTCTAAGTCCCGAAAGTGAACGTAAACGCAAAAGCCAACGCGAACGCCAAAGTCAAAAAATGCTAGTTTATATATCACTTCGCGCTTGCGTTTGTTTACGAATGCTGTCACTGACATCTGCGGTGTATAGAGTTGCCAAACTAAAATAAACAATTATAGATCAGAAAAAGTTATCTTGAGTGAAAGAATGAAAAAGATTAAAAAATGTAGCTCTATTTCAGTAGATCAACAGACTTTAAGATTGCTATTATTTATAATACTGCAAATACAAACAATATTCACATAACATTTGTAAAAAATCTATACTATTTTGGGGTTCCATGTCCAATAAATTTCCCCATCTATATTAAATTAGTTGTCTTTTCAAAAACACCTGCCATTTGGCGGCATGTATTGATTGTAATGTATAGGTTCTTTTGTTTATTATTGTCAAAATCAACTGATGTCGATAATTTTTAAAAATAATTATAATAGTTTTGCAACGTATTATTTATTTGAACGTTCCATTTCTAATTGTATTATTGTAAATAGGAATTTCAGTGCGTAAATAGTAAAATTTTGAATTATTTAAAAAAAAATGTCAGCTCCATCCGTCGAATGCATTTCATCCAAAATTGACAACTACTTATAAGCAATGAAATGCAAAATACTTCCATCTGCCTATCCTCGATCGACATTTTTCTTTAAATTTGTAATTTCTTCAACTAACGCGAAGAACTGTGGCGTGGTCAATTTGACAGCTGAAGTGATCAAAAACGTTGCGCTGCGTTTTATAAACTACCCATTAAATAACGTAATTCAACGCAGGTAGTCACCGAACAGCTGTAACGTTTTATATACTACCAAAACGACAAAAGTAAAGCGAAGTGACTGATTCACGACTTATAGAATACCACCCCTAATGTTCTAAAGTTCGTCATCGAACGCCCCATAATTCGAACAGTAAAATGTTCGTGCTGTAACCACGGTTGCCACGGTTGGCAATATCCAACCATAAATGGTAACATTTAAACGGCTTGGTAACATGGTAACATTTTATTAATTTTGGTAACATTTTGAAAAGAAATAATTAGTATAAGAAAAAACATTTGATTTCAAACTTCTATTAGAAAATTTGTCCAAATATGATCTAAAATGTTACTTACAAACAGAAGAAAACTTGAAGCAATGGCAACACTGGTTGGGAGAATTGAATGGTTATGGGCCTAAACAAAATACGCGCTTGCCGTCGTTCGCTCTAAACAACCAAATATATTCGTCTCTTTCGCACTAACGAACTCTTTGTGCTGTTTAAATTCACTTTTTGCAATCAGTAAACTTCCCAATGGAGACAAGTTCACATTCCCCAGAAAAAATAAAGTGGAAAAATCTAACTAAAATGGGAGAAATATTTCAAATGAAATGTTATTTATGATTAAGGCATAAATTGTCTTGCATTTGACCGTTTTTGTTCTGAATTTTTCCCATATTTACTTAGATTTGTCTCTTAATTTCTTCTGAGAGCAAAATGTTCCGCGTGGAGTTTGATTCGAAACTCCGCGCTGAGACAAAATTATCGAAGACGGCGGCCAACAACAGCAAAATTAAGTTGGCGGCTATTGGTTTTTCCATTTTGATGCAAACATCAAAACCAATGAAATAACTGAACCTTTAGAATTGGATCGGTGAGTCAAATCGGGCCAGTAGATAAAATCTGCTCACAGTTTAAACCATGGAGTTAACCATCGAAATGCGCTAATCTTGGTCGGTGTAAATGCCGTATTAGGTAACTTGTGCACTAAATAATTTTGCATTGGAATTAAAAGGCAATAAAATGCAAAGAAAGTGAAAGTTTATTTTATGTGTTGTTTTTTGTAATCTTTATGTTGATGTAGGTGTGTATGTAATATGATTATCTATAATTAATTATTTTAAATAACATTCAATGTTCTAAATGTTGGTAACTTTTTTGAAAAATTCTGGTAACTAAAAAATTAGCCCTGTGGCAACCGTGGCTGTAACACGGCTTTAATTTTCGCCGCTACAGCACGAATATCGACACTATATATGTACGTACATATCGGGAATGTTTTTATATTTATTATTGCGGCTTCTCTTCTTTGTTGATTTCGCCGCAACATATTTGGCGCCAGATTTCTTCATTGGCCACCCTTCTTCGGGTTAGTAGATTCCGCCTGTTGGCTGGTCATGGCACCCGCCATCTTCCATGCCGGCGCACAGTGCGGATGGGTTCATACATTTGTGTTAAAAAATTATAAGGAGTGCTCGTGGAGTGATGAAACTTGGCACCGATCACTTTCTTTCCATAAAAATTTCATAATTTTCATCAAAATCGGCCACGCCCATATAACTCAAAATTAATTTTTCATACGAAATTCTTCTTTTGGTCCGAATGTGTTGAAATTAAGCATAGACATTACAATTAACAAAATAAAAAAGTTCTGAAATTGTATCAAAATCGGCAACGCCCATCACATACCGCCCTTATAACTACAAACGAATTTTTCATATAAAATGTTATTATTATTATGTATTATTATTCTAAAAGAGCCTTAACTTCGTCGCTTATATCACTAAGCTTTTTCTGGATAAATGAAGGTGTTAAATGTGAGATCATGGGATCTGATGTTACCATCATTCGGTGCATAATATCTTCGTTCGTGGCAATTCGACTTCATTTTTTTAGGTCTTTGTTACGACTTTCCTAAGCCTCTTCGGATAGTAAGCCTATAGTACAAATACACTTTTTAATTATATTTTTTTCCATGAACGAGAATTTTGTGGAGTGCAGGTGGCATATTGACCACTCGTACAGTGCCACAAACTCTTTTGCCGTCTCCAGACAAAAATCATCAAATTGTTTGGGATCTACAGCCTCGGTGATTGTTATTGCTTCGATAATTATTGAAAACCTGAATTTGTTTTACCAGTGCCTTGCTTAACAGTATCAACCTTTATTCCAATTTTATCGTTAAGTTCACGCTTTATCAAATATTTTCGGACTTCTCTTATCGGACGAGTATTTAAGTCGACTCTCCCACGTTTAAATTCAGTATTATAAGCTACATGCTAAAGACACTCCATCAGCTTAATACGCGCATGAAGAGGTGACATACCAAATTGCAGTGCTTGTTACTAAATGTGCTGTCTTGCCGTCAATCATTGTAAAATATAAACAAGTTTTACTTTAAAGTTTCGATTATTTACTGTTAACTCAAATTCTGTAGTGTTCTACAATACTGTGTGGAAGAAGGTTTATTGTTGTTCCATACTAATTTATTAATGTCATCACTTAATGGTAATTTAAGTGGTACAACTGATGTCATATATAAATGGGAGTCATAAATTTTATCATCTGAAAAGCTCTGTTGGTATTCGATTTGACTAGATGCACCATTACAGCCCAATTTACAAAATATTGTTTGATTTCAGCTTTCAATTTTGTTCATTTCCTTTACAGACTTGGTCTCTAGGATTCTTTTAGCTGTATGGTCCAACAGATTTTGCAGAGGTACACTGCCTGAACTTTCAGTAATAGAAACTCCTTGAGGATAACTATTAGATTTTTCTTTCGTGAGTTCTTTGTATGGTACAAGTATGTTATGCCACGTACGTACTTCATCCCTTTTGTATCGTTTGGGTCGACCACAGCACTCCTCAAACGATTTGCGTGGCCGCCCAAGTACAGAACTACTCACTACTTGAAGTTGTTGCTGCAGCAGAGATTAGCATAAACTTTTACTTTTTTTGTCTTTATTCACTTTTAAAAAACCGGAGAAAAATCTCGTGTAAAAAATTGTATACAGGTACTTATGAATGGAAGCATTTCTTAAGGGTGTGGCCTATCTACCTTATTCAGCCTCCTAAAAGCAAGGTTCAAAAATTTTCATTAGCATTATTTATGACGTTGGCCACGCCCATGTGCGTTCAAAATTTTTCAAAACTTTCCAAATAATGACCACTCATAAATGTGCTTGGAATTTCTGTAAAAAATTAATCCGTTACAGGTAGTCAACTGAAAAACACATATCCTTGTTCCCTTTTAATTGAGTGTGAACCGATTATGTATCATAAATGAACAAGATCAGCAATTCAGCATCCACGCACATTTATGAGGGTTTATTACTTTGCTTACCGCATATGACAAATATAGTATAAAAATATAACTTTGATTGAAACTTCACTTGAAATTGATAAAAAATTTAAAAACAGATATGATACAATGTGTTAGTAGTGATTTCCAACTCTAGCCAAGTCCAGTTAAAGTTGCAGATCAAACTGCTTGTAGAGCAAAACATTTATTTTTGTTATAAGTTCATAAAAACAAAAAAAAATAAACGTAAGTCTCTGCAGAGTATATTTTTTTAAACTTTATTATATTGAAATATCTCAGTTTAAATAAAAAATAAAAAAAAATTATATTCGTCTTATACTTCTTAAGTTTATATTAAGTTTGAATCGGTTAAAAAAAACTAGCAGTCAGATCGAAGTATTTCTTTTTGATTTGATTTTACCATTTAGTCTTAAATTTCAAAATACCACTACATATTGCATGAAGAGTATGTTGACAATGATCGTTGGGCGATATGACCGGTCGTCATTCTGATGCACCCATGAAACATCGTGTGTGGTAAAACTGCTAATTTTGTGTCGAAAAACGCGGAAGAAATGAACCGCATTTCGCGGAAGAAATGAACAAAATACCTTTTGGAATTTATTGATGTATGTATATCGTTCGCTTACTGCTTTGTGGGATGTACAGCCGATTTTTGCTTTTCTTTATTTCGGTTTTCTTTAATTATACCGGTTGTATCACCTAAACCGTCTTTTGACAAAATACATCGCATGCCATGCAAGACACTTGCGGCTCGGAAACTGAACGAAAATGAGTGATTATATGAAAATAAATCGTGTGTGAGGCAAAGCATGCATCAACCTATACACCATAAAACCTCTTCAGGACCATAAAGAACAAAACAAAAAATAATTACTCATATCCATAAAGTTTGAGTGGAATCTATAAAGACATGTAATTTTTTTTTGTATTTTTTTATGGATCGTTTTAGTGTAAATAGGAATTTTAGATATATTGGAAAAGGTGGGCGTAGAAATGGACGTGAACAATTTTTCTTTTCTAAAAACCTTATTCGGAATATTACGGAAATTTAAAAAAATAATAGTCAAATCGGTCTACGCGGTCTTAAGAGATGCGCTTACAACAACCATCATTTAATTTTAAATTATATAAAGTAGATATACCCAAAAATTTTACTTTTCGCTTTCGTAAACACTTGTTGAATGACAAACAAGATACCGTAACACAACCAGTGTAGCCAAAAGTCACGATTTATCGTAATTTTGACGATATTTAGGACTAAAAACAGAAAATGACGATTTAACAATTTCTGCTTCTGAAATATATTTATAAAGTGCATGACTAATTTTTTTAATTATTTTAAATTGTTTAATTATTTTAAATATTTTCATCATTTCCCTTATGGGAACTTTTATTCGGTCTGTTTTCTAGTACTTACAAATTTATTCAAGCTCAAGACCTTTTTAAATAATATAAAGTTATTATCTTTATGTTACTTTCAAAAAAGTCGAGCATAAAAATGTTCCAATGATACCAAGGCTGTCTGTATAGCTATTTCGGATCTTGCCAAGATCTTCATCAGCAGACGTTTTTGGTGAATTCTTCAAAAATATATATCCAGAAACACTCATCATATTAATGAGAATTCCTTCATATACTCGTTTGAAGAATACCAAGCACTACCATTGGAACACCTTCATGCACAACTCTTTTTGAAAGTAATATAAAGATAATAACTTTATATTATTTATAAAGGTCTTGAGCTTGAATAAATTTGTAAGTACTAGAAAACAGACCGAATAAAAATGCCCATAAGGGAAATGATGAAAGTTGACGAAGAGCACCGCGAGCTTGAAACAATAATATTGTTGATGGCAACCCTCTGTTTTGTTGTTTTTGTAATGACATAACAAAAACAAATCATGTCTGATTAAAACCAATGGTTTTACGGCATGATAAAAAGAGTTGTGCATGAAGGTGTCCCAATGGTAGTGCTTGGTATTCTTCAAACGAGTATATGAAGGAATTCTCATTAATATGATGAGTGTTTCTGGATATATATTTTGGAAGAATTCACCAAAAACATACCAAAAACGTCTGCTGATGAAGATCTTGGCAAGATCCGAAATAGCTATACAGACAGCCTTGGTATCATTGGAACATTTTTATGCTCGACTTTTTTGAAAGTAATATAAAGGTAATAACTTTATATTATTTAAAAAGGTCTTGAGCTTGAATAAATTTGTAAGTATTTTAAATATTTTTAAACTAACGACCTCAATGGTATGATTATTTTATTATTCTTTTAATTACAGATAATAAAATTTATTAAAAATTGTTTATAGAATTTTTTTAAGAAAAAACTTATCTATATCTACCTAGTTTAAATTGTTGTTTTTGTTCATTAAAATTTGTATATATGAGATATAGATTTATGTATTTTAAACACGCTGAAAAATCTGTGTTTTTTGATGTTTGGATGCAAATATAAAGTGAGTTTGGAGCTTATCACAAATATAAAATACTTGTGTCCAAACACATTGTGGTTGCTATTCAATATTACATGTTTGAGATACAATGATTAATTGTTAATATGTTATGAATATCCTTCAGAACGGTAGACATCGATTTTAGTTTTTTCCGATAGATTTAAAATTTTTTGTTGTTCCATTTTGACTCGTAAAATGATTAAGATGTAATAAACAAACGCTCCGTACAAAAAATCATCGCTTACTTTAAAAATAAAAAAAAAAATAATAAAGTGCCTTTATTCAAGTGAACCAAAAAAGTAGCACATTTTTGGACTTTTTTATAAATTGCCCAAAAATCGGATACAAATTGCAAAAGATACAGGCTGATGAATATGTGACGCGCAAAATAGAAAGGGACCTAAGGGTAAAAACCAGTTTTGTTCAGGAGGGCCATTTTAAAGATTTAAATAGGTGTATCTTTGGTGTACCATCACTGAGCGTGTTGGTATTGGTCTCATTTGAAAGCGACACATCTCATGACGTCAGGAACGTGTTGGTCAACCTTGAAAACGCGCGTGTGTCGTCCCTACCTCTTGTTTTGTGTAGTTGGTTTTTACTGTTTTCTACCTTGCGCGCTGTTTCTATGAGTTTGATATCAATTTTGCTCGCGTTTTTTCGAATCCAGCTTTATTTTCTGAAATTATTAATTGTGAATTATAATAAATACTCATTTATAATTCTTTTAAATCGTGAATATCACTCTGTTAGTACGAAAATTTTTTCACATAACCTTATTATGTTATTCGCGAAAATAATTTAAAACTGATAACATTCTTACTGTTTGTTTTAGGATGAAATGGTGGACGAAGTAGATTTACTTTATCGCTTCCCTGATGACGAGGATGATGACGATCACTTCTCAGAATTATCGGATAGTGACTCTGAAGATGATACCGATAATATGTACCTTGATAAATCTGATCTTGATTTACGCGAAGAAAAGGTAGTTGCTCGACTGTATGGTTCAAAAATACCTCCGTGTTGTTCAAATCAATGCAATGAAGTAATCCCTAAGAAGATGGGTGTGGATTTTCGTACGTCTTTCATCAATTTAGATAAGGAATCCCAAGATTTAATTATTCTCGCACATCTGGCAGCTCACCGTGACGATGCAATGCTCAGGTCAAAAGTTGGTGATCGATCGCGAGCTATGAAGAAACGGTACAATCAGATATATTATTTTCGAAGTTTGCCGATATGCCGTGATATATACTTCTTCCTGTATACAATGGGAATTAAATGCTACAAAAATCTAATCGAACATTACGACAAAAATGGTGTTTATCCACGCGAACATGGCATGACGAATAAAATTAATCGTACAGATGCTTTCACTACTTTGGAAAAAAAGAAATTTTTTCATTTATCTACCGTTTTGCTGAAACTGTTGCTATCACTTTACCTGGACGTCAACCAAATCATCGTGATTATCGTTTATTGAAACTTCCAACTACTGAAAGTAAGTCTTCTGTTTACACTAGATACACCAACAGCGTCGAACCGGCTGATAAAATGGTAAAACTTCGCACTTTCCAAACGCTGTGGAAGAAATATTGTCCCCACATCGTCACTGTGAAGCCGGCATACGATTTGTGCGAATTATGTCGAAATCTTGCAAAAGATGCTGTTAATACAGTAAACGTTACTGAAGTTGAAAAAGAAGCAGCATTGAAGGTGTATTGTGATCATTTGCAATCTGCCGGCACACAGCGAGAGTACTATAACGACTTGAGAACATTAGTCAAGCCTGATCCAAATGCCATGTATCCAGGTATTCCAGAGGAGGATTATCTATTAATATCTATGGATTATGCTCAAAATGTTAGCTTTCCGTCGGGTCCACAGCAAATAGGCATGCATACTTTAAATCAGGTCGCAAAACTGCAATTTTCGGAATTACAAACGAACGTCTAAATGTTCAACACATCCTCTGTATTGGCGAAAGCGATTCCATTGGAAAAGGTCCGAATTCAGTAATATCAATGCTTGATTATTACCTACGAGAAGTGCATTCAACTAAAAAATTAATGATATTCGCTAATAACTGCGTTTCACAAACTAAAAACAATGCAATGATACGATATTTACAACACCTTGTCGATACTTCCAGATGTGAGTCAGATGAATAGAACTTTTTGTTAACCGGACATACAAAGTTTTCACCTGATCGTTTATTCGGAGTTTGGATTTAATGTTCCTGTACCTATTCGACTTCCAAACTCAAGTGAGCCTGTTGTTGGGTGGAGAAAATGCGACGAATACTTCTCCACTAAATACAAAACTTTAATTGGAATATCGAAGTATCAACACTTTGTATTTATTGCTCAGTCACCAGTGCAATGTAAACGGTGTGCGAATTCAGCCAGCATAAATGAAAACATACATCTGAGTAACAATACCAGTTTCGATGACAAACCAATTATAATTCCGTCACCAGGGTTATCGATGAAGCGTCAATGGTACTTGTATAAAGAGATCCGGGGTTTATGTTTTGACGATTCAAAAAAAGATTCGGTTGCTCCTCTTCCTTTGGTCTCTGGAAATGGAAACGAAGAGGAGGATTCGGAGGAAGTGGGCAATCCTGAAGAAGTGGAGCCAGCAGACGTTAAGAAGAAATCGAAAAAAAATAAAGGACCGGTACCGTCAAGTTCTAAGGAACCAATTCGCAAGAACCGTCGATTAAAATGATTTTTCTATTTTTTTAAATTGTTCATAAGGAAAAAAATAAATTTTGTGTAGTTTCGTAAACTCAAGTTATTTTGTTAATTTAGTAGGGGAAAAATGAAAATGAATAAATTTTACCGTCAGGTCCCTTTCTATTTGCGCTTAGAATTGTCGACTTCACTTTCATAAAACGGGCATATCTCTGGGAGGGAACACTTTTGGGGAATGGCATCGGTCTCATTCGATGCTCAGAAGGTGTCCATCCACATCAAAAAAAAAAAAAAAAAGTGAAAACTGATTTTTTTACCCTTAGGTCCCTTTTTTCTATGCGCTGTCACATATGGAATTTTTAGTGCCTTTAAAAAAGTGAACCGGAGATGTGTAAATTGCAGATGATGTGTTTCTTATTTTGCCCGAAGTATTGCGTTTTAGTTTCTTGTATTCAGTCGTCAATGGTTCATCGGACAGAGGATATCAAAAGCGCTTGATCAGTGAAAAAAGAATAATCGAAGGCTCGGACTGTTAAATGGTTTGTGATGTTACTTTGGTATGTGTGCTACCAAAGTGAGAAAGAGAAGAGAAAGAGACTGGAAAAGGCAAGCCCTTACTAAGAAAATCGGAGCGGTGGACCATTTGTGAAATAAATGTAATAAAAAAAACACAAGTAATTAATCCACGCTTGGCTTGCATGAAATTTATTTGTATATAAATATCTTGTTTATGTACCAACACATAGTGATAACTGCAACCTTCTGAAAAAAAACATGAGAGACAACAAAGAAAGGAGAAGCAAAAGAACAGCAGATTTCATGAAAAAAAATAATGCATTCGATGCAAATAAATGTAAAAACGGACGTTTTAAATCTATTAATTTTTTTATTAATTATGTATAAATGTGGATTTATATTGTTAAAATTAATTATAATAAATAATACATATATATTGAAATCGAAGAATAGTTCGATTCTAAATATTATTATATTTGGGAGGAAATTCGCATATGTTTCCAGGTAAGTATATGTCGGTTTGGGGGAAACACGCGAATGCTTCCACGTAAGTATATGGACGTTTGGGGTGAAGAACGCAGTTGCTTCCACGTAAAAGCATACAGGTTTGTGAGTAAACATGATACTGTTTGCATTTAAATACAAGTTAGTTTGAGACTTGCAAGCACATGAATGTTTGAAGTGTGTTCCAAACATATACATGGTTCGTGCACAATATATGTGTGCGAAAATATGTTAGAGGCTGTAATATATTGATTTAATTGCTTTGTTTTACTCGTCTTTTCCAAAAAAAATTTGAAATTTAGTATAGGAATTGCAGTTTTTTATGTTGAAAATTTTTTGACGATTTCCATAAGGTATTTTAACGATTTATGATTTCTGAACCTCCAATTTGATGATTTTTGACCAACTTTACCTGGCAACACTGGCCACAACTGTTGTGTGGCATATCTACCTGGTTCAGTCTCCTGATACAATATGGTATTTTGCATTCACCCATTGTGTGGGAATTTCATGACAAAGCAATCATAAAAAATGTAAACTACGTTTTGTTTATTAGTTAATGCTTTTAATTGTGAGATTCATAAATAAAAATCATCAGCGTTATTTCCAAAGAACGTTTTACATTACATCGAGGAAACATTTTTAAAATTCATTGAGTTAAATTCAAACCATTTATTATTCGTTGAAGCTATATGATATGGTTAGCAAAAAATCGATCTATGTGCCAAGTAGAATTCACACACAAAATTCCAGAAAAACAATTAACCCGTTAACCTCCAACAATGCTCCTGAATGAAAAAGAAATGCAATTTCAAATTTTGGAAAAATTTGATATAGTGTTGTGGCATTATCAAAATTGTAAGGATATTGAAATGAAGCATACGTTAGGTAGGTATGAGTGTGCTCAGAAAGATTTGCAGAAAAACCTTCAATTGCAAAAAAAAGAGGCCAGAAAGAGAAAATGGTGTGCGTGAGTGGTGGGGCACGTACACATTCCAAATCAGTTCCTTTGCAACAAGCGACAGTGGTAGACTATTTCTCCGTCGGAATAATATAAATAAATTTGTTAAAAATACTAATTTGTTATACACATGTACATAGTTATAATCTTTTATTGTGAAAAATAAATTGTGTGAATTTATGTGTTTGCTGTAATCGTTTGCGTAAATTGAGTATCTATAAACCAAACAGATAAATAAGCAGAATGCAAGTAGCGACATGACAGAAAAGTAAGTTACGCATCGATAGCAGAAAAACTACTCCGAAATATTTGAGTGTGGATATGCGCGTGACGGTACACAATCGCATTATTGTGAAAGAGTGTTTGTGTGAAACTACTAAAACTGAAACAGTGGAAAATAAAATAAATTCGGTCTCTTTCAAGATAAACGGGGAAACGAAATGTATTAGCCTGAGGGTGCTGGATTCATTAGCCTGAGGTTGCTGGATTCATTCCAGTTACCAGGCCAGGACATCAATTGAGGACCTAAGCAAATGGCAGCCTTAACTTGTGCCCTTTTTGCCGACAAATAGTGGGTCAGATGGAAGAAATTTTTATTTAAATAAAAATGTTCTTGTAGCATATTTTCAAAATATCAATGATAAATATTGAATTACTAACCATTGCTTATATTGAATTACTACTCGTTATAATTAAAAAAAAAAAAAACGGTCATAATGCCAAACTTTTTTTGGGGCCTTAAGACCGCTCTGAGCGCGTTATGACCATTCGGCGTTATGACAGGTCACCTGAACTCACATCGGCGGACGATCGTTTCGAAGATTCTTATCAACGCCGTATCATTCTAGGCCAGTGACCGTCTTCTGCAATTGTGTCACTACCCAGTGTGCCAAAAGGCTCCGTTTCGTATCCGTAACGGATCCACTTCTTCGTACTTTCTATCCGTAACGGAATCAGTTACGGATCCGCAAGCGGGAGAAATTCCTTCCAAAAAAAACGGATCCAAAAACGGATTTTATGTCCGCTTTTCGGATCCGTTACGGACTCGTTATGGACATCATATTAGGATCCGTTGCGGACCCTATATTTTAATAAAACGTATACGTAGCGGAATCCGTTACGGATCAGTTTCGTATCCGCAAGCGGGAGAAATTCCTCTAAAAAAACGGATTTTATGTCCGTTTTTGGGATCCGTTTCGGACATCATATTAGGATCCGTTGCGGACCAGTGTATTTTAATAAAACGTATAAGTAGCGGAATCCGTTACGGATCAGTTTCGGATTCGCAAGCGGGAGAACTACCTCCCAAAAAAGCGGATCCAAAAACGAATTTTTTGTCCGTTTTAGGGATCCGTTTCGGACTTCATATTCGGATCCGTTGCGGACCCGTGTTTTTTAATAAAACGGATTGTAATGAATTTGTCGTTGACATTTTTTGTAATTATAATTTGTGTACTATTATTATATAAATTCAGTCATTTCGTATTAAATTAAAGTAAAAAGCAAAAATCAATTCAGTTCATTTAAAATTATAATATAAAAGTAAAAATCAATTGAAATAAAATTTTGATTATATAAAAAATAAATTAACAGCCTAACCCACGATCTCGAAAGAAAACATAAGCGAACGAGGCTGTCACTCACTTTGCATTTGTTTTTGTATTTTTGAATTTACAAAATCAATTACGAAGTGAGTTACTGGCTGTGGAATGCACCTAAATGAAATAAAAATTTTTTTATATGTTGATTCCTTTGTTAAATTTGTTACGGATCCGAAACGGGTCCGCAACGGATCTGTAAATTCGCGATTAAACTGATTCATTTTTTAAATTTTTTACGGATCCGAAACGTGTCCGCAACGGATCCGTAAATTCGCGATTACACTGATTCCTTTTTTAAATTTTTTACGGAAACGAAACGGGTCCGTAACGGATCCGCATCCGTTTTTGTGCACATTGGGTAGTTGTAGTTTTTCTTTTTCGGGGTTGATCTCTTCACGTGTGAACGACTGTATTTCGTTGCAATTAAGTTTTTCTTTTCTACTTACACGCATTTGTGCTGAAGATTTGAAAGTTATGATATTTCTAGAATATATCCACTTGTTTTTGTTAATTTTAGGTGATTCGATCTGCAATTGTTGTTTACCTCGCTGGTAGCCTTGCCTTGATAAGGACTGATGGAGCTGTTCCGGCAACTGGTGTCCCTGGGTGTTGCTGAGAATGCTGGGGCGGCTGCATCACTGTGGCAGACTTCCTTCACCCGCACTGGTTGTTGTTGTTAATATGGTGGTGGTGGTTGGTTGCCCTTATGGACGACTTTGTTTGTCTCACACTTGAATGTTCACCAATATGCACCAAATATAAAGAAAAACACTAACGTTTTATTTAGTTTAAAATTATTTATTTGCCGGCTCGTGTGCTTGTGACTGCTTTGTTGATTTTTTAATACAATAAAAAACAAGAAGAAGCACCGAAGTAAGCGAGACGCCGATGCCACTCGCTCAAAGTTGACGGCGCCAACTCGTCTGGTGGCAAGGGCGATCATTAGGGCTGTTCACGATAACATACTCCCGCCTTGCAGGAAGTGCAAATTAAATAATGGGCCACGCAAACATATTTTTTCTCTAATTAATTCATTAATTTATGTAAATAATACTACAGTTCATTTATGGAAATGGAATAACAATAAAAAAAAATAAATAATAAGTAAAAATTAAATAGGAAACAATGGAGACAAAGTGACAATTCAATTCTTCATGGTGGCAATTCCTCCTCTCGCATCTTTTCTGCTACGCCGAAGAATGTCTCCCCAAATTTTGTATTTTGGCGCAGCAGATTGCCGGGGCGTCTCACAGCTGGTCCAAGTAGAAGGCGACAGGCTACGTCGGCTCCCAGGATGATATGGACTGGGCGGCGATGGTTCCACATTGGGTCGGCCTCTTTATGGGCAGGCACTCTGAGGCGTTCAGGTGCTCTATATATTTGGGCCACTAAATTATGACCGTAGTTTACGTCTTCTATTGCGCATGTTACCTCCAGCTGCCAATCATCGTGAAGTCGGTGTTCCAGCGTTATACAGGCACGGCCCCGCACAACTGGGCACCGCAACCTTTCTACCTCTCTCTTCATCACCGAGGACCGTGCGGCATTAGGGTCGATGCGGACTCGCGCGAAAGTATAGTCTTCGTGTCCGATTTTGACATTTACCAATGCCGACATTTTGAGCCACAGATGATTTGGTGAGAGAGGGTGCAGCCACGTATTATGGTCTTGTAGACATTTCTTACACCGATCGAGGCTCCGGCATACGATGCGTCTGTGTGACTGTGCAAGGCAGTTCGTGTACAATCCGTGCTCTGCCACCGCACGCAATTCCTGTTCCACCGTCATGACTTGGAACCGGGTGCATTGCCGTATGGCATGCAAGCGCCCACATAACACGCAGGCGTAGTTCTCATTGAACAACCAGGGTTGCATTGCGATTAACTGTAAGTATGGAAAGATGCAATTGGTAAATGACGATAGTAAGGAGCTATGCTAGACAAGAAGATTACGACCAGTCATAATGAACTACGAGGAAGAAGTACGAGTTTGTGAATTGGCCTTGTGATTGAGCCATTCTCAGTTTTCAGATCGGCTACACGAACTCGGCCATCTACGCCATGGAAGACTTTAGTGACACGGCCTAGGCGTCAATCAGTGTGGCATAAAGGTTTGTTTCTTAAAACGACAAGATCTCCCTCTTCCAGGTCGATTTGAGGGTTTTTCCATTTAGTGCGTTTATGCAATTCCTTTAAGTATTCCTCTTTCCAGCGTCGACAGAATTCTTGTTGAAGTGCTTTCAGCTTGCGCCAACGGTTTAGAATAGAGTCAGGGGTTCCCAACTCTTCAGGAGCGGCAGGGGTCAGCATAGAGAAGCCGATTAAAAAATGTGCTGGCGTTAGAGCTGAAAGTTCGCTAACGTCTTCAGAGAGGGCCGACAGTGGGCGAGAATTGAGACACGCCTCAATGGTCGCTAGAAGAGTGGAAAACTCCTCAAACGTAAGTTTTATCTACCCGGTCTTTTTTTCATGTGCATTTTAACACTTTTGACACCCGCTTCCCACAGACCCCCCATATGGGGTGCGGCAGCGGGGATAAAATGCCATGTTAGGTTTTGATGCCCGTATTTAGACACAGCGTCATCGCGAAGCTCCTTGATATGGGCAAAGAAATCTGCATCAATTTGTCTTGCTGAGCCAACAAAGTTTCTACCATTATCTGAGAAGATTTTGTTGGGACCACGCCGAGAAATAAATCGCGCCAAAGCAGCAAGAAACGCAGGAGTGGACAGATCGCTTACGACTTCTAGGTGGATAGCTTTAGTCGAAAAACACACGAATACACAAGTGTACCCCTTTGTGATCTTGGTGTATTTGCCAGTAAAGCTCTTAAGCTCGAAGGGGCCTGCGAAATCGACGCCGGTATTCGTGAAGGGTCGACTAAACTCGGTCCTTTCAGCGGGAAGTTCGCCCATAATTTGACCTTACTATAAAACGCAGGGTTTGCAATTATTGATGCACGTTTTTATCAGATTTTTCGCCTTGAGTATCCAATACTCCTGTCGAACAGTATTCAGTACCAATTGCGGGCCACCGTGGAATACCATTTTGTGAACAAATTCGACATATAATCGAGCTACACGACAGCTATATGCGAGAATCGTTCATGGTAAGATAAACTTTTCGTTGAGCCTAGGCGACCGTTGGCACGAATTACATCGTCCTTGTCCAAAAACGGTGTAAGTGTCAGAATAGAGCTACAAGAATCGATTTTCGTTCTTTTGGACAAACATTTGTATTCTCGCTCAAAATAAACCCGTTGCGACAGTAACATGAGCCGATTTTTTACGAATAATAACTCCGTAGCCGAAATTTTTAACGATTCATATTGAGAGGGCTCTATTTTACGCCTGGTCTTGTTAGCAAATCGGAACATATATGCTATCGCGTGAGCCCAATTAGAGAACCGATTTAAAATATCATCTTGCTCCGTTGATTTAGCAAAATGAACTTGTAAATTGAGCAGGCTAATACAATTGTAGCGTCGGACCACAAAACCAATGAAAAGTCTTTCAAATTGAGTACTGGAACTTTTTTTTCCACTAGTTTTGCCAGCAAAACCGCTCCGCATAATTCCAAGCGTGGTAAGGTTATTTTCTTGATCGGAGCCACCTTACTTTTTGATACTAAAAGATTTGTGGTAACATCTTCGCCACATTTTACCTTTATATATAGCGACGCAGCATATGCGAGCTCCGAAGAGTCACAAAATGCGTGCAACTCAACGCTGCATTCAGGCGAATAACCGATCCATCGCGGTATCTTGATTTTATCAATATCGTTGAAGGTTGATATGAACGAAAGCCATTTTTTCAACGAAATCGCGCTAATTGGGTCATCCCAGCCTCCTTTATCGAGCCACATCTGCTGAATTAGTACTTTTGCGTTGACAATTATAGGAGCTAACCAACCTATTGGATCAAAGAGTCTAGCAATAACTGAGAGTACTTCTCTCCTCGTGTATGATCCTTTCAGCTTAATTTTCTCTGTCGCAAAATAAAATTCGTCAGTAGATGCGTTCCACCTCAAACCGAGGGTTTTTGTTGTGCTACCATCGTCTAACTGTATAAACGAAGAGCTCAGTATATTTTCAGGGGGTAAACCTTCCAATATTTTGGTGCAATTTGACGTCCATTTTCGCAGTTCAAATCCACCGCATTTCAATATATCGATCAGATGGTCTCGTGCCAGTAATGCATCAGAAATTGTGTTAGCCCCGTATAGAAAACATCATCCACGTACCTTGAGCTACGAAGAATCTGAGCACCGATTGGGAAACGCTTTTCTTCATCGTCTGCCAGTTGCAGCAGAGTTCTAAGAGCCAAATACGGAGCGCAGTTTACACCAAAAGTGACCGTATTGAGCCGATAGTCGCAAATTTCGTCATCTTCAGAGCAACGATATAATAGCACTTGATAAGACGCGTGCTCTGGCTTCACAAGTATTTGTCTCTACATTTTAGTGATGTCAGCACTAAACACGTATTTGTATAGACGCCATTTTGTTATGAGCGACACAAGACTGCTCTGAAGGGTTGGACCAACATATAATAAGTCATTTAGACTAACTCCACTAGCTGTCGGACTTGAGGCATTATACACAACCCTCAGCTTCGTTGTCGCACTTTCAGGTTTATATACAGCGTGATGAGGCAGATAATACTCAGGACCACTTTCAGACATTTTAATTTTCTCCATATGTCCGAGATCCAAATAATCTTTAATTACCTTGTCGTATTGAGCCTTAATTTCTGGTCTACGCAACAGACTTCTCATTTCGTTCAAATTGACGCAACGCTATATGTCTACTTGGGCCCAGTTTTGAACTATCACTCTTGAAGGGCAGACTCTATATATCTCCCTTTAGTATTTCGTACTGTAGTAAAACGGTAGATTTCTTCACAATCCTTATTGTCTTGTCATAACAATTGATTATGAGCTACCTCTTCTAACTCCCAAAACTTGGACAACTGTTCGTCAATGGACACTTTAGTGAAATGATCAACATTAATTGTTGAAAAGGGGGCTCCTCTAATGGTTGGGCCTGTTACTATCCAACCAAATATGGTATTTTGATCTACTAAAGTCCCAAAAATCCCTCGCTGAACACCATTCTTCATTATCTCTGGATATAAATCGCCTCCAAACAAAATGTCGATTTGACCGCTTTTGTAAAAATCTGGATCCGCATAATCCAGTTTTGGCAATTTGTCTACCTCCATTGGGTGAAATGTGTGTGTTGGTATGTTTCCAGTCACTCGAGCTACAACAAGTGATCACACATTAAGTGCTGAATTCGAATTGTGAATCGACACAACTTTAAAATGGGCCTTACGATCGCATCTGCTTACAATCTCACCGTTCAAACCCGTTACCTCTGCTGAAACCGGTACAGTGGGCAACTTTAATATTTTTTGTATTTTTTCTGACACAAAACTTTCGTCTGAGCATGGGTCTATTAGGGCTCTCAACTTATATTCAGAACCACGACAAATAACATTTACCCATGCTGTGGCCAACATGACTTGTTTTGATACCACTGTGTGGTGGGACTGAAAGCTCCCCGATGGACCAGGGGCTTCTGTGGACTGTATATTGTTTGTGCTGTGTTGTACTGTACCTTGAGCTGGAGTACTCGACTGACCTTGATATGATTTTGTCGTAGCTTCCCTATGTAGAAGAGTGTGATGCTTCTTCTTACATTTTGAGTAACAATTAGTGCTTGTGCAATTATTGTACATGTGACCAACATTCAAGTAATTAAAGCAGTATTTAAATTTCCTCAATACTGAAACTCTATTCCTTTTGTCCATTTTCAGAAATTTTCTGCAAGTGCTAATCGCATGGGAATCCCTGCACAACTTACATTGAGCCACATCCACTTTAGTATGATTAGCTTTATGTTGTCTTGGCTTCTGAAAATTTTGTTGACTTGCGTCACTCACCAATTGGGAACCACTGGGCATTTGACTGCTCGCTGCAGTAATATCCGACACACTCTCGAGTGCGTGATATCTATCGGTCAAAAAATTATTTAATTCTTTCCATTTGGGAATCTCTGTTTTCTTCTTCACCGATTGTTCCCACAAATTCAATGTCCGCTCTGATAATCGCGACGAACATCTGGGTCCCATGACTCAATATCAATGTCATATAATTTGAGGATAGACATACAATTGTTAATCTCCCTTTGGAGCCTTTTCACTTCTTGAGCGGAATCTTCTTTGCAAGGGGCTAAATTGAACAACGATTTTAACTGAGTATTCATCAGAACTCGTTTGTTCTCATATTGCGTTTTCAAATTTTGCCACGCAATTTAAAAATTTTCGGCTGTGAATGAAATATTGCGATTAATTTCCCTAGCTTCCTCATCTGTCTTTTGAAAAAGATAAAAAAGTTTTCCACTGGGCTAAGTCTCTGATTGTTTATGTAAATGGCGCTAAACATGTCCCGAAATGTGGGCCACGAGATATAGTCACCATGAAAAACTCCAATGTCACATGGGGGTACCGAAAACCCATGATTGGGAGCCACTGTACTAGGCGCAGCACTTTTTCTATGGGCAAGTTCTTCTTTGCCTTTGCAATATAATTTATGCATTTTACATGTGCCCTACGGGCCTGTGTATGCCTTGCTTGAACCACGGTTAGCTCCTTTTCTTTATCTAAGCTTCCTGAACAACACTCATCATATAGTTTCTTATATCTAGTCCAAACTTTACTTAATTCATTCTTCTCAAATTCTATAGCCTCCGCAGTGTAATCTTCTTCACTAATTTCAGCTTCAGCTGCGATAACTTCGCCAGCTGCATGCAAATATTTCTCAAGTGCCGACATATTTTGGCTTGTCTAGAAGCACTCATAACTAGCATTCACGAAAATGAGAAAAAATCGAAAGCCAAATATGACCAACAAATCTTGTTTCACTGTAGCTATTCGTATACAGCGAGCCACAACTGTAGCAAAGGAACAACAAACTCTTTTTTATTTTAGCAAAACACAATTTTCCTTGTTTGTCTCTTCGCAAATCCGCACCGACAAAAAACAATTTATTTATTTCTTCAGCTACTGGCCAATGCTTTTTCTTATTTTCAAGAACGAAAAAGAAAAAAAAAACTCCAAAAGTTGCGTATATTGAGCCACCACTGTCTCATAGAACCGCAAGATTTTCTCTATTTATGTTATTGGCCAACACTTTTAATTATCTTCAAGCACGTCCCAAAAAAATCCAAAAGTTGCGTATAATGAGCCACCACTGTCTCACCGCAAGATTAGTTTTCTCTATTTTCTTTTGACTATGTGCTGAGCAACGTAAATCATAAACAACAACTTCACTTTGCATATGTTTCATATAATATTCATATGTTTTGTTGTTCTCTAACGGACTTGCTATGTCAGGTATAGAGCAACGACAATATATGTATATTTGTTTGACTGTGTGCAAAAATATTTGAAAAAAAAACGGTACTGCAATCCGCTTGACGATTGTTAAAAATCACCGTGGCTAACCTTAAATTTTCTGAGCCACTTCTGAAATTTATTCTTCAATTTTTCCTATTATTAGAACTCTTTCTTGTTTTTCCACACCGAACTTCAAATATCCTCACACACTCCACTTTTCGCCAACTTTTTCCGAGCCACAAATTGTTTTGAACCGCAAAATGTTAGCACGAAATTTGGGCGCCTTTGCAAAACACTCTACGCACCTTGTTGCTCCTTTCTCGGTAGAAGGACCAAATGTTTACCTCGCTGGTAGCCTTGCCTTGATAAGGGCTGATGGAGCTGTTCCGGCAACTGGTGTCCCTGGGTGATGCTGAGAATGCTGGGGCGGCTGCTTCGCTGTGGCAGACTTCCTTCACCCGCACTGGTTGTTGTTGTTAATATGGTGGTGGTGGTTGGTTGCCCTTATGGACGACTTTGTTTGTCTCACACTTGAATGTTCACCAATATGCACCAAATATAAAGAAAAACACTAACTTTTTATTTAGTTTAAAATTATTTATTTTAATACAATAAAAAACAAGAAGAAGCACCGAAGTAAGCGAGACGCCGATGCCACTCGCTCAAAGTTGACGGCACCAACTCGTCTGGTGGCAAGGGCGATCATTAGGGCTGTTCACGATAACTTACCTACTTACTTATCCGGTCTCGGACAACCCCGGGGGTCAGGGACCTTACAAAACGAAGATAACATATTTCGCCAACCAGTTCGATCTTTTGCTTTATCTCTCCAGTTGGCAATAGCAAGTGTACGCAGGGATTCGTCAACCTGATCCCTCCAGCGGAGTCTTGGTCTTCCTATTTTTCGTCTTCCTTCGAGTTCGGTTTCGAAAACCCTTCGCGCTGGTTCATCTTCATCCATTCTACTGACATGGCCTAGCTAGCGCAATCGCGTTATCTTGATCCGCTTAACTATGTCAATGTCAGGATAAAGCTCATACAGCTCATGATTCATGCGTCGCCGATACTCGCCGTTGTGCACTATAGGGCCATAAATTTTTCGGAGTATTTTTCTCTCGAAGACTCCTACAGATGTTTCGTCTGCTTGCGATAGGACCCAGGATTCTGCGCCATAAAGCAAGACAGGTTGAGTGAGAGTCTGGTACAGCTGGACGTTTGTTACTCGAGAGAGGGCTTTATCTCTAAAGTGCTTGCTTAGCTCAAAATAACATCTATTCGCAAGCACAATTCTGTTGTTTTGTTTTTGTTCACGGCAGATCCGAGGTATATAAATTCGTCCACTACCTCGAAGTTATAACGGTTATCAACCTTCACGCTTTGGTCTAATCGCGTGGAGGCCCTGTTCGTTGAAACCATTAATTTTGTCTTGTCCTCATTTACCGTCAGACCCACTTTTGCTGACTCCTTCTTAATTCTCAAAAAAACCGCAGTAACTTCTCTAATTGTGCGCCCAATGATATCTATATCATCAGCATACGCGAGCAGCATGTGACTTTTGCTGCTGATGGTTTTATTCATATTGACTGCGGCTTTTCTCATAATGATCTCCATTAAGATGTTAAAGAGATCGCACGATAGGGTGTCGCCTTGCCTGAGGCCTCGCTTAGTTTCGAAAGGTTCGGTAAGATCCTTACCAACTTTCACTGCGGATTTGGTGTTCGTCAAGGTCATCCTGCAAAGGCGTATGAGTTTTGCAGGAATACCAAGCTCAGACATTGCTTCATAGAGTTTCTCCCGTATCGGAATATCGAAGGCTGCTTTATAATCGATAAATAGATGATAGGTGTCGATTTGTTTTTCATGTGTCTTCTCCAGGATTTGGCGTAGCGTGAAAATCTGGTCAGTTGTCGATTTTCCAGGCCTAAAGCCACACTGGTATGGTCCAATCAGGTCAGCGATAATTGGTTTTAGTCTTTCGCACATTATACTTGATAGAACCTTATATGCTATGGATAAAAGGCTTATTCCACGGCACAAATACTCGGGTCACCTTTTTTAAATATGGGACATAGTACACTGAGACTCCAATCGCCGGGCATGCATTCATCTAACCAAATTTTGCCAATGAGCTGATGCATGCACCTTATCAGCTCATCGCCGCCAGCCTTAAACAGATCCGCCGGTAATCCATCGGCTCCTGCGGCTTTGTTGTTCTTAAGCCGGGCAATAGCTGTTCTGACCTCGTCTTGGTTAGGAGGGGGGCAATCGACGTCGTCGTCCATATTGTGATCGATTGTCCCATCGTCATCGGATATCTCAGGTACTAGTAGCGCGGAGAAATGCTCTCTCCAAATTCCCTACATGCTCTGCACATCTGCGACGAGATTTCCATCCTTGTCTTTACAGAAGGGGGCCCTGAACCATGTCCATTAGTTCCGTTTTTAACTTTTTGGTAGAATTTTCGGGCTTCGTTCTTCCTTCTGTATGTCTCAATTTTCTCACTCTCGCGCTTTCTCCACTGCCGTTTCTTACGCCTAAAGAGACGGTTTACCTCCTTTCTCTTCTCCCTATACCGCTCAGTTGCAGCTCGCGTTGCAATTGACTGAAGCATTACCATACGTGCAGCGTTCTTTTCGTCATTTGCTATGCGACACTCTTCATCGTACCACGGTTTATTGCGAAGCGGTTTCTCGAAACCAAGTACGGTTGTTGCGGCAGTTTTTATAGAGGCGGAAATGAGTTTCCACTGCGCATCAGGATCGTCATCGGGAGGGGGTATTGTTTTCATTATAAGATTTTTAGTTTGTCTACAAGCTAACAGAACAGGTTTTTCTGCAAATAGTGAAAACATTAAATAATAGAATTTGAATTCACATAGGCGGACGAGCGTTTAGATGGTTGTTGCAACTTCGCAACAGTACATGTCTTGAAAAAAACAAATGTTTTGAATGGTCACTCAAGACGTCTTGTGCAGATGTTAGTAGCTACGTGTCCGGCTAACATATTTGCAGGAGTTACAAAACTTTGCATGACAGAATCAGAACAGTGTAACATTCAACAAAACATTTCCTAGTACATAATTTAATTAGTATGAGATATGTTTTGTGGGAACTAATAAGTTGGACGGTACCACAATGGGAATAACAAACTCTCCCATTTTAAATAGCAGAGTGGTCTTTGATGAATTTCGCCAAATTACTCCATAATCGGTTCGTTTAATGGGAGTTATCGAATCTACCAACTAGACGGCTACACACAAAATAAGAGGTATACATTTGGGGGTTAGAAAATCTCAATATTTCAGTAGGTGAGCGACGCTTAAAGAAATATGGTATAAATCGGAATTTCATTAAGATTGGAAGTCTTTTTCGGGAGTTATCGTGTCGGACAACCGGCCGCCCGTCCGTTTTTTTTTTTTGATCGTAGAAATTTATTTAAATTTTTATTGTTAAATAAACATTTACGGATAATACCAATACCTGAGTTGAAGTTAATATCAAATATCGTGAAAATCTTTTAAAAGAACAAAGTGCTGTACTACATTTGTATCCGAAACAAAATTTTCTGAAATAATAGTCACAGGTAAAATTCCATTGTGGTCGGTTATTAGAGAAAATCAAGCAGCATGGCTGAGGCCTGAAACGAGTTTGGTCCAAAGATAGCTGGGGAATATTAAGACTTGTTCTATGCGTTACATTAATTTCCGTGTCAAACAGAGTCTACACCAATATCTATGAGTGACATTTACTACGAATAGTGTCACGCGGTTACACACAATTTTATTGGAGATTCTGTTTTGGCACGACTACAAAAAACGGCAGTCTGTATGTACTGTATGCGACTAAAGCAGTGGTCGGAGGTCAAAGCTCCCGGTGGCCGAATTCTACGGGTTTTTTTCATGTGCACAACACGAACATTATAACCATGGTACAAATACATGGTAGTGCCGGGGGGGTTGTTGTAACTGAGGGGAACAACAACAGGCTTTGTTTTTTGATTGCGCATTTGGTTTCTGTCAGATTCTGCACAAATGCATGCCAACAACAAAAGTATACAAAGTGCAAACGGAAAATACATATGTGTGTTCTGACAGTTGGCAAGTGTCACTGTAAGAAAAAATTCAAAACAGCTGTTCTAACAACACAACCTTGACTAGTTCCAAAATGATCATAACATTGAGCGAATGACAGTGACAAATATCATATAGTAGCCCGTCAGCTTTCAATAAAGTATTGTCACGACGCATTCTTTCAAAAGTTGAACTTCATACGAATCTTCAGAATATAACTAATATTTTTGACTTTTCACCCATGCTTCAAATTATTTACAGATATTTGCCAATGTTAAACTTTAACATCACATATTGGGAATAAGTTCCCTTATTTTCTTTCTATAAGTATTATTTGAATGAAGCTGAGTGCCTTGTATGTACTCAAGTAATGAAAACCTTGCTGCATACAACTTCAAACGCAATTACTTCATAAAATTATTAGTTTTTTATGTTTATAAAATATAGACACCTTGCGCAATGAAGGCCTACAGTATACCAGTACTAATTTCTTGCAGTGAAAATACACGAATACATTCACATTTGTGCCATGCTATCTTTGTGCCGACCACTGGAATAAAGTCAGGGGTATCCATGCCACAGCCGATCGTCTATGAACTAATAAATTGATAGAAATCAGAATATATAGATGTACGACTGATAAGCAACCAGAGACAAACCATACAGCAAACTAAGTATAAACAGTTTTCGATTGATATTACTGACGAACGAAAATACGCTTTCCCTTATATTTCTGTCCAACCAAGGAGTAACGAAAATTCCTACTACCTTGACGACCGCAAGAGAAATCTATGTGAAGGATTCAGACACATATATATTGCTCTATGCTAAAGTCCGTGTTAGTCTACATGTATATTATGCTTGTAAGGCTGTAATTAACAAGCAGTTCTATTTTAAATAGCCTACGTAAATCACGATTAGATTGCATTGTGCGTTTGACTTGCAACCACCCCTGCAGTTATTGACGTTTCATCGGCTGGTCTCCCTCATTTCTACACTCGTAAAAAGTTGTACAGGTTAGGTGGTCTATTCTTATTAAATTTATCAAAAAATAATATTCTCTGTATTGAATTCGTTGTTTTGCATTCGTAAAAATTTTAAGAGTAAAAAGTATAAAAGAATTCTCAGTTTATTTATTAAATAATAAAATATTTGTACCGATCGATTACATCTTATCACTTCAACATGAGAATTGATATGAAAGAAAATGGGAGGAATACGAAATACGAGAAAGAGAAAAGTTAAAAATTTCCACAAAATCTCGTATCGCGGGTGAATGTCTACACCACCAGCAAACCCACATCTCTCAACCAGCAATTCGATAGGCACTCGTCAACCATCTGCGTGAAAGCCATAATGTAATAATGGCCTTAGATCAGCGGATTGTCGGGCCGAATTTCGGGTCGTGCCGGCTCATCTCCCAGTGTAAGGTGCGGTTGGGCAGGTTAGTTCAAATAGAACGATTCTTTTCCATTTGAAATAAACTTTTGAAAAAGTAACATAATAAAAGTTGTTACTGCCGTTATCTTTGTTTTTGTTCGTTTTATTGCAACCCTTATCGACAGTGATGCCAACTCTGCAGGAACGAAACGCGCCGTCGAAGTACCCAAAAAGTGCAAAAACGCGTCAAATAACGAGAACGACCAGAAAAATCTCAAAAGTGCTACTACGCGCGTAATAAATAAGGGGATGTCCAATAGGTACAGGCAGATTTTAATAGTTCTAGTAGGTTGTGTTATTTATTTATTTTTTAAATTTTCCTTTAAATTATATTTCCGACAATAGAGACAAATCACCATGGCAAGTTGCAGTGTCGAGCAACAGGTGCGAATGATAAAGCTTTATTATCAAAATGAGTGTTCTCTTCTGGTAACGCTGCGCGCTGTGCTCTCGTTTTGCGACGACACCCATTTTTGAATAAATGGGTACATCAACAAGCATTGCCTGATTTAGGACGAAACCAATCATTACCAAGTGGCAATGCATGCACAGAATGTCATTGTTTGGTCTGGATTGTAGTCCGGCGACATCTTCGGTCCGTACTTCTTCGAATACGATTATGGCTTTGCTACCACCGTCAGGACGTCGCTATATGCTACGCAGCCAATGCCACAATGTACATTCTGCACGATCGATATAAGAATTATCTCACGAAGAGACTACGTGAACTAGTCACAAACACCGTGTAATTTGACCCACTTAGACTTTTTCTTGTGGGGTTTCCTTAAGTCGCAGATCTATGTCAAGATGCCACAAATACCAGTGTCCTCAGACTGCATAACCATTCTCGTCGTTCAAATTTAGCCTGATATACACCGAAGTCGCGGCAGTTATTTGAATGACGGCATATTCCCAAGTAATGTTCTTGATACCGCTTTCAAATAAAACAAAAAATTCGGTGACATCTTACACGCAACTTGTTTTAACTTCCTTTCTTGGAAAATCCTTTCAGATGTTCACTCGAAGAAAACGATGTTTGTAGTGCAGATTTTTTTTTCTGTTATATCTCTGGTTGTACTCAACTGAATTCCGTCGAAAGGCTCCATGTCTTTCATATGGTTTTGTGATCTAGAATAGTTTGTTGCTATAAATACATATTGCCTTGGGCTCATCATTGGGGGTTCTGTTCCCATACGTTATTTTTGGGTGTCTCTCGACCCAAAAATTTATAAGTATTAAGCGTAATAACCAATACAAAAATAGAAGTAAACGGTCAACGATGTTAAACGGTGGAAGCAAAAGAATTTAACATTCTTTAGCAAATTGGTGTTGTATAGAAAAATGGCTACGACTATTTCTAAAAAAGCGCCAATGAAATGTTTTCGCGTTTTACAAGGTCGAAAAGTGCTAAATCACTGCATCACTGCTTATCGATTCAAATTTTGAGGACATTCCAAAAGAGGGATACATTTTACATGTCTTTCAAAATGTTGCTTGCAAATCGATCTCCTGCAGATCCATCCGCGCTTATTAACTTAAAATGTTGTCATATGCAACTATTTTTTTTAGCAGTTTAACACGACTATTATTTGTTTAGTTACAGACAATTTTTTTCGACTCACAAACTATCCTATATATGATAAAGGTGTTTGCACCATATACATACCTTTGAATGAGCTTATTAACGTGAAATAAATATAAATACTTTAAAATTAACTCAGAATTTTTCAGTTTACACAACGCCATTGCCATAAAAAATATGTCCGCATGATAAAGGTGTCGACTTTATATGTACATTCCATTGGAAATTACTTTTATCTCTTTTTGGCAAGACTTGGTATTAAATTATTTCGGTTGTGTAGACATGTGGGTGGACGTAGAGATTGACATCTTCTTTGCTAGCTTGACTCTTAATATCTCGTTTTGGGGTTTCATTTTATTTTGCATATTTGCTATCACATTACAAACAAGAATTGTTATACCGCAAACTTATATCAGCCTGGTTTTCTTCTTCTTAGGCATTAGCCACATTGACGTCGTTTTATTTTTTCCATTACATGTACATATGTACGTGTTTTAAGCTCATAAAACATTTTGATAACCAATAAAACTGTCATACTCGCAGCCGTAGACATAATAGTATGTACATTAGAGCTCCTCACATTGCATGGAAGAAAACTATTTCCAGAAAATGTTTGCCTTTTTTTTAACAAGTTAAGTTAATGTTAGTTTGTGTAAGGGCAAAATCAATATTATCAGCAGTCGTAATATCAGAAGTTCTAAACTATTGCTCGGCTCGTTTTCTTTCAAATGTAATAGAGACTTCTAGGGAGGAGTCTGGCTTTCAGAATCGTTTGTAGCACAACTCACAATATGCTACCGTGTCAAAGTAGACTACTTCAAGGCAAGTGCAACTTCTATACTTCTAAGCCGATTATGAATATCTTTGCTTGTGCGAATCTACTAAACAAAACAAATAAAGAGCACTATAAGGAATGATCAGGTATACTCGTACCAGATAATTTAAAGATTTTGGTTTAGATGAGCTATATCGTATACCCATCCGAGATCGCAGGATGGCGTGGATAAGACATATTGAGGCAAAGAAACGTATGTCAAATAGAAAGCACATAAACATTACTGATACACAGAAGCGAGGAACCGGTTCCGCAGAACCGGTTCTTTTAAAAACCCGACCGGACCGGAACCGAACAACCCCAAACGGTTCCAAAAGACCGAGAACGGTTTCAAACCGAACCGAAAACGGCTCTAAATGAATCGAAATCTGTACTAAATGAACCGAAAACAGTTCTAAATGGCCAGAAAATGGTCCTAAAAGAACCGTAAAACGGGTTCGAAAGAACCGAAAACGTCCCAAGTAGCCCGAAAAACGATTCTAAAAGAACTGAAAAACAATTTTAAAAGAACCATAATAACAGGAACGTGGTTCCAATGGTACCAACCATCTCTGTTAGAATATTGGACGAATTGTGAATTACACTGAAACTGTTTTATTCACTAATTACAGATCAAAATATACCGCGTTCACGAGTTGTCATCATTATAAGAGACATTTCAAAGACTTTCATTCGTGCGGTATTCATTTTAACCCCGACAGTATGAGAATAGCAAATTTTTGATTAGCATCTTTTAACAAACGATTTTCCAACATTTGGGAAAATATTTATTTTGCGTTGGCTACAATTTTAGATCCACACTTCACATGCTATGGAGTTCAAAATTAACAAGATGATTCCATTTGAGACCCAATTGCCAGCAATTACACCAATAGAGTCTCAAAAACGGCTCTTTTTCAAGAAATGGAATTCGTCAAAATTTTGTAAGTCCATATAAATAATCATTCCGAAATTTTGACACGGCGAAGCCAGCCAGAAATATTGAATCCACGTCTAGCAAAAATACCAAAATAATATTTGTCGATCTGCGGAACGTGTGTTTCAGCGAAAGGTGTTTGTAACATCTGGTGAAGTTGATTCCAAGAAACGAGAAGCTGGGTCTTATATGAACAGTAATGTGAAAACAACTTCGAGGTGGATTGTTTTTTGACGTGGCAAATTGGCCGGATTCGGTAGTTTCCTTGTAACTTTGTTATTTATAGTTCGATTATTAAGTTTTATAAGTCGATGTAAAATATGTTTTTAAAAACCCCCTAGTCGTAAAATTCTGTGATGCAGAAATGAAGCCTGTTTGGGACTCCCTATCCCCAAGCTTGGCAGTCGTAGAACAAAACTCCAAGAAAGCACTCAATTACATTACATATTCACTCATAACCAGTTTTCGTCAACCAACTCCAATAATTGAACTGATGAGCGCCCGACTTAGAATCGTCCACACATACGTATGTTATCACCTAAGTTAAGTTGATGCACCTGTAAATAAGTCTGTCGATCGTTTTTCTTGTTGTTATCCATGATGTCGGGTTGCAGCAATATATAGTTGCTGATCACAGCAATGACATTGAATGGTTACACATTGAATATATTGACATATATATTTCCGGGAGCCGTTGCTAAGCAGAGAAATTGCATTGCCGAAACCAATATGTAATAGATGTTGCAATGATGTTCTCGGTTTGAGAAATTGTCACTAATTTGTTGTTGGTTTGTTGTCGTCTACGTCAACAGGCAACATGGCGAAAGTTATATGAATTCTTGAATAGTTAGTTGTAATTTGAAGTTATGTTGGAAAGATCAAGTTGAATTTGAAATTTAGAATAAATAAAATTACAAATGTTTTGGCCGAAGACAAGGTTCTTTATTTTTGATAACTGGTGCTTTAGATTACACTTGGTTTAGTTGGCACTTCGCACATCTGGCACACATAGGACACACAATTATTGCTGTCCTCACATTAAGTTAATTTCGCATTAAAAGGATAGCGAAAAAGCTCGTTGTTTCTCCAAAGCCCTTAGAAAACTATTAAATATTTGCGGAAAAATTTGAACTTTTATTCATAAACAAAAAAGTTATATTAATTACAAAATTCAGTACTGGTATGCAACCTGTGATAGTTCGAAATAGATGTGTCCTTGTGAGTGATCACCATCGCCATTTTGCTAATTTTCGATTTATTCGTGAAGTAAATAGTTGTAGTATACACACACGTCTATTTTGTTTTTGCAACCATCCACACCGCGAATGTAATATTTGACATATTTTTAAAGGAAGGCTATTAGTTATTGATTTTTGCAATGAATTGGGAATTAGTGGTTTTTAAATTTAGATTGTCTACCTCCGACACATACATATGTGCAGTTGATTTAGCTGTTTAACTTTTGCCTAGTTGTGCGTTCGATGTGTATTGTTGGTTTTGTTATTACTATTCAGGTTATTAGTAATTCGTTGTCATTTTCACTAGTTCTTAACGTCACTTTAAAAACTTGCAATCATTAAATTCTTTTATTCTAGAATTTAAACTCTGGAATAGCCTTTTAATATTTACGAAAAAGTTTTATGTGGAAATGATAAAGTTACATTGATTAAAAATTGCTGTAGTAATATACACCCTGTGATAGAAATTTCTCCCCCAGTCTTGTGCAGTGTTTAGTCGCGGATAGTCGTACTTCAATAATAAAGCGAGTGATTCCCTTTCCACTCAAAACACTTTGTGCAAATATTTTGCACCAATTGCGAAAAAAAATACGCTTACTAATAGTGAACGTACAAACGGAACACCTACTACCAGCGAAGTACGTACTACAATTGTGTTAATGAATTGTGAGAAACGCAACAGGCAGTGGGGAAATATCCCAAGGAACAAACATTACATTACTGAAAACTATAACAAATTTTTCGCATTGTCGTTCAAAGTGTTTATTCCGCCAATAATTGTTGATTGCTCACATGGATTCTCAGCAGTCGTTAAGCTGCTGGGCACATGGTATCAATTCAAAAGAATGTCTATAGGTACTAAGGTTACTTCCCCATCTGTAACAGTTTATGATGCCGCGAAGAAAATGCTGACCTTGTCGAATTGTTTGTAGCACTCATGAAATGAAGAACGAAAAATTACACAAAATAGTTACCTTTGGCCTTCGAAAACTACCAACAAAAGTTATTGAGGATGAACTAAAAAACTCCTAAAACGTTTCTCCTACAAGCATCAATGAAATTGTAACTTCTCGGTCTAGTATTAACGATGCGATATTTGTGCCAGAGTTTATTAGAATGTGCCATTCTAAGCATCAGGTGCAAATAAAAAGACACTTCTGTGGTATTATAAGGGGCCTAGAGTTTGTACCAAATGTTCAATGTACGGGCATGGCGCGAGACACTGTTACCGCAACAACATTGTATTGTGTGTGGAGGAAGCCACTACTACTCGACTTGTCCCCTCAGTAAATCGCCACAGACCAGCACTATCTCTTTTAAATGTTTCAACTGTTCTAAAAAGAGGAGTGTTCAAAATGTTTGTGTGAAACCAACTAAAAGTGGAACAATGCCTCCTAAAACCAGTGGTAAAGTAGCTAAAAGCTTTTGGTAAACGAAATTGCATTTTGCCGTCCGCATAGCAAAAAAATCGGAACAAATTGGAAAAAATATCGAAGTAACAAAAAAGACTGAAAATCTGAGAAATTTTTGAAAGAGATACAAAAAAATTGGAAATCTGCAAATAGTTCGAAAAACTGCAAAAAATTCAACATTTTGCCATATATTATTTAGTTAAAGTTTTGGAAAATTTAATAAATTATTATTCAATGAAGGAAACATTTGATTGATTGATTGGTTTTATTGTCCTGGAAATTCAATAAGAAGTTTAAGATGCTTAAATAATAATCTTAGAAAACTATATCCTTTCATAGATTGTATAAATCAAGGATTCTCTGAAGTTCATTTAAATATATATATGTGAACATGTCACAGCAGATTTATGATTAGGCCAGCGGTTACTTTTTCCATAAAAAAGTAATTCCAATTCACTTAGAATTTAGAAACAATACTTACATACTAATAAACTGAAACTTACAAACTACAAAATGAGGAAAAGTAAAAGCAAAACAACATAAAAAAATTACATGAGATGTCAGGGGAAACCCGGTTGGAACGAAGTTCCTTTCGCTATATGTTATGTACTAGTTAGTTCCAACACACCTAAGGCGCTTGTTGAAAAATACTGTAATTTAAATGGATCTTGTAAAATGATAAACTTTTGTTAGGAAATTTTTTATTTATTGAATGTATTTTTAGGCCCCTTTTGTAAGACTATGTATTATATTTTCCCGAAAAGGTCCTTTCTTTGATGAGAAGTACTTCTTTTATTAAACTAAAAAAAATGGTTTCCCGTCACATCCAGTGAAAGGATTAGGGAGAGCTTCTCACAAACCAGTAAGCTATGCGCGTTCTAGTTTTACACTCACTGATTGGGTCCTGCAGTTTTACACCGGTTCCGAAAGGTATTTTGAGAAGCTTTTTCGTGGCTGAATACTCGATAGTGTCGCCGTCACTAAGCTAAGAAAAAGCCTAAGAGTATGTTTTTTTTTTACAAAAAATACTTTTTTAAGAACACGTACTTTTTAAAGAAGTGGTACTCGTTTTAGGATAAGGTTATTTTTTAAGAAAATTTAGTTATTTTCAGGAAGGCTACTTATCTGAAGAAAAGAAAAGGTGGTACTTTATTTTTAAGAAATGGTTTTTAAGAAAAGGTATTTTTTGTAAGAGAAGGTATTTTTTTTGAAGAAAAGCTTCTTTACGAAAGAACAGATACAATTTTAAGAGTAGGTACTTATCTCAAGAAAAGTTATTTTGTTTTACAAAAAAGGTATTCTCTAAAGAAAATGTAGTTTTTTAAGAAAAGGCAATTTGTTGTAAGATAATGTACTTTTTTAAGAGAAGGTACTTATTAAAAAAATTACTTTTTTAAAGAAAATGTACTTTTTGTAAGAAAATTTACTTTTTTAAGCAAATGTACTTCTTTAAGATGTTATTTTTTTAAACTTCTTTCACTTTGGCTTTTACTAAATTTACTTTTTATTGGGTTCAAACTACAATATGTAATAAACAGGCTCCACCTAGAAAATTTCCCATTAAACAAGAAATATATTAGTGTGGACACAAACCAAAAGTACGAGTGTTAAAGTGCTGCGAAATATAATTCCATACTGAGGGTTGTGTTTCATGGATTTACCAGTCTTGCACTTTGGCTTTTCTAAGTTTACTTTTTATTGGGTACAAAACTACATTATGTAATACACAGGCTCCACCTAGAAAACTTCCCTTTAAACCAAACCAAACCAAAAGTATCCAATATAGTTGATAATAATGGGTTGTAATAAAGTAGTTAAAAAAAAGTTGTTTAAAAATTTTTCATTTAGCCCCTATCCCGCAATGTGCGTTAAGGAACTTCGTTCCAAAAGCGATCACTTCAGCGATCATATTCATTGCGCGGTGTTATACACCGTGTTCAGTAGATCAAGGCTGCCAATGTGTGTCCTGTTCTCTACAAGGTCAAAAGTCCAGCAAGTGGTATATAATTTCTCAAAATTATGCTCTCATCATCCACTCAGTTAAAACACCTTCTCACCAAGGCGTTATCCAGCTCGGCACCGTTGCGAATTGAAATTAATGCAGATTCAACAAGAAAGACGTCGATGCGCTTAAAATCGACTCCGTCGTATATGACACTACAAATGGATTCCTACGTATGCCATACATCCCTACCTCATCATGTAAACCCAGACACAAACTCAAATTTCTGAAGGAAAAATTTCGTGCCAGAATATCGATGATTTATTTCCTTAACAATGTTATGCAATTACAATTTGTCATTCGTTCAATATCTCTTCTTAGTATACTCTGTATTACTCTAGGATGTAAAACTATTATACTATTCAAATAAAGAGCAAGGTCACCCCACATGACCTTTAAGTGTTATGTATGACAAAGTTTAAATTTTCCGGAAAAAAGGATAAAAAAACAGAGTAATTCATTTTCTGCCTAAAACTTCTTAAAACTACAGTAATTCCCCATTTGCAGAACATATTTCCTCCCCAAAGAGCAGAAGGCACATTGGCACATTAATAAAACCTTTTCCCCTATAATGATCAAACTCCGCCCGGTCGGTGTTCATTAGTTCCTTATCAATGTTCTCAGCTCCAGTCAGAAGACCAATGGCCAGTCTTGCCATGAAAACCGTAACTCGCTCACCCTTGCCATCGTTATACATATATTCTTCTCCTGACACAGTACAACACATGATTTCGGGACTCAATTCTGATAATTGTTTGTGAAAGTAGCCCCAAACAGAAGAACTTCTGCGTCATTCGTTTGGTCAAGTTACCTCTAATAATTAATTTGAAGTTAGTAAGTATCGTATAGGGGAATTTGCCACGTTTTAGGCTCTTTTGTTTGTCATAACTCCAGAACCACTAGTCCGATTTAGCTGAAACAAATTTAGAAAAATTACAATTCCTCTAATATTTTCTTATACCGTTTTCCTATGTGTGCAACACTTTCGAAGTACATATGTATGAAGGGAAAAAAGTTTTTTGGCCTAAAAATTTAAATTTTTTTTTAAAAAATTCATAAAAAATCCAAAATGGACAAAAGTGTCAAATCTAATTACTTTCACGTAAAGTCACATAACCTATGAGCAAAATAAGGCATAGATCATGAAAATCGATGCACGCGTTTCTAATTTATTCACAATTAAGTAAATGTATGAATTTCAAAAATTTGCTCGAGATATGCACAACATTATTTGAAGAAAACATTGACATATTTTTTATGATTCTGAGAAATAAAAAAAAAGGAATAAACAAAAGGTTATTTGATTTTTATGTTTGCGTAAGCAAAGCAATAAACGCTAATAAATGTGCGTGAACAATTAAAAGGCAAAAAAGAAAGTGGACTTTTGGGGTTATTTGGGGTTTTCCGGTGACTATCTGTATGATTTTTTTACAGAAATTGCAACCACATTTATGCCATGTTTCCACTTGTGGATTAACTCGGTGAGAATTAAGTAATTCCGTTAGTTAATCACTGGCCTTTCCACTGTCTACTTGAGAGTTAACTAGTCAGCTGATTGGATTGTTGTCAAAGCAAAGAAACAAAAATAAGAGGAATAAGTGAAAATATATGATAACCAGATTTTGTTTTGTACAATAAAATGAATTTAAACACAATAGTTACGGTTGTAGTTGCGCATGAAGAAGCGATACAATTGCAAGTTTCCCATATTATACAGGAATGCGTAGAAAGTAGCCGGCGATTGATGAAACTCAGAATGACTATTCAGCGAAACAACATGCTAACTGCAGCCATTTATGGCGAACATTTGAATATTCATCGACCACGGAGACTTTGGGCAGTGGTGAGTAGATATATACAACATTGACGCATTATAGTTATACTTATATTGAGTGAATGTTTTAGAAACGCTTTGGGAAATTTTGGGAGCTCGACGTGCCGCAAAATAGCGATAAATTTTTTAAGAACAGCTTTAGAGCAGACCGCGATTGTTTCAACATACTAGTTGAGAAGCTGAAGCGCTTGGAAAAAGTGGATACAAACTTTCGTCAGAGCATACCACTCGAGAAACATATCGCAATTGCTTTGTACACACTTGGATCTTCATCTGAGTATCGCACAGTGGGTCGGTTACTTGGCGTTTCGAAAACAATGGATTGCAAAATCTTACACGAATTTTGTGCGGAGACTTGGCGAGTGCTTGCGCCCGAATATCTTCCATCAGTGTTTTTGACGCAAGAAAAAGTTGAGGAGTGCGTCATGGGATTTGAGGCAATTGGATTTCCACAATGTTTCGGTGCCATTGGTAAGTTTGTTGATAATATGAACTTTCCTCGCAATGTAATGTGTCTGTGTCTAATATTTATTTACAAGACTGATGTCATATTGAGATGATGCCACCAGTAGAGGAAGCTGTGGATTACCACAATTATAAGGGCTGGAACTCTGTGGTGCTCTTTGCTCTTGTTGATTATAGGTATCTATGCACAAATTTATAAAAAAAAAACATATTGATGGCATTTCTAAATTGTAGATGCAGATTCATGTACATTAATGTTGGTTGCCCAGGTCGTTGCCATGACTCTCAAATATTCAACCAATGTAGTCTGAAAAAATATTTGACAACTTCACCGTTATTGAAAGACAAGTCACGAATAATTGGTGAAGTAATGGTTCCAGTCGTAGTTCTTGGAGACTCAGCTTTTTCATTTTCCAATGTGGCCATGAAGCCGTACCCTTTTTCTATTGCAGCGACTCCTGAGCAGAAAACTTTTAACTATTTTCTATCAAAGAACAGAAGAGTTGTCGAAAACGCATTTGGACATCTGCAGGCGCGCTTCAGGAGGCTTGGAAAAGGATTGGATAATCATCCATCTAAAATTAATGCCATAATAAAAAGCTGTTGCATTTTACATAACATTTTTAACACCCACAACAGTAAAATCTCAGAACAGTGGCTCACCGATTTAATTCCAACAGAAAACCCCCAACCAGAGTACAATAATACAATCCGCGATATGAATGCTTCGGCGGAAGAAATAAGAAAAGCGATAGCGTTTCATTTAGGTACATATATACATATATCTTTTATTTATTATTTGGTTGCGTAAATATATTTATTATTTTTTATGGAAGTCTTCATTTTCTTTCTGCATCCTTTCCAAAGTTGCCCCTTTTTTTCTATCATCTCTTTGTGCGTTTCCATTTCCTGTTTTGCCATTTTATTAACATCTTCCATTTGCTTAAGCATCTCTACTTGGATATTAATTTTCCGTTTCTTTTTAGCTTCAACTGAAGTGGAGTGCGCAGAAGGCTGCGGATCGGAATAACAGTCGGATAAATCCAAATGATCTGGTGCCTTCGGATCTTGTGGATCGAATGCTGAAATATATAAAAAATATATAAATATGTAATAAATTTATATTATAATATAATAAATTTATAATATAATAAATATGTAAAAAATTTAAAAAATTCGTTTTTGGTAACGGCCGCCAAAGCATTATGCCTAGGCCATACTTATCTTCGAAACAACCAACAGTTGTACAGGATAACATATGGCAAACTTGTTCCAAAGATCATTTCCGACCAGGATAACCTTTGCCAAGCTCAAACGGCTTTGACAATAAAATTTGGCGGCCGATACAAAATCGATTTTTTTCAACATTGGCAAGCGAAAAGTGCTAATATTTGGGATCGTACTAGGTTTAAGCCAAACTTACTTGAGCTTTCCTCCATAACTAACTCCAAATCGAACAACTTGGAAGACCCCAAAATTTTGTTCAGCGCCTCAAAATATTTCCACTCCGATGGGGAGCCTCCCGAGGGCCCGATCTTCCTTTTCTCCTGACTGTGAACAAAACAAAAGTTGTAGGAGAATCAGAATTTTATATCTATCATACCTATTGCTTACCTGTACAATCTCTGCATGTTTTTCATTTTTATTTTTATTTCTTCCGCGGACACTTGAAATTGCTCTTAATGCTCTTAACTGTGGATTAACTTTTAGCACTGGATTAGTGAGCGAATTAACGTTATATTTTTGTAAGGGTAATCCCATATTTAACACCGAATTACGAGTTAATCCACAAAATTGAGTTAATTCCCTAGATGGAAACATAACATTAGGGGTGGTCATTATATGGAAAGTTTTGCACAATTTGAAACGTACAAGTTCTGAATCAGGTATATAGCCAGCCACCCTTAACATATGCGCCCATTTATAAGTACCTGGCAGTAAAATATTGAAAAATACGTAGTATTTACAGGTGTGCATTGATCGATTTTTGTCATTTACATTTTTTTTTTTTTAAATTCATAAAAAATCCAAAATGGACAAAAGTGTCAAATCTAATTACTTTCGCATAAAGCCACGTAACCTGTGAGTAAAGTGAGACATTTTTTGAGAAAATCGATGAATAAATTTATTTCAATTCCAATAATGTTATGAATGAATATATACAAAACTTAAAATAAAAATTCCGATTTGTATTGCAGCTATTCTTACACAGAAAATATGGAATTTATGGAATCTATGCATAAAAACAAAATTTAGAACATTTTCAATTATAATTATAATTATTGTCAATATCCATTCTCGTTGAAGTTGACGCTTGTGGTTCTGATGATCTTCTTTTCTTCGTAGGTTGTTGATATTCGTGGTCTGAGTTTGCGTCGTCATCCGAGGAATCCATAATATTCAAGGGCTCGTTTTTTTCCATGGGTCCACCAATTTCAGTGCCATGTTCTTCTTCGGTGCTTTCATCTTCATACTGCATAATTTTAGAACTCCACCAACAAACCTCCGCCAGCATCGCATCTAATTTTTTGCCTTTGAATCGCTCTTCCATTGGCATGGTCACCTGGTGGAACCTCTCTCATTGTTCGTCTGATTCCTGAGGTATCAAGGTGAAAATGCAGGAAATGTAATTTTAATGTCATGGATGCATTGATTTTTTCAAAATAATACAGCAACTTGTCCACTCGTTTCTGGATGTCATCTCGCTGTACTCGGTTCTTTCCTAAAACGCCTTCGATGACATCTTTCAGTGCGTTCCATGCATGTAGGTGGTTACTATGGTTCGAAAGCACATTTGTGAAAGATTCGCTTTTCATTAATGTCCTTATATCTGGTCCATTGAGAATACCTGTTTTAAATAAAAAAAAAAAATTATTGGTAATGCGAATATATCGAAATGAAAAAATTTATATATGACAATATTTAAATACAGACAAAGATACTTACCTTTTTTAATTTTAGCGTCACTGAGTTTGGAAAGATGGATTTTAAACAGTCATAGGCGTCCCCAATATCCTTGACTACCACTGCAACGAATTTCCCAGCTATTCCTAATTTTATGTGGAGCGGTGGTAACAAAATATCATCCAGGTCCTTTATCATAGGTTCATTGCGTAATTGTAATTGTTTGTTGAGCTCGGGAGTTCTTGCTTCCCAATCTTTACGTTGATATTGATTCTCTGTGTATCGTGAACTCTAATTACAAAGGAAGCAGAAGTATTTTGGATAGCCGCCCTTTTCTATAATGCCTTGTAGTATGTTCACCACCTTCAGATCGCAACAAATCTTCCATTTGTGTTCATCGTATTTGATTTCCTTCAAAATGTTGTCCAATGATTTATACGTTTCCTCCTTGTTTGTGCTGAATCCCAATGGAATGGACGGTTTTTTGTTTGTTTTGTGTAACAGCACAGCCTTCAAACTGGAAACTGAACCATCGATGAATAAACGCCAGCGATATAATCCATTTCCAATTTTTTCACTAAACCTGGGATATCATGCGAGTAGGTGAACGTATTTGCTTGGTCAACGGAATAAAATTTCTGAAAATCAGCTTGGCGTTGTCGGTATGATGTTGCGCTGACATTTTGCAGTGTGAGTTTTCTGCTCTTCAAAAATGATGTCAGCCATTCGGAGTATTGTTGTGATAGTCCCATCTTAGCCACAATGTAATACATTTCCATTTGCGTTAGCGGTTGTGATCCATTATTTTCAATATCGGGTGTCCAATAAGCATCATTCAAATTGGTCGGATTTGTGAAAACGGTTTCGGCTTGCAGGGACACAGTATCCAGACTCGAAGGTTTAGGTGCATCGACATCAGCAGGGTGGTTAACTGGAAGTGTGGCAGTAAATGCAGCAGTGTGTACTTTTGTTTTCAATTGTTGTCTGTTTAATCCATTACGAGAATTTATGCATGCGTAGCACCTGGATTCATCATGTCCAGGTTAGGTGTTCCACCCAAATTACTGGCTTCATAAAAGAAAGCTGTCCACCATTTCCATGTATCCACATTATAAGGGTATTATAACAATTTTTTCACACTGTGTTCGGCGTAAAATTTGCACCACTTCAATCTGCTTCATCAAAATAATGCCAATACGCTGTTTTGAATTCCTCAGTAATCAATTTTTTTCGATCCAGTTGGCCTCTTTTTGGGACTATATGACCACAAACGTAACAAAAATTATCCAATTTTGGACACTTGTTATTTTCCATATTGAAATATATTATTTGTTTTGTTGTTATTCACTTTTAAAAACCGGAGAAAAATTCACTTGTACTCTTCGCGTTCGCCGACACTTGTTAAATGACAAAAATCTATCAATGGACAGCTATCAATACTATTTATTTGTCAACTGAAGTACATCTAAAAGTAAAGTCAGGTACTGACACACATCTTTTTCCCCTTTAATTGAGTGTGAACGGCGCATATTTTAAGGTTGGCTATATACCTGATACAGCACGTTTTTAAACGTGAGAACCATAAAAAACTCATCAACCTTTTTTCCAAAAAATTTTGTACATATCCAGCAAATTTTTGAAATTCATACCTTCACTTAATTGTGCATAAAAGCGAAACGCATTAATCGATTTTCATGATCTATGTCTCATTTTGTTCATAGGTTATGTGACTTTACGCGAAAGTAATAGGACTTGACACATTTTACCGTTTTGTATTTTTTATGAATTAAAAAAAAAATTGAAAATTTAATCGTCATACATTTATTTATAACTTCGAAACTGTTGCTTATGCAGCGAAACGTTGTATGAACAGATTGTAATTCTTAATTTTCTTAAATTTGTTTCAGCTTATTCGGACTAGTGGTTCTCAAGTTATAACAAACAAAAGAACCTAAAACGTGACAAATTCCCCTATACGATACTTACTAACTTCAAATTAATTATTAAATTATTATTTGAGGTAACTTGACCAAACGAATGATGCAGAAGTTCTTCTTTTTGGGGCTACTTTCACAAACAATTATCAGAATTGAGTCCCGAATCAATCACCTGAAAAATGTTGGACTGTGTGAGTCATGGAGTCGGATAGACAGAAGTAGACCGAATAAGGCTTTGCTCTTCTCGCCCCCTTCGGTGAGCTTTCCATAATATTCAGCAAAGCTGCCAATTTTGCCTATACAAGTGTTAAAATCTTTGGCGAGTAATTTACGGCAATCACCATAAAACATGTTGAATGCGTCCTCCGGCCGCTACTAAGAACGTCATATGATCGCACATTTCGTTGAGCGTATTCCATGGAGGCGTTACCCCTAACCACTCTGTAATATTGGCGACCGTCACCCGGGTTGGGTATAATGTGTCTGCCAAACTGATTCATCCTATTAACATTTTTCGACGGCTTTCTATCGTCGAGTCTCTTTATTATTTGGTTTCGCGTTGGGCAAGATCTAGAACTTGCCATATGACCTTCCTGGCCGCAATTAGCACATTTTACTGGTAGACCGATTCTCTTAATTATATTTCCAGTGACAGGGTCAGTGAATTGAAAACAGACTAGCGACGTCCGGGTCACTAGAAACATGCACCAGCCATTGGTCTCCTCGTAATTTGAGAACCTTCAAAACTTTAATCTCCAGTCCTAGACTTTCTAGGTACTGCTGTAGGTCTTCGACTTCATATGAAGCGGGCAGACCCTCGATCACAAGGGACTAAGGCTTTAATTGATTAGGGGTATACGTAAAAAAGGCTACCTTTTGACTCTCCGGGAAACTTCTAACTTTAGTATGATCCTGCGTACTATTTACTTTTAAATGAACTAAATTTTTATTTATTATGTTCACATGGAACAGCGAGTGACCCAGGAGGGTTCTCAATTTAGCAAAAATATCTTTTACATTTACGTTATAGATTTTGAACACTGGTGGGCTGACCTTACCTTTGGCTAATTTTATATTATTCTGCCGGGCGTTCTGTCCCGCCGCCTGTTGCTGTGGTTGAATCTTCCGCTTCTGCAGAGGTAATTGTTGTTGAGTTATTCCTTTAGGCCGATCCAACCGGAATCTTGCTCGTTGGCGTATTCAAGTACTGAAACATTGCAGCTTATGGAGCCTGCGTCTTCGGCATCCATGTCACACTCATCATCACTTATTTGAACTTCACTATTTGATACTGTGATTTGTTCAATATCTAATTGTCTTTCGCCTTTTTCTTTTTGTAGTCTGAGAATAGTGATTTTAGTGTTTGAATTATGTTCTTCCGTTCAGTGACTTCGGAGTCTGATTGACTTGCCCGCCACTTATCTAGGCTTCTTCTTTCGTTTTGATTTATGTTCAATTTCCTTTCCCATATTGCAAGGATTCACTTTACGTCAGCATTAGAATTCAGAAGTTTGAAATAGTATAGAAATTGTGTGCCTACTACGCACTTCTCACTTTTTCAAGGCAAGGACAATAAACCTCACACGCGCTCATGGTCTTCGGAGACTATGTGACGCGAGCGTTGAATAGGAGACACGCCACGATTGCTGCGAGCATTGACTCCGCCAAGGCTTTCGATTCGGTCTGGCAGACCGGAATTGTTTACAAAATGATAGAGTTTGTATTCGATAGGGACACCTGTCGTATCGTGGCCAGCTTCTTTAAGGGACGCAAATTCCGTACAAGAGTAGGGGAAGCGTACTCAAGTGTTAGGGACGTTATGGCGGGGGTACCCCAGGGTTCGCTCTTGGAACCCATGCTATTTAATATATTCGTGAGTGACATACCACAACCACCTGAGGGTGGGCTCTTGCTGGTATACGCGGACGATATTCTTGTGGCCATGTCAGGCCCAAAGGCGGAGACCACCAACTCCAGGGTCAACGAGTACCTGGGATATTTCGGGATATTTCGACAGGTGGAAACTCACGCTGAGTGTTGGCAAGTGCGAGGGAATGATCTTCAAGGGAAAACAAATTATTTTGTTCCCTAATGGTAGAACGTTCGTATCTAGCCTACAGGTTGGAGGCCGCGTGATCAGGATTTGAGTACCTAGGTGTTTTACTCCGTACGAACGTACCGACACATTGACCACATTCTGGCCAAGGTGAAGGTGATCGTCGGTACATACCTCCATGCGCTACGTTGCCGTGGAGGGCTTTCTACTGAAGTTAAACTATTGATCTACCGTCAGATCATAAGACCCATTATGGTCTACGCGTTACCTGTTTGGGTTGGAATCTCTTCCAGCCAGATGAAAAGACTTAGGAGATGGGAATGACGCATCCTTGTGAGCTGGTTAGGCTTACGGATGCGGATAGCCGATGATGGTTCGATTAGGAAGCCATCCTGTGCTACGATGTACAAGATGGTCGACTTTGACAGAATAGACGTGTAACTTGTTAAGGGCCCACTTAAATTTCTGGAAAGGGCAGCCTTTCTAGAAAATGGACTTGTTGAGAATAGTTTGTTCCAGGACGAGCGCCTGGAGCGACTTCTTGAAGTAAGGTATAGGCCGCCGGTTGGCCTCGCGACCTTGGATAGAGGGGGACTCCTCTTCTTAGATAACAAACTCAAATTCTATTATAGGAGGATAGGATCTTTTGACCTGGACGACACAGTGTATATTACGGACCAGTAGTGGCACCTCTTACCGTAGGTAGGGATTGTAAATCTTGTAAATAGTTGTAAGTTTGTGTACATAGAAGTTTTTGTATTAGTTTGTAAGTTTAGTAGTTAGAAACCGATGATTTATCCCCTTTGAGTGGTCATTTTTGCCTCTAATGAGCTGTTGAATTTTGATTTTTGATTGTTTTGTATGTAGGTTACTACAACTTAAGTTAGTGTGAAGTATATAGTTCTGGAAAAATTATTAAATGTAGCAAAATACGTAGCGATAGATTTAAGTAATCTTTAAGAAACTTTTCGTCAAATGAATTTTCGGACCAAATAAACATTATACCATTATAAATACGCTAGTGTCTTAAGTCTTTTTTCGATTTGAATCTCGGCGCTTCTCAAAACTGCACTTAAGCTCTGCTTCCACGCGACTTTTCCTTTATTAATAAAAATTAATAAAGCCTTTTTTAACTTTTGCCTATTAAATTTTCAGCAATTTTCAAAACTTTTTCAAGTCACTTTTTTCAAAAATTTTTATTTTCAGTCATCATCTATTTTTAATTAAAAATTAATTTTTCAAAAAATTTTCCAGTTTCAGTCAGTGATTTTTTCGATTATCTTTGGCTTGCCAAAGGCAGTTCCAAAACTTTTCATCTCAGATGGAGTTTTCCACTATTTTTCACTTTTTACTTCACTTTAGCACGTTTTTAAACGTGAGAACCATAAAAAACTCATCAACCTTTTTTCCAAAAAATTTTGTACATATCCAGCAAATTTTTGAAATTCATACCTTCACTTAATTGTGCATAAAAGCGAAACGCATTAATCGATTTTCATGATCTATGTCTCATTTTGTTCATAGGTTATGTGACTTTACGCGAAAGTAATAGGACTTGACACATTTTACCGTTTTGTATTTTTTATGAATTAAAAAAAAATTGAAAATTTAATCTTCATACATTTATTTATAACTTCGAAACTGTTGCTTATGCAGCGAAACGTTGTATGAACAGATTGTAATTCTTAATTTTCTTAAATTTGTTTCAGCTTATTCGGACTAGTGGTTCTCAAGTTATAACAAACAAAAGAACCTAAAACGTGACAAATTCCCCTATACGATACTTACTAACTTCAAATTAATTATTAAATTATTATTTGAGGTAACTTGACCAAACGAATGATGCAGAAGTTCTTCTTTTTGGGGCTACTTTCACAAACAATTATCAGAATTGAGTCCCGAATCAATCACCTGAAAAATGTTGGACTGTGTGAGTCATGGAGTCGGATAGACAGAAGTAGACCGAATAAGGCTTTGCTCTTCTCGCCCCCTTCGGTGAGCTTTCCATAATATTCAGCAAAGCTGCCAATTTTGCCTACACAAGTGTTAAAATCTTTGGCGAGTAATTTACGGCAATCACCATAAAACATGTTGAATGCGTCCTCCGGCCGCTACTAAGAACGTCATATGATCGCACATTTCGTTGAGCGTATTCCATGGAGGCGTTACCCCTAACCACTCTGTAGTATTGGCGACCGTCACCCGGGTTGGGTATAATGTGTCTGCCAAACTGATTCATCCTATTAACATTTTTCGACGGCTTTCTATCGTCGAGTCTCTTTATTATTTGGTTTCGCGTTGGGCAAGATCTAGAACTTGCCATATGACCTTCCTGGCCGCAATTAGCACATTTTACTGGTAGACCGATTCTCTTAATTATATTTCCAGTGACAGGGTCAGTGAATTGAAAACAGACTAGCGACGTCCGGGTCACTAGAAACATGCACCAGCCATTGGTCTCCTCGTAATTTGAGAACCTTCAAAACTTTAATCTCCAGTCCTAGACTTTCTAAGTACTGCTGTAGGTCTTCGACTTCATATGAAGCGGGCAGACCCTCGATCACAAGGGACTAAGGCTTTAATTGATTAGGGGTATACGTAAAAAAGGCTACCTTTTGACTCTCCGGGAAACTTCTAACTTTAGTATGATCCTGCGTACTATTTACTTTTAAATGAACTAAATTTTTATTTATTATGTTCACATGGAACAGCGAGTGACCCAGGAGGGTTCTCAATTTAGCAGAAATATCTTTTACATTTACGTTATAGATTTTGAACACTGGTGGGCTGACCTTACCTTTGGCTAATTCTATATTATTCTGCCGGGCGTTCTGTCCCGCCGCCTGTTGCTGTGGTTGAATCTTCCGCTTCTGCAGAGGTAGTTGTTGTTGAGTTATTCCTTTAGGCCGATCCAACCGGAATCTTGCTCGTTGGCGTATTCAAGTACTGAAACATTGCAGCTTATGGAGCCTGCGTCTTCGGCATCCATGTCACACTCATCATCACTTATTTGAACTTCACTATTTGATACTGTGATTTGTTCAATATCTAATTGTCTTTCGCCTTTTTCTTTTTGTAGTCTGAGAATAGTGATTTTAGTGTTTGAATTATGTTCTTCCGTTCAGTGACTTCGGAGTCTGATTGACTTGCCCGCCACTTATCTAGGCTTCTTCATTCGTTTTGATTTATGTTCAATTTCCTTTCCCATATTGCAAGGATTCACTTTACGTCAGCATTAGAATTCAGAAGTTTGAATTAGTATAGAAATTGTGTGCCTACTACGCACTTCTCACTTTTTCAAGGCAAGGACAATAAACCTCACACGCGCTCATGGTCTTCGGAGACTATGTGACGCGAGCGTTGAATAGGAGACACGCCACGATTGCTGCGAGCATTGACTCCGCCAAGGCTTTCGATTCGGTCTGGCAGACCGGAATTGTTTCCAAAATGATAGAGTTTGTATTCGATAGGGACACCTGTCGTATCGTGGCCAGCTTCTTTAAGGGACGCAAATTCCGTACAAGAGTATGGGAAGCGTACTCAAGTGTTAGGGACGTTATGGCGGGGGTACCCCAGGGTTCGCTCTTGGAACCCATGCTATTTAATATATTCGTGAGTGACATACCACAACCACCTGAGGGTGGGCTCTTGCTGGTATACGCGGACGATATTCTTGTGGCCATGTCAGGCCCAAAGGCGGAGACCACCAACTCCAGGGTCAACGAGTACCTGGAAGTTTTGTCGGGATATTTCGACAGGTGGAAACTCACGCTGAGTGTTGGCAAGTGCGAGGGAATGATCTTCAAGGGAAAACAAATTATTTTGTTCCCTAATGGTAGAACGTTCGTATCTAGCCTACAGGTTGGAGGCCGCGTGACCAGGATTTGAGTACCTAGGTGTTTTACTCCGTACGAACGTACCGACACATTGACCACATTCTGGCCAAGGTGAAGGTGATCGTCGGTACATACCTCCATGCGCTACGTTGCCGTGGAGGGCTTTCTACTGAAGTTAAACTATTGATCTACCGTCAGATCATAAGACCCATTATGGTCTACGCGTTACCTGTTTGGGTTGGAATCTCTTCCAGCCAGATGAAAAGACTTAGGAGATGGGAATGACGCATCCTTGTGAGCTGGTTAGGCTTACGGATGCGGATAGCCGATGATGGTTCGATTAGGAAGCCATCCTGTGCTACGATGTACAAGATGGTCGACTTTGACAGAATAGACGTGTAACTTGTTAAGGGCCCACTTAAATTTCTGGAAAGGGCAGCCTTTCTAGAAAATGGACTTGTTGAGAATAGTTTGTTCCAGGACGAGCGCCTGGAGCGACTTCTTGAAGTAAGGTATAGGCCGCCGGTTGGCCTCGCGACCTTGGATAGAGGGGGACTCCTCTTCTTAGATAACAAACTCAAATTCTATTATAGGAGGATAGGATCTTTTGACCTGGACGACACAGTGTATATTACCGACCAGTAGTGGCACCTCTTACCGTAGGTAGGGATTGTAAATCTTGTAAATAGTTGTAAGTTTGTGTACATAGAAGTTTTTGTATTAGTTTGTAAGTTTAGTAGTTAGAAACCGATGATTTATCCCCTTTGAGTGGTCATTCTTTGGGGAAGCCTCTAATGAGCTGTTGAATTTTGATTGTTTTGTATGTAGGTTACTACAACTTAAGATAGTGTGAAGTATATAGTTCTGTAAAAATTTTTAAATGTAGCAAAATACGTAGCGATAGATTTAAGTAATCTTTAAGAAACTTTTCGTCAAATGAATTTTCGGACCAAATAAACATTATACCATTATAAATACGCTAGTGTCTTAAGTCTTTTTCGATTTGAATCTCGGCGCTTCTCAAAACTGCACTTAAGCTCTGCTTCCACGCGACTTTTCCTTTATTAATAAAAATTAATAAAGCCTTTTTTAACTTTTGCCTATTAAATTTTCAGCAATTTTCAAAACTTTTTTCAAAAATTTTTATTTTCAGTCATCATCTATTTTTTAATTATTTTCAAGTCACCTTTTTCAAAAAATTTTCCAGTTTCATTCAGTGATTTTTTCGATTATCTTTGGCTTGCCAAAGGCAGTTCCAGAACTTTTCATCTCAGATGGAGTTTTCCACTATTTTTCACTTTTTACTTCACTTTAGCACGATATGGACACTCTCAACACTGTAAAGGTGAGGAAAAATTTCATTTGAAAACTGCTTAAGTAGTATTTCATCGACACAAAGTTCAACTTAGGTGGTGCGTCTCTGTAGGAAAATCTGCAGGAAATGTCGGAGAGACAAATCGCACGGGACAAATATCTGTGAGAGACAAATCGGCGACACAAGTTTGCTTGATAAATCGCCAGGACAAGTCGCATGTAATTGTGATATTGGAGGCGTTGCGTATGCTCGTGTTCTCAATATGGCAAGCGACCCGAAAAGTGAGGTCCCTGGCAAGAGGATGAAGGGAGGTGACATGACCGGCTCAAATGATGTCTTGGCCTTGTTGGCTGACATTAAGAAGTTAAGAGAAGATATAAAAAACGCATTGGATCCCATTGACGAACTGAATGCGAAAGTTGCAGAATTAGAGCAACGCGTAAGTAACAGCTCGGACAATGCAGAGTCCATGGCAGAGGATATTATGGAAGACCTGCCCGAGCAAAATTCTGACGAGCAGTGGATTAGTGTACCCTGTACAAAGCCAGTACAAGATGAGAGGGCCGGCACGGAAGATGGCTACGGCCGTAACATCCAAGCGCCAACTCAATAGCGGCGTGATTCAAAGTGCGGTGAAGAACCAATCAGCGTCTACATCAAAAAAGACGGAAAAGAAGAAGGCGGAACCAGAGAAGAAGAGCCGGATTGTTTGACGAGTAAATTGAGTCAGTTAGCGTTTAAATATTGTCGTTATCCGAATACGAGAAGGTGAAAATCTATTTTGAAACAGGAGGCTTTCAACTCCTACAATTTTACTCCAAAGTCGCCATATGCGGTTGTTATGGACGGACTTTCGGACACATTCGAGGAGTCAGATTTGACCACCAATGACCAATGGTTTAAAAATTAATTTCGGATTAATGCTCGTAACGAAATTGGGCGTGATAAGTGGTTAATAATCCTGGCCCGCGACTCGGATATCGAAGCGTTTTACCACATTGAATAAATATAATATTGCAAGATGACTCTCCGTAAGGACAAAAAGCTTGGCGTCACACAGTGCAAAAATTGTCAACGATTTGGTCACGTGGCCATTAATTGCGGCATGCCGTATCGTGTGGCGGGTCTCACGACCCTGCAAATTGCGGAATTCCCGCCAAGGGTTCTGAGGTAGAGGGAGCTGTCCACGTGGACCCGGTTACGGGTGCGGTTACGCACGGTGGTGGACACATCGCCAAATGTGTCAATTACGGTACTGACAGGCATGCCTCGAGCGCAAAAGAGTGCCCGATTAGGCAACGCCTGCTGAGGAAGAAGACTGTGGCAAAGAGGTGGCAGAGAGCCTCTGATTAGAGAGGGCCTCTGATAAGAGGAAGTTTTCCCCGGAACAGCGGTGTTGACCGAGGCGGGATCTCTTTTGCGCAAGTGGCGAAAGGGACGTCGTACGGAGCGAGCGTGGGCGTAGGAGATTTTTTGGCAAAGATCTAATGACGTTCCTTGGAAAAGAAATTGAGGGACAACGCATCGACGCCCCGTGCAATCGTTGGTGTTCTTATTTCGCTTCAAAATGCCTAACACCACAAAGGTAATATTTGCCAACGTCAACTCCATTGTGGCACGACATAGGAGACACTATCTGGACCAATTTCTGTCCAGGTACAAGCACGATTTGTTGCATATGCTCTCGCCCCGCCGGGTGTAGAGTTTTGGTGGTTATGTCGTCCATGGCAGGATAGGGTAGGTGGCACGGCTATCTTGGTTAAGGGCGGCATAAACTGCTAAAAGGTGCGCCCAAATTTAGGCAGATCAAAGAAGACTTGTGTAAAGATTGTCGGCGGTGCCGGGACATCTGTTCATGTTGTGGCGATGTACCACAGTCCTGGCGTCGGACTGGAAGTTGATGACTCCGAACCCCTTCGGAATTTGGCCGTAGCTTGGAAACTCCTTGTGTTCGCTGATTTTATTAACACCAGGGGTAGGAGACTCAAGACATTCCTGAACACTTGTCCCGGCATTGCTCTGATGAAAACAGATGGACCGACTCATGAGAATGCGGCTGGCTCCTACATTGATTTCTTTTTGGTATTTAGTGGTCTCGGAGTACGTGGTGCGGATAAAGGTCTCACGACCCTATCGTACGAATCGGACCACAGGGCTGTGGAGATTTCGGTTTTTACGGGGCAGTTGCAGAGTATTCAGGAGCCTGAACGCTTCCATTTTGGTGGAATGAATACGAAACGGTTTAATCGTCTGCTGGAGTGTGGACCGCAGGGACATGAACTCCCAGTTGACAGGAATGTGACACGCTCGGAAATATACACTTTTGTCCAGTCGATGGATTCTGAGTTTCGGGGGGATGGAGGCCTCTATATTAGAGATGGGCAGGTGAGTAAGGTCTGACTCACGCTCACGAAAGGAAGACGATCACTCACGCATGCTCGCGTCAGCAAAATTTGGTAATGCTCAAGTTCACGCGTTAATCGCGTGTGATTCACGTGAATCACGCAAAAATTACTCACAAGTAAGTTATTAAGTACGTTAATTGGGATCAAATTCAGGTAATAGACACTACTACACTTACATGCAAATCTCCAAGTTATAGTTGTGTGTCATTTTTAATAAATTTAGCACAACAGCATTTTATCAACTTTATCTCAAATAAGTTTTCCTCTTATTTCCATTAGTATTTCTCCAGACGAACAGTGGGGCCAATTGCAACAAAGGTGGTAATAATATCAGAAATACTAAACTAATTGTCAAATTATTTTAGAATGTACCTAGTATTTGTAGGAGAGGAGTCAGGCTTTCAGAATATTGTATATTGAGGCACCCTGTTTCAACGTAAGTTTTGCATCCGGGTGTCGGGGTGTTGTTGATGTTCAAACTTTTATGGCATGTAACTTCTAACCTTGTAACCAGATTTTTTTGTCTTAATATTCTACGAAGCAGCCCAAACAAAAAACAGGTAGAGTCTGACCATTACAAAGATAGTTGAAATTAGTTAGAAAATGTACCATCTTTCTCTCAGTTGTTTCCTAACTATTTTGTGAGAACGATATGAAATTGGTTATGTTTTTTTTTAAAGAACATGCCTCGGCAATGGTATTAAATGTAATTTAAGATAGTTTTGAACTTTCACCCTTCACTCAGCATTGGCAGAAAATGGTAGATTTTTTAACAAAATTTTCACATTTCGAGTTTAGGAAAAGTTTCGCTTGTTCTGTTTTGCACTTTTTTAAACCAAATTCTACATGGGCAAAAATCTTAATGGTGCGCATAATCTTGGTCAGAAAAGTTCAGTTTTTAAAACCCTTGAATTTTCTTAATATTATTTAGAAGAAATCCCACACATGTGTTACTATTTCTCAAGGAATATTAATTGAATTAACTTAAATATATGTTTATTGGGATATAATATGTGGACAAATAACAAGATTGCGCTGTTAAGTAGTTGTATACTTCAAATCGAATTTGCATACAATTTTGAAAAAAAAACATATTTTTATTCAAGCTCGAGGCCATTCTATATCACAATTAATAGAGATATACTTATAGATATCAAAAAGTAGTTTTGCAAATGTATTCGTATGATTCCTGGCAAACCGTACACTAAAAGAATAATGCTTCGTCGTATGGATGGAACATTTTCGTTAATGTTTTTACGTTGCTACAATGAACAGTTTCATATATCAGACAATTTGGTAGTAGCTGCAACAAAAAATTTCATACATAATTTCTTTAACAATTTTTCATTTCGTTGCTGCAGGAATTTACTTTTCGTTCCTGCATCAATTTTATTTAATTTGAATTTTGTAGAAAAATGGGATAAAAATTAAAAAAAAGGAAGTGCATGAGATTTAAACTATTGATATTTGGTGTATCTCGTACTTTTTGTTAATTATTTTTAATATTTGTTTATTTTGGAGTTTTGCCAACATTTATAGTTAACGAAACAAAGTCGTTATTGCAATGAAACTAAGTTTTATGAGGATAAAGAGAGAAGCAGGCAACAAAATGAGTGAGCGTAAAAAGAGGCCAGCAAGAGGAAATGGTGAGCGTGAGTGGTGGGTCACGTACACATCAAAAATCAGTTATTTTGCAACAACCGATAGAAGTAAACATATTTCTAATTGGTTCGACTTTGTAAAGTAATAATATTTTATTCAGAAAAATATATTGTGTGAATTTTTGTGTTTGCTGTGATCGTTTGTGTAAATTGTGTATCTATAAATGCAATAGATAAGCAACTAGAATGCAAGGAGCAACACGACAGCAAATAAAGTGACGCATCGATAGAAGAAAAACTACCCCGAAATATGTAACTGAACATTTGTGTGTTTGTCTGAGAGTAACAAAATGTTCATGTTGTGGCGTTTTAACCATAACTCGGTTGCGCCTGTTTCGTTCTATTGGTATTTGGGTTCGAAGCCAATGAAAACGATGAAGTGAAATGAACAAAGTGTTTCAAGTAAGACGATCATAAAAAGTAACAATTTAACGTACAATGAAATGAATCCAATCGAACTTTTAACAAATTTGGTTAAAATAAAAAAAGATCAGTAGAAGAAAATGCTTACAGAGCGATCAGTGCCTTAACTACGAGGAGATGTGGCGCTATAATTGAATGACAGAACCCTCAACAGAACAACAATTGCATAATTTAAGAAACAATGATGTTGTTCTATTTTAAAGAAAATTTTGAACATAGATCAATTGCTGTGATGAAACCCATACGGGGGTAGAGCCCATGTTCATGGCAAGTACAGACATTCGTAGATATGTACATATCTTAAATAGAATTCGTAATAATCAATTCCTCATATTTGTTTTTAATTGCAGGACCTGACTACAACGGCCACAATAACACTCAACCCTTCGACTAAAATAATCTTTACCCAAACGAGTGGAATGAATACAATATATTTAGCAAATTCAGACCATTTGCGAAACAAAAATTCAACTTTTTTATCAAAACACCTACAATGTAATACTAATAGTGTATTTATGTACAATAAACGATAAATAATATCAAACACACTTTAACACATTCATTACAGCAATGAATCAAAATCATTGCAGCAATGAATTAAGTTCATATAATCAATGTAACAAATGCAATGCTGCAATGAAACCAATTCATTGCAGCAATGAAATAACTTCATTGCAAGGACGATACATATTCACTGCAACAATGAAACAAATTCATTGCAGCAACGAAACAAATTCGTTGCAATAATGAATGAAATTCATTGCAGCAACAACCATACGTTCTTCGCATTGACGAACACTTTGCAATTGATGAACACATTTTCGTAGCGGGAGTGAAACTGTACGTTAGCTCACTTTCGATGACGAAAATTGTTGGGGTGATTAACATTTTCATCCCTGTGACGATACTTTTCCGTTCAGTGTATAGCTATTCAGATCAGCGGTAGTTTGGAATGGTGCTATTGAAAAATTCAATTCGAGTTCTAAAAATAATTATATCTAAAACGTAGTAGAAGAAGACGTATCCTTTCCTACTGTGTATAATATGTCTACCTGCGGTATTACAATAAGTCTAGGTAACGCACGCAAAATCAACATTTCGGTCTGAATTTTCAGATTCTGTACCCTACCTTCAATGTTGTTCAATATGATAACCTCCCGTAAAACACTGCCGATCTGAATGAACTTTGTTGTTGTAAGCTATATATATTATGTCAAACGCTAATCAAGTGTTAAATCTCGAACCGCATCTATTAAATTTGGTGTTATATAATGTTTCGCCATATGCCAATGCGAAACTTTTGTATGGGAGGTACCATAATGGGTGTGGCAAAGTCGTCCATTTTTCAGGTATACAGTTACGGCTAAGTAACCTATTTAATTAATTAGTTTGATAACATATAAGCGCAATGTATGTTGAATTTAATACTACTAACATTATTTGACAAATAGTGAGACTTTTCCTCCCAAAAAAAAAAGTTTCACGAAAAATCGAGTTTATTTAAGAAATTGAGCTCTCCTGGCCAAGATTAAATTAATGCGTAGGATCTAGATTTTTTTAGCTATGTAGGTAACAACATTTTAGTCTACAATTATGATTTACAACAGTATAAAAATCAACAAGCAGAGCTTATCCAAAACTCAAAAAATTTAAATGTTGATCAAAAATTATTCATTTTCTGCCAAGGTATGGTGAATACCCAAGAAATGCATAAATTACATTTAATACCACGGCATCAAAAAAGAAACTACAATGAAGTTGTCACATTATCAACCGATATGAAATAATTTTAAAATTGTTTTCAACTTACATTTGGCTGAAGTCTTGCCAATAAAATGTGTTTTTTGGACTATATTTTGACTCATCATCATCGCGGCGGTTGACCCGTTTTCCGATCGAGTCGAGGCGGCGGTTTCGGTGCTGGAGGGCGGAACCTCGGTGGTGTCGTTTGGTCGAGAAGTACTGGCGGATGGCACGTCGCGTGGATGAGACGTTTATTTCGACGGATGATGTGGCAGAGGCGTTGACAACTAGGCATAATAGTAGGTCGACTGCTGCAAACAGTTTTATTTAACAACTGCCTGAATTTGAGGTATTTCCCGGCGGCTTGGAAGGAAGCAGTGATGATTCCCATTCCAAAGCCGGGAGCGGATAGTAAGAGGTCGGGCAGTTATCGACCCATTCCCCTGTTGTCATCTTTTAGGAACCTGCCAGTTTGTTTTTGTGGAGCGGAAACTCGTGTTGTACCATCGACGATTAAATACGCTTGACCTAAGCAATACTGTTTATAATATGCCGACACCCTTGAATATGTTGTACGTAGTTAGGTTTTAAGTTAGTATTTAAGTTACTTTTTAAGGTTTAAAAAGTTTGAATAGTCGAATGTTTTTAATCATCCTATTTTACGAATTTTTTTAGTCTAATTTTGAGTCATTAAAATGCTTGAGGAAAACCTCGGCATGGTAGAATATTCCACATAATCGATTTATATATAGATCTATACCATTTTTTAAATTTAGATAATAGTATTATTTTGAAACTATAGCTTTAAGTCGCCTGTTTATCATCCCACTATTTTTATGGATTAATAAATTATGAAATCAAATCAAATCAATTAGAGCAGACGACCCCCAATGTCCATGCGGTGAAGATTACATTTGGTAACTGTTTACTCTCGATGAACTGTTCGATATTTTTACGGGAGCTATCGCAGATATTGTACTACAAATGCAGATCAGCGTAGTCTTAATGTCCATGATTAAATATGCAATATATTTCTCATTCCAAACGGTTAAACATAATGCATTGGAATTTTCAGGGCATTTCTTTCTCTCTATTCTAAATCAATTCATTGTGACTAATTCTATAGATCTGCTATTGCTAAACGAAACCTTCTTGATTGCCCAAGTACAAAATATACAGAAACGACAGGAGAACGCACGGTGTAGGCGTAGCAATCGCAATTCCTTCATCCATTCAACATAAGGTTAACAAAGACACCGACCAAGTTAGTTCAAAACTCTGTCACTGTAATCATCGAAAATAAGGAAATACTATTTATTGCTGCATATTATCTAAAGCATAATCCTGATTTAGCTAATGACTTTGATTTGCTGACATCATCCGGAGAATTATTCTTATTTGGTAATCTATATGCGCAGCACCCAAGCTGGAATTGCCATAAGTTCAACTGCTCTTGAAATGCATTGTTCAATCAGCAAATGTCTTCTAACTATTATACTTACGATATATTTATTATCCTAACAACTATACTAGAATACCCCAAAATGTAGTTGACAGACGACCATCAACAACTGACTTATTACTAAGTAACTACACTTTAAATTTCACTGACATACAAACTCATCTGAATAAGCTCTCCTCAGATCATGTACCCCTTCCTGTTATTGTAAATAACCGTATTTACGAAAATAAAAAACTTTACCATGACTTCTCAAAAGCAGATTGGAACAGGTTCGCATTCCTGATGACAGTTCAAATTCTTGCGACATCAGGTTTTAACAATGCGATTTCTTTTCTGAACATTGAAAATATTATTGAAATCTTCACGAATATTTTATCCAGGGTCTGTTCAGAAACCAGTCCATACCATCTGAACAAATTCACCAAATTGCATTTATCTGAATTGTGCAAGCGCATCGTCGCTACGATAAAGAAATACAGCAGAAAACTTTAAACATCTATGGATCGAAATATGAAAATAATATATTGCGCAATAATTAGAGAACTTTATAAGCTTATATCTTTTTACATCAATAAAATTAGAAATAATCGTTGGGAAAAACTGCTTTCTAACTTACCAATTGGAAACAAAAAGTTCTGGAAGATTACAGAAAATAGCAATGGTAGAAATAAATCGGTGTCGACTCTCACTATCAATAATACAGAAAATTGTAATTGCCACGAAAAAGCTGAAGTTCTTGCAAATCATTTTGCAAATGCTCATTCGACCACAAGGAGCGTTGAAAAAAGGTTACCGATTTTTAAGAAAATATAGAAAATGTCATGCTGATGAAGACTCCCATCCACTCATCAATGTTGAAGAAGTCAAATATTATATAACTATAGGTACATACTAAAAAATTCGAAAGCGCCGTGATTAGACAACATTCAGAACATTGTTCATAAGCATCGTCCCCCTCCAGCACTCACATTGCTAGTAAAAATTTTAAACTTCTGCATAGAACAATCTTATTTCCCCAAAGTCTTAAAAAAGCAAAAAAAAACAATGAGTGTTCGAACTCACGGGCGATGTGTTAACACCTTTTTGCTACACGGTACCTGTTCGATTTCTATGAACACATTCGTAAATGGTACATTGGAAAATAAAAAACAGCGTTCAATCATATGATGACGTTACATTTAAATAATATTAATATTTAAAATTATTTAAAGACCAGTGCAAGCACATGTGTCATTATTTTCTTGCTTAAAACTTTTTGTTTTATTCCCACAAAAGTCAAAGAATGCAAAGAACAGACACTTGTATATAAATACATACATTGTTATATTCGTACATACGCTACACAAGTTCACAACACAACAACTACTACTTCTACTCATATGTTGCATGGTACAAGAAGGAAGGTAAAGTCAGTAGCCCAAATACAACAACTGAGATACAACTCTGCATGTTTACCATATGTTTTCGTACAATGGTTTGTCAAAGTCAGCCATTTGGCAATTGTCAAAAGTTGTCCATATAGTTGTCACAATAACACAACAGGCGGTAAATTTAATAGGAAAATACAGAAATTCTTGTACGATTGAATTTCAATTTCATTTCATTTATTTCCATTGATTTGATTTGTGTGGACCGTGGAGGTGACAGGGTCAGTCAAAGTACCCTCGCGAATGTGTTACACTTTGTGTGTGGCAAAGGAGCTGGTGGTCAATTGGGTGCAGGAGGTCGTGGTGGAAAAGGCGTTGGTGGCAAAGATAGCGCCAAAGGCAGACGCAAAGTTGATATGATGAGATATCTTAGCAAATCCAAGGGACAAAAACTGTCACCAGCTGAGTTGGCCGATAAAAGGTAAGCACATTAAGAAGATTTACTAAAATTCCAAACTAGAAAATGTTTTATAACATTTGTAATTGAATAAGCTTGAAAGCTGTTTCCCTCGTAAATGTTTCCAACATTTTATACTACGAGTATTAAATAAAACAATGGAAAAAATTGCAAATGCTGGCGCGGCGGTACAAACTAAAAATTAAAGTCGAGCAGAATATACATAAGAATTCTAAAAATTAAAAATAATTTGTATTATTCTTTAAATTCAACGTACATACTATGTGTGGATACATATTTTCGATCATTCCATTTTGTTCTATTGGCCTGGTTTGCAATCAAATGTTGACTGCTGGAATGAATGTGTCCCATAACACCAGGTAGAACCATAATTACATAACTTCAACCACGGCATTTTGTATTGGTTTTGGTAGAAAAGTTCTGTCAAATTCTACATAAATGTATACGAACAATAAAAATAAACAAAAAATTACAAAAAAACACACAAATTGCACAGGTCTGCATGGTTTATTTTACAAAAAGATGCTAAAATCGCTTTGAAGCATTTTTGTTAGATAAGAACAATTTTCAAGACGACATACAAACGGTTGTTACATTTGTTATCAGAAAAAATATCCAATGAGTTGCCACAATGCCACGCAATATACCAATTGACTCCAAAATACATTGCTTGATCTGTTGAAAAATGGTTGAGGTACTAGTATTGACAGATTATTCCCAGCTTTGACAATAAAGCATTCGTTTATGTTTGTAGTACCACGGATTTGATGGCTGTATGACTGTGACCCTCCAAAGTTTGATTATATAATCCCCTATATACTCCACATATCGCACACTATCAGTTAAAGAGGCACAACCCAAAATTGTTATGTGTGTATTTGATCTTATTTTTGTCTCTTTTCCAGGCAATCTTTACATGGCATGCGCGACACGGATTTTGATGCTGTTTACGCCACAAATGTATTTTTGTTGTTGTTATAATTTGAAAGGCGTCTCCAAAAATTAAATAAAAAAATTAAAAACGTTTAATATTAAGGGCTTTATTAAATAAATTTAAATGTAAAGTTCATATACTTTGTACATGTTTCACAAACTTTAATCACGAACTGAAATCTGTAAATTAAAGAACAAAATTAAATTATATTATTGAATTAATATATTTTTCTTTTGAAGCATGTACTTACTTGCTTGCCTCCATGCAATATTTGAGTTTAAAGTTTTATTTTCAAAAATGTTTGTGACCCATTATTCTCTGCTTCGCTTTCTGTATTTTAAGGCGGCCGTTCAAATGTTTAATTCTAAAATGCATTCTGCATTTGAAAAAAAATCTTTTTATTTCATCAGGAACATCTACTTCCTTACTAGCAGCACCAAACAATCGCCCCTGAATATTCCTGCCGTGGTCAATATCTTTTTCATTCATCTTTTTAAAAACTGCTTCCAATCTCTTAATTTTCACAAGAAAATTTGGAGACGGTTTCTTCAAGGAGCCCTTGGACACCTGGTACACCCAGGTGAATGATTTGTCTGTACTTTCGCAGTCCTCAAGATTAAGCTTTCGAATTATATAGCCTGCTATATATTCTAAAGCGTCATCTTGAAGGATACTAGAGTCATCTAAATCAATTCCTTCCAGCTCCTCTTCAGGTTGGACTTCTAGATCATCTTCGGCGTCATTTTCTTCAATTAAATTTATATTGAAAGTTCTTGCAGAATCAGTAGAGCTGAGCCACTGAGTGGTATCACCTTCAACATTTCCAGTAGCGTCAAGACTTTCCGTATTTCGTGCTGGAAGCCATAAAAGATAAAACACAACGTATAAGAAATATCTAAAAGCAAAATAATAATATCATACCCAGAATATACTTTCTTAATCTGTATCTGAATTGTTTTGGAGTAGGGTGATCATTTAGACCACCTTTACTGCGTAACGCACTAAAAAAAAATTCCAGTATATCCTGATTTAGCCTATAGGTTAAGATATATTTCATATTGAACTTCTCATTTAAATAGTCGTATAACATCATTAATGTATTGTTTGTCATTAGTATCCCTTTTTGAAAATATTCCAAAGTTTTTTCCTTTGGAATCATAGGGGCAGACATCAAATGGTTCATTTGCATTAATGTGTTTTTTGTTTGTCGAAGTCAAGTCCAAATGGTTCCTTCATTCAAAATTCATCAGATATAATTTAAATGATAATTGAAGGTGGTTATTTTTGAGTTCAGCACGTCAAACCAGTCATTGACTAGCTGAATGAAATCCGCCGTCTCAGTTGGATTGTATATATCAAACCCAAGCGAATAGCAACGCCTAATTGCATTGGCTGTAGTGTTTGAAAATAGTTGCGCCGCTAGCTTCACTTTCTGCCTCCCTAAAATCTTTTTTAAATTTATTTAATTATTTAATGGTGAAAGATATACATACCGGGACCAGTCACCGAAATATGTTCATTGTTAAGTTTAAATGTCATTGACGCATCACTAGCAGATGTTAACTTTAGTAAATCTGCTATAGTTCTTCTCTTTAGGTGATTGTTGTTGCAAATTAGACCAGGGTCGATGAAGTGGTTCCTTATTAATTTCAACAAGTGGGGTGCATTCGCACTTGTTTCCTCAGGATTAATTGGATGTGGAAACCATGGTCGGTCTAAGAACAAATTTAGAAAAAATTAAATATGTAAATACATAGGTCAAAAAGGTTACCTTTGCACACGCCTAATGTTTTCCACAATTTTCTATTAGAAGGTCCCATATCAGAGACTATACCTACAACTGGATAGCTGTGCAATTATTGAAAATAATGTTTTCCTGTCCATCTCGCAATCATAATTACAAAATAATGGTTGCTTCCATGATTTCCAAAGACCTCGAGCCATGGCAACTTGCACATAGTTGACCGGTTTTCTGACAAAATCGCCTACAGCATCGTATTCAAAAGTATCCACTACCTTCATCTCATCGAAGACCAGAACACATAATTTTTCTTCCTTTGACAGCTCTGTGTTGTGCCTCATAAAATATATAGCTGGTGTCAAAATGCCTTCGTTTATATTGATTTTCCGACTCCATCGTTGTAATGTAGAGATAGAAGGTAGGGGAAACCCTTTCTTGTACAAATGATTGTACGCCCTCGGTCCATCCGCGTGCAAACATATCGCACTTGAAATATCATTCCACTTCCATTGAACGGCTCCAAGAGAAATTATTTTTCGAATTTGATAATCAGTGAATAGAGGGGACATACATCAAACAACTTTATTTGTTTGATGCAGCTGAATCTGTAATTCCTTTATTTGCGTATTTAAATTTCGTATTAGCTCCTTCTGTCTGGAAATTTCTGATTGGACGTCTTTGTAAAATGCTATTGGATTACAGGAATATGGATATTAACATAAATCTCAATGTAAAACAAAATATATTAAATAAGAATATCAATTTATCAAATGGGAATTCTAATTTGAATAATGCCAGTTTGAATATACTTACTCAGTCTGTGTTTCACAGTTTATTATATCTGGATCTAAGTCTATCATATCGGTCTGTGTTTCACAGTTGATCATAATCGATCTAAGGATATTAAAAATAGTAAATAAAACAACAGTATGAAACGGATAATTTCAAAAGGCTTTAGTACATACTACTCTAAGCTACAGTGGTACTCTTGTTGTATAAAGTTTTAGGAAACTGATTTGAAATCAGTTCATATGATAAATATTGTTTATGATAAATATTGTTTGAAAAATAAGTGTGTAGTGTGGGATATAAAAACATGAGTACACTTACTCTGTCTGGGTTCCCATATTTTTGAATGGAACATCTTGGAACTCACAATATATTTCCATTTCTTGTACATAATTACATTCTTGATTTATTGATGAAAACTTTACTGTACATAAAAGCAAATCGTATGTTATTATTGATATTACTAATATCTCGGGAGCTTATGGGTTTAGAAAGGCTAATACGTGCTATTTCGAGATTTCGGTCCATTCTATATTTAAACAAAACTTACTCCTGGAATGGGACTTGCTTTTCCATTGCTTCAAAAAAGGGCATTGCACTTGGCATTAGCATATATCTTTTGGCGCGTTTTATGATGTCACTGGGTAAAAAGTGATCCCCACATATAAAATCCTTCTGTCCAAAATCCCTTTGGCAAATTTTGGACCAGGTATTTTTTCTCCGTTCATCCTTCGGAATGGTAAAAAAACAGGCCACCTCCAACATTCCTTTTGCCACAGAGACAACCCCTACGCATTTTTTCTTTTTATTTCTTTCCACAAAATCAATTAAAATAATATGTATTTGGTTTTATTAGTTTCAATTTATTTGCTTTATTTAAATTTGAACACACATTTAAACAAACAATGAAACGTCAAACAATGGAACGTCATTGAATTTGACAATCCATTGAACACTGGAAAAAAAATTGTAAATCAGCTGATCGCATTATTTTACCTTGCTTCTTGTACCATGATAAGTTGGTGATTTATTGTGCTTGCTGTGTCGAGGAGTGTTTGTATTGGTGGAGGGTGTAGGGAAGGGTACCTAAAAGAAAAACTGTTAAGGGACTGCAAAGAGTGGTGAGTGTAAATTGTCATGGGGGAGGGTATATAAACTTCGGCCCGGCCGAACTTAACACCGCTTCTACTTGTTTTTGAATACACCGGGCAATGGTGAACATCAAATGACTCGCTTTGTTTGGCCATAGCAACAACAACGAAACAACCAAACACACAACATCACACATACTTTGTCCGAAGTAGCTGACGTATACGTGTGTCACATAACCCCATGTTTGCCATATCAACGAAACAGCCATGGACTTGCAAATGAAATTTTGCGCGGCTATGCTTTATATCTCCGTTCAACAACAGCAACAGGCAAATGAACATACATATATTATTATATTAATACATACGCTATAGACCAGTGATCGGCAACCTATACTCATACAGTTTGCGAATGTATGCGTTATATGCATTCTCGCTCTCTCCACAAACCGGTGTCGCCAGTAAAATTTCATCTCAAATGCCCAATTTACAATTTTAAATCTCCAATGACAGACTTATTTTTGATATTAATAGTTAAAATCATAGCTGTATACTACAAATAAATTTCCAAAAATTACTGCAAAAATAAAAACTTTTGCTTAAGTATTTTATTTATTTAGAAAATAAAAAATAAATGTATACTTACAAATAATGAAATACAATAAATAAATGTTTTTCATGCGTGCCAATGCACGTTCACAAACCAAATATTCCGGTTTGCCAAACTTATTTTCTGAAAATAAAAATATAATTCAAGTTGCCCATTAAACATATTTGTAGGGGCAAATTATATTCTGTGGCAACGCTGCTTTTAAATAACAATCAATAACAGAACCTCCCTTGTTGAATGCTCAAACGAGACTGATTGGGTTGTTTAATTCTCTACAATGTGTGTGCACATGTACGTAATAGAAGAGAAAACAAAGAGGCGCGGCGCCCTGAATTTGCCTACCACTGCTATAGACACAATTTCGTTTGCCTCATCCCTGCCACAACACTCTTTCATTGCTCTCTTGCTCGCTCATTTTTGTTTAACACGTCATTATTCTCTTTCGCAGTCGTAGAAAATCAGCATAAAATCTGGTTTTAGCAGCAGCATAAAATCTGGTTTTTGACTTTGATAGATTTAGTCCCTCTACGCCGCTATAGATGTTAACACATCAAAAAATTCATATACCCAAAAATGGAAAAAATCCAAAATTGCCATCTGGCTATAGACCAATCAGTCTACTAAGTTTAGTTGGTAAAGTATTTGAGAAAATTGAGCTTCATATGCTTAAGTCGTTTACTGAAAAAAATAATTGTCTAACATGATGTCTCTTAGACAACTGATTTTATGCAAAAATTCATTTTCTCATTTAAATTATGTTTGTTGCATTATCTTTTTGAATTAAATTAATCACATCATTTATTTAATTGTATTCTTTAAATTTATTGTAAATTATATTTTTTGAAATTGTGATATAATTTGAATTAAATTATCAATATCTAATGAATTGCCCTAATACCAAAACCTACTATTGTGAATTGTCATGTAGCATTAGTCTAAATTCGAAGATACAAATATCTTTAAAAAGAAGTTATTGTATATGAAGTTTCCTCGCAACTTAGACCACTGTAAAAATACACTTGCGAATTACCAGCCCTAAGGTGCGCAACAGCCAATAAATAAACGCTCTTAAATAACCCTCTAACTCTTTTTGTACTTATTTCTCTATTCGCTATAACTAATTATAATTTCTCATGTCATATAAAATCAAAGCCAATCACTTTAATTCTCTAACATACACAGCCGTATGTATGTTGGTTTTGGTTTAACTCTCTAGCGATATTTATTTTATCTGTAGTTGTCTCACCAACAAGTCGCCCCCACCACTGCAAACAAGAATATATCACCACCAACACTTCTCACTGCAGTGGATGCTGTAGCTGGTAATTGTGAAGTCTATCTGCCTGTTAATACATGGTCCTTCGACAAGAAAGAACACAGCGAAAATAGGAACATCTTGGTAACCGAACATGAGGTAATGAGAATGACAAATCTCTCAACCAATTAGTTATGATCGGAGTCTCGGTAAGTCCACTGATGACAGTTAATAAAATAAAAATATCTTTGTAAACAATGTGTGTGTGTGCAACTCTAAAAAACAGAACGGAAATTTAAACGAAATTATATACAAAAAATCTAAAACGCGTCATAAAGTGTAAAATCGACAAAAAGGATGAAAACTTTGAAAATTAACTTAAAACAGACGAAAAGCGAAAAATTAAAAAAAAAGGAAAAAAAACAATATTTTACAAAAGAACAAAGATTAAAATACAATTTCTAAAGTGCGAAAAATTTGGCTTAAAAAAGGGAAAACATTTACAAACGAAACTCAAAACTCACGGTAAAGGTTTGAAAGTCAAGCGAAAAATTGCAAAAGAAAGTATGTATTCCAATTTGCCTAAAATACACAGAGAAGGGAAAAAGACATTTGGCGGAGGTTAAGAAAAAATCGGCTTAGAATTGCTGAAAGAACGTTGACGGTAGAATAATTGAAAATTGAGAAGAAGAAAGTACAATGTTAAAAATAAAGTCTTAAGAATATCGGAAAATTAATGTAAAAAGTTAACAAGTTTCGTTTGTTAAAATAAAAAATAAAAGAAAATTCAAAAAGTATCGAATTAAATTAAAATACGAAAATCTTAAAACTCAAGAAACAGAAACTTTTATTATAAAATTCCCTGAAAAGAAAATTCGAAAAATCTGTCTACAATACGGAAGGGAATACCTTTTGTTAACATATGGAACATTTGTGAAAAAATTACATACATGTGTAACACAACAATGTACATAAGTATGTACATTCATATACATAGGTAAAACGGGAAGTTAAAGTGCAAATTATTAAAAAGGAAGCAAAACAGCTCATTCGAAATTGCTTGGCGTAAACGACCACGAAGAACCCATATTAACGGATTATTTCAGAAAGTAAGCCATACATATGTACTTATAACTCTATATATTGTAACCGTTTTCGCAAATAAATATGTATATAATTCCTTTACGTATCAAACCATACGTATGTACATATGTACACAAATATAAATCAAAATCAAGAAGAAGACTAAAAATAACTGTTCACATTTTGCCTAGCAAATTCATCTTCAAAGGTCGTAACAATTGCTCAAATTTTTAAATTTTTTTTCCTGCACTTGCAATAACAAAGTACCGCCACTGTCTTCCTATATTTCCTATGTCACTGCGGCGACTCTCTCACAGGGAACAAATTGAAATTGAAAACGGCATCATTGCAGTTGAGCGTGATCTTGAACTCAAGGGTTATAAAAAAGGATTGAAGACAAAACAATGCAATGACATGAGAAAATAGGGAAAGAGCATTGAACTTTGTACATACATATATGTGACCCGGTCTACGAAAAGGGACCTTCGGTGTGAAAATATCATTTTTCACTTTTTTGGCGATTCGGATAGACTAATATGTGCTCTTTCTAACTTAATATCTTTCAACACTGAATATCTTTAAACACGGTAGGATGAGTAGGGATACAGAGAGAAGGGAACAACTGAAGCGAAACTGATGACATGACTTGTTTATCTTTAACAGCTGTTTTCTCGAAAACTTGTTTTTACACCGAAGGTCCCTTTTCGTAGACCGGGTCACATATATGTACATAAGCAAAGCGGAACAGGAATAGATATAGTAAAGTACAATACAATAGATATAGCAAAGTTGCGCATAAGAATGTATACCATTCAAATTCGAAAAGTTAACTAAGTAACAGAGAATTTCGATAATTCTAAATGAATATTAATATCACCTAAAACTACGAAAATGTTAAAAAAAAAAAATTTTAAAAAATATACATATGGTCAAAAATTTGGTTTGTTACGTGAGATTCGAACGATAAAAAACGTTTTTAGCTCTAAAAATACGGCACATTGTATATCGTTGTGCCAAAATTTTATAATATTTCAATAATATATTCAAAGGTACACACTTTTTTTATATAAAGAACACCTGTATGTATTACGGTAAGAAAATAATTGGAGTCAAACATTGATCTGTTACGTGAGAAAATTTGGAAGCCGATTTTAAGTAAGTTTCAAAGAGCTAATAAAATCTGCGAATCTGTTAAAAGTAGATTGAAAGTTTCTTCTGCAAACTTATAGCCAATAGTTCAGAGAACATTTTGAGTACAAGAACGTAATAATTGGTGCACAATTATGGTTACCATTCTCCAAAAATTGTATATCTGGTACGTGAGAAAAAAATTTGTTACAAAATTTATGCGATTTTTAAAAGAGAAAATAGCATTTATTTGATTCAAAATTTATTTTTTCTTGGTTTTAAGAACAAGTTAAGAGGCGAAATAAATATCAAAATATTTTTGCACTGCTATATCCTATCTTTGACGTAAGAAATGAGATGATAGTATCATTTTGAACTTGCAAATGGTGCGAAAAGCAATATTTTTAAAATTTTTGTATTTGTAAAAAGTAATGCCGTATTTAGTTCTTTGTTGACTTTTTCCACCACCGCATCAGTAACTTCCTCAATTTCTATTGTTGTACCTTTTGATTTTAATGCATTTGCAAAATCGGTTGCACTGTTCACAGAGAATTTCCTTGACAAGACCTGTCTTCGCACCAGCAGTCGCGCCAATACCATCCATATAACCTTTACCGTGCGAGGTGGCAAAAAAATTCCAAAAGATTTTAAGGTTCAGTTTTTTCTCAAATAGTGGGATGATAGCTGGAATAAATTTGTTTTTGAATTGCGAAGATGGACCGTCGCTCCAAATTTTTACTATTGTCACTGTCGATGGTAACTGCAACAAAAGTTTATACAAATATGGTACAATAGTTTCTTTGGTATGGCTTAAATTATTAGAGACAAAAATTTTTGAATGCGTGTTGCTCTGATGAAATGTGGCGGAAGTAAATAATGTGAGCTGACGCTGATTCCACTGTGCACTTTGAACCTCGTCCTGTGCTTCGCAAACATAGTTTTCGGCAAAATCGATTTGCACCACACTTTCTTGTGGATAGTAGTCACTTTTTACTCGCAAACTGCGCTGTTTTTTCCCCAAAACATCCATTCGACTGTCATATTGGGTTCAAAATTTCCGATAGCCTTTTGCAAACGCTGCAATGATATGCCATAACAGTGTAGGCAATTGGAAACCAACATTCTGGACCTTGTTCTTCGCAAAGAAATTGTTTTACGAAATTGTACTCATAAGTAGGAACAATTGGCGCATAGCTGCTAAGTGCATTTACCGCTTCAATAAAATTTGCATGGTATGAACAAATACACATGTCGTGGGGTAAGCTACTTATAAGTTTTACCGTTTTTGGTCGGTTTTTGCAAAAGAAACTTAAGCTGCAAATATCTATAAAAAAAATTTGTGTTAGAAACTGCACCAAAATATCCTAAGATCCCTAAATACTCACATTTAACCTCCTTCTTCCTTTCCGCACAGAATTTAGCGTGCGATTCTTTAAGCGTCAAAAGCATGTGCCTTGTTGATAGCTCTCGTTCTTCACCTGTTATGGCGTCTTTATACTTTTTTGTGTCTTGCGTTTGGCGACACTCTCGAAATGTCGTCTAGCTCGAAAAACTCTTCTATTTCCTTGACAATAAGGACTTTAAATTCATTATTTTGGTGTGAATGATTTGCTGTAACAAAACCACACATTTCTTTTCTATCAGATTCTGAAAAGCCGCTTAATATTTTTGACAAAGCAACTTTCTGCTTTGAAGTGGATGTAGGTAAAGCACTTCGGGCTTTGTTAACTGCCTTGCTAAGTGCTTGAACACTTTTGTACCCTGTATTACCAGTACCATTCACTGCATCATCTTCGTCTGATGATCCCTTCATGTTATTTTTTCTGGAGCTTTTTTGGCTTCTTTCTCGCCAAATTTTTCTTTGCTTATTTTTCCGATCAGATAACTCTTTTACAGTCAAATTTTTCTCATTTTCCTTTTCCTTAGCTCTGCGTACTCTTTAAAATTCTTCCCACTTCTGCGTTTTTTTCAACTTGTCTACGTACCTTTGCTGTATCTGATCTCATGACTCCATTTTTATATTTCAATAAAAAAATAAACAGAGTTTTTAATAAATGTATGCAAACAATAAATGTGCGTAGATAATACAAAACTTACATCTTTTCTATTGTCCTTAGTTTTGGCCATGGTTATTTTAATCTTTTACAGCTTGAAATAATAATTTTGCAGTTTTGAAGTTGACAAAATTAAAGAACAGGCAGTGCCGGCTCCTGACAAAGTGTAATCTACAAAATTCTTTCTTTGTTTGCTTTGATTTTTATTTTTCATTACGACTTCAAAAAACAGGGTTGTATTTTCGTATTATATTGGTGAGAATGAGTGGCAGCACTAAGTTTCTTAAGTTACGCTTGAATAATTGTAGCTTGGGCTAATTTTAGGCTGTTACGTGAGAATATTTTATCACTATTTTATATCTAATTTAAAATACAAACCTACCGATTTTTTTTATTTTCTGAAAATTTGGGCAAAACACACGATAAATCCGAAAGCACGGATAATTTAGACAATTGTTCGTCTGTATAAAAACTTTTTCAGTATTTTATCTGTTACGTGAGAATTTATTTATTTTTTTTTTTTAATTTTTATTTATTTATTTGAGTTTCTGCACAACAAGATTAAATCTTATAATTATAGTACAGAAAGTAATTATTAGTAAAACTTTAAATATGTCAGAACAAATAATAAGAATATCTAAATATATTATATAAAGTAATTTAAAATTAAAGATTGATGGAAAAAAAAAAATTTGATTTAACTTAAACAATAGACATAAAAATAATACAAATTTAACACACAAAAAATAAAACAAAAAACAAAATTTAATATAAAATTAATACATAAAATTATTCAAAAAATTTATATAATTGATTTTTAAAATGCGTTACATTACTCGTTAGTTGTAAGTTTGATGGTAATTGATTCCAAAGACGTACAGCGGTTATGAAAAATTGCCATTCCGATACAAGGGTGTGATGCCTCGGAAGAATTATCTTATTACCGCTGTTGGATCGTGCAAAACAGATTTTTTCATATAAATATTTAGGCATTTTTGTATATACTATTTTATGAAAAGATAAAAGAACTCTTATTTTCAGGAGACAATCGAAAGGTATTCCATATATTTTCTTAGAGAATGATGAGGTAGACGTAAATCTCCTCAAACCATACACGTATCTTACAATGTTGTTGTAAATAATATTGAGCCTACGCTTGCTTGCAGTATCACAATTTTCAAATAATTCGCAACCGTAAATTAAAGCAGGGATTATGTATGATTTGGCAAGAAGTAAGCGAACATTTAGTGGTGTATCAGATTGGGTAGTCCACAATGACCTCAATTTAGCATAGGCCTGAGCAACTAGCGAATTAATATGATTACTCCAAGACAAGTTTTTATTAAAAACTACACCAAGATTTGTAGCTGTAGAAACAATGGAAATAGGCTGGTTGTTTATAAATAAGTCATCTGAAATCTCAGGGTTTAGTGATCTTTTAGGTATTAGAAGGCATTTAGACTTCAGTGGATTTAAGAATAATCCGTTAGACATTGCCCATTGCTGAATATTTATGAGATCAGAATTAATGTTAGCAATGCTTTGCCTAAGAGTGTGTAAGGGACTACTAAGATAAAGTTGTACATCGTCCGCATACATATGTATCTGACAATGGGATAATTGCCTTGGAAGATCATTAATATATAAAGAAAACAGAAGAGGTCCCAAAATAGATCCCTGTGGTACACCTCGTGTTAACTTTAGTGATTGAGATGAAACATTATTTAAAACAACTGACTGTGTTCGATTGTGAAGGTACGAGGTTAGGAGCTGAGTAGAGGTATACGAAAAATTAAAAAAGTGACGAAGTTTCATACACAAAGTATGATGGTGAACGGTGTCAAAAGCCTTAGAGTGGTCAAGAAGTATCAAAAAATTTATTTTACCATCATCAAGATCATGTCTTATATTCTCACCTACATCAATTAATGCAGTCACACAACTATGATTAGGACGAAAACCTGATTGCACATTCGATAAAAGTTCATGATCGTTGAGATAATTTCTGATTTGAGTGTTTAAAAGTTTTGCTAAGACTTTAGACAGATAACACAATATTGCTATTGGTCGATACTCTTTGTCAGATTTAGGTATTGGTATTATCTTAGCGTGTTTCCATTTAGTAGGAAAATTACTGGACATTATAATATAATTAAAGATATGAGTCACAAATGGAAGTAGTAAGGGTAAAAGGAGTTTGAAAAATTTTGGATTGATACCGTCAAAGCCAATAGCATTAGATTTTACAGACGTACAACTAGAAAAGACATCACTTTCATTTACACATACAAATTCAAAGTTATGGTCATCGTTTGTGCCGCTTGCAGCAGAATCAAAATTGTAAAAATTGTCATTCATCTGGATTACAGGCAAATTAGTGAAACTAACATTAAGGTCATTCACATCCATTGAACATATATTGCTATTTACGTTCACTTTCCCAATTCCTATTTCACGAATTGTCCTCCAAGTTTGTCTGGATTGCAATGCAGACCCAAAGAGTTTAGAGTAATACTCTAATTTAGCGATTTTTATTCTGCGATTTACTTCTCTTCTAGTATCACGATATTCATTCCTAAGTTCAGAGGTTTTGAAACGTTTCCATCTAGAGAAAGCAATATCCCTTTGCTGAATTAAACCTTTAATGGTAGAACTAAACCAGGGTTTGGCTCTAGCCATAACAGATTTAGTTCTCAAAGGTACCGTCTCATCGTAAAGTCTCAAAACATGTTCGTCAAGGAAAGTAATCATATCATTTGCATTTGACATATAATATATACTTTCCCAGTCAATTTGCAAGAAACCATCGTAAAGCGAATTGTAATCTATATTTTTAAAATCCCGATAGGTGTATATTTTTTCCTCTGATTTGCTCTGGAAATCATATGTTAAAAATATAAGGTCATGTTTGGAAAAACCAGAAGCAGATATTTGGTCATACAGAAGTACTTTGGAAAGATTATTAACAAAAAACAAGTCAAGCAAAGTGTTAGTCGTAGAAGAGTAATGTGTTGGTTGAGTGCAATTTGTAGGCTAAAGTCCTAGAGGTGACATGTTGTCTGTTAAAAGAGAATCCGACAGAATGTTGCAATTAAAATCTCCACATAGCACTATGTCCTTGTAGCTTGCGGTTAGAATTTCCAGTTCCTGAAAAAAGTAGCTTAAATTTATTCTACTGTTGGGTCTGTAAACGCAACCAACCAACATTTTTTCCCCGACGGATGATACCTCTAAAAATAAGTATTCTACTAGATTTCTCCGAATAGCCCCATCATTCTCAAGTTCATCTAACGTATTAACTTGTGATTTACAGCGAAATTTGCAAGAAATATGATTTTTAATATAAATAGCTACGCCACCAGCGTGCCTGTCTCTATCATTTCTAAATATTTTATAGCCATCTAAGCGGACTAAGCTGTCAGGAGTAGATTTATCAAACCAAGACTCGGAAACACAAATTATGTCAACAGTTGAATTTTCAAATATTAAACGAAACTCATCAATTTTATTGTTTAAACTTTGCGCATTTATATGACAAATTGAGAAACCTTTCCTCTGTTTAGCCAATATACGCACCATGTTCATATTTACATCCTTGGAACCACCAGCTGTGTTATTTAAATTGTTCAGTTAAGAATAATAATATTAAATAAGTAGTTAATGTAACGCATTTAAAAAAATCAACAAAAAAAGTAATAATCAAATAAAAGAATAATCTAACAATACAAAAAGTAAAATAGTCCCCCGGAAAAAAATTACAAAACTGATTTATCAGAGTCATCAGTAAAATTTGGATAACCGCGAAAATTTGCGGCAGTTTTTAATTGCTTTTAAATCGGAAGATAACAAAAAACGATGGTTTGCACTTTAAGGGAAAAATATAGTTTTAGAATACTGCAAAAAATTATATTTCAAATAACGTTAAAAGGCCAAATTTCGAAATTCTTGTAAATGATCAACAAATGAAAAATATTTTTCTTACTTAAAAGCAATGAAAAAGGCCGCTGAAAATAGGGTTATTGATAATTTTTGAGCTTGAATTTTTGCGGATAGGTGCATGGAACTACCCTTTATCAGATTATGAGAACAAATCCAGCAAAATTAAAAAAAATGTTTTTTGTTCTGGTTTACTTTTTCAAATTTTTGACCATATATTGAAATGTATTGAAACTTTTAAAATATTTATTCATATAAAGCACACACACAGGGAAATCGTCGTCTCACACTCCTATCATTTACTCCTCCAGTTATTTACTCTTATTCGCATAACTACTACTTCTCATACCTATTGCTCAACAATTTATGAAATATAAGAGGAAGAATAACTCAGATAACTCTTACACTATAACTAAACACTAAACACAAAAAATAATCGTCGAAAAAGAAAATCTATACATTACTGTGATCATATGAACAACATACTTGGTGAGGAATTTTCAAATTTAAAGTAAATTTGAAATTGAATAAGTTCTTTATAACACTGAAATTATTAATAATAATCGGGAAAACCATTCAGTCTCGAATGTTCTCAATATATTAAATTACAACCATACGATGATAATACGCTCTATCTCAATTCTGACGTATCGTAGAGTCGAAAAGTTGTCCTCAGGGATTTTTCGATTGTTTTATTGCAAATAATCGCGAAATAATTCCTTTTCAATGCATACATTTTCGAATTGAATTCAAATCGGTTAAGTAAATCTTATGGAAAAAAATAGAAACATATTTTGTTAATAACGCAAATTTCATGAAAACATACCCTTGAACCAGAAAATTCAATAAATTCATATTCAATTCATTCCAATTTTTACATATTCATATGACAAGGTACATTTCAGAAGCATTTACAATAAAACAGAAAGCTTGTCACCGAACCTCACCTAAAATCAAATAAATATTTAACAACGAAAAAATTAATAAATAATTATAACACGTATACACACACCTCATACAACATCGGTCACACAAATGTACAGCAAGAATTACATGCACAAATATTCACTAATTCATTAATACCTGATAAACTATGGAATAATTTAATTTTGTTTTGGCGGATTGCAAAATATTGAAACTTTTTGAAAGTTTTAATATATTTATTCAAATAAAGTACACATATACACACAAAAAAAAATATACACATTTATTAAAATAAAACGCATAAATATACGCAAATATGCACATCTCATACGAAAATATTTATTTTTGTTTGGTGCTTATTGAAACTAATTGAAATTTTTAATATATTTTATTGGGGAAACCAAGGATTTGAGTACTATATACCAAGGATTTGAGTACTAAATTAAAGCACATATGCACGTCTGTCTACACAACAAATTAAGTACAATTGCGTTATCGCATTAAGTACAACAACAAAGGGAAATTGTATTGGATAATTCCTTTTAATCGGGGTGAAAAATTTTGCACCATTATAGCTGGAAGATCAGTAGTTTAGTTCGACTAATATATATGGAATTTGTATTCATTTAATTCAAATAATTGAATATTGGCACAATCAATTACGGTGATCTCACCCTTCACTGGTCTACACTAGTTTCTCAGTAGACTTTCCGTGGTCAATATTTATCTTCAGAATACGCCTAGATTAATTTGGGCAAAGTACAGGTTTCATAAGTTGCAAAATGGCGACAGCATCAGCATCAAACTCCATTCCGGCGAATACAGAAACCACTCCACTCACAAGTATTCGTGAAAAATTTCTGTTCGATTGCGATCACTTGATCATGTTCTGTACGAAACTTGAAAAAGCAAACGCAGATGAGCAAACGGATACAATGCTGGAAGTGAAGTTGGAAGATCTCGACAATAGGTGGAGAAAAATACAGGACACCTACGAGAAACTTATGCTAACGGCTGATTCGGCAAATACTAAATATTTAAGAGAAACCGCTAAGATTAATTTTAATGCAACCTCTGAGGCTTATTATGTCGCTCGCTCTCGAATAATAGATTTAATGAGAGTTTATGATAATTATAGGCGTACTGATGATCGAGGTCGAAAAACTTCGATTGGGCCTCAGACCATTATTCAACCCCAAATTGGCGCGGATACCCGTAATGTCTTCATAAAAGTTCCACCTTGCGATACCGAAGACTTTTCAGGTGGTTACGAAGAGTGGCCACCTTTCCGCGATATGTTTACGTAAACCATCCAAAGTTAACTCGGCCTCAGAAACTATACCATCTTCGCAATAAAACGAAGGGTTCAGCTGGTGCTATTATTAAACGATTCCCACTTTGCGATAATAACTTCGACCTGGCTTGGAATGCATTGAAAACTCGTTACGAGAACAAACGTGTGCTGGTTGATAACCAGTTGAAAATGATTTTCAATATTTCTGTCGCCACCACGAAAGATAGTAATTCAATTCAGCAAATCCAGTCTACAGTCAGTAACTGCCTTGCAACTCTCGAGACTCTTCAAGTGGATGTCTCTGACTGGGATCCAATATTAATATACCTTGTCTCAACAAAACTTCCAGAGGTTACACTCTCTTTGTGGGAACAGTCTCTGAAGTCTCACAAAGACTTACCTAGTTGGCCTCAAATTCTCACAAATCGGTTTGAAATAGTTGAACGGATTGGTAGCATAAGGGCAACCAAAGAACAACCCAGTCTTCCTGCTGAAGCTACTTCCAGAGTACACACATGCTTCACAGGAACGCCTTAATGTTCAATGCAGACTATGTAAAGAGGATCACAATTTGAGAGCCTGTTCCACATTTAAAAGATATTCGGCCAAAGATAGAGTGAACTTTGTCTTTCAAAACAAAGTGTGTAATAACTGTTTGTCCTCTGCTCATTTGAAATCAAGTTGCAAGAGCAAACATTCATGCTTGGTGGGCAGGAAAAAACATCACACACTATTGCACATGCACAATCAGAATACGGTTTCGGATGGTAATAAATCGAATCATTCTGCAACTTCAACTCAACCGTCAAACATTAAGATTCCACTGAGGCGAACATTCAGAGAGAAAATGATATGACGCCTACTTCCAGTAACGCTCCATTTAAGTCAGTTTATGCCAATCACTCATCTAATTATGATACAATTTTGATAAGAACGGCTTTGGTTTACATTGAGATTAGAGGCGAACTATTTCAAGCCAGGGCTCTAATAGACCCTGGATCTCAGAGAACGTTCAAATCGGAAAGAATGAGATCACGTCTCCAAATCCCTACTCGAAAATCTCATGTTGAAATCAACGGCATTGGAGGTCAAATCCAGACTGCGAATCATAAATGTGAATTCACTAAGAAGAAAGAAACACTCCACAACATTCACTATCACTGCCATTGTGTTACCAAAGGTGACAAAACACTTACCTGCTATCTCATTCGAAATCCCGAATTCCAAAGAATTGCCCAGTATAGATCTAGCAGATCCTCACTTTAACAGATCCTCTCCGATCGATCCCATACTGGGCAACGATGCAGAAAGATTTATCAACCTAAATGGGATCAGGAAAAATCTATGTGGATTAGCTTCAGCTTACAATACAATCTTCGGTTGGGTGCTCAGCTCACTACCTCTGTCGCGTCCCCTGAAGACGCAACGCTTAATAAGCTCTTACGCAAATTTTGTGAACTGGAGGAAGTCCCAGAAACTAAACCAAGCTCGGAAGAAGACAAGTATTGCGAGAAGTTGTACCTGAAAACTACTAAACGTCTGCCTGATGGCCGTTATATGTTGAGACTTCCCTTCAATCAACCACCTCCTAAACTATCTCTCAGCTCTTGCTCAATACGTGCGTATGGAACATACACTGTCAAAAGATAATAAGCTAAAAGAACAATATAATGCGGTTTTACAATAATACCTCACACTGGGTCACATGAATGGATGCTCCTCAATTGAAAATTAATCTGGCGACAATTATAGATGCTATTACTTGCCTCATCATGCAGTTGTTCGACCAGAACACAAGACAACAAAAGTTCGTGTTGTATTTAACGCTTCACAGAAAACAAAATCCGGATTATCTCTTAACGACGTGTTGCATACTGGACCTACCTTGCAAACGGATCTAACTTCTGTGATTTTAAATTGGAGGCAGTATAGATACGTATTTGGTGGAGATATCACAAAAACGTATAGCCAAATTTTAGTAGTCCCAAGGGATAGACCGTTCCAGAAAATACTCCTAAGGACAGAAACAAATGGTCCGATTAAAGATTACCAGCTAAATACTCTGACATTCGGCGTTAACTGCACACCATTGCTGGCAATACGCACATTGCTTAAACTAGCATCCGATATCGAATCCCAGCATCCAACAGTCTCGAAAATCTTACGTAAGGAAACATATGTTGACGATATTCTTTCTGTCGGATACAGTTTAGAAAATGCCCTAATTGCTCAGTCTGAACTTATCAATGCCCTTGACTCAGCAGGTTTTCCATGGCCAAATTATGGCCAACGATCCAGCTCTGCTGTCTAATGTGCCATCAAAGAATCTTTATGATGACAACTTCCTTAAACTACCTGAAACAAGCTCGGCAAAAATTCTCAGAATTAAATGGAATGCCCAAAGCAACTCGTTTACTTACTCCTACTCTCCCTTATCACAATACCAAAACATAACAAACCGTAAGGCTTTATCGGCCGTAGCTCAACTTTATGATCCAGTCGGAAGGATAACTCCTGTTATCATTCGGGCACAAATATTTATGCAGGAACTCTGGCTAGAAGGCTGTCAGTGGGATGAAGATATTAGTTCTCAATCTTTACGAAAATGGAATGCGCTTATAGTAGACATATCAGATGTCGAAAACATGAATATTCCACGTTGGATAAAATATACACCCTCAGACAGTATCCAAGTTCGCGGATTTTCCGATGCTTCAAAAGCAGCATACTGCGCAGCTTTTTATGTTCGTACCCAGTCATTAGATAATGATATATTTTCGCATCTCATAATTGCAAAAAGTAAAGTTGCACCCTATAAAGAAAGAAAGTCCAAACTTTACACGTTGCCTCCGAAACTCGAGATATTCTGACTAGATTCTCCTCATATCACAAGGCCTTACGGGTATTAGCGTATATGTTTCGATTTTTTCATCACAGTCTCTCTAAATATCGAAACGTTCACTCGCATCAAACACTAAATCTCTCGCAGAAGGAGGTGAATTTTGTTAAATTCCGTTTAAGTCTTATCTCAGAGGAAATTTTATTCTACGGAATACAGGGCGATACTTGAAAATAAGCCAATACCTGACAAAAGCCCATTAAGGCCATTAAATCCCTTTATTGATAAGGAAAACGTTCTTCGGGTTAATGGACGCTTAACAGATTCATATCTTCCCTATAATGAACGATACCCTATCATTCTCCCAGGAAATTCTCAGTGGTGATACTTATACCTACTGCACCTTCATAATTTCTTGGTACTTGGCGAATGTAGCCAAATGTGCCGAATGGTACAAACTGAGTTCTTCATATCTCGACTCAAACCTCGAATAAAAGGTATTATATACAAATGTAAAACTTGTACAATCTACAAGCAGAAGGCTTGCCAGCAACTCATGGCACCTCTGCCTCCCGAACACTGCGAACGTACGCCGCCCTTGCACACAACCGGTATAGATTTTGCTGGTCCCCTTGAACTTAAAAGTTCTTCTCTCAGAAAATCACCCCTTATAAAAGGATACATTTGTTTTTTTGTGTGCTTTTCCACAAAGGCAATACATCTCGAAGTTTGCTCGGATTTGTCTTTAGCTGCCTTCGAATATACCTTCGCCCGATTTGTTGAGAGGCGGGGTCTCCCCCGAAGGGTGGTCTCTGACAATGGTCGAAATTTCGTTGGTGCAAGCCGAAATCTTCTCAGGCAATTTCGAAAATTCATAAGTACTGTTCCGAACGATGTAGCCCAAAAGTATTCATCACTTGGATTTGAATGGTGTTTTATCCCACCTCACGCACCACACATGGGCGGCCTTTGGGAAGCGGCAGTAAAGAGTTTTAAATATACTTTAAAACGAATCGCAGGCAGTCATAAGTTCACTTTTGAACAGATGACGACATTGCTAGCTCGAATTGAAGGTGTACTCAATTCGCGACCCATCTCAGCGGTCTCGGAAGATCCCTTCGACTTAAACGAGCTCACTCCTCGTCATTTTCTGAAAGGTGCGCCGATCTGGGGTCCTCCAGAACCACTCTCTGATAATTTGTGTCTCACAGGTAAATGGGAACAAATCAAAGCGCTTCACCATCAATTCTCTATAAGATGGAAAGAGGATTATCTGAAATCCTTGGAAAAACTCAATACCAAATATCAAAATTGGGGATGTAGTCGTTGTGATGGACGACTTGCTACCTCCCAGTGAGTGGCGCCTAGGTCGAATTGAAAGTACACACAGTGGCTCCGATTAAAATGTCCGAGTCGTCACAGTACGCACTGCATCCGGTCTCATTAAAAGACCTATTGTTAAATTATGCTTCCTACCACTCTCTCTCAATAAATCTTAAATTATCTTCCAGATCCCAAAGCTACCGAAGCAGAAATCCACAATTTTACCAGTGCAAATTGTGCGAGCGATTTCACTCTATACGATTTCATCAAATTTTTCTACAAATGACAGTAAGCGAACGGAAGCGTGTCGTAGAGCGGTACAATTACTGTTACAATTGCCTAGCGAGAAGCCACATTAATCAATCCTGTACTTCAAGAGACAAGTGTTCACGTTGCAGATCTTATCACCACACTTTGCTTCACCCACAGCATGCACGTGTACAACCACCTTCGAAGAAACCTGAACTAGCCACGCGGAGTCGGAAGTCGAAGCGGTCGAAACCCGTGCCCAGCGAACAAGGGACGCCAAATGCTCAAATCTTATCGGAGGCCATAAACTCGCTAGCGACTGTATTATGTGCCTCCACGAAAACTATTGCACAAGTGCAAGGCCGACGGCATGTCTAAAATGATGTCTTTTAGACAACTGTTTTTATGCAAAATTCATTTTCTCATTTAAATTATGTTTGTTGCATTATCTTTTTGAATTAAATTAATCATATCATTAATTTAATTGTATTCTTTAAATTTATTGTAAATTATATTTTTTGAAATTGTGATATAATTTCAATTAAATTATCAATATCTAATGAATTGCCCTAATACCAAAACCTGCTATTGTGAATTGTCATGTAGCATTAAGCTAAATTCGAAGATACAAATACCTTTAAAAACCAAAACCAAAAGAAGTTATTGAAGATGAAGGTTCCTCGCAACTTAGACCACTGTAAAAATACACTTGCGATTTACCAGCCCTAAGGTGAGCAACAGCCAATAAATAAACGCTCTTAAATACCCCTCTAACTCTTTTTGTACTTATTTCTCTATTCGCCATAACTACTTATAATTTCTCATGTCATATAAAATCAAAGCCAATCACTTTAATTCTCTAACATACGCAGCCGACACATCTAATTAAAGAGTAGTTAACTACATACAAATAACCAAAAGTATAAGACAGTTAACTAGTTTGGTTCTTTTATATATTGAGAAGACGTTTGATTCGATCTGGCATAAGGGGCCCATATTCAAACTAAAAAAATTAAACTGCCCAGAGTACCTTGCAAAATTATTTAAAAGTTTTGCCTCAGACAGAAAATTTGTTGTCAATATTGATGATAATTACACCTGCGGAACTCCGGCATTGATCGGTGCTGTCCCCACTGTTGTACTCACTATACATTTCTGATAATGCACATATTTGCCTAATACAATTGTAAAACGAATGGAAATGGCACTATGCTCAGCTAGCAAATACTTTTCTTAATGGAAAATACGAATTAATGATGAAAAATCACAATCTATATTGTTTCCTTTTAATAAATAGCACTTGGTTGTGGTAGAGAACTAACGGGTCCGCCAAATAACTTGTTTTTTTGAAAATGCTGTAGAAAAAAAACTACTGAACATTTTCTCAAATTTCTTTTTTTATTTGAGAGTACAATCCTTCCGGTTAATAATGGAAACTAATTTCATTCAAATGGCTGCCTCGGCTGGCCATGCAGTAGCCTACACGATCGGTCCAATGTTTAAGCACATTATCGATTGTGTGCATCTGTATTTCACCAATGGCTTCACGAATATTGTCCTTTAAAGCGTCAATTGTCTCTGGCTTGTCGGCGTAACACTTATCTTTGAGGGCACCCCACAAATAATAATCCAACGGTGTCAAATCGCAGCTCCGAGGTGGCCAGACGACATCAGCTCTGCGGCTGATAATGCGATGTTCAAAAACAGGGCGCACAACATCGAGTGTAGCTTCGGCTGTGTGGCACGTAGCGCCGTCCTGTTGAAACCAAATGTTGCCAATATCCTCCTCTTCAATGTTTGTGAACAAAAATTCGTTCAACATGGCCCGATAACGATCGCCATTGACTGTAACGGCCACTCCTTGCTCATTTTCGAAGAAAAATGCCCCAATTATGCCTCTGGACCAAAATCCGCACCAAACAGTGACTCGTTTTGGGTGCATCGGCTTTTCAATGTATGCGTGCGGGTTTTCTGTGCCCCAAATGCGACAATATTGCTTGTTTACATACCCGCCAAGATCGCCGCAATATTTCCCAGCGTTGTTCACGCGTATACACTAGGGTGGACCTTGTGTCGATATTTTGGTAGATGAGGGCTCTATTCCGTGCCTTTTTGAAAAAAAATGACAATGCCGAAAAAAAAAATTAAAAAAAAAAAACATTAGGGGTTGCGCACGAGCCGAGAAAAAGGTCCACTTTGCCAAAATTAGGGGGGAAATTGCCATAGGTCATCAGGGGTCACCCGTAGGGGGGAAGAATGTATGGCCGACCCCCATTAACTTTTTACCGCCAACATTTTCCCCCAAGACACCCACCCCCTATCTCCTCCCCTTAGGGGGGTCACCATACAAAAATGGAGGTTGCTCAGTATTTTCGAAAAACACCATAGGTCATCAGGGGTCACCCCTAGGGGGGCAAAATATATGACCGACCCCCATTAACTTTTCATCCCCAACATCTTTTCCGAACAAACTTACCCTCTATCTCCACTCCTTGAGGGACTCCCCATACAAAAATACTGAAAATCTATGTATTTACAGTTGCACAATATCGAGATTTTTTTGATTTTTTTTGATTTTTTTACAGAAATTCCACCAATATTCAAGAGTGGTCATTGTTTGGAAAGTCTTGAAAAATTTGAAACGCACACGTGCTGAATCAGGTACATAGGCACCCTTAGCAGATGCCCCCATTCATCAGTACCTGGCAGTAAAATATTGCAAAATACGTAGTAGTTATAAATAGCAGTTCATTCATCGATTGTTGTCATTCAACAAGTGCCGACGACCGCGAAAAGTAAATTGATTTTTCTCCCGTTTTTTAAAAGTTAAGATGACAACACGACTTAAGCTACGTGTACACGGTTGTTAGATCTAACAATATTGTAAGAACTAACAATGTGTTGACAATGAGTAGACAATGAAAAATTGTCTTACAATGTAGATTGTAAGTGTAGACGGTTGTTAGAAAATTGTAAGAAAAAATGGCGATTCATTGTTCGACAACTGTCTGACAACTCATTTGTCTGACAACGTTGTAAGGCAAAAAATTGTAAGTGTACACGGTTGTTAGACATTAAAATGTAGCAGAAATTGTTAGCTGGATTGTCGAATCGCCGCGAAGAAGCATCACATTGCGATGCCGCTCGTAGTTGTTTAAAGGCGTCGAACATCTGGTATTTGTTAAAAGCAAATGTTGAAACTAAATTTATCAAAAGTTTTGTGATTTTTTTTATAAATATGGATCAAACGAGGTTGAATTTAGTAAGAATTCTAACGGCTTTCATATTGGAGAGCAGCGATGATGAAGAGGAACCTCCAAAGAAATGTGGAGGTACTTTTTAAAACTTGACTATACCACAGGAGGTAAATTCAGGTATACAAGTGTAATCTTTGATATCAAAAAAATATTACTTGGTTTTTATATATTAAACTTATGATTACGTAGTTTGTAAATTCGGGCACTTTTATTTCATAAGTCTTTTAATTTCTTTCTTAAAACTAATAACAAAATAAAAACTAAAAACATAAAAAAGTTAATTCAGGTATAAAAGTATCTTTGATTTCTGAAATATTTATTGGTTTTTCAAATATTAAACTTTTTATCATGAAGGAAGTTTGTATAGTCGAGCTGTAGGAGTTGCATTTGAATAATTGACTACATGGAAGAGCTGTAAGCTCGAACATATAAACTTTCTTCAAATTAAAAAGTTTAATACTTTAAAAATCACTTATTAGGTGATCATTTTATGAATCATTTCCGCATTCTGGTATAGATCGCTGTGGTATCTGTAGGGAACAAAGTAATTTATTAAAAAAGAACCTACGAACAAAATAGGACTTAAACGCATATTTACTATTAAAACTGCTTCTTCCATTATTTCGTTGAAAGTGCGTATCAACTTTTGTTTTGCATACATTGCTTGTTCCCTTGTAAGGCTCCTTAACTCACAAGCAATATATTCCCCAAGAGCTGTGAACGAATCTCTTGGCTGCGATTGAGACATTGACTGCAGTGCTTGTACTGCCATTCCCTTTAAATCATTGCTGTTTGAAGGAGGCGACACTAAAGTTCTACTACGCTTCCGTTGTTGCTGGATTGGCGACAGTTTAGGCACTTCATCACTAAACATTAAATCACTCACAAAGGATTCATCCGCGGCAGAGCATTCCTGAAGATAAAAACGAAATAGTAAACTATCAAGTAACTAAAAGGAAAAAATCTTTACCGGTGGCATAGATGAAGTTGATTGGGTAGATTGGCGTATTTTGTTGTTCTCCAAAAACATCATAGGCTTAAAATATTTCCACGTTATGGATACTAATTCGTCAGTGCCTTGACCTGACCTTTTTTTTGGCATTTGTTTACATTGCAATTGAAGGTTGTGCGCAGGTTTATCCATTTTGCTTTGCAGTCGTTCAAAGTCACAGAAATAGAGTCTGCGACTTCTTGCCAAACATAATCTTTATGTTGTTTATATTCTGCACATCCAATGTCCCATAAACTTCTCCGCGACTCAACCTCCTCAATAAGCTTTAGAAAATTTTCATGGGACCATGACGTTTCAACCTTCATGCGGTAGTTTTTCTTTTTTGGCTTTGCCTCAACTAATAGCCTTTCAAAACAATCGTCACTTTCTTCTCTGTCACTTAACATTTTGAAAATATGGAAAAACTTAATTCTTTATGTTGTTGAAATTATTTATATTAATAAAGAGTACCGCGAAGAAGCATCACAAAGCGACTCCAGTCGTAGATTATTTAACTGCGCCAACTATCATCATATAGTGGTTGGCGCATGACGGCGATTAAAACTTGGATGATTCAAAATTTAGGTGCAAATATTTAATTTATATTTGCTTGAAAAAGACAAATTAAATTTAATTTTGCCGTGTTGCTGCTTTTGGAAAAAAAATTTACAAATGTGAAAAAATCTACTTCTTCTGCGGGAGCAAGTACAGTTTACCCGAGAAAATACACTTGCGCATTATTTCAAAATTCGTGTGGTCATATCTCCGGAAATAATATTACCGCCATATCTATTTTTTATTTTTCATGGTCAAAAATTTTTTTCACTTGTCTTTGCTAATGTTTTTTATCCGACAATTTTTACATTGTAAGATGCGAAAGTTAATGCTTCTTACAATAAAAAATGAGCTTACAATGTCTAACAATGGATTGACAATGAAAAAGAAGGGTGTGTACACGGTTGTTAGTTGTCTGGCAATATTGTTGCAAATGACAGTCTGGCAATGACATGACAATGCATCATCTAACAATATTGCCACACAAAAATTGTAAGTGTACACGGTTGCTAGACATTGTCGAAAAATTTTTCTGACAATATTGTTAGATCTTACAACCGTGTACACGTAGCTTTAGATCGCGCGACGATATTTTTTTGATTGGTTATCCAAGCATGAATATTACGGGGAACAAATTACCGTCGAAGAAGCAAGTGCTAAGAATGCATTTCTTCAACATTCGCAAACGAAACATGTCGAAGAAAAATAGTGCGGTTATAGTCGCGGACGCAGTGATGATTTTTTGGCGCCAAGCAGCTATTCCGACGAAAGCCAGAGGAGATGTTACAAGAAAAATAGCTGCGCTGCACGATGAGTGGGATGCTTTAAGAAAGTCATCTCACAGAAAGACTGAGTCCACTAGAGAAAAAGAGAATACGTTTTCTGATAGCTTGGATAATCTTTTCGACATCGCACACGCCAACGCCCTTGAGAAAATGACAAATACCGAAGACATTGAGTTTCTGCTAAAGCAAAGAGAAGATGGCCGGCCAGGAACTATGGGAGGTGTGGACGCTACTGATACTCGAACGAGGAAAAGAAAAGCTGAGCGCGAAGAACAAGAAGAGTTGCGACGCAAACGTGCAACGGAATCTAGTAGAGATCGGTTCGCTAAAGGCGGTAAGCTATTTCGCGCTTTGTGTGTTCGTCCAATGTTTATATTCAAATGAAATTCGTTCAATTGCAGTGGTTAAATTTTCAAGCAGTGATTCAAGCGATGATAATGGGAGACAGGACGAAAACTTCCCGGCAGAAGCTGGCCCGTCAAATGTTGGTGACAGAAGAGGTTACAAACAATGTTTTACTGAACGAGTCCTATCAGCTTTGGACAAGTGCAAAGTGACTGACCGAGACGCGGTCGGCATTATGATAGCGGCGGCAGAAGCATTTGGACGCGATCCTCAACAATACACAATAAACCGTACGTCGCTTCGGAGATGTCGGCGTTCAAATCGAGAGAACATGCTGAGTTATGTGAAAGACAATCCAGAAGTAAAATCGCATAGATTTATTTGCTCTCATTCACAATTCTTATTCTTCAACTCCATTCATCTCCAGCTTGTCGCAGCTAAATCCTTCGTAGTCCATTGGGATGGCAAAATGCTTTTGGATTTTGTGGGTACAAAGAAGGTGGACCGTCTACCGGTAATTGTCTCGTACGGAGAAAAAGAACAACTTCTTGGAGTTCCCAAAGTAGAAGATGGGAAAGGAAAAGGCCGGAGAATAGCACATGCCGTTTATCAACTGTTGGCATCTTGGCATATGACACATCGAATACAAGGACTTTCTTTCGACACGACATCAACGAACAGTGGCCCATTCTCAGTTGCTCTTGAGCGGCTGTTGGAGAGAGAAATCTTATATTTACCTTGCAGACACCACGTATACAAACTGGTGCTAAGGGAAGTTTTTGAGACAAAAATGGGAAAGACCAGTGCACCAGGCGTTCCTTGCTTTGACCGTTTCAAACAGGAATGGGACGCTGTAAAGGTTAAACCATTCCATTCTGGCTTGATAGACGATCAAGTCGTCAGAAAAATTCCTGTGGCAATGCAAGTGGGCATAAAGAAGTTTTGCTTAGATCAATTGAAGGAGAAACACCCTCGCGATGACTACAAAGAAATGCTACAATTAATTCTTTTGTTTCTGGGTGAAAAACTTGAGAATTACCATTTCCGAACTCCAGGACCCGTTTCCCATGCTCGATGGATGGCAAAAGCCATTTACAGCCTCAAGATGTTTTTGTTTCGGAGAACTTTTCACTTATCTGTATGTGAATTGAATGGTATTCGACACGTTTGTATTTTTGTGGTGCGACTTTACGTCAAGGCATGGTTTGGTTCTTCTCGAGCAGCTGAGGCGCCGAATCAAGATTTGAAGTTTTTGAAGGACATCGTCGGGTACAAGTCCGTTGAATAGGAGTTATCTCGGGTAATGATAAAGAAATTTATCGGTCACCTATGGTATCTCGCCGATGAGCACATAGCCCTTGCCTTTTTCGATGACAAAGTTTCAAATAAGTTGAAGGCCAAAATGGCCCAAGCATTGCTAGAAAATGAGAATGACGAAGGTGAAGAAGATGAAGAAGACGAAAAAGGTGAAGAAGACGAAGAAGATGAAGAAGACGACCCGGTTCCCCCAGCTCCTCGCGTCGTAATCAAAAGCACCAGCGTTAAAAAAATCGAGGTGAAATTCAAAGATGTGAATGAGGAATTCTTGGCTAAAGACTTGAGCAACTTCGTCTCTCATAATACCAAAAATTTATTTGTACGATTTGGAATATCGCAAGATTTCATTCTTGCAAATCCAGCAACCTGGAAATCTCGCGCAGACTATCAAGAAGGTCGTAGAATTGTAAATAATTTGCGCGTTGTGAACGACACTGCCGAAAGAGGAGTAAAAATGATACAAGATTATAATAGAATACTGTGTCAAGGCGAAGAAGAGAAACAGTATTTACTACATGTTATCGATTCTTACCGCAAGAAATACCCATCAGCGAACAAAAATATGTTAATTTGACTATATTATATTAAGAGTGCTTAGTAGTACTACTCAATTACAGCTTCTTTTATTTTTGTATGGGGAGTCCCTCAAGGAGTGGAGATAGAGGGTAAGTTTGTTCGGAAAAGATGTTGGGGATGAAAAGTTAATGCGGGTCGGTCATATATTTTGCCCCCCTAGGGGTGACCCCTGATGACCTATGGTGTTTTTCGAAAATACTGAGCAACCTCCATTTTTGTATGGTGACCCCCCTAAGGGGAGGAGATAGGGGGTGGGTGTCTTGGGGGAAAATGTTGGCGGTAAAAAGTTAATGGGGGTCGGCCATACATTCTTCCCCCCTACGGGTGACCCCTGATGACCTATGGCAATTTCCCCCCTAATTTTGGCAAAGTGGACCTTTTTCTCGGCTCGTGCGCAACCCCTAATGTTTTTTTTTTTTAATTTTTTTTTTCGGCATTGTCATTTTTTTTCAAAAAGGCACGGAATAGAGCCCTCATCTACCAAAATATCGCAAAAATGTCATTTCAAGGTCCACCTTAGTATACACAATCATATTCGTTCAGCGGAAGGATAACACTAATTATCTGTCAAATCAGACATGAGCTAAGTGTTACCATTCATGAAATAAGCACTAGTTGAAAAAAATACGTTAGATGGCGGACCCTTTGTTTCCACTTCAGGAAGTCAAAATAAAACCTTAGAAATATAGTACTTTTATATATGTGTATAAGACCAATTCTTGCTTATGCTTGTCAAGTTTGGGGTAGTCGTGCAAAAACACACATAAAGAAGCTTCAAATTACGAATTAATGATGAAAATCACAATCTATATTGTTTCCTTTAAATAAAAAGCACTTGGATGTGGTAGAACATTATTTCCACTTCTGCACAGGAAGTCAAAATTAAACCTTAGAAATAAATTACTTTTATATATGTGTATAAGACCAATTCTTGCATGCGCTTGTCAAGTTTGGGGTAGTTGTGCAAAGACACGCATAAAGACGCACCAAATTAAACAAAACAAAAGTCTGAAAATTATATTCAATTTATCACAGCGGTATCCTATATTTGATCTGCGTCGCAAATGCGGACAGAATATGATTGAACTCTTTATAACAGATCTGACTCTGACATTTGAAAACAAGTGCAGGAGTTCAAACTACCCACATTTGAGAAGTTTACTGTCACAGTCACTAAGGAATCTATATTTAACCATATAGATTTTGTTAGTACTCTTATAAACTTACTCGCATTGATGTACAGAGTGTGTTCTAACTACATTTTTCCTATAAAATATTAAATTTCATTTAATTGTTACCACTGTTACTTTTTAACAAATGGATTACATTTGGTTTAATATATATAAGAAACACATATAAAATCTCAAATCTCTGTTATTTTCTTAATAATTGTTCGGTTCAAGATCAATAACTATTAAAAAGTACTTTTTTCAATGCAAAAGTACATTTTAATAGAAATATTAAAAAAGAAAAATTGTGAAATTGATCATTATGGTGGATGGTTGGGAATATAGCTATTTCAATGCCCTCCCAGGCATATGATCAGCTCCCTTCTCCACAAGTATTTAGGTATATCATCACACATTATAGGGATAAACAAATCTCAAGTTAGCGAGAAATGTCTAAACTCCTACTTGTGCGAAAACATCCACAACAATACTCTGCCATAGCCATCAATGTTCACAACATTTCTTTCCTACGCATGCTTTCATCGAAAGCCATTGCATAGATGTTGTTTGTTCAAAAAAGAAACAACGAATGCCATGAGACTGGCGTTTAGTGTGTACCGTCTTCAAATTTATCCGAGTTTATATTATTCGATCTTTCATTTGTTATGTTCTTAATAATTGTTCGGTTCAAGATCAATAACTATTAAAAAGTACTTTTTCTATGAAAAATTACATTTTAATAGAAATATTAAAAAGAAAAATTGTGAAATTGATCATTATGGTGGATGGTTGGGAATATAGCTATTTCAATGCCCTCCCAGGCATATGATCAGCTCCCTTCTCCACAAGTATTTAGGTATATCATCACACATTATAGGAATAAACAAATCTCAAGTTAGCGAGAAATGTCTAAACTCCTACTTGTGCGAAAACATCCACAACAATACTCTGCCATAACCATCAATATTCACAACATTTCTTTCCTACGCATGCTTTCATCGAAAGCAATTGCATAGATTTTGTTTCAAAAAAGAAACAACGATTGCCATGAGATTGGCGGTTAGAGTGTACCGTCTTCAAATTTATCCGAGTTTATATTATTCGATCTATCATTTGTTATGTTCTTAATAATTGTTCGGTTCAAGATCAAAAACTGTTAAAAAGTACTTTTTCTATGAAAAAGTAAATTTTAATAGAAATATTTAAAAAGAAAAATTGTGAAATTGATCATTATGGTGGATGGTTGGGAATATAGCTATTTCAATTCCCTCCCAGGCATATCATCAGCTCCCTTCTCCACAAGTATTTAGGTATATCATCACACATTATAGGGATTAACAAATCTCAAGTAAGCGAGAATTGTCTAAACTCCTAGTTGTTTGAAAACATCCACAACAATACTTTGCCATAACCATCAATATTCACAACATTTCTTTCCTATGCATTCTTTCATCGAAAGCCATTGCATAGATGTTGTTGTTTCAAAAAAGAAACAACGATTGCCATGAGATTGGCGTTTAGAGTGTACCGTCTTCAAATTTATCCGAGTTTATATTATTCGATCTTTCATTTGTTATATTCTTAAAATTGTTCGGATCAAGATCAATAACTATTAAAAAGTACTTTTTCTACAAAAAAGTAAATTTTAATAGAAATATTAAAAACGAAAAATTGTGAAATTGATCATGGTGGATGGTTGGGAATATAGCTATTTCAATGCCCTCCCAGGCATATGATCAGCTCCCTTCTCCACAAGTATTTAGGTATATCATCACACATTATAGGGATAAACAAATCTCAAGTTAGCGAGAAATGTCTAAACTCCTACTTGTGCGAAAACATCCACAACAATACTCTGCCATAGCCATCAATGTTCACAACATTTCTTTCCTACGCATGCTTTCATCGAAAGCCATTGCATAGATGTTGTTTGTTCAAAAAAGAAACAACGATTGCCATGAGATTGGCGGTTAGAGTGTACCGTCTTCAAATTTATCCGAGTTTATATTATTCGATCTATCATTTGTTATGTTCTTAATAATTGTTCGGTTCAAGATCAAAAACTATTAAAAAGTACTTTTTCTATGAAAAAGTAAATTTTAATAGAAATATTTAAAAAGAAAAATTGTGAAATTGATCATTATGGTGGATGGTTGGGAATATAGCTATTTCAATTCCCTCCCAGGCATATCATCAGCTCCCTTCTCCACAAGTATTTAGGTATATCATCACACATTATAGGGATTAACAAATCTCAAGTAAGCGAGAATTGTCTAAACTCCTAGTTGTTTGAAAACATCCACAACAATACTTTGCCATAACCATCAATATTCACAACATTTCTTTCCTATGCATTCTTTCATCGAAAGCCATTGCATAGATGTTGTTTCAAAAAAGAAACAACGATTGCCATGAGATTGGCGTTTAGAGTGTACCGTCTTCAAATTTATCCGAGTTTATATTATTCGATCTTTCATTTGTTATATTCTTAATAATTGTTCGGATCAAGATCAATAACTATTAAAAAGTACTTTTTCTACAAAAAAGTAAATTTTAATAGAAATATTAAAAACGAAAAATTGTGAAATTGATCATGGTGGATGGTTGGGAATATAGCTATTTCAATAACCTCCCAGGCATATCATCAGCTCCCTTTTCCACAAGTATTTAGGTATATCATCACACATTATAGGGATAAACAAATCTCAAGTAAGCGAGAACTGTCTAAACTCCTACTTGTGCGAAAACATCCACAACCATCCACCTAATGATCAATTTCACAATTTTTAAAATACAATAAATACTTGAGGAGAAGGGAGCTGATGATATGCCTGGGAGGGCATTGAAATAGCTATATTCCCAACCATCCACCATAATGATCAATTTCACAACTTTTCTTTTTTATTGATCTTGAACCGAACAATTATTAAGAACATAACAAATGAAAGATCGAATAATATAAACTCGGATAAATCTCTGTTATTATTATAAGTTGACACATGGTAGAGCACTAAAACGAAAAAGAAATACTTTCCCAAATCTTGCCGCGAATCCAGTAGGGCAATCGTCCGTAACCGCTGTAGCAGATTCACTTACATCATGATCATAACACTCAGTATTTTGTGAATGACATAGAAAACCTGTTTATAATGAGAAGCACGTTATCAGGAAAATTTAATAATAATAGCATTTCATCAAAAAATTTTCCTGGAATTTTAATTACTTCATTCATAATCCGCCAATTCACGATGTGAAAAGAACTGCAGGCAAGGTGAATATGTTACATGGAATTTATACCAGTGTAGCATTTAAACATACATAGATGTTACAATTGAAATTTATAGTGTTGAGAGGTACGTAAAACGTACGAACAGATGTAGGAGGATCATTCCGCGCCGCAATGTTGTTTTCATATCCATCTGAACGTATTAGTCTGTCTGTGTCTGTTACCATCAGTGTGACCAGATCTAAAAAGTTGTTGCAGCTAAATCGGTTCCAAAATAATGCTAAATTTTTTCTTTTAATGCTAACAATTAATGCTAAAATATAACAATTGATTTTTAATTTTATACCTTTATAACGTGTTTATTTTTCATAATCCGTCTCTTGTGCTTCCATACATATGCGTTTTAATTAATTTAAATAAAAAAAAATCGATTAAATAATCAGCAACAAATATTTTATTCAATGGTAAACTATAATTATTAAGGAACACACAAATTTCAGAATTAGTTAGATATTTTTTTGATTTTTCAAAATTGTAATTGAAATACGGCTTTGGAACAAAAAAGTCTTCTAAAAATTAATTTATAGGATCAAAATTTCCTGATTTGGAAGCAGAGCTCTTTTGGTAGCAGAGCTCTTTTCAAAGATCGTTTAGTTCTGATAACAAGAGGGTAGGGTCAACTTCATTACTCTCGAACATTTTATTTACTCTTTGTACATCAGACAGCAAAGATTTCAAAAACTTTAAATATATTAAATTCTTATCGCTGTATAATTTTTTTAAAATTTTTGCTTTATGGCATGATCTTGTCATTGCGGCAATTTCAAAATGTTAGTCATTGTTAATCGACTAAAGTTTTAGCAGACGGTTTTATTTACGAGTATAAAATTAAAATGTTTGAAATTTATTAGATTAAAATGGGTAAAAAATGATAAATGAATAATTCAACAATGCTAAAAAAATACCAAATGCTAAATGGAAAATTTGCGGCTAAATCAAAATAATTAATGCTGCAGCAAAAATGCTAAAATGGTCACACTGGTTACCATTGTTATCAAAATATTCTTTGTATGAAAGTAATAGTAATTGTTTTCAATTATCGGACGAATAGCCAATTGAACGTCCATCGGCATTTGTCGAATCCAACATACATACATATGTACTTAAATACGACTACCGTACTTAAATACTACTACCAAATACCGACTTCAGTATATGGCTTCAGGACTTTTTTTTACAAGGAACCAGGACGGCGCATAAACTTTCAGAATGAAGTTCGTTAGTCTCTTTTTAAATTTCAGACGGATGTGTTTTTGTTACATTAAGCCGGAGTCTTCTTGAAAATGTAGTAAGCAGGCGTGCAGTACTCAATGAGCCTGTCTTCAAACTAGCTAATCTTTCCCCGCACACACTATTATTCACGGCGAGTACCATTAGGAATAAATAACGTTGATCAGCACGAATAGTCCAAGTATCCACACTTCAGTCATGGATTGCATGGAGCTTGGCTGCAATCTAATTTTAAAAAAATTAATAAAATATTATGTAATAAACATTGACATTACCTCTGGCCAGATCCTCGTTGTTTGCTAAGAAAATGCGCTCAAAGGTAACTCATTGAAATGAAAGAGGCATACACACCATTGCAACGGTCTTTGTAGATAACCTTCCGTACATGACATTACTCCATTGTTGCGTTCAGTATTAATGGCTGCACCATCGCAGCTGATAGCTACTAAATGATCCACTTTTAAATGTTGTTTTTCTAAAAAATGCAGTACTGAATTTTGAATTTCCTTCCAATAAACTTTGAATCCGGTTCTTTCACTAAAGTCACATGATCTTCCATGACTTTGATCAGCCGAATTTTATTTTGAAAGATTTTTTTCTTCAGCGTCAACTCCTTTTTGCCAGCGAAGGAGATGCATTGCCACAAGTCATTCGGTTTACCCAAGATTATGGCCTCCTTTCTGAAATTTGTGGTGCATTGGTAGTGTGCGCGCCTCTTGTACATGATATCCAGGTTTCGATCCCTGCTCTGACCACCTTAAATTTGTTTCGGCGGCGGTCACCTCGCTTAGTGACGGCGACACTATCGAGTATTAAGCCATGAAAAAGATTCTCAAAAATACCGTTCGGAACCGGTGTAAATCTTTAGGTCCCAATCAGTGAGTACAAAACTAGAAAGCGGACAGCTCATTGGTTGTGAGAAGCTCTCCCCAGTGCCTTCATGGGATGTAATGGGAAACCATTTTTTTTTATGAAATTTACACGCTCTCTGTGAATTTTTTTTTTATCGATGGTTACACCATCTATAAGCTGTAAAAATTGTTTGGAAATAACTTCCGGGACATTATTATTCATTGCTTTGTCACCAATCGCAATCCAAACATCTTTTAAAAGCATTGTGGCAAGTAACGCTCCGAAAAGTAATTTTTTAGTTTGATTTCCGAAATTTTCAATTCCGGTTGAAGTGGCGCCGAAGTTTCGCGTCGAGTTCTTTCGAAGTACAATTCACTTATTGTTCTTGGCCCATTTCTGATGATATTTTTCTGATGGAGTTTCTAATTTATGCTCCCACGTAGAATCAAGCTTACGGAATCTCTTTGTCACCGGAGCAGCTGCATCGCCTATTCCATAACGGTTTAATTGGTTCCATTTTTTTTTCATCGTATCACGAATTTTTTCCACAAGTGCCTAATTTAGTTTTCTCATTGATATCCATTTAATTTATTAGTCAATGGAGATTCAAATTCCTTACGGACTACGATTTAATAACCAATTGTACAATAATAAATTTGATATAAAATTAAAACCAACAGCATCAATATCTATGTATACACAATGTATTACGACTATTGAATGCATCCCGGGAATTCCCACCCGCGCATTTCATTCATTTGCAATTCCAGACTTCCCATGAACTTTTTCCGGCAGTCCCGGGAAATTTTCCAACGAATACAATGGAAGATTTTAGCAAAAAAGTGTAACTCCAGCAAACTCTTCTTTCACTAGGGGTTTCGATATGTTTAACATGTTTTGATTATCGTAAAATATTAGTATTAGTTCACTGAAATAAAAACGATTATTCGTAGGGATGCGACTTTTTCGTTAGTTGGTTTACATTGATATAATGAAAGTTTCATACTGCCGGCGATTATAAGTTTTCGTTGTAGCCATGAAGCATTTCCTATTTGATTTTTTGAATGTTCATCTTTGCGTTGCTTCAGCATCTCAATTGTTGTTGCTGCATCGAATACATCAATTGTTGATCAATCTTGATTTTGATATTTTATGGTTTGATAATTCAATAATTCCATATTGTGATGAATTACGTAGCAACTTTAAAAGAGAACTGAAAAATATGCCCGCAAGGAATGCAATCGTGTATTACAGCACTTACACATTTAATTTTCACACACCTGCGATTTTTTTTGACATTTTGGTACGAAGTTCCTTATCTCACTTTACAGGCTGGGGACTAAATGAAAATAATTAAACAACTTCTTTTTATCAACTTTATTACATCCCATTATTATCAACTATATTGGGTCCTTTTGCTTTGGTTTGTATCTAGACTAACATACGGTGGGAAATTTCTTGTTTAATGGGAAATTTTCTAGGTGGAGACTGTAACCAATTTCAATTTCATATTTATTGTTCCATATTAATATTACAAAAAGTATAGATAATATATACACTCCAATCTACCTTCCGTTTTCCCTATCATTAAATAATTTTTCCGGCTCTATAATAGTATGCCAAACCCATAAAACCGACTTAGGCCGATTTCCTCCGTAGAGCTAAAACTTCTATAATACAAAAATGCCCAAAAAAGGTACTAAAAAAAGGCAAAATTTCCATCAAAATTAAAAACCTAAAAACTAAGCTCAAAACTAACTATTTACGTATTTACAAGGGCCCTAAAGCCTGGGCCTTCACTCCCTCATCCGCAATGTTCGCGTAGTCACGCGAAAAATTGCCAAGTTTGGCACGGTACGACATTAAGTACATGCCAAAAAAGCGCGAACAATCCGCGTTAACGATCTGGAACTGAGCCATGGTCCCTGACAGCGTAACTCCGGTGGGAGCAGCTGCCGAAATGTGGTCAGCCTGTAGCGGAGGTGCCACGATACGGTGGCCACCGCGGGCAGCAGCAGCATAAGAAATGCCACCATTAACTAATCCACTATTGCGTGGAAAGCCGATTCTAGGAGCGGCGAACTGCCGACTTCTAGCTTCGGCTGGACACGTAATCCGGTTTGAGGACAACTGCCCCCGTAGTCGGATCAGTGACCAGAGATTTTCCCATACCAACTTCTTTCGTGGGAATGAGACACTTTCCCGGGCCGTGGGACCCATCACACTTACAGCAGCATGCCGCAATTCAGAGATACGTGCCCATATCTCTGACAATTCTTACATTGTGTAACCCCTCTTCTCACGTCCCTACGTATGTGCACTCCGGAGTGCAAAATAAATCTAATCTTGTAGAATTATTGAATATCCGAATCCCGCGCCAAGTGGATAATCCACTTATCGCCTCCTAGCTTAACCCCGTAATCACCGCCGCAAAGGGAAATGTGCAAATTGTGACTAATTGTGCTCGAGAGACGAGCGGAAAGGCAACAGACAATGAATGTAACAAACCGATTTTCGTCGTCTTATAGAACGGGTAACATCTCATATGCAAATGCGGCAAAGATAAACAATAATAAACCAAATGTGATAGTTCAGAATACTAATAGGGGACAGAGCCAAATGACAAGGCGAGCAAAGCATTTAACGAAATTGACGCAGACTGCACCAAATACCTGAGCAGAGATTTTATGACATGCATGAGAAAAGGCGGCGAATTTACAGAAGAATATTCAAGAATCAGAAGTGGAACAGATAAAACCAGGGCCCTATTTGGCCTTTTAGAAAGCCTAAGACTCAATGACTAAGTCACTGAAAGTAATATTCATAAACGTCAACTCGGTTGTGTCCATAACCAATAGGCTCAACATTCAGAAGATAGATAGAATCAGAGGAAAAGGGGGAGGCACAGCCATATGCATCCGTGAGGGCATAAAAAACGAAAGAATATCGGCAAATATAAAAGGATTGGAGAACACAATAGTAAAGATAAGGGATAAGAGAGGTAATGAGATCTTTACAATGTCACAAACGCTAGTGGGAAAATATTAAGAGAATGGTTGCTGACTTCCCCGAACATCGAAGTAAGACCTACAAATGAACCGACAAGACAATTATCATACTTGGACATTTTCATAACATCTACTACACTTATACCAATAGACTACGACCAAAATGGACATACATACGATCAAAATGGACTAACCGAAATATATGACTATAAAAGACTGGACAGAAGACTTTTTAATAACGAACTGCACACAGGACTTATTACTATATACTTGCCAATAAACCGCAATATGACTGTCGCCGAAATCGATGCTGCTGCCGTTGGAATAAGTGCAGCTTACAGAAATGCAATGAGTGTAGCAATACCTAAAATTAGATAACTTAAAGGGACAACAATACCACTCCCAGTAAACATCAAACAACTAATGCAGCAAAGGAAAAGGCTTAAGAGAAGGGCATATCGAACTAACGATCCAAATAGGGGAATGACTCTTAAAGCGGAAATAAAATGCGTCAGGAAGATAATAGACGAGCTTATAATTAAGTACGAAGAAGAATACTGGGTCGAAAAACTTGAAAAGGTCAGGCCCAGTCCTATGATGCACCTATACCTAATTTAATTTCATGCTTAAAAATCTGATAAAAGAATAAGGGGGCACCTAGCAACTCTACTCAACAATTGTCTGAATTTGGGGTACTTTCCCAGAGAATGGAAACATTCCAGAATAATACCCGTGATAAAGCCAGGAAAGGACCCTACGCAGGCGGCAAGTTATAGAGCAATTGTCCTGCTATCGAATCTTGGGAAATTTTTCGAAAAACTAATATTGGATAGATTAAACATACAAATAGAGGAAAGGAAAATATTCGTGGACTCCCAATTTGGTTTTAGAAAAGGTCTATCAACAACTCATGCACTCATGGCGGTTACCGACAGTATAATGAGGAACAATAACCAGAGAAAAGAAGAAGCCTTTGACACGGTATGGCGCGAGGGAATAATTTACAAAATGAAGGTAAAATATGGAATAGAAGACCCCATAACAAGAATAGTATACGATTACCTTATGGGGAGGACGTTCGTGGTAGAAGTAGAAGGCGACAAATTTCAGACCAGAACGACAAAAGCTGGAGTGCCGCAAGGATCCATCCTAGGCCAGTTCTATATAATTTGTACCTTGCAGACATACCGCAACCAGAAAACGAAGAGGGGCTTTACATATTCGCCGACGATATACTTATAACTACATCATATGCCAGGGCCAAAACGGCTAATAATAAAATGCAAATTTACCTGGGAGTACTCGAGACCTACTTCAAAGAATGGTTCCTCAAACTAAATGTACCAAAATGTACCTGCTTAATGGCCAAAGGGAAGAAGGGAAACTTATATAAAAATTCAAGGAGATATGAGCCACGGATACAGCTTGGAGGGGAAATAATCGAGAACAAAGATAAGATGGTATACTAAGGAGTGAAATTCTCCGAAAACATGCACTTCAAGGACCACGTCGATATGATTTTGGCCAAAATGAGGAAGTCATACGCAATGTACGCTAGGCTGCTCGGCAAAAGAAGGGGACTAAGCGAGAAAGTCAGACTCTTAATTTATAAGTAGATAATGAGGCCGATACTAGCATATGCCTTCCCAGCATGGTATATGATAACGTCAAGCCATATGGAAAGATTGGGAAAGGCAGAACGGCGAATTCTTAGACATTGCCTGGGTCTAAGGGAAAAGAAAGACGATATGGGTATTTCGATTTGCTCATCCTGCAAGAGTATTTATGAAAAGGCCAAAATGGCAAAAGATGCATGGATGATTGAGCTACCCATCGGGTTCCTGGAGCGTTGATCCCCAAATGATAACAGCAACTTGCACACTGAAAGGTGCAAAATCGGTAAAAACGAGGTTGAGAACAATTTACGATCGGGCGGGAATTTAACTCCCTGGGGCTCCTCAGACTTCATGAGGAGGGTAAATTATATAACGGGGAAAATGAATTAAAATTTTACCACATTTTGTACATTGAATTGATTTTATTTTTTGTGTTGTATATATAATTCTTAGTTTTAAGTAAAATAAGATAAAGGTAGTGGGTTTCTAATCCTTTTTTTCCCACTAAATTCAATACTGAGAATAGTATTTTGTAATACAGAAAATGGGCTGGCCTTACGGCTTATTTAAATTTTCATAAGTAATAACAGTAAATCTAGAACGGTCCAAGGACGCGGGAAAATCACATATATATTTAAGTTTATAAATTAAAATCTTAAGTCTAAAAATGTAAAAGAAAATGGATAATAAAACAAATTTAATGGAACTCAGCGGTGAAAGTTATAGACAGTGTTGCCAACTTAGCTTTTTCCCCGCTAGATTTAGCTACGATGCTAACATTGATGTTTTTTCTGAAGACTTTGAAGCCTATATTTCATTTAGTTGTTATCTTGGCTTTGAATTCGAAACTTTCGCCAACAAATTGAAAGAGTCAGGCAAATTAAGGTCCAGTAGTGATCAAATGCTCAAATTTCATTGTTGGACTAATGAATCAATTGAAACAAATGTATGGGTTTGATTTCATATGCGTAAGTGTTTCATTAATTTTAGATTATCTGATAATATAAAAACACTACAAAACAGTGACCTGTTTCTGTTAAAAACATTTTAAGTACCGATAAAGAAGATATAAGTTTAATTTTAAAGGTATTTAAAATGCAAGAGTAAACTGTGGGTAGAATAAAAGACCAGTACTTTAATATCCAATTTATAAAATTAAAGAAGACGACTTACACTACAAAGTTTTGGGCTGAAGTATTTGAAAATAGAGATGCCGCTGGAAACAAAAAATTTTAAGAAATATCCGACTTTGTTCCGAAGCTGGTATGCCTTCTATAGTCCATTCCAGACGTAGAACGAGTTTTTAGTAACATTAATCTTGTGAAGACAATGTAATCGAATACAACTTCGGACTATAAACTCTATATTGGCAATTAGGCAACTTTTCGTTATATCTTGCCACAAGGAATAAAAACTAAACTCGATTTCGGTCAGTGTTCTACAGCGGATTTAAAAAAATTTAAATCGTTGTCTAAAATCAGGGAATTTTGATTAACCCGCCAATGGTGACGTACTGGTCTGTGAGACCGGCTGTGTTAACAAATTCATATAACTTTATTCTCCGTTATTGTTTTTTGTTGCGATTTCGAGTAGCTGCAGCATTGCACATCCCCCACCATCAGTTAATGACGAAGCTGCTTAGTGAGCACAACCTGTGTATTTTTTTTTCTAACCTGGTGTGTGAGACCGTGAGTCACCGTCTATGTAAGTAAAATAATCGCAACACTCTTGTATTATATTTTAGAAGGATACCAATTTTTGTTCATTTTATAAAAGTTCCTATTGTCGAAAGACTAATAAACCTTATTTTCTTTAATGAAAATGTGAATTTTTATTTTTTCTTAATATTAAAAATTGTATTGCTAAAATATTGTTATCTTTAATGCTCTTTAAAAACATTTGTGAATTTTAATATTGAAATAAAAGAACTTAAAATGATTATATATCTTTGTTTTATTGTCAAAGTGCATAACTAAAAAAACATTAACTATTAGCAACACGTTTCGAAAAATCTTCAGTTGAAAATCCCGGAGCATGAGACCGGCGTCACCATTAATCAAAGTCAAATTTGCGTCGCCATTGGCGGGTTAAAAACATTTCTGAATTTTAATATTGAAATAAAAGAACTTAAAATGATTATATATCTTTGTTTTATTGTCAAACTGTATAAATAAAAAAAAATATTAACTATTAGCAACATGTTTCGAAAAATCTTCAGTTGAAAACCCCGGTGCATGAGACCGGCGTCACCATTAATCAAAGTCAAATTTGCGTCACCATTGGCGGGTTAAACTAATATTTATAAGTTCTATGTTAGCAATTTTATAATATTTAAATTTGAAATTCAATTTATGATGAAGAAACAATTAACTTGAGAGAAGTAAATAAAACAAAGTCAACTTTGTGCTAACTCGAGTTTAGCTATTATTCCTTGTGGGCACAGAATAATTTTACGTAGCTACTTACATTACCATTTAATTTCAAGGTCGTTGGTTCATTCCATGTCAAACCGGACACCTTTTTTACACGACCGTTTCAGATTTTTATGAAACTTGGCAAATTTGAACTACTATTAGCACTGTTTAATTTGTGTAAAAGTTTTGTTAAGGAGTTATATGCTTTTTACAATGTTCAAAATCATGAAAAATGTGAAGAGGTGGCTACATTGAAACGGGTGTAGGATCAAAACGCGACGGTGGATTTAAAAAGGTATACCTTATTTTACAGGTCTTGACGCGTAGTTTCTGCCGATCTAATTTAATTTTGTTATACCGGGTGTCGAACATTTGTATATTTGTGAAATTAATTTTGTAACGTGATTTTCACTATATGTGCACCAATATTCCAAATTAACAAAAATACACGCATACTTCTCTATCGATTCTAAACAAAACCTGAAAATTTTAGTTTGGAGAAATAATGCGTTATAATTTAAAAAAAATTAATTACTTAATGTAGTCCTCGAAAGTAAATGGTCCGCCAAATAACTTTTTTTTTTTGAAAATGCTATAAAAAAAACTACTGAATATTTTCTCAAATTTCTTTTTTTATTTGAAAGTACAATCCTTCCGGTTAATAATGGAAAATAATTTCATTCAAATGGCAGTCTCGGCTGGGCATGCAGTAGCCTACACGATCGGTCCAATTTTTAAGCACATTATCGATTGTGTGCAGCTGTATTTCACCAATGGCTTCACGAATATTGTCCTTTAAAGCGTCAATTCTCTCTGGCTTGTCGGCGTAACACATATCTTTGAGGGCACCCCACAAATAATAGTCCAACGGTGTCAAATCGCAGCTCCGAGGCTGATAATGCGATCTTCATAAACAGGGCGCAAAACATTGAGTGTAGCTTCGGCTGTGTGGCACGTAGCGCCGTCCTGTTGAAAACAAATGTTGTCAATATCCCCCTCTTCAATTTTTGTGAACAAAAATTCTTTCAACATGGCCCGATAACGATCGCAATTGATTGTAACGTCCACTCCTTGCTCATTTTTGAAGAAAAATGGCCCAATTATGCCTCTGGACCAAAATCCGCACCAAACAGTGACTCGTTTTGGATGCATCGGCTTTTCAATGTATGCGTGCAGGTTTTCTGTGCCCCAAATGCGACAATTTTGCTTGTTTACATACCACATATAGTTATTTAGTTTCTTTATTTAGTATTTTCAATACCTTTAAAATACATGTCACAAGATAACGAACATACGGACCTGACAATTTTCGCACACATTCTGCAACATTACCATGATTTTCAAAGTAATGTCGCAATATTTCCCAGCGTTGTTCAAGCGTATACACAACCATATTCGTTCAGCGGAAGGATAAAACTAATTATCTGTCAAATCAGACATGAGCTAAGCGTTACCATTCACGAAATAAGCACTAGTTGAAAAAAAAAAGTTAGATGGCGGACCCGATATATCTACCAAAAGTACTACAACTCTGCAAATCTATAATGTGAATAGTATGCATGTGAACACCCTTTCGTATATTCATATACGGAAATCTGAAAAACGTCAAAAATAGAAAGCATCAAAGCGTTCATATATTTGTATTTCACACAAAAACATACATACATATATCAAACAAACAACAGCTGATCATTTAGTACTCCGCATTTCATTTAGTACATCTGCAAAAGTTGTATTGTCGTATAATATACTTTTTTTGTATAAATCGAAGTTCTCTTAATTAAAGTATTTATTATCACGTGAAACACGCTTGTCATACGGTCCAAAATATCACTTTTATTGTGCAAAATGAATTCACGGCATGACTCTTGTATCAACCCATTTAATATTTCGAGACATGGAAAAAAAACCTACAAAAGATCTACGCTGGATGAAATCGTTAAATGGAAGAATAAGAATTTGTAACACGTGCCGATTAAGAATGAGCAAAATGTCTTTAGAGACATCAGAAATTGATTCGATTAGGAATGTTTCGACAGACCCCGAAGCAAATAGACAGTGCCCGTCAAATAGTTCTTCACCGGAATCATCATTACAAATTTCTTCACTTAACCAATCTTTATTGCTCTTAGGGGATTCGCCCATCCAAAAAAGGAAAAAAGTATATCGCCCATAAAAAACGTAAAGTCGTTAGTCTGATCTCAGAGAAAATATTTAATGAAAACAATGAAGGTAATGAACAAGAAGAAAATATGAATCAAGGAGAAGGTATAATATTAAAATTAAAGGAAAACTTGGAAAAAAAACAGACGATAAGCAGCTAAAAATGAAAATGTTATCATTATTTGCGGATTGGTCTTACAGCCAAATTCAGACACATTTCAGCGGGGTAACAAAGCACATGATTTCTATTGTAAAGAAAGTTGTGGATGAAAAGGGAATTTTAGCTTATCCAAACCCAAAGTTGGGAAAAACTTTTACAGGAGAAGTAGCTAAGAGAGTAAAAGGGTTTTACAGGAAATAACCAGAATTATGCCAGGAAAAAGACTGCATTAAAGTCGGAAGCGGACCTGCAAAAAGATTAGTATTACGTAATTTGAAAGAAGCACACGCTTTATTCAAGGAAAAATATCCAGAGACAAAAGTTCAATTCTCGAAATTCGCGGAACTGAGACTAAAATACTGCATTCTACCTGGAGCCGCAGGAACCTATTCCGTCTGTGTATGTTCTATTCATCAAAACGTGAAACTAATGATAGAAGGAGATTCTCTGGCAAAAATAATATCTAATAATTTAAAAATATCATCCTATAATGACTGCCTGTCACGTATAATATGCAACCCTCCAACCTATGATTGCTATCTACAGAGGTGTAAAATGTACCCGGGTTGTGAGCCCATAATTGAAGAATTGAAGCATATTTTTAATAATAATATGATAGACACAATAACATATAGACAATGGGTCACTACCGATAGATGTGCTCTTGAAACATGACAATCAAGCAGTGAAGAATTTTTCGACAAGCTTTCAGAAAAGTTGCTTCGTTTGTTAACTCATTTTTTTATTTTTATTTTTTAAATGATTATTTATTGGACTATATACATTTACAACTCTAAATAAACAAATAGTATTAACATTAATTTGCAGTACACTATCCCATTTTCGGGCTCTCAAGTACAATGTATTATATTTTAATCCATGATTTGAATTTCTATATACATATTTATAAGATACTATAAGTATTTAAATTATAATAAATGTAAAGAAAAAATTTACAAAAACTTTACTTATTTAAAGAGGTTAAGATAAAAGTAACCGACAGTCAAGGGGTGAAAGAAGTGATTCTGAGTGCAGACGATTCAGAAAGATTATTTACTTAGCCACCAATACTTTTGTATATTTAAATTTGTAATAATGTTAATATCTTTTGAGTAGAAATTTGTGTCAAATCTTTTATTTTTAGCAGTTAAATGCTTGCATTGAATTGTCTTATTATTGACTCTTCTGTAGATGTGGTAGAGTATAGGAATACCAACTTCATTCTGGATAAACCCTTCACGGTCTAGGTATAGAAATGCTTCAGGTGGTACATAGCCATTTAATAAAGTGTTTTTTTTATATATTCATCGTTGACATAATAAGAAACCAGTATTAAATTATTTTCCCGGAAAACAAAAGTTCTTGCAATATGATCTCTAATAAGCTGTATGATGAAGATGCCTATCCTAGCAATTTCTGCCAATCTATATAAATTTCTGTTGGATATGTATTTTGTATAATTACTACTGCGTGATCTGTGCAAATACGTACATGATCTTAGACATTTTCTTTCAAAAACTCTTAATTTTTCCATGGAAGATGGGGAAATATTGAACCATATTTGGCAACCATATGTTAAAATGGGACGGATAAGTGTTTGGTATAAAATAATTTTTAACCTCTGGGAAATAAATTTTGAGAAAAATAGGTTCCCATGCATGAAGAAAGCCCTTCTCGCTTTTGCTATTTGGATATCTATATGATTATTAAAATATAGAAATGTATCAATGTTGACACCCAGGTATTTAACCAAACTCTTATTAGGTACGATTACATTGTTCGGGGATTTGAGACCAAATTGTTTCCAATTTTTTCTCACATCGTAACTAAATTTTCCTACAGGAGGGCGAAATATTATTGTCTCACATTTGTTATAATTAATTTTCATTTTCCAATTTGTGGCATATGTTTCTGTCATATTTAGTTTGTCTTGAAGCCTGGAGTTAATATTCTATATTTTGTTATCGCTATAGTGGATTATAATATCATCCGCAAACCCTATAATATTATCAATTTTTTCAAGTAACTCAAGTATAAATAGATTAAATAGAACTGGGGAGTTGACAGCGCCCTGTTGTAATCCATTGACGGCAATAAATTTTTTTGAACTGTTTTGGTACTTGTTGCAAACTACAAAGTATTTTACATTTAGCATGTTATGTATTAGAAAAATTAAATGGGGCGGAAATTCGTATTTTAGTAATTTATATATTAAGCCAGGGATCCATACACTGTCAAAGGCCTTTTCAAAATCTACAAGACATGCACCGGTATATAAATTTCTATTTAGGTTCCAGTTAATACTTGATACCAGCTGGTGTATTGCGTGTATTGTCGAGTGCTGGAATTTGAATCCAAACTGTTTCTCAGTGATTAACTTGTTTGTTAACTCATTCGTACGCTGCAAAGCAATAACAGAATTTTCTAAATAAGAAAAAAAATGAGTTGGAACCTGGAGAATGTTTGGTCATTTCAGACTTCTCTGATTCCATTCAAGGCGCTCATTGGAATAACGATCAGGTTACGATTCATCCAATGGCAATTTATTACAAAGACAATGGAAAAGAAAAATTTACTAATTATGTAGCAATTTCTGAATGTTTGAAACACGATACTGTGGCAGTTAATTTGTTCCAGAATGGTCTCATATCATTTCTTAAAAACACCTTAGGATCATTGCAGAACATTTTTTATTTCTCAGATGGATCAAGTGCTCAGTATAAAACTAAAAATTTCATAAATCTTATATATCATGAAGATGACTTTGGTGTTAAAGCGGAATGGAATTTTTTCGCAACATCCCACGGCAAGGGTCCATGTGATGGCCTAGGAGGTACAATTAAAAGGTTAGCAGCACGGGCAAGTTTAACAAAAATTTATGAACCTATTAATAACGCCCATGTGTTCTTTTCCTGGGTTAAAACTAATGTAAAGAATTAACATTCAATTTTTTACCTCAGCACAATATAATCAAAATTTTATTAAACTTCAAGATAGATTTAACAAAGCTAAAGTTATTCCTGGAACCTGAGGATATCACTCATTTATTCCATAAGAAAACAAGCAAATCCAAGTCAAAATTACGTCAAACGCTTCTTATTCATTCACTAAAGATATTATTAAACATTAGTTCTTTTTACGATAAGTTTTTCATTATTATTAATTCTGTATAACATATGTAGCGCTTCTTTAATTTTGCAATTAGTCTTTCATTATTTTTAAAATTGCAATAAAACTTATACAGATGTATATAATTGGTTTTGTACTTTGCTTTAATTATTTTTGTTTTATATAATCATTTGATTGTATAAAAATTCCGATTTGTAGTAATAAAATTACACTTATGCTGATCAGCTGTTGTTTGTTTGATATATGTATGTATGTTTTTGTGTGAAATACAAATATATGAACGCTTTAATGCTTTCTATTTTTGACGTTTTTCAAATTTCCGTATATGAATATACGACAGGGAGTTCCATGCATACACGACAGGGTGTTCACACTATAGACTTTTGGTAGATATATTTTCGAGGACTACATTAAGTAATTAATTTTTTTAAAGTATAACGCCATATTTCTCCAAGCTAAAATTTTCAGGGCTTGTTTAGAATCGAGAGAAAAGTATGCGTGTATTTTTTGTTAATTTGGAATATTGGTGCAAAAATAGTGAAAATCACGTTACAAAATTAATTTTACAAATATACAAATGTTTTGATATGGAATGAATGATAGTCATTACATGTCAACTATTATAGGCAACTTTTCCGCGGTATTACAAATTTAAAAAATTAAATTAAAAAGTATTATATTCACTCCACCCTAGTGGGCAAGCACATTAAAAATTTCATTATATCTAAAATTTCTAGGAGGAAAAGAAATTTAGATTTAGTGAAACATGAAGAAATGTCGTTAATAAATATGTTGAACATATGTGGTCCTAGGATGCTATCCTGAGGAACAGCAGAAGTTTGCTGAAAACCTTCAATAGCTACTGTACAGACCCCACCACAAAAATGTGACTTTAACCACAATAACAAAGTAAAATGAAAACCCATATGCTCTAGCTTAGAAAAGAGAATAGTATGGGGCACTTTGCCAAAAGCTTTAAAAAATCCGTGTAGACTGCCTCTACTTGGCTTCCTTGTTCAAAGGCCGAAATACAATATTCAGTAAATATAGGTAGATTTGTTGTAGTTGATCCAGATCCATCCATTCGGTTCTCTATCATTTCCCTACTACATAGGTAATCAGCTGTGTCATGGATATCCCCTGAGTAGCCTAAGTTGTAACAGATAGTAGGCGATTGATTTGTTGACTGCCAGCAACAGAATTACTATATTCAGTTGTATTGTTATTAGGTTTTGGTTGTGACGCTTGCTGATTTTTTTATAATTGTGCTTTCGTCAACTCAACGTGTTGGTTTGAGTGTCAGATGAAGACTGACACTTTATCACTGGTCCGTTTTATAACTGGTAAGTTAGCTCGATGCCACTGTTCTGTCTGCTTCTTGATTGCAACTGGAGCATAACTTATTAATCCTCGATTTTTGAGGACTCTACCAGTTCCTTTGTGCTTCAGAAACAGCAAATAATCAATATTGGTTTCGTTGACTTACATTTTTTGAAACTCAATTTTTTTTATTTTTCAAAGCAAAACAAACACTACTCGTCACTTCGACTTCAAAACGTAAAATAAAAAGTAAAAATAAAACAGATGTATAAAAACACAAAATTGTGGGTGATTGTGATCACTCACGAGCACTCATCTATCGCAGAGCACTCATCTATCAAGGCAGCTTGAAAAGGTAGAAGCAATACTACAAAAATTACAACAAGGCAACAACAACCAACATTCTGTTTTTGTTTGGTGTGTAGTTTATGTCAATATCAACGTACTACGAACAACGGACACAAAACAAAGGTAAACAGCATTTGACAGCTAGTGTGCACCACTTTGGCACCACAGCATAAAAAAAAACAAATCAGCTGTTCTTAGACCACAACCTTCTTAAGCAGCCTTGCCTATACTGAAATCGAGATGTGAAACAAATCAGCGAACTACGTATGTGTAGAACAGGTAGACAATCCATTCCTAATGATCTATATTGAAAACCCGCTCATTACCAATTCATTGTAAAAAGCAATAGCTAATGACCTTTCTATGTTAAATCTTACATTCGAGTTCTGAATGATTGCAAAAACAAAACAGATGTAATGGTGATTGTAAACGCTCTCAAGGAAACATCTATTTCGAACTATCACAGATTGCATTCCTGTATAGTTCGGAATTTTAGTTTATTCAAGTGAGCGTTCTTTTTAGTTCAGCTCAACAGAATGAACTAGTTCGTTCATTTAGTTCACTAGTTCATTGTATGTGTTTAACTTAACAGTTCATAGGAACTGTGAACTAAAGAGTTAATTTCAGTTCAACTTGTTTTATTTCAGTCAGAGGGAATAATCGCGAAAATTGTCTTATTTTTTACAGATTTCCAAAGTGTTTTGGATACTGTGATATTGTTTTATACTAAATCGCCATAATTGAAGGCATTGCTTGCTATAAACCTACGCGAAGGTACAAATTGCGATATGCTTATCGACTGGGTTATTCCGTTTCCGAAATTTTGGTGATTTTTTAATGTTTGTATATTTTGTATCAAAAATGGTGAACAGCGCTGTAGTTATTGTGCAAAAAAGAGCATCAACTAGAAAATTGCAGAGAGACCTGCACAACTGAAGTATAAAAACTGTTGAAACAAGTGAAATAGTGAAGCAAAAGAGCGGAACAGTGTTCACTATTTCATGTAGTTCACAAGAGTGAATTGTTCAATTGAACTAGTTCGTTCGTGAACTACACAACTTTACATTCCTGTCGTGAAATTTAAATCAATATAACTTTGGGTTTATGAATAAAAGTTTGTATTTTTTTCGCAAACATTTAATAGTTTTCGGAGGGCTTCAATTCTGCATTACAATATTTGATGAGTATGTATTAAAAAAAACATATTGTTAAGAACTAGGAGAAAATAACATTGTTTTTCAAAGACTAAAGCACAAACAAAGCCCATATTACGAGCATTTCATTGACATATACAACTTAATAATCGGAATATTAATATCAAAGTTACAAGAGGAAAAAAACGGAATCCGACCCATTTTCCATGCCCACAAAAAAAATCCACCCTGGAGTTGTCTTCATATAATGCGATAATATTGACCTTTTTCGAGACCCAGCCAAATGTCCATAGCACCGTTATTATTGACAAACTTACGTATGTATACTGTTTTAAAAGAAACCCTGCAGTTTCACAAGTAGTGGCTGGCAACTTTATCGACTACATCGCCGATGACTTTTCATCGACTACATCGCCGATTACATTAGGACTCAGTGGTAATCTGTAAAGTGGTATCTCGAGAGATTTTCTATTGTTATTCGTTAATGAAATTCGTTAAGAAATACGACCACCTAAAAATAAGTCATAATAAATCATTTTTCTTTTCTAATCTTAAGAATTTCATAATGGTATTTTTACCTTATATTTTAACTTGTACTTCAATTGAAATATAAATTTGAATTTGAAAATCAAAAGTGGCAAAAAATTGCTCTGTAAACTTAAAATGCAGAATAATTTTTTTTATTTTAATCTTATTGGATTCCCTTTGTGAAACAATAAAGTATACTACTACAAATTGCCCGAAAATTTTTTTCATTTTACCACTAAAAATGGATAACTTTGTTTTGAAACAAACATGCAATATCATTAAAAATGACATCGGTTATTTAAAAAAATATTAAAAACTAAAAATAAACAGAAAAAACCCCCAGCCCGGTATCGAACCTGGATTCTTTTCACTTTGCTATCACTGTTTGTCGATGAATTCGTCAACGAAATGGCACCAACAAATTCGTCGATGAAATGTTACCGATGAATTCATCGACGAATGGTAGTTCAAAGGGTGAGCCATCACCAAAGCGGCCATCCCCTTGTTAAATTCGCCGCTCAAAAGCATTGCGGGTAGTTTGTCCAGTAATCGATGTTTTTTTTTTGGTAGTGCAGGGAACCTTAACAATTGAAAGATGGATTATAATTTTATTTTATGTTTAGCGTTATCAGTAATGGTTTATATACTCTATTTTTTATTAAACTTTCAATAAAAACATCTTGTAATAACGACTGAAATACTTTTTTTTATTTATTTATTAAATTTCAGCCGAAAGAACCGACTTATTGATACCCTCACCCTAAATCGTGTATTGGGTACGAAGTTCATTTAAAATGGTTGATCTACATTTTAAGTAGAACGAAGGATTTGGTACATACCAATTTTCCGATTCCAGAATGGGTGTTTCAAATCTGAGTATATTCAATAGCGGATCGGCATTGGGAAAAATATTGTCCAAAACCAAACCTCATTAACATCGCTTTAATTTTACGGGATCTTTCGCGTATATTGGTAACACTTTCGCATGGAAATATCACAATGAGAGTGTCAAAATCGTCCACTTTTAATATCAAAGAAATGTTGGTTAAGAAAAAAATGGATGAATAAAAAAGAATTAGTTTATGATGTGGTTGACCAATTTTAATTATTAACAATAATGACAGTAGATAAAACCAATTTATTCCATTTTTCTACTCAACATTTCGTTGGCTTGTTTCCAACTCCTTCAGAAGTGATTTATTGAAAATCCTAATGACAGATATTCACTCCGGATCACTTATGTAAAGGCACTAAAAATTCCATATTCAGCAGCCTGTATCTTTTGCAATTTGTAACCGATTGCAGAATTTTAAAATGGAAATGGAAGTTAGACATCTTGAGATATAAAAAAATCATGACAATAGTAGTTTCTTAACTAAAGAACTTTTTGGAGCAATTTATAAAAAAATGTCAAAAAAATTTTTATTTTTTTGGTTCACTTGAATAAAGGCACTTTATTATTTTGAAAGTAAGCGATGATTTTTTGTAGAGAGCGTTTGTTTATAACAATTTATTACATCTTAATCATTTTACGAGTCAAAATAAATCTATCGGAAAAAACTAAAATCGATGTTTACCGCTCTGTAGAATATTCCAACCGCGCAATAGCTCAAAAAAATTGGACGGAGCCCAACAGTTGTCGACAATTACATCCAGGACCCCGAGGGGTATAGAAAAAATTTTAAAGGAAGGGTTTCATTGTCTTTATCTACGTATGAGAAATGAAAAATCATCAAAAATCCTTCTAGCTCTGCCATATCCTTGTCAAAAATAAGAGCTCAAGGTGGAGTGGAAGCTAGCAAGTCATCAGTACGCAGAATAGTTAAGAGATGTGAGTATCTTAAATACCTGAAATTACAAAAAAAGCCGCCACTTAAAGCTCCTCGTAAGGAAAATCGGCTTCAATTCACAAGAGATTACATGGTATGGGATGTTCAGCCAAGAGGTCATGTAAATGACTGGAGAATCGTTGTATTTACGGATGAGAAGAAGTTTAGTTTGGTAGGGCCTGATGGCTACAACTATTATTTCCATGATCTGCGTAAAGGAAAGCGTTTTTGAACCGACATCACAGCCGAGAGGGCGGCGTTATGGTGTGGGGTGCTATTACGTACTATGGCACCATCGATCTTGAAGTTCAAAGTGCAGAAATGACTGGTGCAAGCTACAAAAAGTTATTGGAATCGGCTTTTCCGAAGTTCGCTGAACTCTTTGGTTCCACATCTTGGATACTGCAGCAGGATAATGCCCCTATACACAACGCCAGAGTAGTAAAGGAGATCATTGCAAGCCAATATGTTAATATTCTTGACTGGCCACCCTATTCGCCAGAACTAAAGATTATCGAAAATGTCTAGGGTTGGTTATCTCGTAAGGTCTATGAAGGAGGTAGACAATTTGATGGCAAACAGTCACTAATTCAGGCCATTAAGGATGCTTGGAATCAAATTTCGTTGGATTACATAAATTCTCTTTACCTCTCTCACTGAAACCTCACTCTCACTATATTTGAAGTTATTAAAAACAAAGGGGGTTGTACCCATTGCTAACAGTTTTTAAATAAAGTAAAATAAATTAAAAAATCAAGAAAAACAGTTTTTCATCAACATTAGTTAAAGTGCCTTTATTCAAGTGAACCAAATAAAATAGAACTTTTTTGGAGTTTTTTAATAAATTGTTCGAAAAAAAAATTTTTAGTTAAGAAACCACTAATGTCATGATTTTTTTTAATATGTCAAGATGTCTAGTTTCCTTCTCCATTTTAAAATTCTGCAAGCGGTTACAAATCGCAAACGATAGAGGCTGCTGAATACGGAATTTAAAATAAGTGAACCAGAATGTATATGATCAATTTTCTTAATAGTTAACAGCCCTGAATATTTGCAAGAAGTTTTGCTTGCAATAAGTTTTACATTCTATTTGTCATTTTTGCTTATATTTATAATCTTTACGATACAGATATTTAAATAAATACTAAAATATCACAATTATAAATACAATATAACAACAATTCACTGATGATGTGATGCCTAATATCACAAAACTTCACTCATAGGATTGCAGTGGTGTACTGAAACTTCGTGGCATCTTTTCTATTGATGGAATTATGAAGTCTCTGCTGCATTCGCAGACTTCCAGTATTTTGATATTTTGAAAGTCTGCTACATGACGCTTCTCTTTCATATTTTGTGCTAGTGCTGTATTCTCATTTCCTTTACATAAGTTTGGTGCTCACTAATTCTCACACTCAGCATTCGTTTTGATGTTCCACCATATACTTGCCCACAAGCTACTGCTTCATTTCAAATAGAGTTTGTTTGAGTTTGTCGGCAGTTGTGGTCTTTATAGAGAGTAGGATTTTTGTTGTCTGGTTTGATTTTTGAATGATGTTTTATCATCTCTTGTTATAGTTCTTAGTATTTTGATCTCCGTTAGTCGTGGCATATGTTACACTGAAAAAAGTGGTTGGATTGTCCTGTTTATTATTATTCTAGTGATGTGAGTTATTAATCAGACTTTTAGTTATGTTTATTGGGTAATTGTTTTTGGTCAATATCTACAAGATTTTTCCCATGCTGTCCTTCTTGAATTTCTTGTCACTAATATTGTCAACTTTCGCAATTAAGTTCATTGCAGTATTCATCTTCATCTTGTGTGGTTGTGTTGAGTAGTATTTAATCAAGCGTCCAGATTATGTTGCCTTAGTGTAGCAGTTTGTAATCAATTTGTCGCTGTCTCTAATAATGTTCACATCCAAGTAAGTTTTTGTCCGTTTTTCTCTATTTCCACTGTGAATTGAATTCTGCTGCGGAAGGAATTGAGTGTTTTCAAGATAGTATCTACGTCCTTTCTGTCAATTTTTGCGAATATGTAGTCGACATATTTCGAAATATGTTTAATATCCAGGTTTACAGATTTCAATTCCACAATTACGGTATCCAGTAGAGCGTTAAGATCAATGTCCACAATAGTGAGCGATAGAGGGTTTCCCCTTGGCATACTATAGGTTTGATGGTAAAATTTGTCAGCATACGTAAAGTAATTGTTGTCGTTCAGGCAAAATTTTATAAGTTCTGGTAATAGATGTGTGTTCTTCAAGGAATTCCCTTTTTCCAAGTATGTTCTTTATGGTCAGGTTTATTGGTATGTTCTAAAACAAAGATGCCACGTCGAAAGATATAATTATCTATAAAACTCTTGTTGAACACGGACGTGTCTTTTTTATATCGCTCCTCAATTAATACTTTGGCCCACGCATAAAGCACAAATTTTGTGAAGAAACTCATCTAAAACCTAATACATCATTTACTTATCCCGTGTTAAAAGACAAACATTTAAAACAATTAATTACAATTTTAATACAATTAATCAAACAAAAATCATAAATATGTATTTCCATTTATTGTAAACCACAAACAACACTATAATAAACCTAAAACCAAACAAGCAAAACAAATTCAATATTCACAGACTACAATAACAAAATCTAATTTTTGTCCGACTCGAAAGTCGGCCCGACAAACCGCTGGTCTAAGGTGCCCTTTAAGGAGTGTAGATAAAATAAGCACTGAAATTGACGTCTTAAGGAGGGGAATAGAGGAGAAAACAGCACAGTGGGGGAAATTGGAACGGATGCTGTTATTTTTGGTATACAGTTTGTTGAGTCTGAGAACTTGAGAAGCTGTTTCCACCAAATTTGTTGGTATAGAAATTATCTAACAATAGGAATAATACTGTTGTTATAGTTAAATTATATACCCAATTTGATCGGAATCGTACATTAAAACCGTTTTCTGATTTCCGTAGATGGAATAGGGGTATTGTGTCAATGCGCTCTGTTGGCTTTGAGTACGACAAGCCACGGCACGACTGCAACGCAATTCGGAAGCTATATTTGTACCAGAAGAGGATTCATTGACTCGATTAATTCAGATTAATTGATAGATTTAATTATAATTATATTTTTATTTCATATTACATATTAACAACATGTTTGTAGGGCTAATAATTTTCTCAGCTCTCCTTATTCTATATTTTCCTCTGTCTTCTATTCTAAAAGTGACTAAATATTACGAAAATGTTTTTTCTTGGAGATTTTATGAATTATCTTGATATGGACAATGGCGTCGGCGGGAACCATTCTGTCATGTTGAACATATGGTGCCGGCAACGATCTGGACTTAATGTGGTCCATTTTAAAACAAGGAGTCTAAATGGCTTGAAACTTGATTATGTAAGATCAGTTTTTCAAAACTCAGGTGTTGATTTTATTTGTGTAACAGAGACATGGTTCCGGCAAGTGTCCGAAAGCCACTGTAATATTAAGGGTTATAATGTCTTTCATTACAGCAGGAATGGTAGAAAGGGCGGGGGTGTAGCCATATATTGTAAGAGCAATTTAAAGGCTGCTCTGGTTAATAAATCTGACAACTTTGATCATATAACCAAAATTCTGGTATCATGTGTTTATATCCCTAATAAATCATTTAGTCTTGAACCATTTTTCTCCGATTTTAGTCAGCGTGCTGTTGATTATGATTTAATGTAAATTATTTCACTGAAGACACAAATAAAAATGATCCATGTGATTCTGCACACTCTGTCGGCTTTTCGGTTGTTGATGAGATTGAACCTACTCGTTTTTTCCCTAATTGTAGTCCTAGCCTAATTGATTATATTCTACTTTCTGACTTAAACTTTTTGCTTCTGTTTGATCAAATCTCCTCTGTGTCTGACCATGATCTTTTGTATTGTACGTTAAATGTTAATATCTTAAGAAGTGAAAGTACTTGTCATATTACTTATCGGGATTATTCTTCAATCGACTATCCTTCCCTGTTCTCCGAACTTACCAGTCAACTGTAGATCAAAAGTTAGATGTTTTAATGCCAACAATACATTACGTATATAACAGACATATACCGATTAGAACAATATGTATAAAAGATAACTCTTGTCCATGGTTTACCTCAAATGTGAGAAAATCTTCAAAGTTTCGTAATCGATGTTACAATATTTGGGAGAGACACCCATCAACAGTCAATAGAATTATTTGTACTAGGGCCAGAAATAATGCCAACACAGTGACTCGGCTTGCAGAAATCGACTATTTCTGCAGAAAGTGGAATGTTGCATTGCCTTCTGGTCAATTATGGAAAAATATTAGAAATCTTGGAGTACATTCACGTGAATCATAATAATGCAATTTGGACCCTGGATTCTTCGTCCATCGCTCTGTGTGTTTGAGTTTAGTCCTGTTTCTGATAATGAAGCTATTATGAAGCTATTATGAAAGTAAGCTGGTCACAGTTGCACAACGGCTGTCATAAAAGTACTTTATGCTTACAAGTGGCCGTCCGTGGTGCAATGGGTAGTGTGCGCGCCTCTTGTACATGAGATCCCGGGTTCGATCCCCGCTCTGACCACCTTGAAAAAAAAAAAAAAAAAAAAAAAAAAAATTTCTTTCGACGGCGGTCACCTCGCATAGTGACGGCGACACTATCGAGTATTTAGCCATGAAAAGGCTTCTCAAAATACCGTTCGGAATCGGTGTAAAAACTGTAGGTCCCAATCAGTGAGTGAAAAATTAGAAAGCGCACAGCTCACTGGTTGTGAGAAGCTCTCCCCAATCCCTTCATGAGATGTAATGGGAAACGGTTTTTTTTTTTTTTTTTTTTTTTTTATGCTTACAAGTTGGATGAGGGTAATATGCCCATTATGCGCTTTCTTGACTTTTCTAAAGCTTTTGACATGGTAAACCATTATATACTCTGCCAAAAAGCTTAAATTTAACTATGGTTTTACCGATTCTGCATTCTTGTTCATAAAAAATGACTTAACTAGTCGTTTCCAAAAGGTTGTAATTGGTGATAGTGAATCATGTCTTAAAAGTGTTACGTCTGGTGTTCCTCAAGGTTCAGTCTTGGGGTCCCTATTATTCAGTGTCTTTCTTAATGATGTCTTTTAAGTTTGTAAAAGTTGTAATATTCATGCGCATGCTGATGATATGCAATTGCATATACCAAATCGAAACGGACTGATTGAAGATATGTGCTATAGGATGACTGAAGATTTAAATGATATATGGAAATGGTCTGAGGATAACAAGCTGTTACTGACCCCTGCGAGAACATATGTTATGCCCATAAGTTGCTCTGATATTACCATCCAGCCTATCCTCCAGCTTGGGAACACGGCTCTGAAATAAGTCAAGAAGACTAAATATTAATTCATTGCATCCCGAAAAAATTACGGTTTGGTGCGGTTTATGGGCCGGAGGCGTCATTGGGCCGTACTTATTCCGTGATGATTAAGACCGGCACATTACTGTGAATGCGAATCGCTACCGTTCAATGATAACCGAATATTTTTGGCCCCAATTGAATAATATGGACTTGGAGCCACACCGCGAATGCCACAATCAATTTATTGGAAACCAAGTTTGGTGAACGTGTTATCTCATGAAATGGTCCAGTCGATTGGTCGCCCCGGTCGTGCGATTTGACGCCGTTAGATTATTTCCTGTGGGGCTACGTCAAGTCTATGGTCTATGCCAACAAGCCAGCGACGATTGATGAACTTCGTACCAATATCGAACGTGGAATTGCAGCAGTATCGGCCGATTTATGCTTGAAAACTGTCGAAAATTGGGTTCAGCGTCTGGACTTCTGCAAGCGTGCCCGTGGTGGCCATGCAAAAGAAATCGAGTTCCATACATAATGGCATCGGACGTACTTTCACAGGAATAAAGAATTTCATTGGTATCTAAATCCGGTTTGTTTTATTTAAAAAAACTTTTGTAGCGCTCTTATTGAAAAACCCGTTATTTGGTCGGCTCTCTTGAAATTTTACACTTATAATACTTAAACACACTTTGCTGAACACAAGCAGATTGTTCTTCGTCAACGCTATCAAGCTTTGGAATGACTTGCCCATTTCAATAAAATCTATATCAAGAAAAAACATTTTTAAAAAATCCATCTTCGATTTAATTAATTCTGATAATTAACTCTAAACCTTACTACTTTTCCTATTCGCCTAATACTATTCTTATTTCTCTTAAAACATAAACTGAATCTCTTCTACTTCAAGGAAAACTATTAATCATAAATTAATTTGATCAATGAAAATGGGAAAAATATATTTATTGTCTCTAATTTTTAAGTTTTAACTGAAATTGATATTACATATAATTATTTTAACAAGATTTTTGTCCCTGGGTTATAATTGTTATTTCCTAGTCAGTTAGGTCCCAAAAGTAAAGAAAACAGCTATTGTCGCAAGATAACTTTGCTTTTGGGGCCATGGCAGCGCTTATCTGCGTTTATTTTTATGTTTGTTTGTTGAAAACTGATACACGAGCGCCTACAACTTGTTTTCTCTACATTTAATCGGCATTTTTATTTTGTATCTCGTGGTCCCAGTTGTCGTTTTATTTTTTTCCACCGTCAGTTTGTGATTTCGTTTCGTGTGTGTTAAAACAACAAAGTCGTCGCAATAAATTTTGCAACGTCGCAATAAATTTTGCAACATTTTTGTGATTTATTGAGAGTTGTTTCTTATTTTATTACAGATAAATTCGTTCAAACATGGCTTCACGAGGCTGCAGGTATCCTGCAGATGCATTTTGTTATGTCTGCGGATATTTTATCAAAACAAGAGCGAATAAGTACTCCTTGGAAACAGGTTTTAAAATGTGCGAAGCTTACAATGCTTATTTCGGCATGCCTGTGGGTGATCAAGACAAATCCTGGGTACATCATTTCGCCTGTGAAAACTGCAAAAGGACTTTGGAAGGTAAGACATTTTAAAACTATATTGCTTTGTTATGGGTAAAATAAATGTTTCTATTAACTTTTTTATTAGACGGTACTTTTCTTTTCTAATTTTTTTTTCAGGATGGTACAGAGGCCAAGAGTTTGGAGAGAACCCACTGACCATTCAAGCAACTGCTTTTTCTGCATGGTGGAATCTTCCAAACGTCGGACTGGCAAAAAAGCAAGTCAAATCATGTATCCTGACATTCCTTCATCCATGGCTCCAGTTCCACACAGCTCTGGCCTCCCCGTTCCTACTCCTCCAGAGAAAGAGTAGGTGTCTTCCTGTGAGAGCCCTGATTCCAAGAGTGAGGAAGACAATGAAGGTGAAGGATTTAATTTACTCGCTGATAACAAAAACCCATACTATCCCAACCAAAAGGACATGAATGATTTGATCAGAGATCTTGGTCTCACCAAGTCCAATGGTGAACTTTTGACGTCCAGACTGATGCAGTGGAATTTGCTGGATCCTAGTGTTAAAGTCTCATGTCAGAGGAAGCGCCACGAACTTTTTTCCAACTTCTTCATCAGCGAAGATGGGCTCTGCTTCTGCCACGACGTGACCGGTCTGTTCGAGGAAATCGGAATTGATTTCGAACCAAAAGAGTGGCGCCTCTTCATTGACAGCTCATGCAAGAGTCTCAAAGCCGTGTTGCTTCACAATGGCAACAAGTATCCGTCTCTTCCTCTGGCGCATTCAGTATCTCTCAAAGAGAACTACGACAATGTCAAGAAAGTGCTGAACGCATTGAAGTATGAGCAATATGGCTGGGAAGTGATCGGAGATTTCAAAATAGTGACATTCTTAATGGGCCTGCAAGGCGGTTACACCAAGTTTCCTTGCTTTCTTTGCCTGTGGGTCAGCAGGAACGACAGTGCACACTACAGTAAGCGTGAATGGCCACAACGAACTGAATTCACAGTGGGGAGGAACAACGTCAAGTGGGAGCCCTTGGTGGACCCCCAGAAGGTACTAATGCCACCACTCCACATCAAACTGGGTCTTATAAAGCAATTCGTCAAAGCTCTCGACAAAAATTCTTCAACATTCAAGTACTTACAAGACTTGTGAGCTCTCTGAGGCGAAAGTTACAGCCGGTATCTTCGTTGGACCACAAATAAAGAAAATCTTCGAGTGTGAGGAATTCCCCAAGAAGCTCACTCGTGTTGAGGAAGCTGCTTGGATGAGTTTTATGTCAGTGGTACAGGGATTCCTAAGCAAACACAAAGCCGCAAACTACGTGGAGCTGGTCGAAAGTCTGGTGGAGAACTACGGCAAAATGGGCTGCAGGATGTCTCTCAAACTCCATATTCTGGATGCACATCTTGACAAATTCAAGGAGAACATGGGAGTATATTCAGAGGAGCAAGGCGAGCGCTTCCATCAGGATATAATGGAATTTGAGCGGCGATACCAAGGACAATACAATGAGAACATGATGGGAGATTACATTTGGGGATTGATTAGAGAAAGTGACTCGCAGTATAAACGCAAATGTCGAAAAACCACCCGCTTCTGATTTACTTTTATGTTTTTGGTTTTCTGAAGTTTTAATAAAATCTAGTTTTGATTTATATGTGCTGTTCTGTATGATTTTCTCTGTAGTGAAAGACTCAAACACGTTTTTCTCATAATTTTAGCATATTTTAATGAATCACATTGTCCTGGTCACAAAAGCAAAGTTTCCGAGGAATATTAGGTGGTTTCCATACTTTTAAGACATAACAGACTAGGAAATAACAATTACATCCCAAGGATGTAATTTTTTATTTTTGTTACATAGTGTAATTTTTACGCATCAGAATAATGGCTGCCACTAATGACATTCTATTAAGCTATAAAAGAATTGTTTTCTTATTGTTCTACCAACGAAAATAAATAAATAAATTAAATTTTATCTAAACTGATATTCTGCATTTTCCTCTTTAGTTCAATGCAGTGTTTTATAAAGGGTGATTTTTTAGCATGTACTAACATAGCATGACTTTCATTTTGGCTACACTCTTTTTGTCAGCTCAACTGTTTTCGTGTATCATGTTCAGTTTGATCTATAATTTAACCAAGAATCGACTTACAAACGAACAACGCTTGCAGAATATTGAATTTTATTATCAAAATTCATGCTCGGTTAAGAAAGTTCATCGTGCACTTCTTCCATTTTATGGACAGTTTAGATTAATTTTGTGGGGCAATGTTAAGGCTCATGTCTATATTGACAAGCCCACAACGGTTGACGCACTGGAAGGCTATATTGAAGAATTTATTCGTGAGGTACTGGCCGATATGTTAGCGTATGAAAAATTTGAGGCGCAGGCGCGGTCAACATTCACCTGAAATCATCTTTAAACATTGAATAATATAGACCGTTCTATCGACTCAAATACAAATTTCGTACATTTCTCTAAATAGTATGTGTTTTTTTTAATATCAAATCCGAAATTTCTTAAAAAATCACCCTTAATTACATGTGGATGATAGTATAATTTGCAGTAGTTTCCCAATATATTTAGACATATACGAGGGTTGAATTTTATGTTTCGGGATATGGCAACCCTAGTGTTGCAATCTGGCAACCTTAGTGTTGCAATGTGGCAACTGACAGCTCTATCGTAAAGTTGGACATTTTTGAGGTTATGCGTACTCATAACGTTTTGACCTACGAGCGCTATTTGTATTGTTTACAGTCAAGAATGATTAAAAGAAGATTACGCCATGCGCATGTTACGACGTAGGTGGGCCGTAAGTAGGGTTACCGAATTTATTTAATTTGTGAAAATTATATTTTCTGAAGAAAATTTTAAATATTTTTGGAAATTTGGCAACCCTAAAATTAAAATATATTTTTCAGTTGTCAAAAAACCTTCATATTATTTTTTAATGTAAATCGTTAATTTTGCATTCATTTTTATAAAATATCCATTTGGATAAAAGGTCCTAGCTCTAGGAAATCCTTAGAAAAAAAGAATAAAAAAAAATGTAAACATGAAGGTGTGCAGTGGGCAAATGTGCGCAAAGCAGCAGTAAAAAAACAAATGAGAAATAGTGTAAAAACTACAAACTCGCGTTTAATTGAAATTGTGTTAATTTATCTACTCTAGCTGTATCCTTTTACCGTTTTCCAATGAAGCACAAAGGAAACTTTGGATAAAGTTTTGCAACCGATTCAAACCAATCAATGTAAAACACGAAAGAATTTGTGCTTTACATTTTAAACAGGATGATTTTGAAAGAAATTTTAAATTTGAAATGGGTAAGTGACCAAAAGTCTTTACTGATTATTATGCATGGTAGGAGTATTATGTAAGTAGTGATATTTGTTTAAACTTTCTAAATTGATTATGTTCCATAATCATAAATGTTTAGATAAAGTCTTTTAAAACAAACAAACAAATTTTGTTTGAGATCCTTATTAACATATAAAAGAATTGAATCAATATGTTGATAATTGAGCAATGATCGATACAAATGTCCTCCACATTTAATTAAAACTCCTTAGAACAAGTAACGGTCACTTTTTTAAAATTTTGTGTGAATGATAGCAATAACTTTACTACGTTAGAAAGATGAATTTAATACAATATCGTCGTTCCAAAGTTATCATCACGTACGGGACACGTGTTTCCTATGGAGATGCGTGAAGACAACTTCGGAACGACGATTATGTGCAGGGTATAAAATATACAACCATTGATGGAATGCACACTTGGACCTGCTACTTTATACTTTCTATTTATGAGTAGGATTAAGCAATTGCAGTGCCCCAAAATTGGTAGCAGGTGCAGTTCCAACCATAGACGCGACCACTAGTACAAATGGAATTAAAATATCTGCTGACGCTGAAAGAAAATTGAGACTCAAATTCCAAATAAAGAAAACAGCTTACCAATGACGCTTGAAACTCAGGAAGATAGTCAACAAATTTACTTAAAACATTTGGAAATTAAAATGTAAGTATGTTTTAACAGCATGTTTAAAAATTAAAATAAAATCGTTCTTAGAGATGCAATGCGCCAGGAAATGTTACAAAATGAATCTGCGATCACAATTAAAAAAATTGCCTCTTCAAGTTCAGAGCTTGAGTTTTGCTAATGTTAATTTGGAAAAAGCATTGAGCAATTTGTTTACAGAAGGTCAAATAAAAAAATTAAAAAACGGCGACAAAAAGCAAAACTTTACAGAAGAAGATATTGCACAGTCTATCAGCTTGTACTCCACAAGTGCCAAAGCTTACAGGTGGTTAAGGAAAAACACTTTCCACTTCCATCCGTTAGAATATTGCAAAGATGGTCGCTAAAGCTAGCCATGTCGACAGGCATTTCAAAGCCAGTTGCAAAAATATTGTCTGCGGCTAACCAAATGTCTGAAACGGAAAAGGTTTGTGTATTGAGTTTTGACGAAATGAAAGCGAAAAAAAAGTACTGCTACGACAAGGCAACAGACACTATGCTAGCACCAGCAAACTACATTGAGGTGGCTATGTTAAGAGGTGAGTTTCTGCACTAACACAGAAGGGTTTTACTTTTATCTATTTGATTAAAAGGTTTAGTTGGAAATTGGAAGCAGCCAACATATTACGATTACGATTGTACAATGTCAAAAACCATTCTAGTTAATATATTGAAGAATATGAAGCAGTGTGGCTTCACTATAGAAAACTCTTTAATGAACTTGAAGTAGATTTTAACAAGCCTTGGTATAATTAAAAGAAATACAAACGCATGTATTGCAATGTTTAATACAATTTTTATTTTCTAGGTTTTTATATGAAGGTGTTAAAATATTTGTAATTAATTAAGTTGTTAAGAAATCATTTTATTGACAGTGGATTAATCATTAACAGCAAGGAGATTAAAAAAGATATAATACTGAATCTTCTGTCTCTCCAATCAAATGACCTTAAGAGCACTCAGAAGATAGCTATCGGCGCACAATTTAAGTGTGGTTGAAGCTGAAAGGCAAAAGGTTAAAACTGCTACCAAACTATTCTCGCATACAGTTGCAAAATCTAGTACTCGAGCTGCCAGCTTAGGATATTTAAGTAATCAAAATTGGAGCGACTGTAGTCAACTATTTAAACTGGTAGCAGTTTAATTTCGAAATAAGAACAAAATTATTTTCGTGTTTATTCATTCACAGGCAAATGATTGGTTTAATGTAATGAATTCAAGGGTTCCAATGTCGGACAGTAGAGAGCGAAAACTTGCATATGGCTTGGCACTAGAAACACAAATCGAAATCATAAATAATATGATAACATGCATGCCAGAGATCCGTGTTATTGGCAAAAAGACACTTTTGCCATTTGAAAAAGGTATACATGTATAGAAAAATATTAAAATAAAATAATAAACACTCATTTTACAGGAATCATTCAGTCAAGTAATGCTTTAAAAATGCTGTATGTAGAACTCAAGAACCGATTTAATATTGAGTACATCCTTACATATCGCCTAAATCAAGATGTCTTGGAAAATTTTTTTGGAATGATTAGGTCGAAAGGTGGGCTACACGATCATCCCGACCGCCAAGAATTTAAATACAGACTTCGCTCATACATTTTGGGGTACAACGAAGGCATTTTAGGATCACATGGGAATGTCGAAGTCGATAATACGCCAGATTTAAATGGACATAATTCATTAACGGGTCAAATAAAACATATACAGAAGTAGTTTGAAAATATACTAGTTATTTAATATGAATACTTTAGGAACTATTCTTAAGACTATAAATCCAGGTGTCCAGGAAGACGCATTACAATATGAATGTGTTGAAAATGATATAGAAAGTCTACAGTACATAACATCGATTTGACGGGTCATCCGCCGTATAGTCCCAAAACATCGATTTGACGGGTCATCCGCCGTATAGTCCTGACTTGGCACCGAATGACTTCTTTTTATTCCGGTACGTAAAAACAAACTGAGAGGTCAACGTTTTTGACACCTGAAGAAGCGGTTGCTGCATTCAGAATGCATGTTTTGGGGATACCTCAATCAGAGTGGCAAAAGTGTTTCGACAATTGGTTCAAACGCATGCAAAAGTGTATAAATCTTCATGGGGAATATTTTGAAAAACAATAAAATGATTTTCGATAATTAATATTTGTTTTTGTTCTCTAATCCCGAAACATAAAATTCAACTCTCGTAATACCAGGGTACTTTGGTCGACTATACGATAGGCCTTAGTGGTACATACTCCATATGACTTTTCGGCAACCCGTACAGTTTGGGAGCCGCCGCAGAGGTGATTGTTAACTGTATTTTCTCCCATTGTGATATGTGGTTATTCTATTCTTTTCCCGTTCAAGTGCAATAGTTGGGTCCAAACGTATTGTATTTTATGTTGATTTGTCATCCAACAATCTATTCAAGTTGTCCTGGTTTTCACTTCTGTACATAATTACAGTCTTGTTGCCCTTATCTGTTGTGGTAATCATAAGTACGTCCTTATATTCCCTGAGAAGCTTTTTCGTATCCTCGTATATTCCTAGCATAATTTTCTCTCTGGCGGTCTTGTTCAGTTTCCGTTTGTAGTTGGATATTCTATTGACTATTTTTTTCCTTGGAAATTCATTTTCCGTGTCTCCTTTAATGGTCTGTACCCATTGTTCAATATCTGCAATAAGCGGACCTGGAAAAAGTTGTTCTGTGTAAATGTAATGTTACTGCCTAGAGATAGAAGCCATTTAGTTTCACATGAAAATGCTATATTCGTATAGTTGGTAAACCAGCTTTCATTGAATTGAAAATTTAGTCCCTCCATTTTATCGCGCTACAACTTGTAAATTTTGGATAATGTTCAGTGTATTTAATATGTATGTCTGCAAAGAAGATGTGTCGTAGAAGAGAACCAAAAATGTCGACACGAATCACTCAAACGCATTTCTCTCGTGGGTCATAACTTGATTATTTCATACTTTTTACATACTTTATGTAATTTTGTTTAAACATGGTTGGAATTTCTAGAGTGAAATACAATAACATCATCAAAACTGAACGTCTATTGAAATATTCAACGAAGAGAGTAAGAGAGAGAGCAGAGAAACAAAGCGCATCACTCGTTTTTTTGTTGGTCTTCCAATCCATGAGTAAATTATCTTCTCTATTTAAAATTACATACTCTTTGAGAGAACATAGCACTAGCACAACATATGAAAGAGAAACGTCATGTAGCAGACTTTCAAAATATCAAAATAAATCAAAAAAAATAAGGAAAGTAGAGAAAATACGACGTACACATGGAAAGTCTGGGAATATCAGGAACTACATAATTCCATCAATAGAAAAGATAACAAAGATTCCACCACGCCTCAGTAGTCTATTGTAATACTATGGTTAAAGTTCTGTGATATTAGGTATAGATTTTTGCAGTGATATTGTTTTGTACTTGTGATTTTTTAGTATTTATTTAAATATTTGTGTCGAGAGGTCCAGTTTTTAAATATAACCCAAAATTATATATATAATGTAAAACTTATTGCAAGTAAACGTTTATGCAAATATTCCGCGCTATTATTAAGAAAATTAATCATAAGAACATTAATCATATACATCTGTCATTAGCATTTACAAAAAATTACTCCTGAAGGTGTTGGAAACAAGCCAACGAAACGTTGAGTAAAAAAATGGAACAAATTGCTTTTATTTACTGTCATTAAGCTGCCTTGACCAAATAGCCTGTACAACAAACACTAAACAGAAAGAATGAGGTTTTGTACTAAATTTCTAGATTTGGAATGAATGTACCAGAAAGGGTACAAGTTTTTAATCCATCATTAGGATTTGCAAGTAATAATTATTACCACAATTACATAGTGAACTATAAAGATATACGGTGTCAAAATGTCCTAAAAAGGAGTTCGACAAAAGATTCCTATGGTCTAATATGTCTGCTTCAATATGTTAAACTTTGGGGAGGGTATGAAAATCAGTATTTTTTTATCAAATTGTATATTCTTGTAATAAAATACTGCATTTAAGCCTCTTTGAGGCAATTTCCTGAGAACCGGAATCGGTCCAAATACCCGGTTCTTCTCGGAACCGGTTCTGCAAATACAGAAAACCGCAATTCACTAATAAACTGTATCAAATCGATCTCAAAACTAAAGTGGAATACAAAGTCCAAATCGACTAAACGTAATTAAGCCAAATATGGAGCAAAGCTAATCGAGTAGCATAGTTATTATTCAAAGAGTTCAGTCAAAAATACAGGGTGGGCCAAATAAGACATACCAATTTAAAATACGTATAACTCTTGTAATAATATTTTTTTTTATTAATTTTTTTTTTATATTTTAAATATGTACATTTCATAGAAATTTAGGGGACTATGTATGAAATACGGCATCAGACAATTGTCCACCATTTTGCTCTACTCAAACATTGGGTCTTTTAAACGCGTTTTCCATAACACCACGTAATGTTTCTGGTTGCAGGCTCAGTATTTCGTCTCGAAAATTCTGCTTTAGCTGTCTAATTGCCTCTGGCTTATTGACATACACTTTGTATTTTAAATGTCCCCATAAAAAAAATTAGGGCGCAGTTGAATCTGGCGAACGGGGTGGCCAAAAATTGCTCGCATCAAATCCATAGTTTGCCTTGCAGTATGCGCAGTCGCTCCATATTGTTGGACCCACAAATTAGGATGCTGATCCACCATTGGCCGCAAAAAGTTTTCAATCATTGTTATGTCAGAATCCCCAGAAATCAATTCTAGCTATTGATCTTTGACAAAAACAAAACAAATCGATATTTTTAACACGTTGTTGTGTACTACCAAAATTTCTCAAAACGGAACTAATGGACATGGTTCAGGGCCCCCCTTCTGTAACGACAAGGACGGAAATCTCATCGCAGATGTGCAGAGCATGTTGGGAATATGGAGAGATCATTTCTCCGCGCTACTAGTACCTGAGATTTCCCATGACGATGGGACAATCGATCACAATATGGACCACGACGTCGATTGCCCCCTCCTAACCAAGACTAGGTCAGAACAGCTATTGTCCGGCTTAAGAACAATAAAGCCGCTGGAGTCGATGGATTACCGGCGGAGCTATTTAAGGCTGGCGGCGTTGAGCTGATAAGGTGCACGCATCAGCTCATTAGCAAAATTTGGTTAGATGAATGCATGCCCGGTGATTGGAGTCTCAGTGTACTATGTCCCATATTTAAAAAAGGTGACCGGAGTATCTGTGCCAACTACCGTGGAATAAGCCTTTTATCCCTAGTATATAAGGTTCTATCAAGAATAATGTGCGAAAGACTAAAACCAATTATCGCTGGCCTGATTGGACCATACCAGTGTGGCTTTAGGCCTCGAAAACCGAGAACTGATTGGAGTCTCAGTGTACTATGTCCCATATTTAAAAAAGGTGACCGGAGTATCTGTGCCAACTACCGTGGAATAAGCCTTTTATCCCTAGTATATAAGGTTCTATCAAGAATAATGTGCGAAAGACTAAAACCAATTATCGCTGGCCTGATTGGACCATACCAGTGTGGCTTTAGGCCTCGAAAACCGAGAACTGAATCCTGGAGAAGACATACGAAAAACAAATCGACACTATCGACAACTATTTATCGATTATAAGGTGGCCTTCGATAGTCCGATACGGGAGAAACTCTATGAAGCAATGTCTGAGCTTGGTATTCCTGCAAAACTCATACGCCTTTGCAGGATGACCTTGACGAACACCAAATCCGCAGTGAAAGTTGGTAAGGATCTTACCGAACCTTCCGAAACTAAGCGAGGACTCAGGCAAGGCGACACCCTATACTGTGATCTCTTTAACATCTTAATGGAGATCATTATGAGAAAAGCTGCAGTCAACATGAATAAAACCATCAGCAGCAAAAGTCACATGCTGCTCGCGTATGCTGATAATGTAGATATCATTGGACGCACAATTAGAGAAATTACTGCAGCTTTTTCGAGAATTGAGAAGGAGTCAGCAAAAGTGGGTCTGACGGTAAATGAGGACAAGACAATATTAATGGTTTCAACGAACAGGGCCTCCACGCGATTAGAGCAAAGCGTGAACGTTGATAACCGTTATAACTTCGAGGTAGTGGACGAATTTATATACCTCGGATCTGCCGTAAACAAAAACAACAACGTCAGCCTTAAGATCAAGGGGAGAATTGTGCTTGCAAATTGATGTTATTTTGGGCTAAGCAAGCACTTTAGAGATAAAGCCCTCTCTCGAGTAACAAAAGTCCAGCTGTACCAGACTCTCATTCAACCTGTCTTGCTTTATGGCGCAGAATCCTGGGTCCTATCGCTAGCAGACGAAACATCTGTAGGAGTCTTCGAGAGAAAAATACTCCGAAAAATGAATGGCCCTATAGTGCACAACGGCGAGTATCGGCGACTCATGAATCATGAGCTGTATGAGTTTTACGAGTATCCTGACATTGACATGGTTAAGCGGATCCAAATAACGCAATTGCGCTGGCTAGGCCATGTCAGTAGAATGGATGAACATTTCGAAACCGAACTCGAAGGAAGGCGAAAAATGGGAAGACCAAGACTCCGCTGGAGGGATCAGGGTGACGAATCCCTACGTACGCTTGGTATTGCCCACTGGAGAAATAAAGCAAAAGGTCGAACTGGTTGGCGAAATATGTTATCTTCGTTTTGTAAGGTCCCTGACCCCCCGGGGTTGTCCGAGACCGGATAATTAAGTAAATTGTGTACTGTATCTATCCATTATAAATGTCCAAGAACTCAATTATAACTTGCAAAGAAAAAAACACAATTATGTTAGAAAACAAAAAAGTTATTCGGGTTTAACATTGGAGGGTCTTATTTGGCCCACTCTGTACTACAAGTAATTTCCGGGGCACTGTGGCTTCGGAAGTGGAATCGGAAATGAAACCTATTTTTTTCGTTGTCACCGTGATGTGATTTTTTCATACTTGATTGGATGTGGGAGTCTTTAAAAAAGGTATGTATGACCAAGTACTATATTTTTGTAAAATTTTACTTTTAGAGGTGTATAACTTTTGAAGATCATAAGTTATCCAGAAAACTAGACCAACCAGAGAAAGGTGAAAGTGTCATCTTTAACGCTGTATATACTTTTGTATCCGTCTGAACCCACCTGTAGAACATTTTTTTAAGTTTAAAAAAATTACTCAAAAATTATTATTCAAATGCCGCTAATTTTCTCCGTATTAGTATGAAATGGTGTGCTGAATTTGTCCTTTAGGAATTTAATGCCACATAATTAACAAGATTTCTAATTTTTTAGTCAACATTTAAAACTTTTCAGTTTTTCAACCATTTTTATGTTAGAATGAAAATCCCAGATATTTTTGTAAGAAAATTGTTTTATTACCTAAAAATGGGGGAAACATAAAATATCCTAAAAAATAACAGACATTAAAACATTAAAAACAAACATTAAAAAAACAACCACATTCAGAAATGCACCTGCACCAATATTAGGGCCAATGAGGTGCATTTTATTGATAATTAATCTACTAAATGGTGTAATCTAAGTAATTTTTTCGGCATAGTACCCGCAAATGGACTCCTATTGGGACGAAGTATATATTTATACCATTATTAGAAAGAGATTTTCCTCATCTTTTTAACTGCGCACATACTTCTTGGAAGTTGTTGAGAAAAAATTGTTATTCACGTTTAGGCACTAAAATATCAGACGTTTTTCATATCTTCTTTATGTTCAAAAAGAAACCCTGAAAAATTGGGGAACGATCAGCTTTTCCAACTTTGTAGTATATGGTCCAAAGACAAATTTTTTCAAAAACATTGTTTTTTCAAGTATTTAAGACAACCAAACTGTATTTGGTATGAACAAAAGTTATCAGTGATATTAAAGCCACACAGTGTCTCTTTTTAATCAAATAAAAATAGCGAAATATCTCTAAAACTGGGTAAGATACACCTCAAGAAACTCGAATTAAGAATTCGATTTCAAAATTCTAAAGGTGCGAATATCTGAAATACAAAAAAAGAAATTTTTTTGTGCGCATTATGAACAATTGACATAAACGTTAAAAACAGAATTTTTGTTTTCTAAGAAATCGAAAACAACAAAAAGCAGTTTACTTTGGAAATTTTTCTGAAATATACACCACTGCACGATTTTCAACGTTGATATATCGCAATAATCCTTCACTCCTTGCCTACAATCAGATTTTTATAGAACTTGCAAATGTTACAGAATTTTGTTCAACAGAAAATTGGAAAACACATACATATAAATTAAAATATTTCTCTGATTAAATATGAAATAAGTGCATCAGATAAATTCAACAACATAAACTTCCACAACACGCTTCCACTGACGCTCTTACGAGACATCTGAGTATAATAACAACTTCATCCCGTTTGCGAAGAGGCGATTTATCAAAACTATAATCAATCATGGGACTTGGGAGTGGCCAGAAATGATTCCTTCATTGGGCAGGCCAAGCAGCTCACTACTTCCACGCAGTATGTCCTGGGCAATGGCTTATCAGAAACCTCCGTTAGCTAGCTAAAGTGAGAAGGCGAAACGAATGAGCAACCTGAGTGGTAATGCGATCACTGATACGTGTCAGGATTATTAGGTGACCCTGTCACTGAAGCTCTTCGAAGTAGTGGACATATTCTTCTGTCCTTTGAAGGCGGATGGGCCAACGCCCCTGGCCAACGGCGGAACAGAATTGAGGGAACCAAAATCCAGTTTCGACACACTGCATTCTGGTCAGCGTCTGATCCATAATGGGCGGCTGGAACATGATCATCCTGGCAGTAGGTAAAATGCAAACCACGGTGGGCTGGGTTTGCCTCCCGCCACCGTTATATCGGTAATGAAAATACACGGAGAATATAGTGAACAAGGAAACCCCCCAACTGTTGACGACCCCCGCGAACGTTATAAGGACCATGATTTAGGGATATGTACCTGGAATGTTCGAACGTTATACAGGACTGGTGCCACTTTCCAACTGGCAGATGTCCTCGGAAAATATAAAGCTGACATCGCAGCGATCCAGGAAATGCTATGGACAGGATATGGTTGCACCGGAAAGAAAAACTTCGATATTTACTACAGCTGCCATGAGCGTAAACACGAATTTGGTTGCGGATTTATAGTAGACAAGAGACTGCGACACCTAGTTTCGGGGTTCAATCCAGTGAGTGACCGCATAGCCACAATTCGCATCAAAGCGAAATATTTCAACATCTCGTTAATTTGTGTGCACGCACCGACAGAGGATAAAGATGACGAGGTCAAAGAAACATTTTATGAGCGCCTGGAGGGAGTATATTAACGCTGCCCTGACCACGACATTAGCACACGATTCCAGCATAAGGACATTCATAAGGCGACCTGGATATCTCCTGATCAGCGGACAAAGAAGCAGATTGATCACTTGGTAATAGATGGCAGGCACTCTTCTAGTGTAATGGATGCACGTGTGATTCGAGGAGATTGAGCAGGGCGAAAAACGTACGGAGCCGAACACAGGAAAAGCTGGATATTGACAAGCTACAAATACCGGAGATATCAATGTCGTATCGACGGAAACTCTCTCTCCTGCTGGAGCAGAATACCCCCCCTCCCGTAGACCCAGATGCGCAGTGGAAGCACATCTCCCATTCTTTGGAAATCGCTGCAATGACTGAACTTGGCTATCAAAAACCGCAGAAGGATAAGCCATGGTACGACGAAGAATGTCGCATTGCAACTAATGAAAAAGACGCTGCACGTATGGCAACGAAACAGTCAGTTACAACGCGTGCTGGGAGTGAGCGGTACAAGAGGCTGAGAAGGGAGGAAAACCAACTATTTAGGCGATAAAAATGGCAGTGGGAGAGTTAAAGAACCGAAATGTGCAGGATGAATGTTGAATCCCGTAAGTTTTTCCAGACGGTAAGGAGATCGACCAACGGGCCTAATAATGGGCTGCCCTCCTGCAAGGACGAGAATGGCAATCTGGTGACTGAGAAGCAGTGTGTGCTCAAAATGTGGCGACCCCCCCCCCCTCCCAACCAAGACGAGATTGGAACGGCGATGTCCCGCCTGAAGAATAGTAAAGCCGCTGGTGCGGATGGCCTACCCGCTGAACTTTTTAAGGTAGGTGGCGAAGGACTGATAGCCCACATGCATCAACTGATATGCGGTATATGGCTGGGGGAATCTATGCCCGACGACTGGAGTCTCAGCGTACTATGTCCTGTTTTCAAAAAGGGTGATCTGTGTGTCTGTTCCAACTATCGCGGTATCAGTCTTTTATCCATCGCGTATAAGGTCTTGTCGAGCGTATTATGTGAAAGACTAAAGCCAATTATTGAAAACCTGATTGGACCTTATCAGTGTGGTTTTAGACCAGGCAAGTCCACAACTGACCAAATATTCACGCTACGCCAAATCCTGGAAAAGACCCACGAAAATCAAATCGATACATACCACCTTTTTGTCGATTACAAAGCTGCTTTCGATAGCCCCATACGGGGAAAACTGTACGAAGCTATGTCTGAACTGGGTATTCCGGCAAAACTGATCCGCCTCTGTAGAATGACGCTGACCAACACCAAATCAGCAGTGAAAGTGGGGAAAGACCTCACTGAACTATTCTGTACCAAGCGAGGACTTAGACAAGGCGACACACTTTCGTGCAATCTCTTCAACATCTTAATGGAGATAATTATAAGAAATGCTGCAGTAAATACGAACAAGACCATTAACACGAAAAGCCATATGTTGCTGGCGTATGCTGATGACATAGACATCATTGGGCGAAATTTGCGAGAGGTTACTGCAGTATTTTCAAGGATCGAAAAGTAAGCAGCGAAGGTGGGTCTTGCTGTTAATGAGGGCAAGACAAAATTGATGGTGTCAACGACTAGAGAAACCTCTCGACTTGGTCCGCACTTGAACGTTGACAACCGACTTAATTTTGAAGTGGTAGATGAATTTGTCAACCTTGGATCCGCCGTGGACAAGGACAACAACGTCAGCCTGGAGATAGATAGGAGAATTGTGCTTGCAAATAGATGTTATTTTGGGCTCAGCAAGCAGTTTAGGAACAAAGCCCTCTCTCGACGGACAAAAGTCCAGCTATATCAGACTCTCATTTTACCTGTCTTAACATATGTCTCCGAAACTTGGGTCATACCGCAAGCGGATGAAAAACACCTGGGAGTTTTCGAGAGAAAAATTCTCCGCAAAATATATGGTCCTGTTAGGGATAACGGCGAGTACCGACGTCGCTGGAACGCAGAGCTATATAATCTCTATTCTGACGTGGACATGGCTAGACGAATCAAAGTGTGCCAATTGCGTTGGCTAGGCCATGTTATCAGAATGGATGAAGATGATCCAGCGCGAAAGATTTTTGGTAACGTACCCGATGGGAGCAGGAAAATAGGACGACCAAGACTCCGCTGGAAAAACCAGGCAGAAGAATCCCTCCGTATCCTTTGTGTTACCAACTGGCGAGAAAAGGCGAAGGATAGAGCCAGTTGGAAGAATATGTTGAAATTTGTTTAATTTGTTTGTTTAATTAATATGTGTAAGACATCTGACCTCATGAGGTTGTAATATAGTCAATAAAAGTAAAGTAAATAATCAATCAAGAAATCCCGGACGCAATGATACAGACTCCAGGATAAACACCAATCTACTTATTGGTAATTGCATTAACCCTGATTGTAATTTAAAATTCGAACACTTGTTGTTAGCCTCCGTTAGAACGGATGCTAGAAATCAGAAGATCCAATAAATAATGAAGTATCGTATGACACAGTGCGCCTGGAAAATGGATCAAATCTCGTTACCGTGCATAAACAGCGCATCTTTACCGTTACAGAAATAAAGGGTCCGCCATCTAACGTATTTTTTTCAACTAGTGCTTATTTCGTGAATGGTAACACTTAGTGCATGTCTGATTTGACAGATAATTAGTTTTATCCTTCCGCTGAACGAATATGGTTGTGTATAGGCTTGAACAACGCTGGGACATATGGGGAAATGGGCATGCGATCGACTTACAGAAGATGCCGATTTTGCCAAAAAAAAATCATCTTTTCAGATGAAGCTCATTTTGATCTTGGCGGGTATGTAAACAAGCAAAATTGTCGCATTTGGGGCACGGAAAACCCGCACGCATACATTGCGGGTTTTCCGTGGTGCAATGGTTAGTGTGCGCGGCTCTTGTACATGAGATCCTGGGTTCGAACCCGGCTCTGACCACAATGGTTAGTGTGCGCGGCTCTTGTACATGAGATCCTGGGTTCGAACCCGGCTCTGACCACCTTCAAATTTTCTTTCGGCGGCGGTCACCTCGCATAGTGACGGCGACACTATCGAGTATCTAGCCATGAAAAAGCTTCTCAAATTACCGTTCGGAATCGGTGTAAAACTGTAGGTCCCAATCAGTGAGTGAAAACTGGAAAGCGCACAGCTCAGTGATTGTGAGAAGTTCTCCCCAGTCCCTTCATGGGATGTAATGGGAAACCATTTATTTATTTTTTTTTATACATTGAAAAGCCGATGCACCCAAAACGAGTCACTGCTTGGTGCGCTTTTTGGTCCAGAGGCATAATTGGTCCATTTTTCTTCGAAAATGAGGAAGGAGTGGCCGTTACAGTCAATGCCGATCATTATCGGGCCATGATGAACGAATTTTTGTTCACAAAAATTGAAGAGGAGGATATTGGCAACATTTGGTTTCAACAGGACGGCGCTACGTGCCACACAGCCGAAGGTACACTCGACGTTTTGCGCCCTGTTTTTGAAGATCGCATTATCAGCCACAGAGCTGATGTCGTTTGGCCACCTCGGAGCTGCGATTTGACACCGTTGGACTATTATTTGTGAGGTGCCCTCAAAGATAAGTGTTACGCCGACAAGGCAGAGACAATTGACGCTTTAAAGCACAATATTCGTGAAGCCATTGGTGAAATACAGCTGCACAAACTCGATAATATTCTTTAAAATTGGACCGATCGTGTAGGCTACTGCATGGCCAGCCGAGGCACCCATTTGAATGAAATTATTTTCCATTATTAACCGGAAGGATTGTACTTTCAAATAAAAAAAGAAATTTGAGAAAATATTCAGTAGTTTTTATTTATAGCATTTTCAAAAAAAAATTATTTGGCGGACCTGTTATATACCATTAAATGGTCAATCTATTACACGACGGGTCTAAACCCAAAAATGGCCCGGGAATTTCGTTCATTGTCAATTCCCGCTTTCCCGGAATTTTCTCCGGGAAAGTTCCAAAGGAGTAAAATGGAATATTTTAGCAAAAAGTGGAATCTAGCAAGATCTTCGTCCAGTTTGGTATTCTATGTGCTTACATTTTTGTATTTTCGTACAATATTAGCATCAGTTTGCCGAAATAAAACCGGTTCTTTGTAGGGATGCGGCAGTTTCATTAGTTGGTTAGAATTTCTACTGTGAAAATTTTCACGCTCCCGAGAATTGTATCGTTGGTGCTGTACAGAATATTCTGCAAAATTTTTTGAGTATTCATCATTGCGTTGCTCCTGCAAATCAATTTTTGTTGCTGCAACGAATACATCACTTGTGCTCTTTGGAGAAAAGGAATTTTTTTAATATTGTAGTTCTTAAGTTTGTGAGGTTTAAACTCTTGTTATTTGGGCTTCTTATACTTTTTTCAATATTTTATTTGTTATTGCTGTATTTAGTCAAATATTTAAAGTTAACGAACCGAGTGTGTTACTACAACGTATTAGTCATTAAAGCGACGTCAAAACGTTAAATTTTCAGAAACTATATGTCACGTGGTTCATCAAAATAAAAATAGTACATTTTAATTTTGCCTCGAAATATATAATAAATATTATAAAATGGGCGAAAAAAGGGTGCTTCATGATATTGTTTGTACATCATTCATATATGGATGATAAAATTTCCAGCTCAGTTTCTTACATCAATGAAACGTATTTACCGCAACAATGAACCATATATGTACATCACAGTAAAGAAAGATATTCGTCGAAGCGACGAAAGCTTTCCGGTTAATGGAATCATTTCTAATTTTTTAACAAAAATTCACTCTATAGTTTTGTCGGTATTATAATTTTTTAATATTCCATAAAAGACACGTTTGCTTATACAAAATATACACTTTTTTATTTTGAACTTTAACATCTCTTGTCGTTGAAGGGTAAATAAATCATTTTATATCTTGAAAGACGACTTATTTATTATCTGATTTTGGCAAATACTGACCAAAATATTGTAATTTTTTAAATTGAAATTCTAAAGTGACCTTCAGTAGGTTTGATAATTTTGTTACGATATTTAAAAATGTTTTCAATGATATTCTCGTAACTATATATGTATCATTTCGATAGGAAATTAAGTGCCAAAGATACGCCCATTATATATTCAATCTTTGTTGAAATTTAAACTAAAATTTTAAGTACGAATTGGACAAAAATAGTTTCACCTCAGATTTAACCTGAGAACATTTCAATCTTGATAAAGAGTTACGCTCTTCGCTGACTCACTGATGAACTGACTCTGTCACACTTTTTGAACACTTATATATATACACACACAAAAAAACAAACGAAAATAACGAGAAAAAAAACGAAAAAACACGGAAAAAAACCCAAAAAAAAAAATTTCATAGATTGTTGTGCCACTTTTACTTGGAAGATCCAATTGAGCTGCTTATTTTATTCTCTGTGCATGAATACATACAAATAATGTACAAGTTGACAAACGTGTAAATCATTTACACGTTGGTTGTAATAACAAACAACAACTATGTCTCTCTCAACGACGGCAGACTACCGACCACAATCTGTCAAAAATAGAATACATGTGTTTATATGGGAGTTTGCAGTCGTGTGTTCGCGTAGCCTGTCGTCATTGGCATTTTTCCCCCATTGGTAGAAAATTTCGATTTATAATGAATAACGATGCGAGTTTTGGAGGCAAAACAATAGTTGTCGGCGGTGATTTTCGACAGACGCTTCCAGTAGTTCCAAGAGGCACACGAACAGATTTTATTGAATGCTGCATTAAATCGAGTTCACTATGGAGTGATTTTCAACATATACATCTTTCAACAAACATGCGAAGTGAGGGTCAAAATGCGCATAATGACTGGCTTCTTAAAATAGGATCAGCAGCATTGACTCGGGTGGCAGGAATGTATGAAGACTTGATTGCGACAATTTTTGGCGATATCCAACAAATACCATTGCAGGAACTATCAAAACGAGTCATTGTAGCGGCGACAAATGCGCAATAGGAAGATAATCGATTTGATTGATGGCGACTCTCAAGTTTATTATAGTGCTGATTCTGTTGTTAGTGAAGACCCAAACGATGCCCTCAATTTTCCTGTTGAATTTCTTAATGAGCAAACTCCATCTGGTATGCCACCTCATGTGCTGTTGCTCTGAAAGGGTGTCATAATTATGTTGTTGAGAAACTTGAACCTAAAAAAGACCTTTGCAATGGAACTTGATTGATTGTGGAAGAGGTGGACGAAATTTGTTAAAAGCTAAAATGATTTCGACAAGCAATCGCAATGATATTATTTTAATTCCCAGGATTGATCTCGCTCCAACCGAAACAACATTGCCTTTCACATTAAAACGCCGCCAATTTCCGATAGTTCCAGCGTATGCAATTACAATAAACAAGGCTCAAGGACAGTCGTTTGATCACGTTGGCATCAATTTGGAAACAGCAGTATTTTCGCACGGCCAGTAGTATGTGGCTTTATCACGATCAAGAGTTGCAAGTCAAGTGGAGGTGTATATTGAATCGAACCCACAGCAGGGAAGATTATTGAATGGCCAGAGACAGTTCACACGTAACGTAGTTTTCAAAGAAGTTCATCATTAAACATAGCAAATCTTTTCTTAAAATAGTACCTTTTCTTAAAAAGGGAAATTTTTTTCAAAAAAAAAATCTTAATAAAATACATTTTTTTTAAAAAAAATATATTCTCTTTAATTTTCTTGAAAAATGTAAAATTTTCTTTAAAAAATGATTCTTCTTAACAAAAAAGAATCTTTTCTAAAAAAAAGACATCTTACAGAATTACCTTTTACTAAAAATCGATTAAAATTAAAGTATGTAAAATTAAAGTATGTTTGCCAAAGCTTTGTCTTTACCAAAAATTTACATAGGTTTCTTAGAAAATACTAAAGAAAGTACGGAATGAATCGTTGTATCGTACCTTTTCGGGAAAATATTTGAGAATTCGGCATTTCCAAACGGCTGGACATAACTTGAACATTTTACAGTGTATTTTTTACTAAAGTGTTTCCAATTTAATAGTGTTTTCAGAAATATTATTTTCCCTCAACTGAACAAGGTATTATTAATAAAAGTCTGAAAAACGTCGACGAAAAAATTTAAAATTTGATAGCAAATATGTTAGTAATGGTAAAAGTTATTCCACAATACCCAAAACAAAATATAGTTTATCTTGCATAGTAGATTCTCAAAAGTAAAATATATATGTATGTAATCAGCTTATAAATGTAGATGCAGCAGGCTTTGGAAATCTCAACAGCACCAAAGTGAGCAAATTTGACACCCTATTGCACCAACTGTGATTACACAGGGTGTCTCGGAATGCAATATTCTAATAGCCTTACTCCTCCTCTGGTACATTTTCAAATCATCAGAATACTTTACAGGTTGTGACATTATTACCGAGGTTTTTGCAATCGGCCCCCTGTGCGCTGTTTTAAAAATTTTTTCAAATGTGAATTTTTATGTCTCTTGGTTCAGGTTTTAATATTTGACCAATATGTTTTTTGCGAAGTTCTCTTGCAATTCGTCGTAGTTTACAATTTTGCTATACGCCTTTATGTGTGAATCAGAGTCTGTAAGGAATTTATATTTCCATTGAGTCATAAATGGAATGAAATGAAATAAGCAACAACATGATATCTTGTCATTTTGGCTTCATATTGGTAAAGGCGGACAATTCAATAGTTTCGAGACCGGCCTGAAATATGAGTTGCATAGTGTCGTGTTATGTCTTAAATCAGTATTCTGTGCAGTAAACATGTGGGCAAAAAATAACAACGAAAACATTGTTCGAACTAATGCAAGTAATGAACGCTTAATAAAGGATCCTGAGTTTATAATTTTGCGCTTATAAATGATCCAAATTATCAAAATAGTTGTAAACAATCGAATATTTAAACTTTTTTTAACAGATATTGTTTTCGAGATAGCTTAGTTTATGTACCCAAACTCATTAGTTCAAAGAAATGTTTATCTCAGAAAATAAGTTGGTCTTGCCTACATTATTTTCAGCAATGATTTTTGTAGATATTTGTCTCCGACATACCCTTTATGCCAATCCGTACTCATACTACTTTAATCATCAGACTCTAATAGGAGACTTTATTTGCTAACTGTAGAGTTTAAATTACTTTTACCACAATAATTATTTCAACTTTTATTAGTTTGAACATTTCATTTAAATTTGTATTCCAATTAAAAGTCTTGACAAACAAATTTGCCATAAAATGGTGTTCTAAATAAAACTTTTCAAAAAGCAATACCAACAATAAATTAATATATGTACATATGTATACACTTCACAACTAACTAAAATTTGTTGTGACCACAATAATAAGTATCTCCAAAGAGTGTGTGAATAAGGGGTGGTGTTCCCGGCACCTTGACGGCAACACCGAAGCAAATGTTATTGATGTGCTTTGCAACTAAAGTTTTTAATTACTTTTTCTATATCCGACACTATATTGTTTTGTTTTTTGGTCTCTGTTCTTGTAAATTATTTAATACTATTTTAACATATTGTCAAAACCATAATAGAGTGCAAATGTAACTTATCAGACATATTGGAAGACATCAGCAAATTATACCAGAACTTTATTGAAACGAATTAACTGTGATATGGTGGAATTACTAGACGGTAACCACTCGTTTAAAGAGCTTATTTCATTTTATCATATAATTTTTCGTTGCAGTTGTCAAACTCATATGACCTTCGAATTTGAATTTTATGACTGATTTTATTTTATTTAGTTAGTTAATGTATGAGAGTTCATACTACAAGCCTACAAGGTTAGGATCATTTTGCGAATTGTAAAATGTTTGGTTTTTGTTGGAATAATGGACTGTTTATTTAAGCACACTCACTGGCAAGACTAGATTCGAACTCCGTGACAAGGTTATCATCAGATGCCTACCTACTGTGCCTGAATTGATACCATCGGTTGATAATCAATCGTATGTACTATACAAACTGATTTATCCAATTTACATATCCGAATTAGTATCGATCGAAGATCCCAAAGTATCAACACTCACTGAAAGGCCTGTAGTTCCAACACAAGAAAATAATGCTCTTTTCTCCATGTTCTTGTTTTCCTCTTATATTCTCACAGTGGGGAGTGCTGAGGTGAGAACTAATCTGTTTCACAGTATTTTTCTGTGAGTATAACTTTTTGGTGACCGGGCTGGTGTCAGTTACGTATGTACTATGTTCGAATTATAATTTTATGACTGATTTTGTTAGTTGTAGGTAATGAACGAGAAGTTCATATTATAAGCTTATAAGATCAGGAACCTAATGTCTGTTACGTTCATGGATTTTGAATTGTATAACCGATTTTGCTAGTTTTAGTTAAGGTATGAGAAGCTCATACTACAAGATTACAAGGTCAGGAACATTTTCTAATTGAAAAATGATTGGTTTTTGTTGGAATAATGGACAATTCAGTTAAGAACACTCACTGGCATGACTAGTTTCTAACTCCGTGACAAGTTCAACATCAAATGCCAAACTACAGTGCCTGATTTGATACCATTGGTAGATCATTAATCGAATATATATACAAACTCTAATGTGCATTTTACATATGTGAATTCATGAATCATGAATATGTTGTCAGGCAATAAGAAAAATAAACAATTGGAAACACGCACTCACAAATAAAACACCAAAAAATCAAATGGACGCAATAAATTTGGATGGAGAAATTAACAGCAGCAATTCCGGAAAGTAGTATGTATTATAATGCAAAAGTATTATGTTCTAAATGTGATTTTGTTTCTTTTTCGCAGCAAAAGTCGTAGAGTTTGGTCGCACGCAGCGACTGTAGCCCTTCTGGGATGCTTATGGACGCCGCAAGGATGAATTTTCTCACACCAGACGAAAGAAATTTGCATGGCAAAATGTAGCCCAGAACTTAGGACGTGAAACTGTAGTGGTAGGCAATTTAACTTATATTTGTGTCCAAAATTAAATATGCAAATATTTCAGATGGAACCCGTAAATGCTGTAATGTGCCAAAACAAAATAAAGTCTTTGCTTAGAGCATATAAAGAAGCAAAAGACAACGGCAATCGGACTGGGGCTGGGAGAACTTATGTTCCATATGAAAAGCAGCTCGATGAGTTGTTTGGGAACAGACCGATAGTTGGACATGTGCATAGCCTGGCACTTTTTGGTGAACCCACGACTCCTCTTACAACCTCATCAAAAGAAGAGACCTTGGTAGATATTTCGATGCAATCGGGCAGCAGAGATAAAAGTGCTACTAAATACTTAAAAACAAAATTAAAACTAAAAAAAGATTATTTAGAAAAATAACTAGAACTTCATAGAAGAGGTAACGAAGACAAGGAAAGACGACATAGAGAGAAAATGAAACTGCATTCAAATTTAGTTGTTTTATATCCTCGTTATGTTTAAAGTTGTATTTTCCTTTAAGGCTGTAAGAGATCATGTGTTCTCCGGTTGCCGCGGGTGGGATTCGAACTCACATTCGCTGGACTATCGTTTCGATGTTTGTGAAGCATCATCTTCAGCAGCGTCTAGCCCGTTAAGCCACGACGCTGTGTATTTACACAAGTCACTAACCGAAAACATTTATTGATTGTGTGCAGAGTGATTGTTGTCGCTACTTACACATTGCTTTCCTACTTACACGCACTGATGCAGAAGATTTTGCAAGTTATATTTATAGAACGAACTATTATAATTGTAGTTGTCTCGTTCTGTTTTGGTTTGGCCCTACCATATGTTTCAAATTTAGTTGTTTTAATAAATAAATTTATTTAATAAATAAAAAATAACTGAATAATGACAAATATAAAGCTTAATTTTCTTTTATTTATAATAAATTTAAAAGTTCGATATGTAGAAACAACGATTCGCGAGTATTACTGCTTTCTAGAGTTTCCCTCACCCCATGTTGTCTTTGTGACACTTCGTTGTTGTCATCCATATTTTCCTGTCCTTCGTCCAAATCAATTTCTACATCTTCATTCATCATACACATATTATGTAGAATGCATGCTGCTGTTATAAGATTAATAACACTGTTCAACGACCTGTGCTCCGTGAAGAACTGTATCCTCCTAAATCTGGCTTTCAGCAAGCCAAAGGCGTTTCCACTACAACTCTTGTGGCTGAAAGTTTTGCATTAAAACTGTTTTGACCACGAGTGAGTCTTCCGTTGTCCTTGTACGTTGTTACAAGCCAGCTTGTAGATGGATAAGCTGAGTCACCCAAAATAAAATGTCTGCAAATAAATCACCTTGAGAACTTTACTTAATCTATTTTCGATTTCCTTCTAATTACCTTTCTCCGAAAAAGGGTCCATTTTCTTGAATTTTGTGGTAAAGAGCAGATCCTCTCAGTGCTCTGCTGTCATGAAGGGATCCAGGCTCTCCAACATTAATGTCTAAAAATGCCTTTTTAGCATTGACAACTGCCTGGAGCTTCAAAGAATAAAATTGTTTCCTATTATAATAATCTTCTTTATTTGCCGAAGGTGGAACGCCAGCCATGCTTTCAAAGGATTGAGTTGTTTCAAAATTTGATGGTCATTTGAATTGAACGAATTAATTGAATTGATGAATTTCACAACTCTATTAATAGCTTTCCAAGCAGTATAGTTCGATACTCCAAACATGTTTCCCAACGTTCGATATGGTTCCGTATTAGCAATATACCAAAGGAACATGTAAACTTCCTCATCCGCTCCTATTGACCTGAACAGAGGGAAAAGGGTAACAAAAAAAATCGAATTTTTAAAGGTTTCTGCCATTTTGATCTTGAAGATGAAGTTTTTGATTTTATATGTTCTTTATGACAAGAGCTACTTTCCCTCAGGGAGTAAATCAAAATTCCGAACGGGTTGCAAGATATGAGCCTGACAAAATTATCACTTTTTGCAAAAATGACACCGAGGCCCCAAATATTTGAAGGCCCATAAAAAAGTGCATGACTTTGGGCAAAACTGGGATACACGGGTCTCTGGTTTTGGTCTTTTATCACGTAGTGGTGTCCGTATATGGATACATTTCCATGACAGTAAAATAGCTACAGCAGACAAAAATTTACTGAAACTTAAAATACACATAACCAAATTTTGCAAAACGACGTTGGCTGTTGCCTCAAACACACAAGATGATTATTTCTGCATTGACTGCGGTGCACACACAATTTCTTGTCGACAGAATCGTCATTTGGAGAAAAATTACTAACGACTGTTTTACTTTAAGCAAATGTTCTGGTAGCAAAATCAACAGTCAATGCAACGACTGAAGTCCCCACAGAACAGTGTTGAAATTGGTGAATTATTTTCATTGCTAAACTGATTTACTGACTGCGACTGCAAAAATGATCCAGACAAACTGAAATGAAACCGCCCACACACAAAATGATTTCGTCTACAACGACTGCGACTTATAATTGGTATCCGACAGCAACAGTCATTCGGAGAAAGTTGACTTACCACAGCGTGCCTCTAAGCAAATATTATTTAAATATTTCCATGTATTCAACATCTGGAAAAAAGTCGGTATTAATGTTTTTTTCTTCTAAAACTTATGAACTTCATATTTTGAATTACATCAAAGATTTTGCGTTGTGCTTTCATATTTTTTTCAACACATGTGCGCAAAATTAGTAATAATGGTAATTATTATTTCACGAAGCACCACTTAGGTAATTGGTATTTGCAATTTCACTTGCTGCAAGTGCCAAATATTTACTGCCTTCCAAATGCATCTTCTCCACTTTTGCCTGCAATATACCAAGTCTTAATTGAAAAGTTGTTTCATTAATATCTGCCACCAATCCCCAACCAAGTCGTGATTTTATTCTTTCTTCTACTCCATCAAGATCACTAGGAGACCTATCAGCTGATATAACCAATTGTTTATTTTGTCTATCAATGCATTGAATAACTATGTCCAAAAATCCTCTTGTTTACTATTTTTACCACTTGCACATCATCTACCATCAATTCATCTACCGATCTAAATTGCTCTTTAAATAACATACTAGCGGCATTCATGCAAACGTGAAAGCCGAGAACCTTTGCTCAGCGCAAGTTTCCCTCGCACCGTTGCATGAGGCACCAAGTAAAGTTGCTCAGCGTAGTTGTGCTCAAAACCATATCAGCTGACCAAGATGGATACATAAGGTGGTAGCAGTAGCAATTGCATGCATGTGTACTTTTTCAACGTTTCTAGTGCGATCACCTTATTTATCCATCCTAGTCAGATGACAACGAAATGTCAAAAGTTTACACGTTTCTCCATCCCACGTTTGCGCGGCAAATTTGCCTCGAAAACTTTCCACATTTGAGCAAGTCGCTTTGTATGGGAAATTTGTTTGTTTTGATCTTTGCTGTGCAAGTTTACGATGTTTTCGAGTTTACGAGGTTCTTTCGAGCTTTCATGAAGACCACTACTATCTTTGCTTCGCAGCGCTGTAATATATTGGTACATGAATTTCTCTGGTGATAAATATACCACTTTTCTTTTTGCTGCTGGGGAATTGACTATGTGCCAAGCTATAGCTTGCATTAAATGTGTTTTACTAAGTCCCACTACAACAAACTAAAATCATCCCTTAAAGTGTAAACAAACATCAAAAGTAATAAAGTGAGAAATTATTGTTATACGTGTTGAAAAAGTGATTTAAATACTTTTTTTTGTAAAATTAAAACCGTGATTGTGGTACAAATGCGTTGTAAGTTTTACGCCAATTATATGTGGAACATTTTCAAGAATAAAACTTCTATGGACTCTGAAACGGTCATACTTGGCGGATGATAAGGACTCATAGAGACGCGATAGCACGTCCAAAAAAAGGGTTATTAGAAATAAGTTGTTTATTATTGTTTGTTTTTCAGTGCCCACCAATACCAGGAACCTGGAACGATGATTAAGAGAGGTGACATTTGGCGAATGATGAGGACTGGAAGCACCAACTACGGGCAAACATATAAACTTTCAGAGAGGCGCGTGAGCGGTTCTAAAAAAATACTGATATAAAAACCTTTTTATTATTGTTTTGTTTTCAGTGACCACCAGTTCCAAGGGACCTGGAGCGATGATTATGAGAGCTGACACTTGGCGGATGATGAGGACTGGAAGCACAAACCACGGGCAACATATATAAACTTTCAAAGAGATGCGTGAGCGGATTTAAAACAAATTCTAATATAAAAAATTTTTTATTGATCATTGAAAAAAAAACAATAATAAACAACATGATCTCTTACAGCCTTAACGGAAATTACAACTATAAACAACTTATTTATACTAAAAGTTTTGGTTGAACGTGTTCTCGCGTCTCTATAGGTGTTTAGATATATTGTCCACAGCTGTCTCTAGAGGTCCTCATCATCCGCCAAGTTTCACCGTTCCAGAGTCCATAGAATTTATCTTCTTGAAAATATTTCACATATAATTGGCGTAAAACTTACAACGCATTTGTACCATAATCACGGATTTAATTTTAGTTAAATCACTTTTTAATTTAGTTAAATCACTTTCTAAACACTTATGAGAATAATTTCTCACTTTATTACTTTTAATGTTTGTTTACACTTTAAGGGGTGATTTTTATCACTTTGGTTTGTTATCGGCGTGAAGTTAACAAACCAAAGACAACAAACTAAATTTTTTTGAGAGAGAAACAGACTATTTTGCTAGAGAATGCAAGTCCTTTCCGAGATAGTCTAGAAATTCTGCTTTTAGTATTGCCAGGCAATAATGATGCTCCATTAACTTCATTAGGTGGTATCACTAGCTTGTCATAAGGGATTACCATTTAATTTAATTTTTACCGTAAATTTAATAAATATGGTAGCACTATTAGTATTTGACAATTGCAAATAATTCCAAATTATCTTTACGGTAACGATAACAGACTAAATTGACATTTCCAACAAACTAAAAGCATCCCTTAAATAAACAATCACAAAATCAAAAATAATAAAGTGCAATTAAATAAAAGGAATGTTTAACACAGTTAAATAAATAAACTTTAAGCAAATAATATTAAAAAAAAGGTAATAACAAATTTTTTAATTTCATTTGTTTTCAGTGACCACAAATTCCAAAGGAAATGGGACAAAGATTCCATGAGACGTTAAATGTATTCGCCTCGTTTGAATGTCCTTATCGTTCAGAATCCTCTTATACTCAGCCGTCCAAACAATCCTAGTCACCATGAAGCTCTAAAATAGTTTGCCAAGGGGCGACAGAAGCGATATCGGCCAATAGCTCCCACTCCTCCACAAGGCTTTGGTATAGCGATCGTAACCGATTCAGGCAGTGGTTAGAAAGTTCCACATAGCGTCAGTAACACGCTTCAGGACCACATCAGGGCTCCCATCCAATCCACTAGACCTACCATTAGGTCTCCACCGTAACGCAACACCAACCTCGGCAGGTTCTACAAAGCCATTCCGGAGCCCACCATTAACGTAAAACGTTCTCCATCCACGCCGAAAATCCGTCCGTGGCACCACCGCCCATCGCCGGAGGATCTCCCTGGATGCAATCAGCAAGGAGGTTAGCCTTGTCTCTATCGATCACAATCAGGGAATCATCAGAATCCAAACGTTCAGGAATAGGCCTCCTGGCCTTAACGCCCGCAGCGGTTTTCACCCTCCGAAAAGTCCATCTGTTCAATTTTATACCGCGGAAACACGCCGCCCTGCTGTTTGCTTCAAACTCATGTATGGATCCCCGGATGATCATATCGAGATTGCGCACAATAGCCCGAACCGTTATCGCCCTACCAGCATCTACGGTCCTGTCGATTATCTGCCGAAGCCGATTCTTCTCCCGTATAAACTCCAAGATTTACCGGGGAAGATTACAGAGTCCCATATGCCCCGTAGGAACCTTAGGCATAGACGCTTCTACAGTCACAAGCCACACCAACAAACTCGACACAGGAGTCGATTTCTGAGTTTGTTACACTCTTATCGATCGGGATTTCGCTCCTTCCCAGCCCTCCCTCGAGTATCCGGTTGAACCGCCGTTGATTCAACCGGTCAAAATTGTAAAAAGTCGGTTGCTCACGTTGACCGAAATCCCCGCGCTCCAGCAGCAATTCCACGACCCTATGCATCGATCCGCAATCATTCGTCGTCAACTCGCTCCCCACGGTATCACGTGACGCTACCCCCGAAGAGACCAGAAGCTGGTCGATATACTTCGCCGAAGTAGCACTTATCCTAGTTGGGCGCCTAGTTGGTACTACAATAATGTCAGGGCAACCAGTAAGGAAATCCTGGATTGCACTGCCACGAGTGATCGTCGAGTCGCCCCCAGCTAGCATGGCTAGTATTAAAGTCAGCTCCTATCACCAGGTCACCCTGACTAGCTAGAGTCGAAAGGGGCTCCGGCTGTACATTGTCAAATTCGCCTCCCGGCATGAGGTATATCGATACCACAGTCAGTGTAGACCCATCCCCCTGTGAACACGCACGCACGTATTTTCAATATCTTCCAGGTCCAATAACACCCTTTCGTGGTGTATTGAAATACGCACGACTGTTCATTTGCTAGTTTGATGAGCAACTGACCGTTTATTTATCATTATTGTTTACAGAACCCTGTAGTAAATAAAGTAATCGGTTGATAAACTAACTATAAATTAACTATTTTGCAAATGACTACAAATTGGTGTAAACCTCATGCAGATATCAACCAAACATATTGCATAGAAACACACGTAAGAAATAAATAAAAGCAAAATAAGTAAATGAAAAGAAAATAAGAAAACAAAAGAAGCGTGTTATGAAGTCAAATGTCACAAGTCAGTCGAAGCAAACGAGGACTTAGAGGTAAACAGTGTTCAATATTAATCAAGCGGGAAAAAACTAATTAAATATTGAAAGATTATAATAAAATTAATAAAAGTGATATTGGTATATTATAAAATAGTTAATTAAAAATGGAAATAAAAAATGTACAGTAAAAGAAAAATATGTACAAAAATTAAGAAAAGAGAATTGTGGAAAAAGTGTCAGGAAAAAAACAATGCGGCAATTAAGAATGTTTTTCCAATATTTTTCATCTTACTTGGTTTCATTACAAGTTTTATTTTTAGTCATAAAATGTAATGTAATTTTCATTTAATGAAAATGAAATTTAATGAAATTGTAAAAAGATGCCTTATTTGTATATTTTCTTATATATTATAATAATAATTTCTGTATATAAAAATGCATAATACATAATTTGACTGAATGAAAACTGTTTACTAATGAGTTAAAAAAAGAGTGGTTTTTAAATAATAATTTACTAATTAACTATAAATTGGTTGAAAAATAAGTAATTAGTAGTCAGTTAAAAAGTAATGCAGAGATGACCAATTGACTATCGCCTATGTCATGCCCATGTTAAAATAGTGACGACTAGATGTGGTTATTAAAAAACCGGTTTGAAATTACTTAAAAATGTGCTTGACTTCCTACAGGGAAGTGGTTTAATTACTAATACTAATGCAAGAAAGAGAGCGTATGATGTAGACGTATATTAAACTGACAACGAGAAATATAGTTGTCAGCACATTGCTATTTATCGTGTGAATTGGGCAGGTAAGCATTTGTCTGGTGTTGGACATCATAGTACTGTAATGATAAAGGTAATGATGTCTAGACATGATGGCATTACCTTGCGCGTGTGAATGCAAAGAATAAATTTTAAATAATATATTTCTGTCCTCATTTATAGTTTTTTATAAATTTATTATATATATTTATCGGAATTCTAATCATTATAATTTTATAGTGCTTATATTAATTTTTCTTATTTCAATATTTTTTTTCATTAATTTAATATAGTTTTATTTATTAAATATCCTTATTCTATTTTTATGGATTATTGCTGAGTTCCCATTGTTGTTATGCACAGTTATAATATTCTTATCGTCTATTCCTATTATTTTAAAAGGACCTAAATATATTTTATCTAATTTATGTCCAGTTTCGTTTCGGATTAAAACAAGATCGCCCACGCGTGTGTCTACATGGTTTGAGTTTCCCTCTGATCTTGTCTTCCTTATCAATTTGACGTTCTCAAGTGGACTTGCAGCTCTTCGCTGAGCCACTTGTAATCTGAATTTTACTTGTATACAAGTTCTATATGATTTTCATTGACAAAGTCTATGACCGGTGGCATTTTTCCAAAGACAAATTCGAATGGGAAATTTCCATGTGTACAAGAAGGTGTGGTATTCTAGCAATACACGAAGAATTTTAACCATGTATCCCAGTCGGATTTGTCGGTGGATACATATGTTATCAAATTCTCATTTAACGTTCTATGGGATCTTTCCACTGTACCAAGGGTCTCATGATGGTACGCCGTTGAATTTAGTTTCTCAATTTTCATTAATCAACAGAGTTCATTTAGGACCTGGTTCATATACTCGGTTCCCATATCCGTGAGTATTTTAGTCATTGGACCATATATCAAAATGAATACTTCAAAAATCGCTCTTGCAACATTTTTAGCGGATTTTTTATTGATCGGTATTTCACAATGAGGTATTTCGTCAAATCGCAAACAATCGTAACCAAATACTCATATCCCGACTCTGCTATGGGTAAGGGTCCCACTGTATCTACTATTACTATATCAAATGCCCTTGTCGGTGTGGGCGTTAATATGAAAAGTTATTTAACCCTCAATCCTGATTTGTTTCCTTGACACTTATCACATTTTCTCCATATCGAGATATGTCTCTTGTCATATTCTTCCAGACATATCTTTGTTTGATCTTTCGAAGCAAACGGGTTGTTCCGGGGTGTCCACCCCATATTGGATCGCCATGATATTTTTGCATGATCCTAGTTTTATCGGAATTCGACTCTATCTTTGTTAGAGCTGGTACGAGTACTATTTTCAACTTCCTACGAATTCTATAGCCGGTAGTTTTAAATGAACCAATGTGTACACGTTTAAACAATTCATCATTTAATGAGAATTGTAAAGTCGAGAGGCCGATATTTTTAGCTATTTTTTCAAGTTTTGGAAAAAGTTGATCTAAATCAATAGTTCCATTAATAATTGGGTTTCGCAACTCGGAAAGCTTATTCTTTCCGCGACGGATAACTAATTTATCCTTTGCAAAATGCAGTTGTGGCATTTTGCAGTACTCTAATGTATTAATCGCCTGATACACTTTAACCATTTCCGTTATTCCTTTTTCATCTAAAGTTGTTTTGCCGTTAGTATTTTTCAGTTTGCTTTATTTCTGTAACCTAGTAGTTACTTTAAAAATATTGTTAACTTCATTATTCCGTATGTCCAAGAATTCAATCCGCGACAGCGCATCCGCTGTGTGATTCTCCTTACCCCTGATGTATTCAACTACAAAATCGTACTCTTCTAAATCGAGTCTCATTCGGGTTAATTTTGAAGATGGGTTTTTCATCGAGAATAGATACGTTAGCGGTTTATGATCACTTTTAACCCAAAACTTACTACCGTAAATGTACGGTCTAAAATAATTTATCGCCCAATGTATGGCTGCCAGCTACTGGAGTTATTACTTTCTCCTTTCGTGAAGGCTCTAGATGCACAAGCCACTGATAATTGAGTACCTTGACATTCCTGGCTTAAAACAGCTCCGCGAGCATGTTTACTTGCATCTGCAGTTTGTAACGAACCGCTTAACCAGACTTCATCTTTTCTTGGCCATTGCTACCTTTTAAACCGGCTTAGCTCATGGCTAGGGGGTGTTCTTGCCTGAAAGGATGGATCACGGCCTGTTACCATAATTATAAAATTTGTAGGTAGCTATTAACCGAATATAAATATAGATCGATAACTCAAACCCCACTCCATGACCTACCAAAATTTAGCTAAGTAAAGGCCATAAGAAGTATTGGAAGCATAAAAGATGTTAACTTCTAGACAGAATGAGTTGAATGTCGTAGGCTGAATTGAGATAATGACAAGCCTACAGTCAAAAAATACGTCCTGCACACAGCACCAACGCTTGAACCACAATCACAACAAATTCCAAATCTTTCCTTTTCGCTCCGCAACCGTACTTTTTTTTCTCCAATGCAGCAAAAGCCTTCCTTAGCTAAAATCTTCCAATCAGCTTTTCTATCGCAACCTTTTTTCCCCCTCAGCAGTTCTCCCCAAAACCAAATTTTTTTTCTTTTTGATTTTTTTCATTTTCGACAACAAAACAAAAACCCCCTTTTCTTTTTTTGTTTTTCAAAAAACCCAACCCCAACTCAAACCATAAATAAAACTATTTTCGGGTTCCTCAATTATATTGGCCTCAAGTATAGTCCATATTCCTTTATATAGCGAAACTTGACGTCACAAGTTATACAAAATTCCCTATCGAAATCGGAATATTGTAATATCTTAGGACTTAATAGTTGATCTTTAAGATATTTGAAGGACTTTTGACATTATCGAGTCCATTCAAAAGAAACATTCATTCTAGACAATCAAGTTTCATCTCCATTCCTCGGCACTGCATAATTTTGTATTATCGAAAATTAGCTTTCATTCGGTAATATACTCTTGTCCGTACACTTACGTCCTAGAAATGTAACTTCACGACGAAAAGTGAACATTTGTCGGGATGCAATTTCAGCTTGTACTTCCTACATATGCCAAAAATGTCCCTCAAATTACGTAGCATGTGGTTAGTAGAGCAACCGATGATGATCAAGTCATCCATATACAAGAAAGCTTGTGACGGTTTCAATCCTGAAAATGATAGTGACATCATTCTTTGGAATGAATTCGGAGCGATTTTTATACCATACGGTAGTCTTTTGAACTGGAAGGAACCTTTTTTCCGAAGAAAATGGTGTGATGTTTCTCGAATCTTCTTCCAATTGAACATGTTAAATCTAAACATGAAAAAAATTTGGCTCTACCTAGCTGATCCAATATATCGTCTACACGGGGTAGTGGATATTTGTCAGCTACTAATTTATAATTGATCCCTCTATATTCAACAACTAGTCTCCATCTCTTCTGCACCGCAATTCTGTAACTTTTTAAGGACAAAAATCGATCGTTAAATTGTCAAAATTCAAAAATTTCAATACAAAAATTTCGAATTTTGTCAATTTAACTACCGATTTTTATCGTTAAAAAGTTGCAGAATTCCGGTGCAAGTCTGTTCCCGGTAACGCTTGTTTCGGAACCAGTAAGATTTGGCGGTTATAGTCCGAAACAGATGGTTCGACTATTTCATCATCTATTAGTTTAGTTATCTGTCGATCAATTTCCGCTTTTTGAGTATGCGGAATTCTATAATTCTTTATAAATACAGGCTTCTCATCACTTAACCTGAGCTTTTGCTTGTAAAAATAATTCACGCTTATCTTCTCTGTTTCCAACGCAAAAATGTCAATAAATTAAGAGCATAACTTTCTCAACTCTTCTTTGACAAATATAGGAAAATTATTGGAGAGTCTTCTTAATTTTTCGCCATTACTCTGTGGATTACTGGTCAGCTGGACCATATTGTAGTCGTCGAATTCCAATATAGTCGAATTCCAATATCTTGAGTGAAATTAGCCTGTCTCAGGATAATCATATCTTGTTCTCCCTCATAATCTAGAATGCACTTGTACTTTGTTATAAAATTCATACCTATTATACCATCTACAGGGATTGGAAAATTATCCTCGACGACATGATATTCATGTCCTATGAGAATATCTCCAATTTTCAACAATCCTTGACCTACACCACTGAGGTTTGTGGTGATGGCATCATCTATTTGTTCGTTAAGAACTTTCCCGAGTTTGATAACTGAAACATCTGCGCCGGTATCAATTAGAAAAGTTGATCTTCCATTATTCAATGAGGATCGACAACTGAGGTAACTGTAGAGACCTATATTCATGTTGTAGATTTTGACACTTAATCTAGATTCAGGGGTGCTTGTTCGTTTCCCGAGTTGTCCTCGGTTACAAGCCTCATACTCGGGTTTCTGTTATTATTCCGGTAACTACCACGGCCTCTGCCATGATTATTGGTACCGTTACCCCGATATCAATTACTATCGCGATTATCATTACCGCGTCTATTGCCATAATTACCGTTTCTATTACCTCGATGATATCCCCGATATGGCCTATTTCCCCGTAGGTTGATGCCATAATATAGGATTGAGTTAGGTTGTCCGAATGTTTCAGTGCAACTATTAACAAACTTGGCCATAACCTCGTTCATATTTGAAAAGTTGCCTGATTCCATTAACAGATTGACGTTCTCGTTTGTCGCGTTCTTTACTATAGCCCTGACCGCAGTCTTAGTGGCGTATGTGCTAGCAAGTTGGGTAGGTAGTCCATCTGATATGTATGCGCTTTCCAACCTCTTCGCAACGTCTTCCACCTCAGTGGCGTAAGAGTTTGCATTTTTATTTTGCTGCCGCACATTCATTAATTTGGCTGTGACTATATCCACAGTTTCGCCTTTGATAGATGCTTTCAGTTTTGTTATAACACCTTGTAAGTTTGACTCCGTGGATATCAACTTCCGCGCTGTCCCTTTCAACTTAGTTTTCAATAAGTCAGCCACTGCATCATGAGATCCCTTAAAGGAATCTACTAAATTCAGCGCGTCAACGAAACTTTTTAAATTTTCGGCATTTCCATCATACTCTGGGAGTAGCCGGGAGGCGGTTGAGAGAAATTCTATTACGGTCTGTGCCATTCGTATTTTTCTTGGTTTCTTTACTACTTGGCTGTTCAAATATTATCTCCCCGTGGATTTCTTGAGTATCTTTGTGTCTTAATGTTGTCCTCTCATGTAGAGTTAGAGGAATTGTTATTTCAACTCCTTTTCTTGATGTAAGTGCTACCAATTTCTCTCTAGTATCTGCATAAAATGAGTCAGCAGCTGCTTTATGGCCTATTGTAAACCGCGAATAATTGACGTTTAGAAGAATTCGGATGTTCTCAAATGTATCTACCAGAAATTCAACGTGTTTTTACACTGTTTCATCTTTCGTCGGCCTGTCTGTGTTCAGGCACTTGTAAGATTTATCAAATGTTCTTTGATTAGCCTGGCACTTTGTACGGTTTCTTGCCAGTTCATTTTCGCGATTGATAAGGTTGTACTAAGGCTAAACTGCATTTAGGTCGTTAGCTACCAAAAAAGTTATTTTATAATATTTCCTGAGCGAACGTTTGTGGAACTGGTATATGGATGTCAAATATTGCATAGCCCAAATTGCAATTATTATTATAAAGTAAATTTTTGTGGACGACTCTACCGCAATTATTTTGACTGTTAATGACATTTGCATTAGGCTTATAAATTTTTGACTCCTGACCACCCATGGTATTTCAAATCATTAATTTCCATTGTTATGTTTGTTTTGTTTTAATTTAAATTAGAGAATAATAGATTCAACCATTTTACACAGAAAAATTTCTACCGTAAAGAAAAACAATATTTTAATAGACTATAAATTTAAAAAGTAAATTAAAACAAAAAGTTATTTTCTCGTCCCTCTTCTCGTTCTTGTTGTTTTTTTTCGCAGCCCTGGCACTCAGGATTTTGTTTCCATTTCTAATATTTATATTAATAGTGTCAGTTGGTTTAATCTTAAACTGATTTCTTAACTTGTTTTAAGCACAATTATCGTTTTTTTTATTTATTTTTTTCGTTCTATTGGTTTCTTCACATTGAAATAGTTCGATATCACCGGTTTCGGTTTCTTTTCAGCTACTGCTCACGTTGAGCTTACTTCATTAAGTTTGCTTTTTTTTTCTTCTTCACTGTAGCTCAAGTGCATGGTGCTTTTTTTGAAGATTCGAAATCGCGTCTTTGAAGATTTTGCCGATATCTTTGTTACGTTTTTTTAAATTAATGTTTTAAGAAAGTGTTTAAATTTAGTTGTGGTTTTTTGTTTATTTTATTATTTTGTGTCACTTTTAGTTTTAAATTACTTTACAACTTTCATGGTTGTTAGTCAAGTTGATTTGGAAAATTCAAATTTTTATCAAGTATTTTCAAATTTCACTTTGCCATGTGTTGTTTTCTTCATAAGTATTATTTTTTTTAATTTGGCAATGGCCATGGTTGCCCTTTTTTTTATCATCTTTTCTCTTCATAAGTATTTTTTTAACTAGGCAGGATCGCCATGAAATACGCACGGCTGTTCATTTGTTTGTTTAATGAGCAACTGCTCGTTTATTTATCACTATTGTTTACAGAAGTGGTTTAATTACTAACACTAATCTAAGGAGGAGAGCGTAACATGTACACGTATGTTATCGTGTGAATTCGCCAGGTAAGCGTTTGTCTGGTGTTGGACATCATAGTACTGTTTCATCGTGAGAACAGGTAAAGGTAATGATGTCTAGACATGATCGCATCACCTTGCGCATGTGAATGCAAATATGTATTCACACCACAGTATGTTCTCCTGCACGAAGAACGCGGTGCCGCCACCCTGGCCCCTGTGCCTGTTCTGTTGATGAACAACAAATCCATTGAAGCTCAACTTGTGAGTAGCGGACAGTTTATGTTGAGCTACAAGAACTATGTCAGGGCTAAGCCCGTCCATAAACACTTTAAAACAATGTCTCCTGTGGATGGACACAAGAGAGTTCACATTAGCAAAAATGCATTTAACGTCCCTGGGTATGAGACAGTGAAAGGATTTCAGCATCTCTGGAATAATTAATGTATTATTCATGCGGCCGAAAGGCGGCCAATCTCAGTCATACAAGAGACCAAGTCCCTGCTGGAAAGTCGGCGACAATCGTCGTCACCAACACCGAGCCCCGCGGCTCGTCCTACGGAATTAACTCCAGGGCGAGCCGCTGAATGGTCAGCTTCACAATTCGTCGTGAATAGGACTCTCAGGTAGTTAAGGACTTCGGTATTCCCAATTCGTTCGTCCCCAACCGAAAGGTCAGGTTCAAATGTCCTCGCACTACGAAACAGCAATCGCCGTTTGCCCTTGATAATCACACTTGCCAACGTTCAGCTTCAGCCTCCACTTGTCGACATATCTCGACAGAACCTCCAGGTACTCACTGGCAACAAGTAAATCGTCAGCATATACCAGTAGCAGCCCGCCATCAGGTGGTTCTGGCAAATCACTGACAAAGACGTTGTAGAGTACAGGACTTAGGAGTGAACACTGGGGCACTCCCACCACATCTCTAACGCTGCGCCCTTTAAGGAAACTAGCCACTATCGTACAGGTGTCCATATCGATTCCCATTCTCACCATTTTGTATTGATTCCGTCTTCCCAGACCGAATCGAATGCTCTGGCTACATCGAGACCCACCGTGATGGTGGCATATCTCTTGTTCAATGTCCGAGTCAAACAGCGTCCGAAGACGATGAGCACATGAGACGTTGAATGTCCTCGCCGAAAACCAAATTGGTTATCTTTGAGGATCCTCTTGTCCTAAGCCGTCCTAATAATCCTTGTGAAGGTGGAGCTCTAAAATAGTTTGCCAAGGGGCGACAGAAGCGATATCGGCCTATAACTCCCACTCCTCTTGGAGTCAGCACCCGGCTTTGGTAGCCGATTCAGGTAGTGGTTAAAAGGCATTGGAAGAAAGTTCCAGATAGCGGCATTAGCCCGCTTCGGGAACACATCAGGGACCCCATCCAATCCAGTAGACCTACCACTAGGTCTCCAGCGTAACGCAACACCAACCTCGGAAGGTTTTACAAAGCCATTCCGGAGCCCATCATCCACGCAAAACCATGGCGTCTTCTGCAAAGGGCACAGCCGGCTTTTATCGCCTGAAGGGAATCCTTCACTGTCGCGTGACAGTGTGTAAGGCTCAGAAGAACCGCGTGACACAGTATCACAACTGCAGCGCTTCGGTCATGTTTCGACCAAATGCGGCATGCCGTTTCGGTGTTTCAAATGCAGTAGTGAACATGGCCCTGGTAAGTGCACTATACTTTCCAAGGAAGTGGAAGTGCAAAAAATGGATCCGATAACCCGAACCGTTATCGCCCTACTAGGATCTCGGGTCCAGTCGATTATCCGCCGAAGCCGATTCTTCTCCCGCATAAATTCCAGAATATACGGGGGAAGTTTATGGAGTCCCGTAGGAACCTTAAGGATAGAGGCCTCCATAGCCCCACGAAAAGACTCGATACAGACTCGATACAAGAGTCGATTTCTGAGTTTAGGACATTCCTATCGATCGGGAGTTCGCTCCGTCTTAGCCCTCCCTCGGTACCCGGTTAAACGCAAACGATTCATCCGGTCAAAATTGTAAAAATCGGTTGCTCACGTTGACCGAAATCCCCGCGCTCCAGTACCAGTTCCACGGCCCTATGCACCGATCCGCAATCATTCGTCGTCAACTCGCTCCCCCGGTATCACTTAACGCCACCCACGAAGAGACCAGAAACTGGTCGATATACGTCGCCGAAGTAGCACTTATCCTAGTTGGGCCACTAGTTGGTAATACAATAATGCCAGGGCAACCAGTAATGAAATTCTGGATTGCTCTGCCCATAGTGTTCGTCCTGTCGTCCCTAGCTAGAATGGCTAGCATTAAGGTCAGCTTCTATCACCAGGTCACCTTGACCAGCTAGAGTCCCTAGTGGCTCCAGCTGTTCAGTGTCAAATTGGACTCCGGCATGACGTATATCAATACCACAGTCAGCGTAGACCCATCCCCCTGTGAACACGCACGTATTTTCAATTTCGCCCAGGTCCAATAACACCCTTTCGTGGTGTATATTGTCCGTCACGAAGACCGTGTGCCGCCGCCCTGGCCCCTGTTCTGTGGATGAGCAACAAATCCATTGAAGCTCATTTTATGAGTAGCGGACAGTTTATGTTCAGCTACAAAAACTATGTCCGGGCTAAGCCCGTCTATATACACTTTGAAACAATGTCTCCTGTGGATGGACACAAGAGAGTTCACGTTAGCAAAAATGCAGTTAACCTCCCTCGACATAAGATAGTGCATGGAAGTGAAAGGAAAATATACCAAGTCCCTGCCGGAAAGGCGGCGACAATCGTCGTCAACAACACTGAGCCCCGCGGCTCGTCCTCCGGAATTAACACCAGGGCGAGTCGATACTCTAGCAGGTGCCATGGGAACAGCACCCGCTAAGTGGGCGCCTAATGCCGAAGGCAGGTTGTGGTCTCGCCCGCTTGGCGAGGAAGGCCTGGCGCTTTGGGCAGCTCTTAGAGCTAGCTACATGGCCATCGACTTAACAATTGGCGCATATCAACGTAGCTGGCACTATCTGCACTTCCACTTCCTTGGAAGGGATAGTGGACTTACCAGGGCCTTGGGCACCACTGCATTTGACACACAGAAACGGCATGCCGCATTTGGTAGAAACATGACCGAAGCACCGCAATTGTGGCACTCGTTTCTTCTTATCCTTACGCTCTGTCACGTGACAGTGAAGGATTCCCTTCAAGCGGTAAAAGCTTTCGACGCCGAAGTTGCGAGAAAGGTGGACTAGGCACTTGTCACGACTCAATTTAGTCAAACGCTGAATATTCAGCTTAAATGTGAGAGCTCCAACTTAGATTCTCACATCAATCTCGTCATAAGTGGACGAGAGGCCACAAATTACCACCGAAATGGTGGTCAAGATCTTGGATGTGTGCGTACAGTACTTGAATCCCTGTTCGCGAAGCATGCGTTTCAATTTCTCGTAGTCCTCTATCGAGAGGGTACTAAAATTCAAAATTCATGTGATGAAATTGCCGGGATCTGTGCTGGCATTGCACAGGTAATCAGTGCTTGTGGTGCTTTGGCCTCAACGTCATCCAGTGCCTCATCATCGAAGACGGAGAACTCGAGATACTAGGCTCGCAAATTTTCCATCGCATGGAGAATTGTCTCCACATTATCCAAATTATCGCGTAATTTGCGATTTTCCTCCATCACGGTGTCGTACTTAACTTGGATAAGTCGCATCTCATCCCTGTACGTAGAGCTAGGAATGAATTCCTCCACCGCCCTCTCTTCATTCTAGCCATTTGGCCGCTATCAATAGCGACCTGCTGGTTTCAATTCAATTCATATTTATTAGGTCCTAAAATTCATTTTGACAAAGTTTCTTAAAGATAACTTAATTCTATCGCTACCTATTTTCCTACGTTTAATACTATTTACAGAACTATATACTTCACACTAACTTAAGTTGTAGTAACTACATACAAAACAATCATAAACAAAAATAAAATCAAAATTCTACTGCCCACTAGAGGCTTCCACAAAAAATGGACTGTAAAAAAGGGGATACTTCATCGTTAACTAACTACTAAACTTAAAAACTAATATTAAAACTACTATATACACATATTTACAACTATATACATATTGATAATCCCTACATACGGTAAGAGGTGCTACTACTTGTCCGTAATGTTAACTGTGTCGTCCCTTTCTGGAAATTTAAGCGCGCCTATTCTGTCAAAGTCGACAATCCTGTACATCACATCACAGGATGGCCTCCTAACCGAACCATCGTCTGCTATCCGCATCCGTAAGCCCACGCAGCTCAAGAGGATGAGTGTTTCCCATCTCCCAATTCTCTCCATCTGGCTGGAAGATATTCCAAACCAGTCAGGGAACGCGTAGGCTATAATGGGTCTTATGATCTGACGGTAGATCAAAAGTTTAACCTCAGACGAAAGGCCTCCACGGCAACGTAGCGTATGGAGGTAAATAGCGGCGATCACCTTCACGTTGGAATGTGGTCCATGTGTTGGTGAAATTCAAAGTCCGTACGGAATAAGACACCTAGGCACCTGAAGTTCCGTCCGCGATCCTGATCACGCGGCCCCCATCCTGTAGGCTAGGTACGAACGTTCTAGCATTAGGGAACAAAAGGATATGCTTTCCGTAGAAGATCATTCCCTCGCATTTGTCAACATTAAGCGTGAGTTTCCACCTGTCGAAATATCCCGACAAAACCTCCAGGTACTCGTTGACCCTGGAGTTGGTGGTCTCGGCCTTTGGGCCCGACATGGCCACAAGAATATCGTCCGCAGACAACACCAAGAGCCCACTCTCAGGATGGGTCCCAAGAGCGAACCCTGGGGTACCCCTGCTATAACATCCGTAACACTTGAGTACGCTTCGCCTACCTTGTGTGTCCATATCGAATCCCATCCTCACCATTTTGTATTGAACCCGTCTTCCCAGACCGAATCGAATGCTCTGGCTACATCGAGCCCCACCGTGATGGTGGCATATCTCTTGTTCAATGCTAGAGTCCGGCAGTCTCCGAAGACCATGAGCGGATGAGACGTTGAATGTCCTCGCCGAAAACAAAATTGGTTATCTTTGAGGATCCTCTAATTCTCAGCCGTCCTAACAATCCTAGTCAAGATAAAGCTCTAAAATAGTTTGCCAAGGGGCGACAGAAGCGATATCGGCCTATAGCTCCCACTCCTCCTTAACACCTCGGCTAACCGATTCAGGCAGTGGTTAAAAATCACTGCAAGAAAGCTCCAGATACCGGCATTAACCCGCTTCAGGACCACATCAGGGATCCCATCCAATCCACTAGAGCTATCATTAGGTTTCCACCGTAACGCATCGTCAACCTCGACGGGCTTTATAAAGCCATGCCATCGCCTACCATCCACGCAAAACGATGGCGTCAGCCATGGCGTCTTCTTCAAGCGTCACAGCAGGGTCTCCATCCGTCAAGCGCAGAATCTCGCCATCCACGCCGAAATTTCCGTCCGTGACACTACCGCTCATCGCCGGAGGAACTCCGTGGATGCAGTCAGCAAGGAGGCTAGCCTTGTCTTTATCGACCACAATCAGGGAATCATCAGAATCCAACAGGACCGGAATATGTCTCCTGGCCTTAACGCCCGTAACGGTTTTCACCCTCCGAAAAGTTCCACTGTTCAACTTTATACCGCGAAATACGCCGCCCTGCTATTTTCGTCAAACTCACGTATGGATCCCCGGATGATCCTATCAAGATTGCGCACAATAGCACCAACCGTTATCGCCCCACCAGGATCTCCGGTCCTGTCGATTTTCCACTGAAGCCGATTCTTCTCCCGTATAAATTCTTAGATATTCGGGCGAAGATTACGGAGCCCCATAGGTTCCGTAGGAACCTTAGGGATAGAGGCCTTCATAACCCCACGGAAAGCCATGCCAACAGACTCGACACAAGAGTCGATATCTAAGTTTGTTACCCTTCTCTCGGTCGCGAGTTCGCTCCCTCCCAGCCCTCCCTCGAGTACCCGGTTGAACCGCCGTTGATTCATCCGGTCAAAATTGTAAAAAGTCGGTCGCTCAAGATCACCTAAATCCCCCGTCTCCAGCAGCAATTTCACGGCCCTATGGACCGATCCGCAATCATTCGTCGTCAATCATTCGTCAGCTAAACGTTTCCTGTAAATGTCTTTCCAGTTTGCCCATAAACTCTCCATTTCTTGCTTTCGGCTTCCAGGGCAAGATCATTGTACGTGCTCACATCTGTTTCTTTTAATTGCTTTGCACACCAGACAATCTCATCGCACTGTACCAAGAATTCTTCCATAAGTCCCATGGTGGTAATAAATTTGAACGAAGAGAACTATATTACCGATTGTTCTGTGCGAAATACTTTGACTCTTGAAGCCAAGAAAGTTAGCAATTTTCGAAAAAGTTTAGTATCGAAAAATAGTTTTCAGACCCACTGTACAGAAAAATTCACAAAACTTTGCTTTTCCTCAGATGGGCAAGATTTCGAAAGTGTTTTCAACAAATTTTGTCTCGCAAAATAATTTTCCTGACAAACTGTTCAGAAAATTTCACAAAATTTATTTATGCCAAAGGGACAATGATCGAAAAATTTTGTATCGCAAAATAATTTTGCTCTCAAATTGTTCAGAGAAATTCACAAAATTTCTTTTTGCCAAAGGGAAAATGATCGAAAATGTCGTATAAGAAAACTTCAAACAATTAATTTTTCCGCCACATGGACAAGATTTCCAAAAAAAAATCAAAATTTTGTATCGCAAAATAATTTTTCTGACCCACTGTACAGAAAAATTCACAAAATTAATTTTTGCCAATTTATTTTTCCGCCACAGCGACAAGATTTCCAAAAAAAATTAAAAAATTGTGTATCGCAAAATAATTTGTCTGACACACTGTACAGAAAAATTCACAAAATTTATTTTTGCCAATTTATTTTTCCGCCACAGGGACAAGATTTCCAAAAAAAAAAATTAAAAAATTTTGTATCGCAAAATAATTTTTCTGACACACTGTACAGAAAAATTCACAAAATTTATTTTTATTATTCTTTTTGGCAAACGGCCAAGATTTTGAAATAATAATTGCTCTGACCCACTGTAAAGTAAACTTCACAAAGGTTCCAAAATGTTTTCTCGAAATATAAATCATATCCGCCACTGTGCAGAAAAATTTGCGAAATATGTATATTCTTCTTATATTTTCCGTGCCAAATTGAGAAGAGTTTCCAAAAATTTTGCATCGAAATATAATTCACAAAATTTATTTTTCCGTAGAAACGATTTTCCAAAAATTTTGTCTCGAAAATTAATTTTCCTGACCCACTGTGCAGAAAAATTCACAACATTTATTCGCCCTCTTGCAAACGGGCAAGATTGTCACAAAAATAAAAATGGAACTTAATTTTTTCTGACCCACTGTCCAGCAAACTGCACAAAACCTTTCTTCATCAAAGCAATAACAAAGGCACGACTTCTAATGGGTCAGATTTTCTGACTTCAGCAATATTATAATATTTTGCAAACAAAAATTCTTCTGATCCACTGTGCCGACAAATGAGCAAGCCTCTTCGACTAAGAGACAGATTCCGATAAAATGGTACCGTAATAAAAAAAAACAAAAATCGAAAACAAAAAATTACCAATTGTAAGGGAGACAGACACACGATGACGGTAGCAAAGTTATGATTTTTGATTTTTTAGCAACAACAATTATGCTTAAAACCAACGGATAGCGAATTATCAAAACAGTTGGTTTTTTTCCGGCACTTCAACGGCCGAATACAAAAACAACTTGCGCTATTTATTCAACTATCGCTGGATATGGACCAAATGTTGTTTCCTACAGCCACTTAGAACACCGCGCTCGAATTGATACCGCCACCCTCGTACACACTGCAAGCTTTCACCAAACAGAAGCAGGGAAGAGATCGAACACAACGGTAGTTGGCTGATCCAAAACAGTGGCTGGTGTTGTTGTTGTTACGATGCGTTGTTGGAACGTCGGGTAGTGGGGCAAACGATTACCAAATCTAATGACATTGCAACACGAAGCTCAAGCCTCACAAGCACTCAAACACAATAAAAAAACTCTTTCTTTTATTTAAAAAGGGCTCTCAATGGCCGTGAAATATTTTATTTATAACCGAAGGCAATTGAACTGTCGTCTGTCCCTTTTGACTGCAGATTTCTAACTAATCGGCGCACTCGCTACTTCATACAGAGACACCGAACCAGAGTTTATATTCAGCAGTAAAGACAGTGAGCAAGGGTGAGACGACAAAGTAGTTAGGAGAGCCAATCTGTTTGCGCACATTTATCCCCATCCTTTGTGAATTCAGTGGCAGCAAAAAAAAGGCCGTGGTGGGCTAACGTGTGCGCAAACACTCTGGATGCAGTCAGCAAGGAGGTTAGCCTTGTCTTTAACAACCACAATCAGGAAATCATCAGCATCTAACAGGTCAGCAATAAGTTTCCTGGTCTTAACGCCTGCAGCGGTTTTCGAACTCCGAAAAGTCCCGCTGTTCAACATTATACCTCGCAAATATGCCGCCCTGCTATTTTCTTTAACTCATGTATGGATCTTCGTATGATCTTATCTAGATTGCGCACAATAGCCCGGACCGTTATCGCTCTACCAGGATCTCGGGTCCAGTCGATAGGAACACTAGGGATAGAGGCCGCCATAGCCTCACGGAAAGCCACGCCAACAGACTCGATACAAGAGTCGATTTCTGAGTTTATGACATTCCTATAGATCGGGAGTTCGCTCCCTCTTAGCCCTCCCTCGAGTACCCGGTTGAACCGCCAGCGATTCATTCGGTGAAAATTGTAAAAAGTCGGTTGCTCACGTTGACCGAAATCCCCGCGCTCCAGCAGCAATTCCACGGCCCTATGCACCGATCTGCAATCATTCGTCGTCAACTCCCCCGGTATCACTTAACGCCACCCCCGAAGAGACCAGAAACTGGTCGATATACGTCGCCAAAGTAGCACTTATCCTAGTTGGGCCACTAGATGGTAATACAATAATGTCAGGGCAACCAGTAATGAAATTCTGGATTGCTCTGCCCTTAGTGTTCGTCCTGTCGCCCCAAGCTAGAATGGCTAGAATTAAGGTCAGGTCCTATCACCAGGTCACCTTGACCAGCTAGAGTCCCAAGTGGCTCCAGCTGTTCAGTGTCAAATTGGACTCCGGCATGAGGTATATGGATACCACAGTCAGCGTAGACCCATCCCCCTGTGAACACGCACGTATTTTCAATTTCGCCCAGGTCCAATAACACCCTTTCGTGGTGTATCTTGTCCTTCACGAAGACGGCGGTGCCGCCGCCCTGGCCCGCATGAGTTTCGAAGCATGAGATTCAATTTCTCGTAGTCCTCTTTCGAGAGGGTACTAAAATTCAAAATTCATATGATGAAATTGCCATGACCCAAGGCAATCCCTTTTATATTCCGTCACAGTTACCACCGGCACCTTACCTTTTTTAAATTCGATGGTGCTTTCTGCACCGCTGGTTTTCCGCCGCCCTTGCTGGTGGTAGCCTTCTCCGGCAGTACCGGCTTTGTACTGGCCTTACGTGTTGGCGGTGCACAGCTGACGTCTGCTCTAGCTGTCGCGCTCAGGGCCGTCAGTGCTGGCAGTGCACAGGTGACCAGTGCTTGTGGTGCACTGGCCTCAACGTCATCCAGTGCCTAATCCTCGAAGACGGAGAACTCGAGATACTAGGCTCGCAAATTTTCCCTTGCATGGGGAATTTTCTCGACATTATCCAAATTACGCGATTTTCTTCCATTACTCTCTTCATTCTAGCCATTTGGCCGCTATCAATAGCGACCTGCTGGTTTCAATTCAATTCATATTTATTAGGTCCTAAAATTCATTTTGACAAAGTTTCTTAAAGATAACTTAATTCTATCGCTACCTATTTTCCTACGTTTAATAATATTTACAGAACTATATACTTCACACTAACTTAAGTTGTAGTAACTACATACAAAACAATCATAAACAAAAATAAAATCAAAATTCTGCTGCCCACTAGAGGCTTCCACAAAAAATGGACTGTAAAAAAGGGGATACTTCATCGTTAACTAACTGCTAAACTTAAAAACTAATATTAAAACTACTATATACACATATTTACAACTATATACATATTGATAATCCCTACCTACGGTAAGAGGTGCTACTACTTGTCCGTAATGTTAACTGTGTCGTCCCTTTCTGGAAATTTAAGCTCGCCTATTCTGTCAAAGTCGACCATCCTGTACATCACAGCACAGGATGGCCTCCTAACCGAACCATCGTCTGCTATCCGCATCCGTAAGCCCAAGCAGCTCAAGAGGATGAGTGTTTCCCATCTCCCAATTCTCTCCATCTGGCTGGAAGATATTCCAAACCAGTCAGGGAACGCGTAGGCCATAATGGGTATTATGATCTGACGGTAGATCAAAAGTTTAACCTCAGACGAAAGGCCTCCACGGCAACGTAGCGTATGGAGGTAAATACAGACGATCACCTTCACGTTGGCCAGAATGTGGTCGATGTGTTGGTGAAATTCAAAGTCCGTACGGAATAAGACACCTAGGTACCTGAAGTTCCGTCCGCGATCCTGATCACGCGACCCCCATCCTGTAGGCTAGGTACGAACGTTCTACCATTAGGGAACAAAAGGATATGCTTTCCGTAGAAGATCATTCCCTCGCATTTGTCAACATTAAGCGTGAGTTTCCACCTGTCGAAATATCCCGACAAAACCTCCAGGTACTCGTTGACCCTGGAGTTGGTGGTCTCGGCCTTTGGGCCCGACATGGCCACAAGAATATCGTCCGGAGATAACACCAAGAGCCCACCCTCAGGTGGTTGTGGTCTGTCACTCACAAAGATATTATATAGCATGGGTCCCAAGAGCGAACCCTGGGGTATCCCTGCTATAACATCCGTAACACTTGAGTACGCTTCCCCTACCTTGTGTGTCCATATCGAATCCCATCCTCACCATTTTGTATTGAACCCGTCTTCCCAGACCGAATCGAATGCTCTGGCTACATCGAGCCCCACCGTGATGGTGGCATATCTCTTGTTCAAAAATTATCGATGACATCGCCGTTCTTGATAATTTTTTTCGAGAAACAAGTGATGCTGAACAAGACACCATTCATTCCAATTAAGATTAGTTTAGGAGAACTTTGTACTTATTTAATCTATATATTTTGCATGTGTATAAAATCTTTTAAATATATTCTTAGAAACTTTAACACTTATAATAAAACTTATTGCGCTGCCTTCATAATTTTCATTTATGACCCAACTTAATAATATTTTAACGAGTTCCAATGTTACTACTAAAAGCATGATTAGAATCATTTCAAAGCAACGCCAAGGTCTCAATATTTGCCATATAAACGCGCAAAGTTTAACCCGAAAAATAGACGAATTCCGATATTTGTTCGAAGGCTCTGGTATTGATATGATATGTGTTTCCGAAACATGGTTCAACCCTGGAATGCCAGATAAAGTTATTGATGCAGACGGTTTTAATGTACTTCGTAATGATCGTGCCTCTGTTGGTGGAGGCGTCGCTATTTATGTTAGAAGGAACATACGCTGTAAAGTACTATACAAATCGAAAGAAAATGAGAAAGTTGAATACATCTTTATTGAAATTGCTCTTAATTCAAGGAAATTACTCATTGGATCTGTTTATCGGCCTAACCGCACTATCCCATACAATGAATTTAAAGAATTTGTACAGAACATAAGTATTGAGTATGATGATGTAATTATTGCTGGCGATTTTAACTCAGATATATTGAAAGAAACACATCTAGTGGAAACTTTTTCTTCAATTGGATTGAACAATGTAAATTTCGTTAACCCAACGCACTTCACAGCTACAACTCATACTCTACTTGATATCTTCCTTGTTGGAAATACGTCTAAAATATTACTTTATGAACAATTATGTGTCTCTTGCTTTTCGAAACATGATATGATAATGTTAACTTATGATGCCAAATATACTGGCGTAGCTCATACGAGACAATTTTACGATTTCAGCAAGGTCAACGAGGAGCTTCTTATGAATGAGTTTACCAATATTAATTGGGATGCAATTTACACAATGTCAAACTGTGAAGAGCAGTTGGCATTTCTTAACGCTAATATAGTATATCTACTAAACACTTCAGTTCCAGTGCGTACTTCTCGTCCACAACAGACTGCACACAATTGGTTTAATACGTACATCAAATACCTGATTAGCGAACGTGACTGTGCATATGCAAGGTGGAAACGATTTAAATTACCTATTTATGATGATGAATATCGAAACTTAAGAAAACAGGTGAACAAAGCTATTCGTATTGCAAAAGCACAATACTACTCAGCGCAATATAGCTCAGCAATGAATGGGAAAAGAAAGTGGAAAACTATTAAGGAAATTGGCGTAGGGAAACAGGAGATTCCTTTATTGGAGACTGATGTTGAAAAAATAAATGAAGATTTCATCAAGGGACCAATAGCTCCTAATGCTTTATCACCAAATTCAACAGTTGACTCCACAAGACAATATGCTACATCCACTAGAATGCTGGCAAACACAACTTTTGGATCTACTACACAAAATAGACGCGAGTTTGAATTCCAGTGTGTATATGCTCCCGATGTCCTTGCTACCTGTTTAACAGTAAAATCAAACGCTATGGGTTTTGACGGCATATGCCCTAAATTTATTAAATTGCTATTGCCCAATTTGTTAAAATATATTACCCATATATTCAACACGATTTTGACTACCTGTCAATATCCTGCGGCATGGAAGTATGCTAAGGTGATTCCTATACCTAAATCCAGGCAATGCAACGATTTTCGACCAATTTCTATTTTGCCATATTTCTCTAAAGTTTTTGAGAAAATAATGCACACACAAATTGCTGATTACTTGAATAAACAAAATCTCATGACTAGAAGACAATCCGGTTTCAGGCCTGAACATAGTTGTATAACCGCTCTTGCAGATGTTATCAATGGCATAAGAGATAGTTTGGATAACAACCAAATAACGATATTGGTCTTGCTTGATCATTCGAAAGCTTTTGATTGTGTTGATCATCATATGCTGTGTACGAAGCTATGTGAACAATTTTCTTTTTCCAGCACTGCTGTTAAGCTCTTGGCTACCTACCTCTCTCATCGTTTTCAGTCTGTTGTTATTGGAGACAAAGTATCTACTGCTTTGGAGTTGAAAAATGGTGTACCGCAGGGTTCTGTTTTGGGACCGCTTTTGTTCTCATTATATATCAACGATCTTCCAGAACAACTCCAATACTGCAATATACATATGTACGCTGACGATGTACAGATATATCTCAACACATCGGAATTATCAATTTCAGAGGGAGTATCGAAAGTCAATTCCGACCTTGACAGAATTAACAACTGGGCATTGGCAAACAATCTTCATTTAAATCCAATAAAATCAAAATGCATTTTCATATCAAGAAAACCAAAAACAATGATAACTGATTATCCAGTTTGTATTGACGGCCGGCTAGTTGAACATGTATCTGCGGCTAAAAATCTGGGCATTACTATAAATGATACTCTAACATGGAATAACCATATCGCAGGATCCACTGGGCGAGTTTTTGGTATGCTTCGTACTTTATATGTGTCGCATTTTTATACACCTAAGCATATTCGCATGCTTATAGCAAAGACATATTTAATGCCTTCACTGCTATATGGATGCGAACTTTTCTCAAGCTGTGACGCAAAATGTTTGGCACGACTTAGCGTCGCTTATAATGCAATTTTGAGATATGTTTTTGCTTTGAAAAGATTTGAGAGTTGTACGTTATATTCAAAAAGATTATATGGTGTGTCACTCGAGAGCTTGCTCAAGATAAGGACACTTGTATTTTTGCACAAAGTAATATACACAAAGGAACCAGAATACCTCTTTAACATCTTACAATTTGGCAGATCAAATAGAGGTATGCTGCTTACGCCAATAAGACATCGACGGTTAATATCGGAAAGGCACTTGGCTGTTAATGCTGTTCGTCTTTGGAACTCGCTTCCTTCCTCTCTACAACTTTTAGGCAACGCAATAAGTTTTAAAAGAGTTCTTTTTGAACATTTCAAGAATATATAGTACCTTTTCACGGTGCCATTTGCAATAAATTAGTAAATTGGAAATTAAGTTAATTAAATTAGTAATTATATTTATAATGTGTTATTGTTTGTGATATGCAACTGCTATCGTTTAAAAATTCTTAAGTCTAAGTCTTAAATCTGAAATCTAAGATCGGAAACTTAAAACTTACATTTTAATCTTAATCTTAATCCCATAAAGTCTAAGTCTAAAATCTGAAATCTAAAACTTAACACTTACATTTTAATCTTAATCACATAAAATGTAAAATGTAACTGAAATTAATTGTATATAACCTCTGTAAATCATATACTGTAATTATAAGATCTTTGTATCTTGTTGTATGTGAAACCAAATAAATAAATAAATAAATAAATAAATAAATAAATAAATAAATGCTAGAGTCCGGCAGTCTCCGAAGACCATGAGCGGATGAGACGTTGAATGTCCTCGCCGAAAACCAAATTGGTTATCTTTGAGGATCCTCTAATTCTCAGCCGTCCTAACAATCCTAGTCAAGATAAAGCTCTAAAATAGTTTGCCAAGGGGTGACAGAAGCGATATCGGCCTATAGCTCCCACTCCTCCTTAACACCTCGGCTAACCGATTCAGGCAGTGGTTAAAAATTACTGCAAGAAAGCTCCAGACACCGGCATTAACCCGCTTCAGGACCACATCAGGGATCCCATCCAATCCACTAGAGCTACCATTAGGTTTCCACCGTAACGCATCGCCAACCTCGACGGGCTTTATAAAGCCATGCCAGCGCCCACCATCCACGCAAAACGATGGCGTCAGCCATGGCGTCTTCTTCAAGCGTCACAGCAGGGTCTCCATCCGTCAAGCGCAGAATCTCGCCATCCACGCCGAAAGTTCCGTCCGTGACACTACCGCTCATCGCCGGAGGAACTCCGTGGATGCAGTCAGCAAGGAGGCTAGCCTTGTCTTTATCGACCACAATCAGGGAATCATCAGAATCCAACAGGACCGGAATATGTCTCCTGGCCTTAACGCCCGTAACGGTTTTCACCCTCCGAAAAGTTCCACTGTTCAACTTTATACCGCGAAATACGCCGCCCTGCTATTTTCGTCAAACTCACGTATGGATCCCCGGATGATCCTATCAAGATTGCGCACAATAGCACCAACCGTTATCGCCCCACCAGGATCTCCGGTCCTGTCGATTATCCACTGAAGCCGATTCTTCTCCCGTATAAATTCTAGGATATTCGGGCGAAGATTACGGAGTCCCATAGGTTCCGTAGGAACCTTAGGGATAGAGGCGTTCATAACCCCACGGAAAGCCACGCCAACAGACTCGACACAAGAGTCGATATCTAAGTTTGTTACCCTTCTCTCGATCGCGAGTTCGCTCCCTCCCAGCCCTCCCTCGAGTACCCGGTTGAACCGCCGTTGATTCATCCGGTCAAAATTGTAAAAAGTCGGTCGCTCAAGATCACCTAAATCCCCCGTCTCCAGCAGCAATTTCACGGCCCTATGGACCGATCCGCAATCATTCGCCAGCTAAACATTTCCTGTAAATGTCGTTCCAGTTTGCCCATAAACTCTCCATTTCTTGTTTTTCGGCTTCCAGGGCAAGATCATTGTACGTGCTCACATCTGTTTCTTTTAATTGCTCTGCACACCAGACAATCTCATTGCACTGTACCAAGAATTCTTCCATAAGCCCCATGGGGGTAATAAATTCGAACGAAGAGAACTATATTACCGATTGTTCTGTGCGAAATACTTTGACACTTGAAGGCAAGAAAGTTAGCAATTTTCGAAAAAGTTTTGTATCGAAAAATAGTTTTCAGACCCACTGTACAGAAAAATTCACAAAACTTTGCTTTTCCTCAGATGGGCAAGATTTCGAAAGTGTTTTCAACAAAATTTGTCTCGCAAAATAATTTTCCTGACAAACTGTTCAGAAAATTTCACAAAATTTATTAATGCCAAAGGGACAATAATCGAAAAATTTTGTATCGCAAAATTATTTTTCTCTCAAATTGTTCAGTGAAATTCACAAAATTTCTTTTAGCCAAAGGTAAACTGATCGAAAATGTTGTATAAAAAAATTTCAAACAATTAATTTTTCCGCCACATGGATAAGATTTCCAAAAAAAATTCAAAATTTTGTATCGCAAAATAATTTTTCTGACACACTGTACAGAAAAATTCACAAAATTTATTTTTCCGCCACAGGGACAAGATTTCCAAAAAAAAAAATTAAAAAATTTTGTATCGCAAAATAATTTTTCTGACACACTGTACAGAAAAATTCACAAAATTTATTTTTCCGCCACAGGGACAAGATTTCCAAAAAAAAAAATTAAAAAATTTTGTATCGCAAAATAATTTTTCTGACCCACTGTACAGAAAAATTCACAAAATTTATTTTTGCCAATTTATTTTTCCGCCACAGCGACAAGATTTCCAAAAAAAATTAAAAAATTGTGTATCGCAAAATAATTTGTCTGACACACTGTACAGAAAAATTCACAAAATTTATTTTTGCCAATTTATTTTTCCGCCACAGGGACAAGATTTCCAAAAAAAAAAATTAAAAAATTTTGTATCGCAAAATAATTTTTCTGACACACTGTACAGAAAAATTCACAAAATTTATTTTTATTATTCTTTTTGGCAAACGGCCAAGATTTTGAAATAATAATTGCTCTGACCCACTGTAAAGTAAACTTCACAAAGGTTCCAAAATGTTTTCTCGAAATATAAATCTTATCCGCCACTGTGCAGAAAAATTTGCGAAATATGTATATTCTTCTTATATTCTCCGTGCCAAATTGAGAAGAGTTTCCAAAAATTTTGCATCGAAATATAATTCACAAAATTTATTTTTCCGTAGAAACGATTTTCCAAAAATTTTGTCTCGAAAATTAATTTTCCTGACCCACTGTGCAGAAAAATTCACAACATTTATTCGCCCTCTTGCAAACGGGCAAGATTGTCACAAAAATAAAAATGGAACTTAATTTTTTCTGACCCACTGTCCAGGAAACTGCACAAAACCTTTCTTCATCAAAGCAATAACAAAGGCACGACTTCTAATGGGTCAGATTTTCTGACTTCAGCAATATAATAATATTTTGCAAACAAAAATTTTTCTGATCCACTGTGCCGACAAATGAGCAAGCCTCTTCGACTAAGAGACAGATTCCGATAAAATGGTACCGTAATAAAAAAAACAAAAATCGAAAACAAAAAATTACCAAATTTAAGGGAGACAGACACACGATGACGGTAGCAAAGTTATGATTTTTGATTTTTTAGCAACAACAATTATGCTTAAAACCTACGGATAGCGGATTATCAAAACAGTTGGTTTTTTTCCGGCACTTCAACGGCCGAATGCAAAAACAACTTGCGCTATTTATTCAACTATCGCTGGATATGGACCAAATGTTGTTTCCTACAGCCACTTACAACACTCTTACCGCGCTCGAGCTGATACCGCCACCCTCGTACACACTGCAAGCTTTCACCAAACAGAAGCAGGGAAGAGAACGAACACAACGGTAGTTGGCTGATCCAAAACAGTGGCTGGTGTTTGTGTTGTTACGATGCGTTGTTGGAACGTCGGGTAGTGGGGCAAACGATTACCAAATCTAATGACACTGCAACACGAAGCTCAAGCCTCACAAGCACTCAAACACAATAAAAAAACTCTTTCTCTTATTTAAAAAGGGCTCTCAATGGCCGTGAAATATTTTATTTATAACCGAAGGCAATTGAACTGTCGTCTGTCCCTTTTGACTGCAGATTTCTAACTAATTGGCGCACTCGCTACTTCATACAGAGACACCGAAACTGAGTTTATATTCAGCAGTAAAGACAGTGAGCAAGGGTGAGACGACAAAGTAGTTAGGAGAGTCAATCTGTTTGCGCACATTTATCCCCATCCTTTGTGAATTCATTGGCAGCAAAAAAAAGGCTCTGGATGCAGTCAGCAAGGAGGTTAGCCTTGTCTTTAACAACCACAATCAGGAAATCATCAGCATCTAACAGGTCAGCAATAAGTTTCCTGGTCTTAACGCCTGCAGCGGTTTTCGAACTCCGAAAAGTCCCGCTGTTCAACATTATACCTCGCAAATATGCCGCCCTGCTATTTTCTTTAACTCATGTATGGATCTTCGTATGATCTTATCTAGATTGCGCACAATAGCCCGAACCGTTATCGCTCTACCAGGATCTCGGGTCCAGTCGATTATCCGCCGAAGCCGATTCTTCGCCCGTATAAATTCCAGAAGTTTATGGAGTCCTATAGGTCCCGTAGGAACACTAGGGATAGAGGCCGCCATAGCCTCACGGAAAGCCACGCCAACAGACTCGATACAAGAGTCGATTTCTGAGTTTATGACATTCCTATCGATCGGGAGTTCGCTCCCTCTTATCCCTCCCTCGAGTACCCGGTTGAACCGCCAGCGATTCATTCGGCGAAAATTGTAAAAAGTCGGTTGCTCACGTTGACCGAAATCCCCGCGCTCCAGCAGCAATTCCACGGCCCTATGCACCGATCCGCAATCATTCGTCGTCAACTCCCCCGGTATAACTTAACGCCACCCCCGAAGAGACCAGAAACTGGTCGATATACGTCGCCAAAGTAGCACTTATCCTAGTTGGGCCACTAGTTGGTAATACAATAATGTCAGGGCAACCAGTAATGAAATTCTGGATTGCTCTGCCCTTAGTGTTCGTCCTGTCGCCCCCAGCTAGAATGGCTAGAATTAAGGTCAGGTCCTATCACCAGGTCACCTTGACCAGCTAGAGTCCCAAGTGGCTCCAGCTGTTCAGTGTCAAATTGGACTCCGGCATGAGGTATATGGATACCACAGTCAGCGTAGACCCATCCCCCTGTGAACACGCACGCACGTATTTTCAATTTCGTCCAGGTCCAATAACACCCTTTCGTGGTGTATCTTGTCCTTCACGAAGACGGCGGTGCCGCCGCCCTGGCCCGCATGAGTTTCGAAGCATGAGATTCAATTTCTCGTAGTCCTCTTTCGAGAGGGTACTAAAATTCAAAATTCATATGATGAAATTGCCATGACCCAAGGCAATCCCTTTTATATTCCGTCACAGTTACCACCGGCACCTTACCTTTTTTAAATTCGATGGTGCTTTCTGCACCGCTGGTTTTCCGCCGCCCTTGCTGGTGGTAGCCTTCTCCGGCAGTACCGGCTTTGTACTGGCCTTACGTGTTGGCGGTGCACAGCTGACGTCTGCTCTAGCTGTCGCGCTCAGGGCCGTCAGTGCTGGCAGTGCACAGGTGACCAGTGCTTGTGGTGCACTGGCCTCAACGTCATCCAGTGCCTAATCCTCGAAGACGGAGAACTCGAGATACTAGGCTCGCAAATTTTCCCTCGCATGGGGAATTTTGTCGACATTATCCAAATTACGCGATTTTCTTCCATTACTCTCTTCATTCTAGCCATTTGGCCGCTATCAATAGCGACCTGCTGGTTTCAATTCAATTCATATATATTAGGTCCTAAAATTCATTTTGACAAAGTTTCTTAAAGATAACTTAATTCTATCGCTACCTATTTTCCTACGATTAATAATATTTACAGAACTATATACTTCACACTAACTTAAGTTGTAGTAACTACATACAAAACAATCATAAACAAAAATAAAATCAAAATTCTACTGCCCACTAGAGGCTTCCACAAAAAATGGACTGTAAAAAAGGGGATACTTCATCGTTAACTAACTACTAAACTTAAAAACTAATATTAAAACTACTATATACACATATTTACAACTATATACATATTGATAATCCCTACCTACGGTAAGAGGTGCTACTACTTGTCCGTAATGTTAACTGTGTCGTCCCTTTCTGGAAATTTAAGCGCGCCTATTCTGTCAAAGTCGACCATCCTGTACATCACAGCACAGGATGGCCTCCTAACCGAACCATCGTCTGCTATCCGCATCCGTAAGCCCAAGCAGCTCAAGAGGATGAGTGTTTCCCATCTCCCAATTCTCTCCATCTGGCTGGAAGATATTCCAAACCAGTCAGGGAACGCGTAGGCCATAATGGGTATTATGATCTGACGGTAGATCAAAAGTTTAACCTCAGACGAAAGGCCTCCACGGCAACGTAGCGTATGGAGGTAAATACCGACGATCACCTTCACGTTGGCCAGAATGTGGTCGATGTGTTGGTGAAATTCAAAGTCCGTACGGAATAAGACACCTAGGTACCTGAAGTTCCGTCCGCGATCCTGATCACGCGGCCCCCATCCTGTAGGCTAGGTACGAACGTTCTAGCATTAGGGAACAAAAGGATATGCTTTCCGTAGAAGATCATTCCCTCTCATTTGTCAACATTAAGCGTCAGTTTCCACCTGTCGAAATATCCCGGCAAAACCTCCAGGTACTCGTTGACCCTGGAGTTGGTGGTCTCGGCCTTTGGGCCCGACATGGCCACAAGAATATCGTCCGCAGATAACACCAAGAGCCCACCCTCAGGTGGTTGTGGTATGTCACTCACAAAGATATTATATAGCATGGGTCCCAAGAGCGAACCCTGGGGTATCCCTGCTATAACATCCGTAACACTTGAGTACGCTTTCCCTACCTTGTGTGTCCATATCGAATCCCATCCTCACCATTTTGTATTGAACCCGTCTTCCCAGACCGAATCGAATGCTCTGGCTACATCGAGCCCCACCGTGATGGTGGCATATCTCTTGTTCAATGCTAGAGTCAGACAGTCTCCGAAGACCATGAGCGGATGAGACGTTGAATGTCCTCGCCGAAAACCAAATTGGTTATCTTTGAAGATCCTCTAATTCTCAGCCGTCCTAACAATCCTAGTCAAGATAAAGCTCTAAAATAGTTTGCCAAGGGGTGACAGAAGCGATATCGGCCTATAGCTCCCACTCCTCCTTAACACCTCGGCTAACCGATTCAGGCAGTGGTTAAAAATTACTGCAAGAAAGCTCCAGACACCGGCATTAACCCGCTTCAGGACCACATCAGGGATCCCATCCAATCCACTAGAGCTACCATTAGGTTTCCACCGTAACGCATCGCCAACCTCGACGGGCTTTATAAAGCCATGCCAGCGCCCACCATCCACGCAAAAGGATGGCGTCAGGCATGGCGTCTTCTTCAAGCGTCACAGCAGGGTCTCCATCCGTCAAGCGCAGAATCTCGCCATCCACGCCGAAAGTTCCGTCCGTGACACTACCGCTCATCGCCGGAGGAACTCCGTGGATGCAGTCAGCAAGGAGGCTAGCCTTGTCTTTATCGACCACAATCAGGGAATCATCAGAATCCAACAGGACCGGAATATGTCTCCTGGCCTTAACGCCCGTAACGGTTTTCACCCTCCGAAAAGTTCCACTGTTCAACTTTATACCGCGAAATACGCCGCCCTGCTATTTTCGTCAAACTCACGTATGGATCCCCGGATGATCCTATCAAGATTGCGCACAATAGCACCAACCGTTATCGCCCCACCAGGATCTCCGGTCCTGTCGATTTTCCACTGAAGCCGATTCTTCTCCCGTATAAATTCTAGGATATTCGGGCGAAGATTACGGAGTCCCATAGGTTCCGTAGGAACCTTAGGGATAGAGGCCATCATAACCCCACGGAAAGCCACGACAACAGACTCGACACAAGAGTCGATATCTAAGTTTGTTACCCTTCTCTCGGTCGCGAGTTCGCTCCCTCCCAGCCCTCCCTCGAGTACCCGGTTGAACCGCCGTTGATTCATCCGGTCAAAATTGTCAAAAGTCGGTCGCTCAAGATCACCTAAATCCCCCGTCTCCAGCAGCAATTTCACGGCCCTATGAACCGATCCGCAATCATTCGTCGTCAATCATTCGTCAGCTAAACATTTCCTGTAAATTTCTTTCCAGTTTGCCCATAAACTCTCCATTTCTTGTTTTTCGGCTTCCAGGGCAAGATCACTGTGCGTGCTCACATCTGTTTCTTTTAATTGCTTTGCACACCAGACAATCTCATCGCACTGTACCAAGAATTCTTCCATAAGCCCCATGGTGGTAATAAATTTGAACGAAGAGAACTATATTACCGATTGTTCTGTGCGAAATACTTTGACTCTTGAAGGCAAGAAAGTTAGCAATTTTCGAAAAAGTTTTGTATCGAAAAATAGTTTTCAGACCCACTGTACAGAAAAATTCACAAAACTTTGCTTTTCCTCAGATGGGCAAGATTTCGAAAGTGTTTTCAACAAATTTTGTCTCGCAAAATAATTTTCCTGACAAACTGTTCAGAAAATTTCACAAAATTTATTTATGCCAAAGGGACAATGATCGAAAAATTTTGTATCGCAAAATTATTTTTCTCTCAAATTGTTCAGAGAAATTCACAAAATTTCTTTTTGCCAAAGGGAAAATGATCGAAAATGTTGTATACGAAAACTTCAAAAAATTAATTTTTCCGCCACATGGACAAGATTTCCAAAAAAATTCAAAATTTTGTATCGCAAAATAATTTTTCTGACACACTGTACAGAAAAATTCACAAAATTTATTTTTGCCAATTTATTTTTCCGCCACAGGGACAAGATTTCCAAAAAAAATTAAAAAATTGTGTATCGCAAAATAATTTGCTTGACACACTGTACAGAAAAATTCACAAAATTTATTTTTCCGCCACTGGGACAAGATTTCCAAAAAAAAATAAATTAACAAATTTTGTATCGCAAAATAATTTTTCTGACACACTGTACAGAAAAATTCACAAAATATATTTTTATTTTTTTTTTTTTGCCAAACGGCCAAGATTTTGAAATAATAATTGCTCTGACCCACTGTAAAGTAAACTTCACAAAGGTTCCAAAATGTTTTCTCGAAATATAAATCTTACGAGCCACTGAGCAGAAAAATTTGCGAAATATGTATATTCTTCTTATATTTTCCGTAGCAAATTGAGAAGAGTTTCCAATAGACCGTGTGCCGCCGCCCTGGCCCCTGTTCTGTGGATGAACAACAAATCCATTGAAGCTCATTTTATGAGTAGCGGACAGTTTATGTTCAGCTACAAGAACTATGTCTGGGCTAAGCCCGTCTATATACACTTTGAAACAATGTCTCCTGTGGATGGACACAAGAGAGTTCACGTTAGCAAAAATGCAGTTAACCTCCCTCGACATAAGATAGTGCATGGAAGTGAAAGGAAAATGTACCAAGTCCCTGCCGGAAAGGCGGCGACAATCGTCGTCAACAACACTGAGCCCCGCAGCTCGTCCTCCGGAATTAACACCAGGGCGAGTCGATACTCTAGCAGGTGCCATGGGAACAGCACCCGCTAAGTGGGCGCCTAATGCCAAAGGCAGTCTGTGGTCTCGCCCGCTTGGCGAGGAAGGCATGGCGCTTTGGGCAGCTCTTAGAGCTAGCTACATGGCCATCGACCTAACAATTGGCGCGTATCAACGTAGCTGGCACTATCTGCACTTCCATTTCCTTGGAAGGGATAGTGGACTTACCAGGGCCTTGGTCACCACTGCATTTGACACACAGAAACGTCATGCCGCATTTGGTCGAAACATGACCGAAGCACCGCAATTGTGACACTCGTTTCTTCTTATCCTTACGCTCTGTCACGTGACAGTGAAGGATTCCCTTCAGGCGGTAAAAGCTTTCGACGCCGAAGTTGCGAGAAAGGTGGACTCGGCACTTGTCACGACTCAATTTAGTCAAACGCTGAATATTCAGCTTCAATGTGTCATATTTATTAGGTCCTAAAATTCATTTTGACAAAGTTTCTTAAAGATAACTTAATTCTATCGCTACCTATTTTCCTACGTTTAATAATATTTACAGAACTATTTACTTCACACTAACTTAAGTTGTAGTAACTACATACAAAACAATCATAAACAAAAATAAAATCAAAATTCTACTGCCCACTACAGGCTTCCACCAAAAATGGACTGTAAAAAAGGGGATACTTCATCGTTAACTAACTACTAAACTTAAAACTAATATTAAAACTACTATATACACATATTTACAACTATATACATATTGATAATCCCTACCTACGGTAAGAGGTGCTACTACTTGTCCGTAATGTTAACTGTGTCGTCCCTTTCTGGAATTTAAGCGCGCCTATTCCGTCAAAGTCGACCATCCTGTACATCACAGCACATGATGGCCTCCTAACCGAACCATCGTCTGCTATCCGCATCCGTAAGCCCAAGCAGCTCAAGAGGATGAGTGTTTCCCATCTCCCAATTCTCTCCATCCGGCTGGAAGATATTCCAAACCAGTCAGGGAACGCGTATGCCATAATGGGTCTTATGATCTGACGGTAGATCAAAAGTTTAACCTCAGACGAAAGGCCTCCACCGCAATGTAGTGTATAGAGGTCAATACCGACGATCAACTTCACGTTGGCCAGAATTTGGTCGATGTGTTGGTGAAATTCAAAGTCCGTACGGAATAAGACACCTAGGTACCTGAAGTTCCGTCCGCGATCCTGATCACGCGGCCCCCATCCTGTAGGCTAGGTACGAACGTTCTAGCATTAGGGAACAAAAGGATATGCTTTCCGTAGAAGATCATTCCCTCTCATTTGTCAACATTAAGCGTCAGTTTCCACCTGTCGAAATATCCCGGCAAAACCTCCAGGTACTCGTTGACCCTGGAGTTGGTGGTCTCGGCCTTTGGGCCCGACATGGCCACAAGAATATCGTCCGCAGATAACACCAAGAGCCCACCCTCAGGTGGTTGTGGTATGTCACTCACAAAGATATTATATAGCATGGGTCCCAAGAGCGAACCCTGGGGTACCCCTGCTATAACATCCGTAACACATGAGTACGCTTCCCCTACCTTGTGTGTCCATATCGAATCCCATCCGCACCATTATGTATTGAACCCGTCTTCCCAGACCGAATCGAATGCTCTAGCTACATCGAGCCCCACCGTGATGGTGGCATATCTCTTGTTCAATGCTAGAGTCAGACAGTCTCCGAAGACCATGAGTGGATGAGACGTTGAATGTCCTCGCCGAAAACCAAATTGGTTATCTTTGAGGATCCTCTAATTCTCAGCCGTCCTAACAATCCTAGTCAAGATAAAGCTCTAAAATAGTTTGCCAAGGGGCGACAGAAGCGATATCGGCCTATAGCTCCCACTCCTCCTTAACACCTCGGCTAACCGATTCAGGCAGTGGTTAAAAATCACTGCAAGAAAGCTCCAGATACCGGCATTAACCCGCTTCAGGCCCACATCAGGGATCCCATCCAATCCACTAGAGCTACCATTAGGTTTCCACCGTAACGCATCGCCAACCTCGACGGGCTTTATAAAGCCATGCCAGCGCCCACCATCCACGCAAAAGGATGGCGTCAGCCATGGCGTCTTCTTCAAGCGTCACAGCAGGGTCTCCATCCGTCAAGCGCAGAATCTCGCCATCCACGCCGAAAGTTCCGTCCGTGACACTACCGCTCATCGCCGGAGGAACTCCGTGGATGCAGTCAGCAAGGAGGCTAGCCTTGTCTTTATCGACCACAATCAGGGAATCATCAGAATCCAACAGGACCGGAATATGTCTCCTGGCCTTAACGCCCGTAACGGTTTTCACCCTCCGAAAAGTTCCACTGTTCAACTTTATACCGCGAAATACGCCGCCCTGCTATTTTCGTCAAACTCACGTATGGATCCCCGGATGATCCTATCAAGATTGCGCACAATAGCACCAACCGTTATCGCCCCACCAGGATCTCCGGTCCTGTCGATTATCCACTGAAGCCGATTCTTCTCCCGTATAAATTCTAGGATATTCGGGCGAAGATTACGGAGTCCCATAGGTTCCGTAGGAACCTTAGGGATAGAGGCGTTCATAACCCCACGGAAAGCCACGCCAACAGACTCGACACAAGAGTCGATATCTAAGTTTGTTACCCTTCTCTCGATCGCGAGTTCGCTCCCTCCCAGCCCTCCCTCGAGTACCCGGTTGAACCGCCGTTGATTCATCCGGTCAAAATTGTAAAAAGTCGGTCGCTCAAGATCACCTAAATCCCCCGTCTCCAGCAGCAATTTCACGGCCCTATGGACCGATCCGCAATCATTCGCCAGCTAAACATTTCCTGTAAATGTCGTTCCAGTTTGCCCATAAACTCTCCATTTCTTGTTTTTCGGCTTCCAGGGCAAGATCATTGTACGTGCTCACATCTGTTTCTTTTAATTGCTCTGCACACCAGACAATCTCATCGCACTGTACCAAGAATTCTTCCATAAGCCCCATGGTGGTAATAAATTCGAACGAAGAGAACTATATTACCGATTGTTCTGTGCGAAATACTTTGACTCTTGAAGGCAAGAAAGTTAGCAATTTTCGAAAAAGTTTTGTATCGAAAAATAGTTTTCAGACCCACTGTACAGAAAAATTCACAAAACTTTGCTTTTCCTCAGATGGGCAAGATTTCGAAAGTGTTTTCAACAAATTTTGTCTCGCAAAATAATTTTCCTGACAAACTGTTCAGAAAATTTCACAAAATTTATTAATGCCAAAGGGACAATGATCGAAAAATTTTGTATCGCAAAATTATTTTTCTCTCAAATTGTTCAGTGAAATTCACAAAATTTCTTTTTGCCAAAGGTAAACTGATCGAAAATGTTGTATAAAAAAATTTCAAACAATTAATTTTTCCGCCACATGGACAAGATTTCCAAAAAAAATTCAAAATTTTGTATCGCAAAATAATTTTTCTGACACACTGTACAGAAAAATTCACAAAATTTATTTTTCCGCCACAGGGACAAGATTTCCAAAAAAAAAATTAAAAAATTTTGTATCGCAAAATAATTTTTCTGACACACTGTACAGAAAAATTCACAAAATTTATTTTTATTTTTTTTTTGCCAAACGGCCAAGATTTTGAAATAATAATTGCTCTGACCCACTGTAAAGTAAACTTCACAAAGGTTCCAAAATGTTTTCTCGAAATATAAATCTTATGAGCCACTGTGCAGAAAAATTTGCGAAATATGTATATTCTTCTTATATTTTCCGTGCCAAATTGAGAGAGTTTCCAAAAATTTTGCATCGAAATATAATTCGCATAATTTATTTTTCCGTAGAAACGATTTTCCAAAAATTTTGTCTCGAAAATTAATTTTCCTGACCCACTGTGCAGAAAAATTCACAACATTTATTCGCCCTCTTGCAAACGGGCAAGATTGTCACAAAAATAAAAATGGAACTTAATTTTTTCTGACCCACTGTCCAGCAAACTGCACAAAACCTTTGTTCATCAAAGCAATAACAAAGGCACGACTTCTAATGGGTCAGATTTTCTGACTTCAGCAATTTTATAATATTTTGCAAACAAAAATTCTTCTGATCCACTGTGCCGACAAATGAGCAAGCCTCTGCGACTAAGAGACAGATTCCGATAAAATGGTACCGTAATAAAAAAAACAAAAATCGAAAACAAAAAATTACCAATTGTAAGGGAGACAGACACACGATGACGGTAGCAAAGTTATGATTTTTGATTTTTTAGCAACAACAATTATGCTTAAAACCTACGGATAGCGGATTATCAAAACAGTTGGTTTTTTTCCGGCACTTCAACGGCCGAATGCAAAAACAACTTGCGCTATTTATTCAACTATCGCTGGATATGGACCAAATGTTGTTTCCTACAGCCACTTACAACACTCTTACCGCGCTCGAGCTGATACCGCCACCCTCGTACACACTGCAAGCTTTCACCAAACAGAAGCAGGGAAGAGAACGAACACAACGGTAGTTGGCTGATCCAAAACAGTGGCTGGTGTTTGTGTTGTTACGATGCGTTGTTGGAACGTCGGGTAGTGGGGCAAACGATTACCAAATCTAATGACACTGCAACACGAAGCTCAAGCCTCACAAGCACTCAAACACAATAAAAAAACTCTTTCTCTTATTTAAAAAGGGCTCTCAATGGCCGTGAAATATTTTATTTATAACCGAAGGCAATTGAACTGTCGTCTGTCCCTTTTGACTGCAGATTTCTAACTAATTGGCGCACTCGCTACTTCATACAGAGACACCGAAACTGAGTTTATATTCAGCAGTAAAGACAGTGAGCAAGGGTGAGACGACAAAGTAGTTAGGAGAGTCAATCTGTTTGCGCACATTTATCCCCATCCTTTGTGAATTCAGTGGCAGCAAAAAAGGCCGTGGTGGGGTAACGTGTGCGCAAACACTCTGGGTGCAGTCAGCAAGGAGGTTAGCCTTGTCTTTAACAACCACAATCAGGGAATCATCAGCATCTAACAGGTCAGCAATAAGTTTCCTGGTCTTAACGCCCGCAGCGGTTTTCGAACTCCCAAAAGTCCCGCTGTTCAACATTATACCTCGCAAATATGCCGCCCTGCTATTTTCTTTAACTCATGTATGGATCTCCGTATGATCTTATCTAGATTGCGCACAATAGCCCGAACCGTTATCGCCCTACCAGGATCTCGGGTCCAGTCGATTATCCGCCGAAGCCGATTCTTCTCCCGTATAAATTCCAGAAGTTTATGGAGTCCTATAGGACGAAACCGATTCTTCTCCCGTCTAAATTCCAAGATAACCGGGGGAAGATTACGAAAACCCATAGGTCCCGTAGGAACATTAGAAGCCAACAGACTCGACACAAGAGTCGATTTCTGAGTTTGTTACATTGCTATCGATCGGGAGTTTACTCTCTCTCAGCCCTCCCTCGAGTACCCGGTTGAACCGCAATCGATTCATCCGGTCAAAATTGTAAAAAGTCGGTCGCTTCCGATGACCGAAATCCCCCCGCTCCAGCTGAAATTCCACGGCTATATGATCCGATCCGCAATGATGCGTTGTCAACCCGTAGCAGCAGTAGCACTTATCATAGCGGGGCCACATCGAGAGAGTACTAAAATTCATCGAGACACTGAAAAGGCGTATAATGAAATTGCCATGACCCAAGTCTGTTCGCAAATTTTCCTTCCCATGGATAATTTTCTCGACATTATACAAATTATCGCGTAATTTACGATTTTCGTCCATCACGGTGTCGTTCTTAAATTGGATAAGCCGCACCTCATCCTTGTAGGTAGAGCTAGGAATGAATTCCTCCACCACCCCTCTCTTTATTCCAGCCATTTGGGCGCTATCAATAGCGAACTGCTGGTTTGCCATCACTTTTTGGTCCCTTGCAAAAGTGAGAAGCGAGATTCATGGTAGTTGGCACGAGAATCGCCAATCAATCAATCAGTCCAGCAACATCTTCTAGGTCCCTAGCACTTATGAGAAGTGCGTAGTGGCAGACCTTAGGGATAGAGGCGTCCATAGCCCCACGGAAAGCCACGCCAACAGACTCGATAAAAGAGTCGATTTCTGAGTTTATGACATTCCTATCGGTCAGGAGTTCGCTCCCTATCAGCCCTCCCTCGAGTACCCAGTTGAACCGCCAACGATTCATCCGGTCAAAATTGTAAAAAGTCGGGTGCTCACGTTGACCGAAATCCCCGCGCTCCAGTAGCACTTCCACGGCCCTCTGCACCGCTCCGCAAACATTCGTCGTCAAATCGCTCCGCCGGTATCACTTAACGCCACCCCCGAAGAGACCAGAAACTGGTCGATATACGTCGCCGAAGCAGCACTTATCCTAGTTGGGTTACTAGTAGGTAATACAATAATGTCAGGGCAACCAGTAATGAAATCCTCGATTGCTCTGCCCTTAGTGTTTGTCCTGTCGCCCCCAGCTCGAATGGCTAGCATTAAGGTCAGCTCCAATCACCAGGTCACCTTGACCAGCCAGAGTCCCAAGTGGCTCCAGCTGTTCAGTGTCAAATTGGACTCCTGCATGAGGTATATCGATACCACAGTCAGCGGAGACCCATCCCCCCTGTGAACGCGCACGTATTTTCAATTTCGCCCAGGTCCAATAACACCCTTTCGTGGTGTATATTGTCCTTCACGAAGACCGCGTGCCGCCGTCCTAGCCCCCGTGCCTGTTCTGTCGATGAACAACAAATCCATCGAAGCTCAACTTGTGAGTAGCGTACAATTTATGTTCAGCTGCAAGACTATGACCGAGTTAATCCCGTCAATAAACATTTTGAAGCAAGGCCTCCTGTGGATGGACACAAAAGAGTTCACATTATGAGATGAGATAGTGAAATTAAGTGAAAGGATTTCAGCATCGCTAGAAAAATTAACGTATCCCGCCGAAAGGCGGCCAATCTCAGTCATACAAGAGACTAGTCCCAGCCGGAAAGGTGGCGACAAACGTCGTCAACACCACCGAGCCCCGTGGCTCGTCCTGCGGAATTAACTCCAGGACGAGCCGATGCTCTAGCAGGTGCCATGGGAACAGCACCTGCTGAGTGGGCGCCTAATGCCGAAGCGTAGGAAACACCCTTAACATCCTCCACTGTTGCGTGGGAGGTATCGCGCACAGCTTTCGAAGGTTGTACTCTCGCCCGCTTGGCGAGGAAGGACTGGCGCTTTGGGCACCTCTTAGAGTTAGACACAAGGCCTACTATTTGCACTTAAAATTTAGCCAGACGCTGAATGTACAGCTTCAATGTGAGAGCTCCAACTTAGGTTCTCACATCAATCTCGTCATTAGTGGTCGAGAGGCCACAAATTACCATCGAAATGGGGGTCAAGATCTTGGATGTGTACGTACAGTACTTGAAACCCTGTTCGCGAAGCATAAGTTTCAATTTCTCGTAGTCCTCTATCGAGCGGGTACTAAGATTCATCGAGCCACTGGAAAGGCGTATAATGAAATTGCCATGACCCAAGGCAGTCCTGGCATTTTCCGTCACTAGCTTGACGTTGGCGTGGTACACTGTTATCACCGGCACCTTACCTTTTTTTAAATTCGACTTACATACTGCAGCTAAGCTGCTCGCATATCGTTCTCAGAATAAAAATCTATCCCACTGACAAGCAGTACCCCTGTTCGCGCTGAAACTATTGATTTAATTTAATTGGTTTTCAAATAAAACAAACTGTTTTTGTTGGTTTATTATTTCATCTTTAATGTTTCGTTTCTTCTCAACAACTGATCTTACAATGTTTCTCATTGTCCCGGGCCACCAAATCCATAGACATAGAACGACAGTTAATCTGAATAGAGAATGTAAAAGAAATAGCAACAATACAACGGATGAGTGACCAACTGAAGCAAACGACTTCGTCAGCGCTGTTATCCTTTTGCATCGATCATGTAAACAAGGAACAACAACATGCATACATACGGGACAAACCATAATGAGCAAAACCAATATGTATGTTCCTGTTGGGGCAAAATATTAGAATTTAATATAAGGGTGGCCCGCAATTTCAATATTTCACAAATACAACAAGAATCAAAAATACAAATTTAATTTGATGATCGATGTTGGGCGATCTCACCCAACAACCCCCAAAAAAGTATTATTAAAAAGGGATTAATCAACGATACTAAAATCTAAGTGTTAGTAACAATACTTACACTTAAAACTACTATTTACATTATATATTTACAATATTTACAGGTAAGTTGCGGTCACTGTTACTCGTTATATACCGTGTCGCCAATATCAACTGTCTCTACCCCTCTATTGTTGAATAGTAGCCTATCGTCCACAAATAATAACGTCTCCCTATCCAGTCCCGCAAGGCCAATAGGCGGTCTCTAATTTCCCTCAAACTGTTCTCCCAGATACCCATCACGGTCCAGACTATTCCTAACTAATGCGTTGTCCTAAGAGGCCGACCTCTCCAGAAACCCAACGTGCCCCTAACCAGAAACACGTCAATTCCGTCAAAGTCAACCATCCCGTAAATCTGCCTACAGGATGGCGAAGTCCACGAGCCATCGTCAGGTCTTGTTTTCCGCAAGCCCAAGCAGCTCGCAAAAATGCGTCTTTCCCATATTCTCAGCCTCTCCATCTGGCGGGAAGAGATCCCAAACCAGACGAGAAGGCATGTGACATGATAGGCCTAATTTTTTTTTTTAGATCATATTTTTTTTTTTTAGATCAGAAGTCTAACTTCGTTCGTCAGTCCCCCACGGCACCAGAGCACATTGAAGTAACTCGCGAATTCCCCTTCACCTTGACCAAAGTCCGGTCAATGTGTCGGTAGAATTCAAAATTCGTCGTGAATATTACTCTCTGGTACTTAAGAACCTCGCTATTTCCAACTCGTGACCCAAAGGTCAGGTTCAAATGTCCTCGTACTACAAATCGCCGTTTGCCCTTGATAATCGCAGCCTCACACTTGCCAACGTTCAGCTTAAGCCTCCATTTGTCGAGATATCTCGACAGAACTTCCAGGTACTCATTGGCAACAAGTAAATCGTCAGCATATACCAGTAGCAGTCCGCCATCGGGTGGTTCTAGTAAATCACTGGCAAAAATCTAGTAGAGCCAGGAGCGAACACTGGGACACTCCCGCCACATCTCTAACGCTGCGCCCATTAAGCAAACTATCCACCATCCTACAGGTGTCCATATCGAATCCCATTCTGAACATTTTGTATTGATTCCGTCTCTCCAGACCGAATCGAATGATCTGGCTTCATCGAGACCCACCGTGATGATGGCATATCTGTTGTTCAATGCCCGAGCCACAGAGCCTCCGAAGACGATGAGCACATAAGACGTTGAATGTCCTGGCCGAAAACCACATTGGTTCTCAAGATGAAGCTCTCAAATAGTTTGCCAAGGGGCGACAGAAGCGATATCGGCCTATAGCTCCCACTCCTCTAGGGGTCAGCACCCGGCTTTGGTATAGGGATCGTAACCGATTCAGGCAGTAGTTAAAAAACACTGCAAGAAAGTTCGATATAGCGGCATTAACCCGCTTCAGGGCCACATCAGGGATCCCATCCAATCCAATAGACCTACCATTAGGACTCCACCGTAACGCATCACCAACCTCGGCAGGTTTTGAAAAGCCATGCCAACGCTCACCATCCACGAAAACCATGGCGTCTTCTCCAAACGTCACAGCTGGGTCTCCATCCGTCAAGCGCAGAATCTCGTCATCCACGCCGAAAGTTCCGCCTGTGGCACCACCGCTTATCACCGGAGGAACTCCTTGGATACAATCAGGCAATCATCAGAATCCAACAGGTCAGAAATAGGTCTCCTGGCCTTAACGCCCGCAGCGGGTTTCACCCTCCGAAAAGTCCCGCTGTTCAATTGTATACCGCGCCAACACGCCGCCCTGCTATTTTCTTCAAACTCATGTATGGATCCCCGGATGATCCTATCGAGCTTGCGCACAATAGTCCGAACCGTAATCGCCCTTCCAGGATCTACGGTCCAGTCGATTATCCGCCGAAGCCGATTCTTCTCCCGTATAAATTCCAGAAGTTCATGGAGTCCCATAGGTCCCGTAGGAACATGAGAAGCCAACAGACTCGGCACAAGAGTCGATTTCTGAGTTAGTTACATTCCTATCGATCGGGAGTTCACTCTCTCTCAGCCCTCCCTCGAGTACCCGGTTGAACCGCCATCGATTCATCCGGTCAAAATTGTAAAAAGTCGGTCGCTCACGGTGACAGAAATCCCCCGCTCCAGCTGAAATTTCACGGCTATATGATCCGATCCGTGGCCGTCGGTGGTGGAATGGTTGGTGTGCGCGGCTCTTGTACACCATCAAAAGAAAAAAAAAAAAAATTCTTTCGGCGGCGGTCACCTCGCATAGTGACGGCGACACTATCGAGTATCCAGCCATGAAAAAGTTTCTCAAATTACCGTTCGGAATCGGTATAAAACTGTAGATCCCAATCAGTGAGTGAAAAACTGGAAAGCGCACAGCTCAGTGATTGTGAGAAGTTCTCCCCAGTCCCTTCATGGGATGTAATGGGAAACCATTTATTTTTTTTATTTATGATCCGATCCGCAATCATGCGTCGTCAACCCGGTCCCCTGGTGAAAAGTAACGCCACACACAAAGAGAACAGAAACTGATCGGCATACGTAGCCGAAGTAGCAGTTATCCTAACAGGGCCACATTGAGAGAGTACTAAAATTCATCGAGACACTGAAAAGGCGTAAAAGGAAATTGCCATGACCCAAGGCAGTTCGCAAATTTTCCTTCGCATGGATAATTTTCTCGACATTATACAAATTGTCGCGTAATTTACGATTTTCGTCCATCACGGTGTCGTTCTTACATTGGATAAGTCGCACCTCATCCTTGTAGGTAGAGCTGGGAATGAATTCCTCCTACACCCCTCTCTTCATTCCAGCCATTTGGGCACTATCAATAGCGACCTGTTTGTTTGCCATCACGTTTTGATCCCTTGCAAAAGTGAGAAGCGAGATTCATGGTAGTTGGCACGAAAATCGCCAATCAATCAATTACAGTCCAGGAATATCTTCTAGGTCCCTAGCACTTATGAGAAGTGCGTAGTGGCAGACCTTAGGGATAGAGGCGTCCATAGTCCCACGGACAGCCACGCCAACAGACTCGATACAAGAGTCGATTTCTGAGTTTATGACACTCCTATCGATCAGGAGTTCGCTCCCTCTCAGCCCTCCCTCGAGTACCCGGTTGAACCGCCCAACGATTCATCCGGTCAAAATTGTAAAAAGTCGGTTGCTCACGTTGACCGAAATCCCCGCGCTTCAGCAGCAATTCCACGGCCCTGTGCACCGATCCGCCATCATTCGTCGTCAACTCGCTCCTCCGGTATCACTTAACGCCACCAACGAAGAGACCAGAAACTGGTCGGTATACGTCGCCGAAGTAGCACCTATCCTAGTTGGGCCACTAGTTGGTAGTACAATAATGTCAGGGCAACCAGTAATGATCCAATAACACCCTTTCGTGGTGTATATTGTCCATCACGAAGACCGCGTGCCGCCGCCCTAGCCCTCGTGCCTGGTCTGTCGATGAACAACAAATCCATCGAAGCTCAACTTGTGAGTAGCGTACAATTTGTGTTCAGCTACAAGAACTATGACCGGGCTAAGCCCGTCAATAAAAACTTTAAAACAATGCATCCTGTGGATGGACACAAGAGAGTTCACATTATGAGATGAGATAGTGAAAGGAAGAACCCAAACAGAGCCCGGGGGTTTTCAGCGTCTCTAGAATAATTAACGTATCATGCCGAAATGCGGCCAATCTCAGTCATACACGAGACTAAGTCCCTGCCGGAAAGGCGGCGGCAATCGTCGTCAACAAGACTGAACCCCGCGGTTCATCCTCCGGAATTAACTCCAGGGCAAGCCGATGCTCTAGCAGGTGCCATGGTAAAAGCACCTGCTAAGTGGGCACCTAATGCCGAACCGTAGGAAACACCCTTAACATCCCCCCACTGTTGCGTGGGAAGGTTCGCACAACTTTGGAAAGTTGTACTCTCGCCCAATTGGCGAGGAAGGCCTGTCGCTTTGGGCACCTCTTAGAGTTAGACACATGGCCGTCGACCTCACAATTGGCGCATGTCAACGTATAACCTGCTACGAAGCTAGATCCATTTTTTGCACTTCCACTTCCTTGGAAAGGATAGTGCACTTACCAGGACAATGTTCACTACTGAATTTGACACACCGAAACGGCATGCCGCATTTGGTCGAAATATGACCGAAGCGCTGCGGTTGTGATACTGTGTCATGGGGATAAAAGTCTGCGAGGTCTGAGTCGCGAGAAAGGTGGACTAGCCGCTTGTCACGATTCAAATTAGTCAGACGCTGAATTTTCAGCTTCAATGAGCTTCAATCAATCTCGTCATAAGTGGTCGAGAGCCCACCATCCACGCAAAACCATGGCTTCAGCCATGGTATCTTCTGCAAACGTCACGGCTGGGTCTCCATCCGTCAAGCGCAGATTCTCGCCATCCTCGCCGAAAGTGCCGCCCGTAGCACCACCTCTCATCGCCGGAGGAACTCTCTATGTTATTTCCTACAGCCACTTACAGCACTCTTACCGTGCTCGAGCTGATAACACCTCAACAGAAGCAGAGAAGAGAACGAACACAACGGCAGTTGGTTGATCCACAATAGTGGCTGGTGTTGTTGTTGTTACGATGCGTTGTTGGAACGTCCGGTAGTGGGGCAACCGATTACCAAATCGAATGACACTGCAACACGAAGCTCGGGCCTCACAAGCACTCAAACACGATAAAAAAACTCTTTCTTTTATTTAACAAGGGCTCTCAATGGCCGTGAAATATTTCATTTATAACCGAAGTCAATTGTACTGTCGTCTGTCCCTTTTGACTGCAGATTTCTAACTAATTGGCGCACTAGCTACTTCATACAGAGACACCGAAACTGAGTTTATATTCAGCAGTAAAGACAGTGAGCAAGGGTGAGACGACAAAGTAGTTAGGAGAGCCAATCTGTTTGCGCACACGTATCCCCATCCTTTGTCAACTCAGTGGCGGCAAAAAAGGCCGTGGTGGGCTAACGTGTGCGCAAACATACTGGCCCCCTTTGCACAGTATTTGCAAACAAAAAAATAATTAAAAAGTAACAAAAGTAATTTATATTCAGAAGTATGCGAATGTACAAATAAGTTCAAGAAAATTCAAAATCTGTGCTTATACGATAGATTTCTACAAATATACAACAACAATTGTAGATCGACTTCTTGTCCACGTCTATAGGGCCAAATAGAGACCATCCAAATATGGTGTTTTGGGCGTATGGAATTCCCTCATCTGCCTGCGGCAAACCCAGATAGAGCCGCTTGGTCATCAGCACCCAGAATAATGCAACACCCAAATGGAATATGGTATTCCGAATCGGCCAGTTCGTCTACTTCGAATTTCTCGCTCACCTTATTCGTAACACATCGACGGTGTGGCACATAAGGTGACGGGCCACGGATCACCTACATTGTTGTAGTAAGCGTCCGCACTTCGGACAGACATACGGTGAGCCGTAGAGTCATGTACCCCAAACCATCTGGTACACTATACGGGAAGAGTGGTGCCGTCCCGATCACCTGACTGAGTGTGACATTGGGGTCAAGTAAGGCGCGGACTATCGTAGTCCTCTTGTCGATACCTGGTCGCTGGATGCGGACCCATGCCGTCATTTGACGCCACTCCTATGCAGAAGGGTGTGGTGGCGGACCTTGCACTCGCGGCAGCGATGTCTGCTGCGACACTGATTTGCCGTGTGAGACAGCCCCAGACAATTTTGGCATGCTTTGTAAATATCCACCAACCTTGCTCGCTATGGTGGAGTCAGTACCAAAAAACGGCGGCAGGATCTGAAGGGATGGCGTGTGGTACACAGCGGGCAGCGATATTCCTCTAGATATTCCATGTCTATGAAATGAAAATATTGGACATAATTATATATTGGATTATACGACGTTGTGAAGCGGGATTAGTAAATTAGGAGATATCGTAAGGGACCGAATGTTAAAACTGATTAGGGCTAGGCAGATCGTGGCAAAAGAACAAGTTTATGAATCGGGCGTGTAATTGTGCCCAATTGCGTCTCTAAATCTACTACTCTCACGCGATCATCACTGCCGAGATAGAGTTTAATTACTCTTCCTAATCGCCAGTCATTAGGACCTCCTTTATCGTGACGTAAGACTACCAAGTCGTTCTCTCGCATGCCTTCTTGAGTTGCCTCCACTTGTTTCTTTTGTGGAGCTCCTTTAAGTAATCCGTTTTCCAACGCATACAGAATTCATGTTGGACTACTTTAAGGCGGAGCCAGCGATTCAACAAAGCCGTTCGAGAGGGAACGATTTCGCGTTCTGCTGGGGTCAGCAAGGAGGATCCTATTAGAAAATGCCCTGGTCACAGCGGTCCTCAACTGGTTTGAGGTTTACCTAAAATGACGACAAACACGGCGAATGAGGTTTCAGTCCATATAACCTCCCCAATAAGAATCCGTGATAATTAAAATCGAATCAGATTTTTTTTGAAGTAATGACAAAGAACATTTATAAAATCGGTGGGTTTAAATAATACTGGATTTTTTTTTAAATCTAACCTCACTTCACAGCTGTTCTCAGCTAGTTTGTGGTTTACCTAACATGACGACAAAACCGTCGAATGAGCTTTCAGTCTTTTTAACAACAACAGCCTCCTTTAAGAGGTTCCTGCAACCATTTATAGTTTTTTGGAATGAGCTTTAATTTTGTGGGCAATAAAAGAGCTCTCTCTCGACCCAGAGCCGACAGTGACATGATGATGTTACAGTCTGCAGACCATTATTAAAAGAACCTAAAAGTCGGACACAAACTTGAATGGTATATTATTAATTTTCGATAGTCTGAAAAGCACTTCAATATTATAATATGTTTCCAGTACATCAGGTACAACACACAACATTATTAGACGACTCACACTTCTTACTTCTGCCTTTTGTCCTATATTTCCACCTTTTGAATAGACTTTTCTCTTCATCGTTGCCACTTCTGCGGCTATATAAATTTCTGGAAGAATGGTCATTAAAATCTTAAAAGTACCTTGGCCACCATCTGCCATGAATTTGGTTTGATAATTGCCGACAAAGTTACGTTTCTTCAATATGGTATCTAGTAACTGCTCAGCATCTGCTCCGACTACAGGTCTCTTTTGTTTCAATTATCAAAATCAAACTCCACATTGATACAAATCTTTAAAAATTATTGACTTCTCAGACTTGTGTTCACGGTAATTCGATGGTACAGATCTTTTACCAGCATTGTATGTAATGAAATTTGTCAACTTGAGCGTATGACATGATGATGATACCGTATTGTCCAAAAAATTACTAAGACTTTCTGCTGAAGCTGACATCCTTCTTGGTGTTTCGGCTTTCGAAACTAATGGTTTTATGCACTCCCATTGTATTCAGCTTTAAATTAAGACAGCGTTAAGACTGAATGTACAATTTGTATTTGGCAGCTTTTCAACAAGGTCAGAAATGTTCTGTGATGCTAAAATATCAATTGCCTTTTTTTCTGAATTCGTGATAACAACTTGTGCAAACTTTAATTGAGTTGTCGACATTAATTTAAGCAACTTTACTCGTGAGGTAAGGTCCATTACTTTGATCAGCTCCATACATGCCATTCAATGGATCTATTTTTGTATTTATATTCTGACGTACGTGACATTCCCTCTGTCGACTTTAAAATGACCCTTATATCTTTATGTCGAATAAAATATAAATATAGCAGCAATAATACTGTTCTTTAGTGTTTGATCCTCTAGTTTCTTTCAACAATAGGAGATCTTCATAATTCGGCATCACTGGCACAGGCTGTTTAAAAACCTTTTTGTTTATAGTTCGTTAGAGTTAATCTACAAGTAACGCAGATACTTAGTGGGAATTTGTTATCAGATAATGAGAATGTATCATTCACGTGCTTCTAAATAAGGCAAACCAGCTTTGCAGTCGGAAGAAAAACATCGAGTTTCTTCTTACCAAACACATTTTCTTTCGATTTTCTTCATGGCACAAATAGTAAGACATTTTGGTACATCAAGCAGTCCCCAACTGAAATATGGTTATAAGGTCTGAAGCTTAATACGCCGTTTTTGTCGTCATTTTAGATAAACCTCAAACCAGTTGAGAATCGCTGTGAAGTGAGGTTAGATTCAGTATTTTTTAGGCCAACCGATTTGATATATGTTTTTTGTCATTACTTCAAAAAAAAATCTGATTCGATTTTATTAATTACGGATTCTTATTGTGGGGGTTATAGAGACTGAAACCTCGTTAGCCGTTTTCGTCGTCATTTTAGGTAAACCTCAAACCAGTTGAGGATCGCTGTGTGGTGTTAAAGCACCTAGGACATCTATGTTATCAGAGAGACGAGCTAGCGGGCGTGAGTTAAGACACGCTTCGATTGAGGACAAAATGGTACTAAACTCCTCAAAAGTTTGTCGTACTTGGCCGGAAATCTTTTTCAGATGGGTTTTACAACTTTTCACACCGGCTTCCCACAAGCCACCCATGTGAGGAGCCGCGGCGGGTATGAAATACCGTTGTAATTTCTGGTACCCATATTTCGAGACAGCTTCATCGTTCAGAATAGCTATGGTTTTCATTAGATTCGTCTTGATTTCTTTCGCGGCTCCGACAAAATTTCGACCATTGTCCGAGTATATTTTACTGGGGCAGCCACGATGAGAAATAAAACGGGTTAGTGCTGCTAGAAACGCTGGAGTAGATAGATCGCTAATAGCTTCCAAGTGAATCGTTCTCGTAGCAAAGCAAACGGAAAGGCAGATGTAACCCTTAGTGATACGACAACCTCGACCAGCAAAGTTTTTTATTTCGAACGGGCCAGCATAATCTAACCCTGTATTGCAATAAGGACGCGTTAAAGTTGTTCTTTCAGGCGGAAGAGATGCCATCATCTGTCCCTGAAGATTTTTCCGGGCCACAACACATTCTTTACAGTTGCGTACATGTGTTTTTATCAAATTTTTGGCTTTTATGATCCCACATTCTAAGCGCACAGTAGCCAGCATTAATCGATTTCCTCCGTGAAGGGTCAGTTTATGTATGAAGCCAACATAAAGCTTTGCAAAGCGACTTTGGTATGCTAGAATTATTGGATGCCGTTCACTATAAGATAGGGAAAGAGTAGAACCCAAACGTCCATTACCTCGAATTAACAGATTTTTATCTAAGAATGCCGTTAGGGTCAGCATTGAACTTTTCGATTCTAGCTGTTTCTTCTGTGTAAGACAGTCGTATTCATTTGGAAAATGGCTTTTCTGGGAAAGAAGTATCAACCGATTTGGCGCTGATATTAGTTCCTGAGCCGATAATCTAATACTATTAAATCGTTCTACCCCCTTCGAAGTTGGGTGGATAGCTTTGAAAAATCGGACGATATACGCAGCAACATGAATGGCTTCAGATAGACAGGAAAAGCGATCCAAAATATCTTCAGTTTCCGTTGATCGAGCTATATGAACCCGTACTGGTTTTGCCTCTAGGCTCGTGTCAGATATATCAGCTGTTTCGGGCCAGCGCTCTACTTTATCTTTTAGCCAGAGCGGTCCATGCCACCAAAGTTCCTTGCACACCAATTCCAAAGGAGTCAGCCCCCGGGTTACTAGATCAGCGGGGTTATCATATGTCGGAACGTGCCTCCAACACTGACCAACTTTCTCGTGTATTTTGGCAACCCTGTTTGCTTCGAAAGTGGTCCAATTATGAGAAGGCCTTTTAAGCCAGGCTAACACAATTGTCGAGTCAGACCATAGGGAAAGCGAACTTTGTGAAATTTTCAACTGAGGCAGAAAAACGTTGACTAAGTTGGACAAAAGAAGGGCCCCGCACAATTCCAGCCGTGGAAGAGAAATCTTCTTAATAGGAGCGACTTCAGACTTCCAGACCAGTAGGTTTGTGTAAGTGACGTCATTTACGTCAACCCTAGTGTATAAAACTGCCGCATATTCTAACTCAGAAGAGTCGCAGAAGCCTTGAATTGCGATTTTACATTGTGGAGGATACTGTACCCAACGTGGTATACGTATTTTATCAATCGCACTGTAATTTTGTACAAACGACTTCCATTTTAAGAGGGTGAGTGGTATTAAAGAGTCGTCCCAACCAATATCATCAAGCCACAGCTGTTGCATGAGCACCTTGGCAGTTATTACTACAGGCGCGAGCCAGCCTAATGGGTCATCGCTATGACTGATGAAACTTCTCTTTTGATAAACAAGGCTTTGTCCTCTAACTTTTCAGGTGCGAAGTAAAAAGAGCCAGTGGCTGCATTGCATCATATCCCCAACGTCTTGGCCGTACTTTTATAATCGGATACCAAAAATTCACTATTCAAGAGATGATCCTTGGGCAAGTCTTCGATGATGTCTTTACTATTCGAGGTACATTTTCTAAGCTCAAACCCGGCTGACAGAAGAATCGATTTTAATTGATTCCTTGCAACAATACTTTCTGGGACAGAATGAGCTCCTACTAACGCATCATCTACATACATGCTTTCCCTTAATATTTGCGCGCCAATGGGAAACCGATGTTCTTCATCGTCTGCCAATTGCAGTAATGTACGCAGGGCCAAGTACGGAGCACAATTGACGCCAAATGTGACTGTTTTCAACTGGAAATCCTGTATTTCCTCATTTGGGTCAGGTCGGAACAATATCCTTTGAAACGGGGCGTGATGTGGGTTAATTAGAATTTGCCTATACATTTTCGTTATACTATACTATATCCTTCTATAAAATTGGACCCACGAAAAGACAGTCGTTCAGACTTCTTCCATTAGACGATGGACAAGAGGCGTTGAAAACAACCCTCAACTTCGTTGTGGTGCTTTCAGGCTTAAAGACGCCATGATGGGGTAGATAAAAACAACTATCTGGACTCCTCGTTGTAGTATCTACGAGCTCCATGTAGCGAAGTGTCAGATACTCACGTATAACCTCGTCATATATTATTTTCGATTCTGGCTTACGAGCCTTAGATTTCTCATTCCTTAGAAATTGGCTAAGGGCAATATATCGATTTGGGATAACTGCAGACCCTATCGGAAGATCATGTTTAAAAGGCAGATCAACCACGTATCGCCGTTCGGATGTACGAACAGTTGTCGTTTTATAGATTTTCTCGCAAATTTTATCTTCTTCAGAGATTTTTTGTTTTGTGGGAACTTCTTCGACTTCCCAAAATTTGGCCATCTGCTCATTAATCGACACCCTCGTGCAATAAGAGACACGAAACAAAGATTTCGAGTTCTTATTGGTCGTTGGGCTAGTAACAATCCATCCGAAGACTAGGAGAATACCCACTGGGCCACTTCTGAAGAAGTAAGGGTCAGCAAAATCCAATTTTGGAAGTTGACTCATATGCAAGTTTTCAGATGAATGAGTTGGAACATTTCCAGTTACATCTGTAACTACCAACGCGTCAATGTTCAAAGAAAAGTTTGACTCTTTGTCGAACGAAGAGTGAAAACCGCTATTTTCGAGCAATTTGTCATATATTCACCGGCAAGACCAGTGATATCTGCTGAAATCGATTTTGTGGGTAATCGCAGTAACCGTTGTATTCTCGATGATATAAAGGTTTCATCTGAACATGGGTCAATTAACGCCCTAATTTTATGGGAAATACCATTTTTCACAATTTTTACCCATGCTGTAGCCAGCATCGTTTTGTGTGAGACAGAAGTGTGAAATGCCTTGACATTTTCAGATGTTGACGGAGAATCAATGGACTGTATGTTTTGATTTTGGGTCATGTTTCGAGAATCTTCTGTTCTAACTTTACTTTGCTGAGCTACTTTAGGTTTATGCAAAAGCGTATGATGCTTTGAATTGCACTTTGAGCGTGTATTTTTGCTAGGCCAGTCAACCGCAAGGTGACCTTGGGCCAGACAATTTAAACAATTACTATTTTTCTTTACTACCGAAAGTCTATTTTTGAAATCCATATTCAAAAATTTGGGACAAGATCTTAAATTGTGGGCCCCTTTGCCTAAATAACATTTTTGATTATTCACTTTTGTGTGATGCACCTTATAATGTTTCGACCGATCAGAATTATCGTATTTGGGGCGAGTGGGTTGAGAAGATCTAGACCCTTGGAGTTAAACACATCGGAGACGCTCTCCAGTGCATGAAACCTTTCGGTCAGAAATCTATTAGTCTTCCCATTTCGGGATTTCCGTTTTGCCCGCAATCGATTGCTCCCAAAGGGACAGAGTTAGTCTAGGAAGTTTGGACGAACACTGGAAGACAAAAATCGGATCCCATGATCCTATGTCGATCTCATATAACTCAAGAATTGAAATTCAACTTGTCAACTCTCTTTGAAGTTGTTTGAGTCCACTCGCCGATTCTTGTGGCCACGGAGTCAGATTAAACAATGTTTTCAACTGATTATTTATAAGAATACGCTTATTCTCGTACTGATTTTGTAGGTTCGCCCACGCTATGGCGAACCCTTCTGCTATTAATGGAATATTTCGATTTATTTCCCTAGCCTCACCACTCGTTTTCTGAAACAGGTGGTATAATTTCTCAACAGGGCTCAATTTCTTGTTATTCAAGTAAATCGCTGTGAATAAATCTCGAAAGCTGGGCCAGGTGACGTAGTCTCCATGGAAAACTTCTGTGTCGCAAGGCGGGACCGCAATTGACGAGCTACTTTTTTGAGGTGTGGGAGCAGGTGCATGAGCGATTTTCAATTTATCCTTATACTCGCCGATAATTTTAATGCTATTTATGTAGCAGTCATGTGTTTCTTTTTTCTTATTTCGAATGGTCTCTTTGTCCTTTTTACCACATTCTGGGTCAGCTAAACATTTCCTGTAAATGTCTTTCCAGTCTGCCCATAAACTCTCCATTTCTTGTTTTCGGCTTCCAGGGCAAGATCATTGTACGTGCTCACATCTGTTTCTTTTAATTGCTTTGCACACCAGACAATCTCATCGCACTGTACCAAGAATTCTTCCATAAGCCCCATGGTGACAATAAATTTGAACGAAGAAAACTATATTACCGATTGTTCTGTGCTAAATACTTTGACTCTTGGAGTCAAGAAATTTACCAATTTTCGAAAAAGTTTTGTATCGAAAAATAGTTTTCTGACCCACTGTACAGAAAAATTCACAAAACTTTGCTTTTCCTCAGATGGGCAAGATTTCGAAAGTGTTTCCAACAAATTTTGTCTCGCAAAATAATTTTCCTGTCAAATTGTTCAGAAAAATTCAAAAAATTTCTTTCTGCCAAAGGGAAAATGATCGAAAAATGCTGTATAAGAAAACTTCACACAATTAATTTTTTCGCCACATAGACAAGATTTCCAAAAAAAATCAAAATTTTGTATCGCAAAATAATTTTTCTGACACACTGTACAGAAAAATTCACAAAATTTATTTTTGCCAATTTATTTTTCCGCCACAGGCACAAGATTTCCAAAAAAAAAAGTTAAAAAATTTTGTATCGCAAAATAATTTTTCTGACACACTGCACAGAAAAGTTCACAAAATTTATTTTTGCCAATTTATTTTTCCGCCACAGGGGCAAGATTTCCAAAAAAAAATTAAAAAATTTTGTATCGCAAAATAAGTTTTCTGACACACTGCACAGAAAAGTTCACAAAATTTATTTTTGCCAATTTATTTTTCGGCCACAGGGACAAGATTTCCAAAAAAAAATTAAAAAATTTTGTATCGCAAAATAAGAAAAATTCACAAAATTTATTTTTTTTTGTTTTGCCAAAGGGTCAAGATTTTGAATTGCGAAATAACTGCTCTGACCCACTGTACAGAAAAATTCACAAAGGTTCCCAAATGTTTTCTCGAAATATAAATCTTTGAGCCACTGTGCAGAAAAATTTGCGAAATATGTATATTATTCTTATATTTTCCGTGCCAAAGTGAGAAGTTTCCAAAAATGTTGTACCGAAATATAATTCACAAAATTTATTTTTCCTTAGAAACGATTTTCCAAAAATTTTGTCTCGAAAATAAATTTTTCTGACCCACTATGCAGAAAATTCACAAAATTTATACGCCCTCTTGCAAACGGGCAAGATTTTCACAAAAATAAAAATGGAACTTAATTTTTTCTGACCCACTGTTCAGCAAACTGCACAAAACCGTTGTTCATCAAAGCAATAACAAAGGCACGACTTCTAATGGGTCAGATTTTCTGACTTCAGCAATATTATAATATTTTGCAAACAAAAATTCTTCTGATCCACTATGCCGACAAATGAGCAAGCCTCTTCGACTAAGAGACAGATTCCGATAAAATGGTACCGTAATAAAAAAAACAAAAACCGAAAACAAAAAATTTCCTATTGTAAGGGAGACAGACACACGATGACGGTAGCAAAGTTATGATTTTAGATTTTTTAGCAACAACAACTATGCTTAAAACCAACGGGTAGCGGATTATCAAAACAGTTGGTTTTTTGCCGGCACTTCAACGGCCGAATACAAAAACAACTTGTGCTATTTTTCGTTTTACGTCTTAGGGACCGAGGGATAGATACCCCGTTGACGGGTCAGATTCAGGGTCACGATTATGTTAATAAAATCATAAATAATTTCTCCGGAATCGCTGGATATTCTTTTAACAGGCGAAGAACCAAATGTTGTTTCCTACAGCCACTTACAACACTCTTACCGAGCTCGAGCTGATAACGCCACCCTCGTACACACTGCAAGCTTTCACCAAACAGAAGCAGGGATGAGAACGAACACAACGGTAGTTGGCTGATCCAAAACAGTGGCTGGTGTTGTTGTTGTTACGATGCGTTGTTGGAACGTCGGGTAGTGGGGCAAACGATTACCAAATCTAATGACATTGCAACACGAAGCTCAAGCCTCACAAGCACTCAAACACAATAAAAAAACTATTTCTCTTATTTAAAAAGGGCTCTCAATGGCCGTGAAATATTTTATTTATAACCGAAGGCAATTGAACTGTCGTCTGTCCCTTTTGACTGCAGATTTCTAACTAATTGGCGCACTCGCTACTTCATACAGAGACACCGAAACTGAGTTTATATTCAGCAGTAAAGACAGTGAGCAAGGGTGAGACGACAAAGTAGTTAGTCTGTTTCTAGACGTGCAATTATAATTGCTGCAATTCATGAATTTGTAGGAGAGAGAGGTAAGAAGAATGGAACGAGGAAAAAACTTGCATGAACTCTGCAATTCTTTCAGTTCTTCTCATTCTTAATTTTTTAGTAATGGCGGCTACAGAATAATTTGAAATTTCTTTTCATTTACTCATTCGTAAAAATTTCACACGAATAGTCTGCATATGTTTCAGATTTATACGAATGTCAGAAGCAGCAATACTAGAAACCAGAATTGCACAAACAGAATTGCGTACGTGTAAAAACAAATTGCAATTCCAAAAGAGAATCATGAAGAATTGCAGCAATTACAATTGCACGTCTAGAACCAGACTTTGGAGAGTCAATCTGTTTGCGCACATTTATCCCCATCCTTTGTGAATTCAGTGGCAGCAAAAAAGGCCGTGGTGGGCTAACGTGTGCGCAAACACTCTGGGTGCAGTCAGCAAGGAGGTTAGCCTTGTCTTTAACAACCACAATCAGGGAATCATCAGAATCCAACAGGTCAGCATTAGGTTTCCTGGTCTTAACGCCCGCAGCGGTTTTCGAACTCCGAAAAGTCCCGCTGTTCAACATTATACCTCGCAAATATGCCGCCCTGCTATTCTCTTTAACTCATGTATGGATCCCCGTATGATCTTATCTAGATTGCGCACAATAGACCCAACCGTTATCGCCCTACCAGGATCTCGAGTCCAGTCGATTATCCGCCGAAGCCGATTCTTCTCCCGTATAAATTCCAGAAGTTTATGGAGTCCCATAGGTCCCGTAGGAACCTTAGCGATAGAGGCCACCATAGCCTCACGGAAGCCACGCCAACGGACTCGATACAAGAGCCGATTTCTGAGTTTATGACATTCCTATCGATCGGGAGTTCGCTCCCTCTTAGCCTTCCCTCTAGTACCCGGTTGAACCGCCAGCGATTAATTCGGTCAAAATTGTAAAAAGTCGGTTGCTCACGTTGAACGAAATCCCCGCGCTCCAGCAGCAATTCCACGGCCCTATGCACCGATCCGCAATCATTTATCGCCAACTCCCCCGGTATCACTTAACGCCACCCCCGAAGAGACCAGAAACTGGTCGATATACATCGCCGTAGTAGCACTTATCCTAGTTGGGCCACTAGTTGGTAATACAATAATGTCAGGGCAACCTGTAATGAAATTCTGGATTGCTCTGCCCTTAGTGTTGGTCCTGTCGCCCCCAGCTAGAATGGCTAGAATTAAGGTCAGCTCCAATCACCAGGTCACCTTGACCAGATATAGTCCCAAGTGGCTTCAGCTGTTCAGTGTCAAATTGGACTCCGGCATGAGGTATATCGATATCACAGTCAGCGTAGACCCATTTCGCCCAGGTCGCATTGTCAACATAGCTGGCACCGTTTGTACTTCCACTTCCTTGGAAGGGATAGTGCACTTACCAGGGCCTTGTTCACCACTGCATTTGACACACCGAAACGGCATGCCGCAGTTGGTCGAAACATGACCGAAGCGCTGCAATTGTGACACTCGTTTCTTCTTATCCTTACGCTCTGTCACGTGACAGTGAAGTTGCGAGAAAGGTGAACTAGGCACTTGTCACGACTCACTTCAGTCAAACGCTGAATGTTCAGCTTCAATGTGAGAGCCCCAACCTATGTTCTCACATCAATCTCGTCATAAGTGGTCGAGAGATCACAAATTACCACCGAAATGGTGGTCAAAATCTTGGGTGTGTTCGTATAGTACTTGAACCCCTGTTCGCGTAGCATGAGTTTCAATTTCTCGTAGTCCTCTATCGAGACGGTACTAAGATTCAAAATTCATATGATGAAATTGCCATGACCCAAGGCAGTCCTGGTATATTCCGTCACTGTTACCACCGGCACCTTACCTTTTTTAAATTCGACGGTGCTTTCTGCACCGCTGATTTTCCGCCGCCCTTGCTGGTTGTAGCTTTCTCCGGCAGTACCGGCTTTGTACTGGCCTTCCGTGTTGGCGGTGCACAGCTGACGTCTGCTCGAGCTGTCGCGCTCAGGGCAGTCTGTGCTGGCAGTGCACAGGTGACCAGTGCTTGTGTTGCACTGGCCTCCACGTCATCCAGTGCATATTCCTCGAAGACGGAGAACTCGCGATACCAGGCTCGCAAATTTTCCTTCGCATGGATAATTTTCTCGACATTATCCAAATTACGCGATTTTCTTCCATCACGGTGTCGTACTTAGCTTGGATAAGTCGCATCTCATCCTTGTACGTAGAGCTAGGAATGAATTCCTCCACCGCCCCTCTCTTCATTCCAGCCATTTGGCCGCTATCAATAGCGAACTGCTGGTTTGCCATCACTTTTTGGTCCCTTGCAAAAGTGAGCAGCGAGATTCGTGACAGTAGGCACGAAAATCGCTAATCAGTCAATCACAGGCCAGCAACTTCTCCCAGGTCCCTAGCACATATGAGAAGTGATTAATGGCAGATTTCACGTTCGTTCCCTAAGTCTTCAGATTCAGTTTCAAAAGTATGATTTTATTTATACTATTAATTCATTTGATGGAAAATAACTTATATCTAACATTATTCAGCCGATACGCTTATTTCTAACATTAAACAATATTTACAGAACTATTTTACTCTACCTTAATAACACAGTGCAACACGAAAAAAAATAACCATATACGGACACCACTACGTGATAAAAGACTAAAAAAAAAAGACCCGTGTTTCCCAATTTTTCCCAAAGTCATGCACTTTTTTTTTATGGCCCGCCAAAGATTTGGGGCCTCGGTATCATTTTCGTAAAAATGTGATCATTTTCTCAGGCTCATATCTTGCAAACCGTTCAGAATTTCGATTTACTCTCTGAGGCAAAGTTGTAGCTATTGTCATAAAGAACATACAAAATCAAAAAAACTTCACCTTCCAGATCAAAATCAATCAACAATCAACTACAAAAATTTACCTAAGATCTCACTAAACAAATTTCTGGAACATATAAACTTCCTAGAGATGATTCTTAACACTGTTTAGGTAGCACGCAAAAGTGAAAAATTTGCCGAAAATTTTTTAATTTCATTTTTTTTACCTTTTTCTCCAACTGACCCAAGCCAGTTCGCTAATTATCATTCCCATGGATAGTTTTCTCGACATTATACAAATTATAGCGTAATATACGATTTTCGTCCATCACGGTGTCGTTCTTAAATTGGATAAGTCGCAGCTCATCCTTGTAGGTAAAGCTAGGAATGAATTCCTCCACCACCCCTCTCTTTATTCCAGCCATTTGGGCGCTATCAATAGCGAACTGCTGGTTTGCCATCACTTTTTGGTCCCTTGCAAAAGTGAGAAGCGAGATTCGTGATAGTTGGCACGAAAATCGCCAATCAATCAATCACAGGCCAGCAACACCTCCTAGGTCGCTAGCACTTATGAGAAGTGTGTAGTGGCAGATTTCAAGTTCGTTGCCTAAGTTTTCAGATTTAGTTTCAAAATTATGATTTTATTTGTATTATTAATTCATTTGATGGAAAAATTACTTAGATCTTACATTAGTCAACCGATACGCTGCTTTCTATCATTAAATAATATTTACAGAACTATCTTACTCTTCCTTAATATGCTTACATACTGCAGCTTAGCTGCTCGCATATCTTTCTTAGAATAAAAATATATCCCAAAGACAATCAGCACCTCCAAAAATTTATTATTAAAAAGGGGTTAATCATCGATACTAAAAACTAAGGGTTAGTAACTACTATTTACACTTAAAACTACTATTTACATTATATATTTACAATATTTACAGGTAAGGTGTGGTCACTGTGATTGGATATATAACGTGTCGCCAATATCAACTGTCTCTATCGTCCTATGGTATAATAGTAGGCTATTGTCCACAAATAATAACCCCTCCCTATCCAGTCCCGCAAAGTCAGTAGGCGGTCTATAATTTCCCTCAAACCGTTCTACCAGATCCCCGTCATAGTCCAGACTATTCCTAACTAAGGCGTTGTGCAAAGAGACCGACCTCTCTAGAAAACCAAGGCGCCGCTAACCAGAAACACGTAATTCAGTCAAAGTCAACCATCAAAGGAACATTTTATGAGCGTCTGGAGGAAGTATATGAACGCTGGCCTGACCCCGACATTAAGATTATTTGCCATTTTTTGGCGGTTATGATGCCGAATTAGGAAAGGAAATTGTCTTTCGACCAACCATCGGTAATCACAGTCTACATTATACCATCTCCGAACATGGTAGTTAGTAGCACACTATTCCACCATAAGGACATTTATAAGCCGACCTGGATATCTCCTGATCAGCGGACGAAGAAGCAGATTGATCACTTGGTAATAAATGGCAGGTACTCTTCTAGTGTAATGGATGTACGTGTGATTCGAGGTGCCAATATCGATTCGGATCATTACCTGGTGGCTTCGAAAGTTCGCACAAGACTGCGCAGGGCGAAAAACGTACAAAGCCGAACATAGGAAAAGCTCGATATTGACAAGCTACAAATAATTGACAAGCTACCAATGTCCTATCGACAGAAGCTGTCTCTCCTGCTATAGCAGAATACCCCCGCTCCCGAAGTCCCAGATGCGCAGTGGAAGCACATCTCCCATTCTTTGGAAACCGCTGCAAGGACTGAACTTGGCTATCAAAAACCGCAGAAGGATAAGCCATGGTACGACGCAACTGATAAAAAAGACGATGGACGTATGACAACGAAACAGTCAGTTACAACGCGTGCTGCGAGTGAGCGGTACAAGAAGCAAAATCCAATTTTGGAAGTTGACTCATATGCAAAATCAGCAAAATCCAATTTTGGAAGTTGACTCATATGCAAGTTTTCAGATGAATGAGTTGGAACATTTCCAGTTACATCTGTAACTACCAACGCGTCAATGTTCAAAGAAAAGTTTGACTCTTTGTCGAACGAAGAGTGAAAACCGCTATTTTCGAGCAATTTGTCATATATTCACCGGCAAGACCAGTGATATCTGCTGAAATAGATTTTGTGGGTAATCGCAGTAACCGTTGTATTCTCGATGATATAAAGGTTTCATCTGAACATGGGTCAATTAACGCCCTAATTTTATGGGAAATACCATTTTTCACAATTTTTACCCATGCTGTAGCCAGCATCGTTTTGTGTGAGACAGAAGTGTGAAATGCCTTGACATTTTCAGATGTTGACGGAGAATCAATGGACTGTATGTTTTGATTTTGGGTCATGTTTCGAGAATCTTCTGTTCTAACTTTACTTTGCTGAGCTACTTTAGGTTTATGCAAAAGCGTATGATGCTTTGAATTGCACTTTGAGCGTGTATTTTTGCTAGGCCAGTCAACCGCAAGGTGACCTTGGGCCAGACAATTTAAACAATTACTATTTTTCTTTACTACCGAAAGTCTATTTTTGAAATCCATATTCAAAAATTTGGGACAAGATCTTAAATTGTGGGCCCCTTTGCCTAAATAACATTTTTGATTATTCACTTTTGTGTGATGCACCTTATAATGTTTCGACCGATCAGAATTATCGTATTTGGGGCGAGTGGGTTGAGAAGATCTAGACCCTTGGAGTTAAACACATCGGAGACGCTCTCCAGTGCATGAAACCTTTCGGTCAGAAATCTATTAGTCTTCCCATTTCGGGATTTCCGTTTTGCCCGCAATCGATTGCTCCCAAAGGGACAGAGTTAGTCTAGGAAGTTTGGACGAACACTGGAAGACAAAAATCGGATCCCATGATCCTATGTCGATCTCATATAACTCAAGAATTGAAATTCAACTTGTCAACTCTCTTTGAAGTTGTTTGAGTCCACTCGCCGATTCTTGTGGCCACGGAGTCAGATTAAACAATGTTTTCAACTGATTATTTATAAGAATACGCTTATTCTCGTACTGATTTTGTAGGTTCGCCCACGCTATGGCGAACCCTTCTGCTATTAATGGATTATTTCGATTTATTTCCCTAGCCTCACCACTCGTTTTCTGAAACAGGTGGTATAATTTCTCAACAGGGCTCAATTTCTTGTTATTCAAGTAAATCGCTGTGAATAAATCTCGAAAGCTGGGCCAGGTGACGTAGTCTCCATGGAAAACTTCTGTGTCGCAAGGCGGGACCGCAATTGACGAGCTACTTTTTTGAGGTGTGGGAGCAGGTGCATGAGCGATTTTCAATTTATCCTTATACTCGCCGATAATTTTAATGCTATTTATGTAGCAGTCATGTGTTTCTTTTTTCTTATTTCGAATGGTCTCTTTGTCCTTTTTACCACATTCTGGGTCAGCTAAACATTTCCTGTAAATGTCTTTCCAGTCTGCCCATAAACTCTCCATTTCTTGTTTTCGGCTTCCAGGGCAAGATCATTGTACGTGCTCACATCTGTTTCTTTTAATTGCTTTGCACACCAGACAATCTCATCGCACTGTACCAAGAATTCTTCCATAAGCCCCATGGTGACAATAAATTTGAACGAAGAAAACTATATTACCGATTGTTCTGTGCTAAATACTTTGACTCTTGGAGTCAAGAAATTTACCAATTTTCGAAAAAGTTTTGTATCGAAAAATAGTTTTCTGACCCACTGTACAGAAAAATTCACAAAACTTTGCTTTTCCTCAGATGGGCAAGATTTCGAAAGTGTTTCCAACAAATTTTGTCTCGCAAAATAATTTTCCTGTCAATTGTTCAGAAAAATTCAAAAAATTTCTTTCTGCCAAAGGGAAAATGATCGAAAAATGCTGTATAAGAAAACTTCACACAATTAATTTTTCCGCCACATAGACAAGATTTCCAAAAAAAATCAAAATTTTGTATCGCAAAATAATTTTTCTGACACACTGTACAGAAAAATTCACAAAATTTATTTTTGCCAATTTATTTTTCCGCCACAGGCACAAGATTTCCAAAAAAAAAAATTAAAAAATTTTGTATCGCAAAATAATTTTCCTGACACACTGCACAGAAAAGTTCACAAAATTTATTTTTGCCAATTTATTTTTCCGCCACAGGGGCAAGATTTCCAAAAAAAAAATTAAAAAATTTTGTATCGCAAAATAAGTTTTCTGACACACTGCACAGAAAAGTTCACAAAATTTATTTTTGCCAATTTATTTTTCCGCCACAGGGACAAGATTTCCAAAAAAAATTAAAAAATTTTGTATCGCAAAATAAGAAAAATTCACAAAATTTATTTTTTTTTGTTTTGCCAAAGGGTCAAGATTTTGAATTGCGAAATAACTGCTCTGACCCACTGTACAGAAAAATTCACAAAGGTTCCCAAATGTTTTCTCGAAATATAAATCTTTGAGCCACTGTGCAGAAAAATTTGCGAAATATGTATATTCTTCTTATATTTTCCGTGCCAAAGTGAGAAGTTTCCAAAAATGTTGTACCGAAATATAATTCACAAAATTTATTTTTCCTTAGAAACGATTTTCCAAAAATTTTGTCTCGAAAATAAATTTTTCTGACCCACTGTGCAGAAAATTCACAAAATTTATACGCCCTCTTGCAAACGGGCAAGATTTTCACAAAAATAAAAATGGAACTTAATTTTTTCTGACCCACTGTTCAGCAAACTGCACAAAACCGTTGTTCATCAAAGCAATAACAAAGGCACGACTTCTAATGGGTCAGATTTTCTGACTTCAGCAATATTATAATATTTTGCAAACAAAAATTCTTCTGATCCACTATGCCGACAAATGAGCAAGCCTCTTCGACTAAGAGACAGATTCCGATAAAATGGTACCGTAATAAAAAAAACAAAAATCGAAAACAAAAAATTTCCAATTGTAAGGGAGACAGACACACGATGACGGTAGCAAAGTTATGATTTTAGATTTTTTAGCAACAACAACTATGCTTAAAACTAACGGGTAGCGGATTATCAAAACAGTTGGTTTTTTGCCGGCACTTCAACGGCCGAATACAAAAACAACTTGTGCTATTTTTCGTTTTACGTCTTAGGGACCGAGGGATAGATACCCCGTTGACGGGTCAGATTCAGGGTCACGATTATGTTAATAAAATCATAAATAATTTCTCCGGAATCGCTGGATATTCTTTTAACAGGCGAAGAACCAAATGTTGTTTCCTACAGCCACTTACAACACTCTTACCGAGCTCGAGCTGATAACGCCACCGTCGTACACACTGCAAGCTTTCACCAAACAGAAGCAGGGATGAGAACGAACACAACGGTAGTTGGCTGATCCAAAACAGTGGCTGGTGTTTGTGTTGTTACGATGCGTTGTTGGAACGTCGGGTAGTGGGGCAAACGATTACCAAATCTAATGACACTGCAACACGAAGCTCAAGCCTCACAAGCACTCAAACACAATAAAAAAACTCTTTCTCTTATTTAAAAAGGGCTCTCAATGGCCGTGAAATATTTTATTTATAACCGAAGGCAATTGAACTGTCGTCTGTCCCTTTTGACTGCAGATTTCTAACTAATTGGCGCACTCGCTACTTCATACAGAGACACCGAAACTGAGTTTATATTCAGCAGTAAAGACAGTGAGCAAGGGTGAGACGACAAAGTAGTTAGGAGAGTCAATCTGTTTGCGCACATTTATCCCCATCCTTTGTGAATTCAGTGGCAGCAAAAAAGGCCGTGGTGGGCTAACGTGTGCGCAAACACTCTGGGTGCAGTCAGCAAGGAGGTTAGCCTTGTCTTTAACAACCACAATCAGGGAATCATCAGAATCCAACAGGTCAGCATTAGGTTTCCTGGTCTTAACGCCCGCAGCGGTTTTCGAACTCCGAAAAGTCCCGCTGTTCAACATTATACCTCGCAAATATGCCGCCCTGCTATTCTCTTTAACTCATGTATGGATCCCCGTATGATCTTATCTAGATTGCGCACAATAGACCCAACCGTTATCGCCCTACCAGGATCTCGAGTCCAGTCGATTATCCGCCGAAGCCGATTCTTCTCCCGTATAAATTCCAGAAGTTTATGGAGTCCCATAGGACCCGTAGGAACCTTAGCGATAGAGGCCACCATAGCCTCACGGAAGCCACGCCAACGGACTCGATACAAGAGCCGATTTCTGAGTTTATGACATTCCTATCGATCGGGAGTTCGCTCCCTCTTAGCCTTCCCTCTAGTACCCGGTTGAACCGCCAGCGATTCATTCGGTCAAAATTGTAAAAAGTCGGTTGCTCACGTTGAACGAAATCCCCGCGCTCCAGCAGCAATTCCACGGCCCTATGCACCGATCCGCAATCATTTATCGCCAACTCCCCCGGTATCACTTAACGCCACCCCCGAAGAGACCAGAAACTGGTCGATATACATCGCCGTAGTAGCACTTATTCTAGTTGGGCCACTAGTTGGTAATACAATAATGTCAGGGCAACCTGTAATGAAATTCTGGATTGCTCTGCCCTTAGTGTTGGTCCTGTCGCCCCCAGCTAGAATGGCTAGAATTAAGGTCAGCTCCAATCACCAGGTCACCTTGACTAGATATAGTCCCAAGTGGCTTCAGCTGTTCAGTGTCAAATTGGACTCCGGCATGAGGTATATCGATATCACAGTCAGCGTAGACCCATTTCGCCCAGGTCGCATTGTCAACATAGCTGGCACCGTTTGTACTTCCACTTCCTTGGAAGGGATAGTGCACTTACCAGGGCCTTGTTCACCACTGCATTTGACACACCGAAACGGCATGCCGCAGTTGGTCGAAACATGACCGAAGCGCCGCAATTGTGACACTCGTTTCTTCTTATCCTTACGCTCTGTCACGTGACAGTGAAGTTGCGAGAAAGGTGAACTAGGCACTTGTCACGACTCACTTTAGTCAAACGCTGAAGGTTCAGCTTCAATGTGAGAGCCCCAACCTATGTTCTCACATCAATCTCGTCATAAGTGGTCGAGAGACCACAAATTACCACCGAAATGGTGGTCAAAATCTTGGGTGTGTTCGTATAGTACTTGAACCCCTGTTCGCGAAGCATGAGTTTCAATTTCTCGTAGTCCTCTATCGAGACGGTACTAAGATTCAAAATTCATATGATGAAATTGCCATGACCCAAGGCAGTCCTGGTATATTCCGTCACTGTTACCACCGGCACCTTACCTTTTTTAAATTCGACGGTGCTTTCTGCACCGCTGATTTTCCGCCGCCCTTGCTGGTTGTAGCTTTCTCCGGCAGTACCGGCTTTGTACTGGCCTTCCGTGTTGGCGGTGCACAGCTGACGTCTGCTCGAGCTGTCGCGCTCAGGGCAGTCTGTGCTGGCAGTGCACAGGTGACCAGTGCTTGTGTTGCACTGGCCTCCACGTCATCCAGTGCATATTCCTCGAAGACGGAGAACTCGCGATACCAGGCTCGCAAATTTTCCTTCGCATGGATAATTTTCTCGACATTATCCAAATTACGCGATTTTCTTCCATCACGGTGTCGTACTTAGCTTGGATAAGTCGCATCTCATCCTTGTACGTAGAGCTAGGAATGAATTCCTCCACCGCCCCTCTCTTCATTCCAGCCATTTGGCCGCTATCAATAGCGAACTGCTGGTTTGCCATCACTTTTTGGTCCCTTGCAAAAGTGAGCAGCGAGATTCGTGACAGTAGGCACGAAAATCGCTAATCAGTCAATCACAGGCCAGCAACTTCTCCCAGGTCCCTAGCACATATGAGAAGTGATTAATGGCAGATTTCACGTTCGTTCCCTAAGTCTTCAGATTCAGTTTCAAAAGTATGATTTTATTTATACTATTAATTCATTTGATGGAAAATAACTTATATCTAACATTATTCAGCCGATACGCTTATTTCTAACATTAAACAATATTTACAGAACTATTTTACTCTACCTTAATAACACAGTGCAACACGAAAAAAAATAACCATATACGGACACCACTACGTGATAAAAGACTAAAAAAAAAAGACCCGTGTTTCCCAATTTTTCCCAAAGTCATGCACTTTTTTTTTATGGGCCGCCAAAGATTTGGGGCCTCGGTATCATTTTCGTAAAAATGTGATCATTTTCTCAGGCTCATATCTTGCAAACCGTTCAGAATTTCGATTTACTCTCTGAGGCAAAGTTGTAGCTATTGTCATAAAGAACATATAAAAATTCAAAAAAACTTCACCTTCCAGATCAAAATCGCAAAAAACTTAAAAAAATTCGATTTTTTTTACCATTTTTCCCGTGTTCAGGTCCATAGGTAGCAAACCGTTCAAAATTCAAGGAAACAATCAACTACAAAAATTTACCTAAGATCTCACTAAACAAATTTCTGGAACATATAAACTTCCTAGAGATGATTCTTAACACTGTTTAGGTAGCACGCAAAAGTGAAAAATTTGCCGAAAATTTTTTAATTTAATTTTTTTTACCTTTTTCTCCAACTGACCCAAGCCAGTTCGCTAATTATCATTCCCATGGATAATTTTCTCGACATTATACAAATTATAGCGTAATATACGATTTTCGTCCATCACGGTGTCGTTCTTAAATTGGATAAGTCGCAGCTCATCCTTGTAGGTAAAGCTAGGAATGAATTCCTCCACCACCCCTCTCTTTATTCCAGCCATTTGGGCGCTATCAATAGCGAACTGCTGGTTTGCCATCACTTTTTGGTCCCTTGCAAAAGTGAGAAGCGAGATTCGTGATAGTTGGCACGAAAATCGCCAATCAATCAATCACAGGCCAGCAACACCTCCTAGGTCGCTAGCACTTATGAGAAGTGTGTAGTGGCAGATTTCAAGTTCGTTGCCTAAGTTTTCAGATTTAGTTTCAAAATTATGATTTTATTTGTATTATTAATTCATTTGATGGAAAAATTACTTAGATCTTACATTAGTCAACCGATACGCTGCTTTCTATCATTAAATAATATTTACAGAACTATCTTACTCTTCCTTAATATGCTTACATACTGCAGCTTAGCTGCTCGCATATCTTTCTTAGAATAAAAATATATCCCAAAGACAATCAGCACCTCCAAAAATTTATTATTAAAAAGGGGTTAATCATCGATACTAAAAACTAAGGGTTAGTAACTACTATTTACACTTAAAACTACTATTTACATTATATATTTACAATATTTACAGGTAAGGTGTGGTCACTCTGATTGGATATATAACGTGTCGCCAATATCAACTGTCTCTATCGTCCTATGGTATAATAGTAGGCTATTGTCCACAAATAATAACCCCTCCCTATCCAGTCCCGCAAAGTCAGTAGGCGGTCTATAATTTCCCTCAAACCGTTCTACCAGATCCCCGTCATAGTCCAGACTATTCCTAACTAAGGCGTTGTGCAAAGAGACCGACCTCTCTAGAAAACCAAGGCGCCGCTAACCAGAAACACGTAATTCAGTCAAAGTCAACCATCAAAGGAACATTTTATGAGCGTCTGGAGGAAGTATATGAACGCTGGCCTGACCCCGACATTAAGATTATTTGCCATTTTTTGGCGGTTATGATGCCGAATTAGGAAAGGAAATTGTCTTTCGACCAACCATCGGTAATCACAGTCTACATTATACCATCTCCGAACATGGTAGTTAGTAGCACACTATTCCACCATAAGGACATTTATAAGCCGACCTGGATATCTCCTGATCAGCGGACGAAGAAGCAGATTGATCACTTGGTAATAAATGGCAGGTACTCTTCTAGTGTAATGGATGTACGTGTGATTCGAGGTGCCAATATCGATTCGGATCATTACCTGGTGGCTTCGAAAGTTCGCACAAGACTGCGCAGGGCGAAAAACGTACAAAGCCGAACATAGGAAAAGCTCGATATTGACAAGCTACAAATAATTGACAAGCTACCAATGTCCTATCGACAGAAGCTGTCTCTCCTGCTATAGCAGAATACCCCCGCTCCCGAAGTCCCAGATGCGCAGTGGAAGCACATCTCCCATTCTTTGGAAACCGCTGCAAGGACTGAACTTGGCTATCAAAAACCGCAGAAGGATAAGCCATGGTACGACGCAACTGATAAAAAAGACGATGGACGTATGACAACGAAACAGTCAGTTACAACGCGTGCTGCGAGTGAGCGGTACAAGAAGCTACGAAGGGTGGAAAACCAACTATTTAGGCGGGAAAAATGGCAGTGGGAGCAGAGAGAGAGTGAAAAAAACAGGATGAATGGTGAATCCCGAAAGTTTTTCCAGAGGGTGAGAAGATTGAATAACGGGCCTAATAATGGGCTGCCCTCCTGCAAGGAGAGGCTTCTGGTGCCTGAGAAGCAGTGTGTGCTCAAAATATGTAGATACCACTTTTCAGCACTACTCCACTAAGATTCTACCACTGAAGATCAAGAAGTAATGCTAGTGGAAGATAGCGTAGATTGTACCCCCTCTAACCAAGACGAGATTGGAAGGGCGACCTCCCGCCTTAAGAATAATAAAGCCGCTAGAGCGGATGGCCTACCCGCTGAAGTTTTAATGCAGGTGGCGAAGGACTACTAGCCCACATGCATCAATTTATATGCGGTATATAGTGAATCATGTCCGGTATTCAAAAAGGGTGATCCGTGTGTCTGTTCCGACTATCGCAGTATCAGTCTTTTATCCATCACGTGTAAGGTCTTGTCGAGCGTATTATGTGAAAGACTAAAGCCAATTATTGAAAACCTGATTGGACCTTATCAGTGTCATTTTAGACCAGGCAAGTCCACGACTGACCAAATATTCACGCTACGCCAAATCCTAGAAAAGACCAACGAAAAACAAATCGATACATACCACCTTTTTGTCGATTACAAAGCTGCTTTCGATAGCCCCATATGGAGAAAACTTTACGAAGCTCTGTCTGAACTTGGTATTCCGGCAAAACTGATCCGTTCCTTTAGAATGACGCTGACCAACACCAAATGAGCAGTGAAAGTGGGAAAAGACCTCACTGAACCATTCTGTGCCAAGAGAAGACTTAGACAAGGCGACACACTTTCGTGCAATCTCTTCAACATCTTAGTGAAGATAATAATGAGAAAGGCTACAGTAAATACGAACAAGCCCATTAACACGAAAAGCCATATGTTGCTGGCGTATGCTGACGACATAGATATCATTGGACGATATTTGCGAAAAGGAATTAGCGATTGTGGGTCTTGCTGTTAATGAGGGCAAGACAAAATTGATGGTGTCAACGACTAGAGAAACCTTTCGACTTGGTCCGCACTTGAACGTTGACAACCGATTTAATTTGGAAGTGGCAGATGAATTTGTCTACCTTGGACCCGCCGTGAACAAGGACGACAACGTCAGTCTGGAGATAGACAGGAGAATTGTGTTTGCAAATAGGTGCTATTTTGGGCTCAGCAAGCAGTTTAGGAACAAAGCCCTCTCTCGACGGACTAAAGTCCAGCTATATCAGACTATCATTTTACCTGTCTTGACTATGGCTCCGAAACTTGGGTCATATCGCAAGCGGATGAAAAACACCTGGGAGTTTTCTGGAGAAAAATTCTCAGGAAAATACATGGTTATATTAGAGAAAACGGCGAGTATCGACTTCGCTGGAACGAAGAGCTATATTATCTATATTCTGACGTGGCAATAGCTACGCGAATCAAATTATGCCAACTGCGTTGGCTAGGCCATCTTATAAGAATGAATGAAGATGAGACAGCGCGACAGGTTTCAATAACGTACCCGATGGAAGCAGGAAAAGAGGACGACCAAGACTCCACTGGAAAATGGACTAGTGAATGATAAACAATTTGGTTTCAATCATAAACATTCAACTGTCAATTCCATTAACAAACTTGTTTCAGATATTAACTGGAACTGGAATACAAAATTGTGTACAGGTGCCTGTCTAATAGATATGGAAAAACATTCGATTATATATGGCTTCAAAGCTTAATATGTAAAATTATTGATTATAAATTCCCGATAAACTTAACTTTATTGATCTTTAATATGGTAAATGGAAAGTCTTTCTCTGTTCAACACAATAATAGGAGTAGCAAAACCTTTGGCATGATTAATGGTCTGCAACAAGGTAATGTTAACGCACCAATATTTTTTAATATTTACTTGTCAGGTTTAGTCAACAAAATTTACAACATAATTTCTTTCGCGTTCTCCACCGTAACGCATCACCAACCTCGGCAGGTTTTACAAAGCCATGCCAGCGCCCACCATCCACGCAAAACGTTCTCCAAACCTCACAGCTGCGTCTCCATCCGTCAAGCGCAGAATCTCGCCATCCACGCCGAAAGTGCCGCCCGTGGCACCGCTCTTCGCCGGAGGAACTTCCTGGATACAGTCAGCAACGAGGTTAGCCGTGTCTCTATCGACCACAATCAGGGAATTATCAGAATCCTCCGCCTGTTCAATTTTATACCGCGCAAAACGCCGCCCTTCTATTTTCTTCAAACTCATGTATGGATCCCCGGATGATCCTATCAAGATTGCGCACAATAGCCCAAACCGTTATCGTCCTACCAGGATTTACGATCCAGTCGATTATCCACCGAAGCGGATTCTTCTCCCGTATAAATTTCAAGATATACGGGGGAAGATTACGGAAACCCATAGGAAACCCAAAATTGTAAAAAGTCGGTCGCTCACGAAGACAGAAATCCCCCCGCTCCAGCAGCAATTCCACGATCATAACGTCCCCTCCGCAATCATGCGTCGTCAACCCGCTCCCCCGGTGTCACGTAACGCCACACACAAAGAGACCAGAAACTGGTCGGTATACGTCGCCGAATCAGCACTTATCCTAGTTGGGTTACTAGTAGGTAATACAATAATGTCAGGGCCACCAGTAATGAAATCCTGGATTGCTCTGCCCTTAGGTTTTGTCCTATCGCCCCCAGCTCGAATGGCTAGCATTAAGGTCAGCTCCAATCACCAGGTCATCTTGACCAGCCAGAGTCCCAAGTGGCTCCAGCTGTTCAGTGTCAAATTGGACTCCGGCATGAGGTATATCGATACCACTGTCAGCGTAGACCCATCCCCCCTGTGAACACGCACGCATTTTCAATTTCGCCCAGGTCCAATAACACCCTTTCGTGGTGTATATTGTCCTTCACGAAAACAGCGGTGCCGCCGCTCTGGCCGCTGTTCTGTGGATGAACAAAAAATCCATTGAAGCTCAACTTGTGAGTAGCGGACAGTTTATGTTTAGCTACAAGAACTATGTCCTCACTGTCACGCGACAGAGACGGATTCCCTTCAGGCGATACAAGCCTTCGACGTCCGAGTCGCGAGAGAGTGGCAACTTGTCACGATTCAATTTAGTCAGACGCTGAATGTTCAGCTTTAATGTGAGAGCCCCACTTGGGTTCTCACATCAATCTCGTCATAAGTGGTCGGCATGAGGTAAATCGATACCACAGTCAGTGTAGACTCATCCCCCTGTGAACACGCACGCACGTATTTTCAATTTCTTCTAGGTCCAATAACTCCCTTTCGTAGTTTATATTGTCCTTCACGAAGGCCGCGGTGCCGCCGCCCTGGCCGCTGTTCTGTGGATGAACAACAAATCCATTGAAGCTCAACTTGTGAGTAGCGGACAGTTTATGTTCAGCTACAAGAACTATGTCCGGGCTAAGCCCGTCCGTAAACACTTTGAAACAATGCCTCTTGTGGATGGACACAAGCGAGTTCACATTAGCAAAAATGCATTTAAAATCCCTGGACATAAGATAGTGAAAGGAAGTGAAAGGATTCCAGCATCGCTAGAATAATTAACGTATCTAGCCGAAAGGCGGCCAATCTCAGTCATACAAGATACCAAATCCCTGCCGGAAAGGCGGCGGCAATCGTCCCCAACAACACTGAGCACCACGGCTCGTCCTTCGGAATTAACCCCAGGGCGAGCCGATACTCTAGCAGGAGCCATGGGAACAGCACCTGCTGAGTGGGCGCCTAATGCCGAATCGTAGGAAACACCCTTAACCCCCCACTGATGCGTGGGAAGGTTCGCACAACTTTCGAAGGTTGTGTTGTCGCCCGCTTGGCGAGGAAGGCCTCTCGCTTTGGGCACCTCTTAGAGTTAGAAACATGGTCATCGACCTCACAATTGGCGCATGTCAACTTATAGCCTACTAGGCGCGAAACCAGACCCGTGACCTGGTCGGTAGCTGGCACCATTTGCACTTCCACTTCCTTGTACTTACCAGGGTCATGTTCACCGATCGGCATGCCGCAGTTGGTCGAAACATAACCGAAACGCTGCAATTGTAACACGCGTTTCTTCTTATCTTTACGCTCTGTCACGCGACAGTGAAGGAGTGCCTTCAGGCGGTAAAAGCCCTCGACGTCGAAGTCGCGAGAAAGGGAAACTAGGCACTTGTCATGACTCAATTTAGTCAATCGCAGAATGCTCAGCTTCAATGTGAAAGCCCCAAATTAGGTTCTCACATCAATCTCATCATAAGTGGTCGAGAGGCCACAAATTACCACCAAAATGGTGGTCAAAATCTTGGGTGTGTTCGTATAGTACTTGAAACGCTGTTCGCGAAGCATAAGTTTCAATTTCTCGTAGTCCTCTATCGAGAGGGTACTAAGATTCATCGAGCCACTTAAAAGGCGTATGTTGAAATTGCCATGACCCAAGGCAGCCCTGGCCCTCAAACTGTTCTCTAACTCAAACTGTGACTAAGGCGTTGTCAAAAGAGGTGTAGAGAAAGAATACTTTCCCAGAAATGAAACAAGCGGATGGTATACGCTTACTTGTATTCACAAGTCAATTCTGTGTTTTATTGATTAAATTTTGGGTTATTTATACTAATATTTTGCTTACTTAACATAATTAAGAATTACAATATAAAATATTAATATACAATGCCATTCAAGGCCTTTATGTATTTAGGTTCATTACTACCTATTTATTTACAATATTTGTTTATGTAGCATTTCTATATAAACATTAATTTACTGAAAAGGGGAGTGCGCCAGTGTCCAATAACAACAACGACGGGAATCATACATCGCTGTTAATGACTGCAATGTCAAGTATTGCTTGCCGCTTGCGATGCATGTGAGACATGTGTAACTTGATATTCCTTTGAATTTAGTGCAGCAATACTATGCAGGCATAAACGAAATAAAGTAATGCTACACCTCCCTTTTCAGAAGAATGTTCATAGAACTGAAGTTTTATGGACATTCTTTTACATTAGTTAAATACTATTAATTCTTACTATTTTACATTAGTTGAATATTTTCACATATCATTATCATACACTCGAGTGTTATTATCAGATTTCCATTATAGTTATTCATTGTATAATTTAATTCTATTTTTATGGACAATTTGTTTTTTATTTGTCTTAATGTCTATTATGTGTACATTATCCCTTAGAAGTAGTTCCTTAATCTTAAATGGACCTTAGTATTTTTGTTCCAATTTATGGCCAGCTTCATGTTTTAATAAAACTAGATCTCCTATGTTAAAATTATGGTCTATTGTATTCCTATCGTATGATATTTCTGTCGTTTTCACAAGCAATCGCCTATCTCTAAAAACCCAATTGTTCAGGAGAGCAAAAAAACGTTATTTCTTAAATTACGGACGCGGTGAAATATTTTTTCCAATTTTTTTTTAATGGGTTTGTATGTGATGGAGTTATAAGCTATATATATAATTTTGAGACAAAAATTTTGGGTGGAGGATATACTACAGAAGGATGAAAAACACATTTGATTTTAGACGACTTAAGTGTGTGCATTAATAACAACTTATCTAAACATATGTTGTTTTCTACGAAAAATAAAGATATTTCAAACCCACCCGTGAAGAGTTAAGTTGTTATTCGGTGAACATTTTTCAATTTCTTTAACAATAAATAAATTAAAGTACACTAGTGATTTTTTTTTTTATTAAAATTCAATTGTATTATATGTTTTTTATTAAAATTCAATTGTATTACATGTGTTTATGAAGATAAAAATATGAAAAATAAAGGGATATTCAATTTTAATTAAATCATTTATATTAAATTATATTTTGTGCTCTATTTCTGAGTCATCTGCACAGTATATATAGTTGTGTGCTCTTTCGGATGCCTTAAGATTTTTATAAAAATTATGGAATATATGTGGAATTAATGGCAATAAGTGTATTAAGTCTTTCTTTTTTTCCATAGAAATTGGAATTGTATTTTCATTTAATACATTGAGTTTGTACTCTGTAACATCAGCGATAGTAGTTTTCTTATTTTTTTGAATATTAATTTTAACAGCATTACTACCGAAAGTTTCTTTGTATTCGATTATGTTAAAATAGCCTTTTTTATAAGAAATATTTCGCATATTTCTCCACAATACTTTTTCGCCATCTATATTTTTTGTTGCTTTCTGAAAAATAGTTTTAAATAAAAGTCCAAAGTTATAGAAATCGCTGCTTTCCATTTCGATGACTATAAATTTGTTTGATCTGCTGCCGCAAGATTTAATTAATTGTATCCAATCATGGGGATGAAATATTTCCAGCTTATTATTTTTCTTCTTTCGTTCAATAACACTGTGATCGCTGTCACATTCTAAATGTGTGTGGCCTGGTTCCAAAAATTTTTGCTCAATAATTTCTACATTAATTCCACTTTGGTTTATAAGAAGAACGAACATAGCACTAACAATATTGTTCTTGTTTTGACCGGAACAAGTATCTGAATAAATCACCACATGTTTTCCCAGATTCATATTCATTTTGAAAAATTTCCACACGCACGATGCTATTTCGTTAGCTCCTCTACCGCTAACAGTTTCGTCCCAAACAAAACAGTAAGTCTTATTGGTCGTACAATTTCTAATTGTGAAATTGAATGTCCAGAGAGATCTTTTATAAAACGCTATAGAAGAATTAAGATATGGCGTCGGTAAACATTTTTGCAGATCCATACATAAAACAGTTTTGGTGACGTCTGATTTGTCAAATTTTTTGTTTTCATATGCCGTTTTGGCTAATTCCTGATGTTTATTTTGATCGTGAATGAACTGATTTTTAATCTCATCCGATTTGGCATACTTTATGAATATATGAAATTCGTCACACTTTGCACAAGTATCTAAACTTGGTTTTTTAAACTTTAAATTTTGCTTTTTAAATAAGCGACGGTAGGTAGCATAAGATGCTACATTTTGTCTGTTCTCTGTATACAGATTATACATTTTTAGCAAGTTCAAGTTTTCAGCTAGAAACATTTGATTACTATGTTCTCTAGTGTAATGCGATTCATAAGCAGGAAATGATTTAATGTGTGCAATTATATCGTCCTTTTTAGCTTGCGGTATTTGATTTCCAGAAGTTGAAGTTTTTCCCCGCTGATCATATAAATCTTTTTTTTTGAACCATTTTTTGTTGAACACTGCGTACAAAACTTTCTGACTCTCCATACACATCAAGGAAGCATTTTTTGCAAACATATACGGTAGAGTCATCAACAAAAATTCGAAATTTAAATACGTTGTTACGTTGAGTTTTCTTACTACTATGTATTTTTGTCTTCGATTGCGTCAAAGAATTTTCAATACGTCTGTAGATGTAACTAACGCGTGAGGAATATTTACCTAAGTCCCAATATTCCTTAAATAGTAACAAACGGCGTTGATCAGATATCTTTTCTCTGCATTGCAATCGACATAGGGACAGTTCTTTGCTTTGCCGCTCAGATACAGTTTTACCATTTTTTAGTGACGTGTACGTTATGCCCGAATTTCTTTTCATCTTAGTTTCTTCAGCTTTTTTTCTGTATGAACTTTTAATCGTCCCACCGTTTTCATTGTTTGATGTTTGTTCACCTTTAAATTAATAAGTTTTATACCAAAACAGACAGTTTTTATATTTCAATTCATACCATTTGTATGGAGAGCTCTGAACGCCTCGCTGCCACAAAAAGTGTCTTCCCCATGTGCACTATTTTCTCCACTATCTTTTTGAGATTCGTTACATTCTTCGTTTGTTTCAAACTCTGCCAATATTCTTCTCTTTTTTGGTGGAATGCCTAAATAGTATTGATCAAAATGTATACTATTAGTGTAATTTATATAAACTATTAAAATTTATTTCCTATTTACCACTAATCCTATGAGAACTATCTTCCATTTCTTCCGATATATCACTCATTAACACTTTAGCTTCTATTTAATTAAGGAAAATTGGGAAAGCGGTGCGCGTGCATTCAACACAAAAGCAGAAACTCAAATGACACAATCCATTCTACTTCACTTAACTACTCAATACATTTATTTATTTTTCATTGGAAACAACATAACGGGACATAGAATTTGCAAACAACCGCTTATCAGGTGCTGCAGTGTCTGCAAAAGTCAACAAAAAACACACAAGAAAACTTAAGTGGTTATTAACACAAAAATTGTTAAAACACAATTTCAATTTGTTTTCAGAAATAACAACTTAAATACACATGTGCGACTTTCTACGATAATAATTCCGCTTAAACTGAACTTATGTCTACATAAGTTGTTGTTTATGAAAACTTTTTTATAAATCGTGGTAGTTATGTTGTTTCTAGCAAAAAAAAAGTCGTAACGGTACTTTATTTTGGAAAAAAAATTAGACACTTAGAAAGATCGGTTAAAATAAAACAATTTGCCATCATTAACTCAAAATCGAAAAAAATGGACTTAGGCGATTGCTTGTGAAAACGACAGATTTTCTGTCTTAACTTATGCTTATCCAATAATTGATGTGCTCTTTTATGAGCTACTTCTAATCTAAACTTTATTTCCTTAACGTAATTATCTATATTATACAATGGAGTAATTTTATCTGTCTCCTTAAATTGTGCAAAGATGTTCGGTAACTTCGCAAAGATTAATTCATACGGACAATAGCCGTGTACCGTTGAGGGTGTCGTATTGAAACAATACGTAAAGTATCGTAGCCACTCATCCCAGTCTGTTCTGTCAATGGATATACATATAAGAACGTACGTATTCATTAAAGGTTCGGTGACTTCTTTCGACAGTACCGAGAGTCTGATGATGGTGCGCTGTTGACGTTAATTTCCCTATTTTTAGTAATTTACAAAGTTCCTCTAGTATTGAGTTTTTATATTCAGTACCCATGTCCGAAATGAACGTCTTCATTGGACCAAAGGTGAGAATAAAATTCTCAAATATCGCTTTTGCAATTGTCTTGGCGTTCTTGTCTGGAATCGGTATAGTTATTAGGTACTTAGTCAAGTCACATATCATTGTGACTGCATATTCATTTCCGTAAATTGACCTCGGAAATGGGCCGATGGTATCCACGAATACCGTATCGAAAGCCTGTACCGGTGTCGGTGTCACAGTCAGCGGACTTTTAAGATGTTTCATGGTCTTTGCCGTCTGACATTTATGGCATGACTTCACATATTTTGTTATGTCCTTTGTCATATTCTTCCAGTAGTAGTATCTTTTAATTTTCTCAATTGTCCTGAAAATTCCACAGTGACCTCCCTCGATTGGGTCATCATGGTATTTTATCATAATCTCTTGAATAGCTTTAGCATTTTCATCATTAATTTGGGTCACCTTGTTCAGTAGCGCTACTTTAATTTTTATCAATTCTCTATTGCCCATATTTTTAAAATCATTTATTGAGATAAATTCGAAAATTTTCTCATTCGGTGCCACTTGTAATTTGTCAATGTTGTGCTTACCGGCCACTTCTTCGAGCCTTGGGAAAAATTGTCCTAGGTCAAATTTCCCATTAGTAACCAAATCATTGATAGGTATATACGCAATTATAGATTTTCCCCGTTTGATGTAACATCTCCCGGGAGTAATCTTTAATTTACAATATTTTCTGACGTCAGTGTTTTTTATAGGAACGTATATACTGGGCCTTTCGTATTCATTATGCTGCTTTTTCAAGTTACTATTTTTGTCCTTTCCTGTTGTCATCGATCGTGTCGTGACTCTGAGTACGCATGATATCGTCTCAGTCATTTCCCTAAGATCATGTATCGTTATCCGCGATAGAGCGTCAGCTACGTAATTATCTTTCCCCCTAAGATATTCAACAGTGAAATCATATTCCTCTAGGTCAAGTCTTATTCTTGTTAGTTTTGAACTCGGGTTCTTCATAGAGAATAAATAAGTCAATGGTCTATGATCCGTACGGACAAGAAAATGTTGTCCGTAGATGTACGGTCTGAAATGAGTAATAGCCCAATGAATCGCAGTCAATTCCTGCTCGATGGTTGATTTATTGCTTTCGCCTTTCGTAAACGTTCTAGATGCGTATGCGACTGGTAATTGTCTCCCTTCATGTTCCTGACTTAAAACAGCACCGCATGCGTATTTGCTAGCGTCTGTAGTTATACAGTATTGTTTCCCAAAGTCTGGGTACTGTAGTAGTGTAGGACTCATCAAGGCCTTTTTCAGATATCTGAATGCAATGTCGCAATCTTCAGTCCATTCAAACTGCACACCCTTCTTTGACAGTCTCGTAAGATGTCTTGAATACTCGGAGAAGTTTTTGATGAACCTTCGGTAATAGTTGCAAAAAGCTACAAATCTCCTTGCTCCATCAGCATCTTCAGGCGTAGGATAATTCTCAATTACCGAGTATTTGGTATCATCCGGGAGTATACCTTTATCTGTACATTTGTGTCCCAGATATGTTACTTCCGTCATAAAAAATGAACATTTTCCTGGATGTAATTTAAGATTGCGTTCACGACAGAGTGAAAAAACATCTGTTAAGTTCGAAAGCATATGTTTCTCGGAACATCCTAATACTACCAAGTCGTCCATATACAGAAAAGCTTGATCAGGTTTTAACCCACTGAAAGCAAATGTCATCATTCTCTGGAAGGAATTTGGTGCTATCTTCAAACCATAGGGTAATCTATTAAATCTGTATGTTCCATTGGCGGTTGAAAATGATGTGAGATCTCTTGATTTCCTTTCTAATCCAATTTGATGGAATCCAGACATTAAGTCTAAGCATGAAAAGTACTTAGCTCTACCAAGTTGGTCGAGAATATCATCTATTCTGGGTAGTGGGAATTTGTCAGCTACCAGTTTTTTGTTTATCTGTCGGTAGTCTACCACGAGTCTCCATCTCTTCTCGTTAGAACCGGGAAGTGATTTCTTCGGTACTAACAAGATTGGACTGTTATATTCAGATTGCGATGGTTCAACTATTCCATCGTCTACCAATTTTTCCACTTGCCTATCGATTTCGTCTTTGTGTGTATGTGGTATGCGGTAATTTTTAATATATACCGGTTGTTTGTCTTTAACCCTTAACTGTTGCTCATAAAAGTTGTTTGTCGAGATTGTTTCTGTTTCTAAACCGAAAATATCACTGAATTCTGAACAAAGATTTGTTAAAGTTTTGTCAAATTTCTTTGGAAAATTTTTCTTTAAAATTTTCAAAATTTCCGATTTTCTACTTTTCTCACCCTTTGTATTGGTGATTACTTCATAGTCATTGATATCTTCAGTAAGAATTTGTGGATTTTCCAGTATTACTGTGTTAGTGTTTGTATTCAATATACGAATATATGCTTTATCAGATTTCACTAAAGTACTTGCTATAAAAACGCCTGGATAGGGTTCTTGATTTGGGACAAGGACTTCCTGTTCTGAAGTTACAAAAGATATTTGGCGTATGACTTCTGATCTCGCAGGCAATGTTAAAGCATTATGGCATGTATTCGTAATTGGAATTTCTATTTGTTGTGGAAAGTTAAATGGTCGTAAGATGAGGTAATCCAAATCGTCATTAAAATCCAATACACAATTATATTTTTTCATAAAATCCATTCCTATTATTCCGTCACACGGTATTTGGAAATCATTAGGTACAACATGATAAGTATGGGGAATTAGGAAGTTCTTAAATTTCATATCAAAGTGTGTAGTTCCGATTGACTTGATTTTACCTGGTCCTATACCACTTATGTTAGTTATTGTATTTGTATTTATCTGATTATAAGAAAAGTTATCTATTTTTATTAATGAAACGTCTGCTCCTGTATCCACTAATAGTGTAAGTGTTGTGTTAGTCTGACCTATTTTGACTTGTATAAAAGCACTCAGGTTAAGGTTAAGATTATACACTTTACTGTTTATTGATTTGATCTTAGGGGTCCGTTCGGGTTTTCCGAATTGCTATGCTCCGTGTTTGTCGTCCTAACATTGTTATTACCTCGGTCACTATTGTGTCCGTTGCGGTTATTGTGCCAGTTGCGGCCTTGACCACGGCGGTTCCAATTGTTATAAGAATTTGTGTTGCCGTTGTTGTGGTTGTTATTGAAATTTCCATTTCCACCGTATCTGTTTCCACCCCGGGAGTTTCCTCTACCCCGGCGGTTGTTGTTGTAGTTGGATTTACCTGTGAAGTGCAAGATCGAGTTTTGCTGCCCTGTAGCTTCAGTACAGCTACTGACAAACTTCCCTATAGCCTCATTCATACTTCCAAACTGACCTGCTTCCATGATAAGTTTGACCTTATCTATGGTGCAGTTCTTTGTCATTGCCTTGACGGCAACCTGAGTGGAGTATTTTGCTGCTATTTCATTTGGCAGTCCGTCGGAGATATATGCGCTCTCCAAGTGTCTGGTTAGTGTCTCAATCTCTTCACAGTAAGTGTTGGCAGACTTATTGTTCTGGCGGATGTTCAGTATTTTGGCCGAAAGAACCTCAACTGATTCACCCTTCACAGACCGTGATAGTTTTGTTATTATACTATCGATCGTCGACTCATTGTCGATAAGATTTCTGGCATTCCCTTTTAGTTTGGTCTTGATCAGATTTATCGCCACTGTTTCGTGAGTACCTTTAAATGTATTTACTAAACTTAGCGCGTCCTGAAATGAGCGTAAGTTCTCATATCTACCATCAAAGTCTGGGATCAGCCTTGATGCTGTATTAAGAAACTCTACCACTGTTTGTGACATTTCCTGTTCTGTCTCATATACACTTAGTGGAATATGTATTTCGCTATGATGTGTTTGTGGTATTTCTACCGTTATTCCCTTTCTCTCCGCTACGCTTAGCAGTTTATTCCTAACATCTGAGTAGAATGCTTCGGCTGCACTTTTATGTCCAACCGTGAATCTATCGTAATTTACATTTATAGTAACCCTGATTCGTTCGAGACAATCAAAAAGGTTCCTAAAGTGTTTATCAGCTGTCTCTTGGCTTGATGGTCTATCTGTATTGAGGCATTTATGTGATTTGTCAAACTGTTCCTTTATCTCTCTTAGCTGTGTAACTAATTTTTCCCAGTCCATTTATAATCTAAATTTTGTCCAAGTCGTTTCCACGACTTATGTATTTTTTCTTCATTGATCTCTTGTGCATCAAGTATAACTTAAGTAATAAGTTTAATGCTTGTAAAATCACGGAGATCAAGATTAAGAGCCACAAAGAGTTTATATGGGGAGTATGATCAACTATCTCCACATTATTTATTACATTGGCTTTCGGATCGCTCAGTTTTGTTGGGTTTCCACCCATTGTAAAAAATTTTGTATCTTTACAGGTTTAAGTACATATATTATGTTTTATTTTTTTTTTATTATTATTTCCTTATAATTATTTTATTTTCCTAGTTTTATTTGTGTATAAGTATATTGCATATTTTTAGGTAACAGCGAAATCGCTTTCTACCCCCTAAAAGTGCGTATATTATGTGCGCACGTTTTTAATGTTGCTACAAAATTGTATGTGTAGTATTTACAATATATATATATTTTCCAACAATATTTACAATATATATATATATGGTACAACCGTATCAGTATAGCTCGCTCTCCTCTAAGTTTTTCTCATGTATCCTCCTCGCTTCTTTGGTCTTGGAGTAGATGGAATTGGTGGATGTTCTGGCTGCCTTTTAGTTGCATTCGCCTGGCGTTGGCGGTATTCTTCCATTGTGAGTTTTCAAGGTCCCACTTTTAACTCCATTTCAACAAAGAACAACTCAAAGCAAATATCACTTTGAGCCTCCTTGAGGTGCGTTTTTTCCTTTAAGCTGTCTGGATCGATTTTTGATTTAAATCGTTAGTTCCTTTAAGCTGGCAGGATCGCCATGTAGAGAAAGAATACTTTCCCAGAAATGAAACAAGCGGATGGTATACGCTTACTTGTATTCACAAGTCAATTCTGTGTTTTATTGATTAAATTTTGGGTTATTTATACTAATATTTTGCTTACTTAACATAATTAAGAATTACAATATAAAATATTAATATACAATGCCATTCAAGGCCTTTATGTATTTAGGTTCATTACTACCTATTTATTTACAATATTTGTTTATGTAGCATTTCTATATAAACATTAATTTACTGAAAAGGGGAGTGCGCCAGTGTCCAATAACAACAACGACGGGAATCATACATCGCTGTTAATGACTGCAATGTCAAGCATTGCTTGCCGCTTGCGATGCATGTGAGACATGTGTAACTTGATATTCCTTTGAATGTAATGCTACAGAGGCCGACCTCTCCAGAAAACCTACGCGCCCCTAACCAGAAACACATCAATTCGGTAAATCTGTCTACAGGATGGCGAAGTCCAGGAGCCATCGTCATCGCTTATTTACAGGAAGCCCAAGCAGTTCGCAAGAATACGTCTTTCCAATATTCTCAGGCTCTGCATCTGGTGGGAAGAGATCTCAAACCAGACGGGAAGGCATGTGACATGATAGGCCTAATGATCTGTCTGTAGATCCCCCACGGCACCAGAGCATATTGCGGTAACTCACGAATTCCCCTTCACCTTGACCAAACTCCGGTCAATATGTCGGTAGAATTCAAAATTCATCGTGAATATTACTCTCAGGTACTTAAGAACCTCGGAATGTCCAATTCGTGACCCAAAGGTCAGGTTAAAATGTCCTCGAACTACAACCTCGCCAGCAATCGCCGTTTACCCTTGATAATCGCAGCCTCACACTTGCCAACGTTCAACTTAAGCCTCCACTTGTCGAGATATCTCGACAGAACCTTCAGGTACTCATTGGCAACTAGGAAAACGTCAGCGTATACCACTAGCAGCCCGCCATCAGGTGGTTCTAGTAAATCACTGAGAAAGATGTTGTAGAGCCAAGAGCGAACACTGGGACACTCCCGTCACATCTCTAACGCTGCGCTCCTTAAGGAAACTAGCGACGATCCTGCAGGTGTCCATATCGAATCCGATTCTCACCATTTTGTATTGATTCCGTCTTCCCAGACCGAATCGAATGCTCTGGCTACATCGAGACCCACCGTGGTGGTGGCATATCTCTTGTCCAAAGCTCAAGTCACAAGGCATAGGACATGATAGGCCTAATGATCTGTCGGTAGATCAGAAGTCTAACTTCGTTCGTCAATCCCCCGCGCCACCAGAGCACATTAAAGTAACTCGCGAATTCCCTTTCATCTTGACCAAAGTGTGGTCAATGTATCTGTAGAATTCAAAATTCGTCGTGAATAGGACTCTCCGGTACTTATGAACCTCGGTATTTATAATTCGTGCGTCATCTACTACAACTACAACCTCGCAAGCAGTCGCCGTTTGCCCTTGATAATCGCAGCCTCACACTTGCCAACGTTAAGCTTAAGCCTCCACTTGCCGATATATCTCGACAGAACCTCCAGGTACTCATTGGCAACAAGTAAATCGTCGGCATATACCAGCAGCAGCCCGCCATCAGGTGGTTCTGGCAAATCACTGACAAAGATGTTGTAGAGTAAAGGACCTACCTACCACTAGACCTACCATTAAGTCTCCACCTAACACACCACCAACCTCGGCGGGCTTTACAAAGCCATGCCAGCGCCCACCTTCCACGCAAAACGATGGCGTCTTCTTCAAACGTCACAGCTGGGTCTCCATCCGTCAAGCTCAGAATCTCGCCATCCACGCCGAAAGTTCCGCCCGTTGCACCACCGCTCATCGCCGGAGGAAATCCCTGGATGGAGCCAGCAAGGAGGCAAGCCTTGTCTTCATCAACTACAATCAGGGAATCATCAGACTCCAACAGGTCGGGAATAGGGCTCATGGCCATAACGCCCGTAACGGTTTTCACCCTCCGAAAAATTCCACTGTTAAATTGTATACCGCGCAAATACGCCGCCCAGCTATTTTCGTCAAACTCATGTATGGGTCCCCGGATGATCCTATCAAGATTGCGCACAATAGCGCGAACCGTTATCGCCCCCCCCGGGATCTCCGGTCCTGTCGATTATCCACCGAAGCCGATTCTTCTCCCGTCTAAATTCCAGGATATTCGGGGAGATTACGTAGACCCATAGGTGCCGTAGGAACCTTAGGTATAGAGGCCTCCATTACGCCACGGAAGCCACGCCAACAGACTCGACACAATAGTCGATTTCTGAGTTTGTTACCCTCCTCTCGATCGGGAGTTCGCTCCCCCCCCCAGCCCTCCCTCGAGTACCCGGTTGAACCGCCGTTGATTCATCCGGTCAAAATTGCAAAAAGTCGGTCGCTCAAGATGACCGAAATCTACCCTCTCCAGCAGCAATTCCACGGCCCTATGGACCGATCCGCAATCATTCTTCGTCAACCCACTCCCCCCCCCCCCGTATCACGTAATGCCACCTATCCTAGTTGGGCCACTCGATGGAAGTACAATAATGTCAGGGCGACCAGTAAGGAAATCCTGGATTACCCTGCCCCGAGTGCTCGTTCTGTCGCCCCCAGCTAGCATGGCTACCATTAAGGTTAGGTCCTGTCAGCAGGTCACCCTGACCAGCTAGAGTCCCAAGGGCCACCCGGCATGAGGTAAATCGATACCACTGTCAGTGTAGACCCATCCCCCTGTGAACACGAACGCACGTATTTTCAATTTCTTCTAGGTCCAATAACACCCTTTCGTAGTTTATATTGTCCTTCACGAAGACAGCGGTGCCGCCGCCCTGGCCCCTGTTCTGTGGATGAACAACAAATCCATTGAAGCTCAACTTGTGAGTAGCGGACAGTTTATGTTCAGCTACAAGAACTATGTCCGGGCTAAGCCCGTCCATAAACACTTTGAAACAATGTCTTCTGTGGATGGACACAAGAGAGTTCACATTAGCAAAAATGCATTTAACATCCCTGGACATAAGATAGTGAAAGGAAGTGAAAGGATTCCAGCATCGCTAGAATAATTAACGTATCTAGCCGAAAGGCGGCCAATCTCAGTCATACAAGATACCAAGTCCCAGCCGGAAAGGCGGCGACAATCGCCGTCAGCAACACTGAACCCCGCGGCTCGTCCTTCGGAATTAACCCCAAGGCGAGCCGATACTCTAGCAGGAGCCATGGGAACAGCACCTGCTGAGTGGGCGCCTAATGCCGAATCGTAGGAAACACCCTTAACCCCCCACTGATGCGTGGGAAGGTTCGCACAACTTTCGAAGGTTGTGTTGTCGCCCGCTTGGCGAGGAAGGCCTCTCGCTTTAGACACCTCTTAGAGTTAGAAACATGGCCATCGACCTCACAATTGGCGCATGTCAACTTATAGCCTACTACGCGCGAAAACAGACCCGTGACCAGGTCGGTAGCTGGCACCATTTGCACTTCCACTTCCTTGTACTTACCAGGGTCATGTTCACCGATCGGCATGCCGCAGTTGGTCGAAACATAACCGAAACGCTGCAATTGTAACACGCGTTTCTTCTTATCTTTACGCTCTGTCACGCGACAGTGAAGGATCCCCTTCAGGCGGTAAAAGCCTTCGACGTCGAAGTCGCGAGAAAGGGAAACTAGGCACTTGTCATGACTCAATTTAGTCAATCGCAGAATGTTCAGCTTCAATGTGAGAGCCCCAAATTAGGTTCTCACATCAATCTCATCATAAGTGGTCGAGAGGCCACAAATTACCACCGACATGGTGGTCAAAATCTTGGGTGTGTTCGTATAGTACTTGAAACGCTGTTCGCGAAGCATAAGTTTCAATTTCTCGTAGTCCTCTATCGAGAGGGTACTAAGATTCATCGAGCCACTTAAAACGCGTGTGATGAAATTGCCATGACCCAAGGCAGCCCTGGCCCTCAAACTGTTCTCTAACTCAAACTGTAACTAAGGCGTTGTCAAAAGAGGCCGACCTCTCCAGAAAACCTACGCGCCCCTAACCAGAAACACATCAATTCGGTAAATCTGTCTACAGGATGGCGAAGTCCAGGAGCCATCGTCATCGCTTATTTACAGGAAGCCCAAGCAGTTCGCAAGAATACGTCTTTCCAATATTCTCAGGCTCTGCATCTGGTGGGAAGAGATCTCAAACCAGACGGGAAGGCATGTGACATGATAGGCCTAATGATCTGTCTGTAGATCCCCCACGGCACCAGAGCATATTGCGGTAACTCACGAATTCCCCTTCACCTTGACCAAACTCCGGTCAATATGTCGGTAGAATTCAAAATTCATCGTGAATATTACTCTCAGGTACTTAAGAACCTCGGAATGTCCAATTCGTGACCCAAAGGTCAGGTTAAAATGTCCTCGAACTACAACCTCGCCAGCAATCGCCGTTTACCCTTGATAATCGCAGCCTCACACTTGCCAACGTTCAGCTTAAGCCTCCACTTGTCGAGATATCTCGACAGAACCTTCAGGTACTCATTGGCAACTAGGAAAACGTCAGCGTATACCACTAGCAGCCCGCCATCAGGTGGTTCTAGTAAATCACTGAGAAAGATGTTGTAGAGCCAAGAGCGAACACTGGGACACTCCCGTCACATCTCTAACGCTGCGCTCCTTAAGGAAACTAGCGACGATCCTGCAGGTGTCCATATCGAATCCGATTCTCACCATTTTGTATTGATTCCGTCTTCCCAGACCGAATCGAATGCTCTGGCTACATCGAGACCCACCGTGGTGGTGGCATATCTCTTGTCCAAAGCTCAAGTCACAAGGCATAGGACATGATAGGCCTAATGATCTGTCGGTAGATCAGAAGTCTAACTTCGTTCGTCAATCCCCCGCGCCACCAGAGCACATTAAAGTAACTCGCGAATTCCCTTTCATCTTGACCAAAGTGTGGTCAATGTATCTGTAGAATTCAAAATTCGTCGTGAATAGGACTCTCCGGTACTTATGAACCTCGGTATTTATAATTCGTGCGTCATCTACTACAACTACAACCTCGCAAGCAGTCGCCGTTTGCCCTTGATAATCGCAGCCTCACACTTGCCAACGTTAAGCTTAAGCCTCCACTTGCCGATATATCTCGACAGAACCTCCAGGTACTCATTGGCAACAAGTAAATCGTCGGCATATACCAGCAGCAGCCCGCCATCAGGTGGTTCTGGCAAATCACTGACAAAGATGTTGTAGAGTAAAGGACCTACCTACCACTAGACCTACCATTAAGTCTCCACCTAACACACCACCAACCTCGGCGGGCTTTACAAAGCCATGCCAGCGCCCACCTTCCACGCAAAACGATGGCGTCTTCTTCAAACGTCACAGCTGGGTCTCCATCCGTCAAGCTCAGAATCTCGCCATCCACGCCGAAAGTTCCGCCCGTTGCACCACCGCTCATCGCCGGAGGAAATCCCTGGATGGAGCCAGCAAGGAGGCAAGCATTGTCTTCATCAACTACAATCAGGGAATCATCAGACTCCAACAGGTCGGGAATAGGGCTCATGGCCATAACGCCCGTAACGGTTTTCACCCTCCGAAAAATTCCACTGTTAAATTGTATACCGCGCAAATACGCCGCCCAGCTATTTTCGTCAAACTCATGTATGGGTCCCCGGATGATCCTATCAAGATTGCGCACAATAGCGCGAACCGTTATCGCCCCCCCCGGGATCTCCGGTCCTGTCGATTATCCACCGAAGCCGATTCTTCTCCCGTCTAAATTCCAGGATATTCGGGGAGATTACGTAGACCCATAGGTGCCGTAGGAACCTTAGGTATAGAGGCCTCCATTACGCCACGGAAGCCACGCCAACAGACTCGACACAATAGTCGATTTCTGAGTTTGTTACCCTCCTCTCGATCGGGAGTTCGCTCCCCCCCCAGCCCTCCCTCGAGTACCCGGTTGAACCGCCGTTGATTCATCCGGTCAAAATTGCAAAAAGTCGGTCGCTCAAGATGACCGAAATCTACCCTCTCCAGCAGCAATTCCACGGCCCTATGGACCGATCCGCAATCATTCTTCGTCAACCCACTCCCCCCCCCCCCGTATCACGTAATGCCACCTATCCTAGTTGGGCCACTCGATGGAAGTACAATAATGTCAGGGCAACCAGTAAGGAAATCCTGGATTACCCTGCCCCGAGTGCTCGTTCTGTCGCCCCCAGCTAGCATGGCTACCATTAAGGTTAGGTCCTGTCAGCAGGTCACCCTGACCAGCTAGAGTCCCAAGGGCCACCCGGCATGAGGTAAATCGATACCACTGTCAGTGTAGACCCATCCCCCTGTGAACACGAACGCACGTATTTTCAATTTCTTCTAGGTCCAATAACACCCTTTCGTAGTTTATATTGTCCTTCACGAAGACAGCGGTGCCGCCGCCCTGGCCCCTGTTCTGTGGATGAACAACAAATCCATTGAAGCTCAACTTGTGAGTAGCGGACAGTTTATGTTCAGCTACAAGAACTATGTCCGGGCTACGCCCGTCCATAAACACTTTGAAACAATGTCTTCTGTGGATGGACACAAGAGAGTTCACATTAGCAAAAATGCATTTAACATCCCTGGACATAAGATAGTGAAAGGAAGTGAAAGGATTCCAGCATCGCTAGAATAATTAACGTATCTAGCCGAAAGGCGGCCAATCTCAGTCATACAAGATACCAAGTCCCTGCCGGAAAGGCGGCGACAATCGCCGTCAGCAACACTGAGCCCCGCGGCTCGTCCTTCGGAATTAACCCCAGGGCGAGCCGATACTCTAGCAGGAGCCATGGGAACAGCACCTGCTGAGTGGGCGCCTAATGCCGAATCGTAGGAAACACCCTTAACCCCCCACTGATGCGTGGGAAGGTTCGCACAACTTTCGAAGGTTGTGTTGTCGCCCGCTTGGCGAGGAAGGCCTCTCGCTTTGGACACCTCTTAGAGTTAGAAACATGGCCATCGACCTCACAATTGGCGCATGTCAACTTATAGCCTACTACGCGCGAAAACAGACCCGTGACCACGTCGGTAGCTGGCACCATTTGCACTTCCACTTCCTTGTACTTACCAGGGTCATGTTCACCGATCGGCATGCCGCAGTTGGTCGAAACATAACCGAAACGCTGCAATTGTAACACGCGTTTCTTCTTATCTTTACGCTCTGTCACGCGACAGTGAAGGATTCCCTTCAGGCGGTAAAAGCCTTCGACGTCGAAGTCGCGAGAAAGGGAAACTAGGCACTTGTCATGACTCAATTTAGTCAATCGCAGAATGTTCAGCTTCAATGTGAGAGCCCCAAATTAGGTTCTCACATCAATCTCATCATAAGTGGTCGAGAGGCCACAAATTACCACCGACATGGTGGTCAAAATCTTGGGTGTGTTCGTATAGTACTTGAAACGCTGTTCGCGAAGCATAAGTTTCAATTTCTCGTAGTCCTCTATCGAGAGGGTACTAAGATTCACCGAGCCACTTAAAACGCGTGTGATGAAATTGCCATGACCCAAGGCAGCCCTGGCCCTCAAACTGTTCTCTAACTCAAACTGTAACTAAGGCGTTGTCAAAAGAGGCCGACCTCTCCAGAAAACCTACGCGCCCCTAACCAGAAACATATCAATTCGGTAAATCTGTCTACAGGATGGCGAAGTCCAGGAGCCATCGTCTTCGCTTATTTACAGGAAGCCCAAGCAGTTCGCAAGAATGCGTCTTTCCCATATTCTCAGGCTCTGCATCTGGTGGGAAGAGATCCCAAACCAGACGGGAAGGCATGTGACATGATAGGCCTAATGATCTGTCTGTAGATCAGAAGTCTAACTTCGTTCGTCAGTCCCCCACGGCACCAGAGCACATTGCGGTAACTCACGAATTCCCCTTCACCTTGACCAAACTCCGGTCAATGTGTCGGTAGAATTCAAAATTCATCGTGAATATTACTCTCAGGTACTTAAGAACCTCGGAATTTCCAATTCGTGACCCAAAGGTCAGGTTAAAATGTCCTCGAACTACAACCTCGCCAGCAATCGCCGTTTACCCTTGATAATCGTAGCCTCACACTTGCCAACGTTCAGCTTAAGCCTCCACTTGTCGAGATATCTCGACAGAACCTCCAGGTGCTCATTGACAACAAGGAAAACGTCAGCATATACCACTAGCAGCCCGCCATCAGGTGGTTCTAGTAAATCACTGAGAAAGATGTTGTAGAGCCAAGAGCGAACACTGGGACACTCCCGTCACATCTCTAATGCTGCGCCCCTTAAGGAAACTAGCCACGATCCTACAGGTGTCCATATCGAATCCGATTCTCACCATTTTGTATTGATTCCGTCTTCCCAGACCGAATCGAATGCTCTGGCTACATCGAGACCCACCGTGGTGGTGGCATATCTCTTGTCCAAAGCTCAAGTCACAAGGCATAGGACATGATAGGCCTAATGATCTGTCGGTCGATCAGAAGTCTAACTTCGTTCGTCAATCCCCCGCGCCACCAGAGCACATTAAAGTACCTCACGAATTCCCTTTCACCTTGACCAAAGTGCGGTCAATGTATCTGTAGAATTCAAAATTCGTCGTGAATAGGACTCTCTGGTACTTATGAACCTCGGTATTTATAATTCGAGCGTCATCTACTACATCCTCGCAAGCAGTCGCCGTTTGCCCTTGATAATCGCAGCCTCACACTTGCCAACGTTAAGCTTAAGCCTCCACTTGCCGATATATCTCGACAGAACCTCCAGGTACTCATTGGCAACAAGTAAATCGTCGGCATATACTAGCAGCAGCCCGCCATCAGGTGGTTCTGGCAAATCACTGACAAAGATGTTGTAGAGTAAAGGACCTACCTACCACTAGACCTACCATTAGGTCTCCACCTAACACACCACCAACCTCGGCGGGCTTTACAAAGCCATGCCAGCGCCCACCTTCCACGCAAAACGATGGTGTCTTCTTCAAACGTCACAGCTGGGTCTCCATCCGTCAAGCTCAGAATCTCGCCATCCACGCCGAAAGTTCCGCCCGTTGCACCACCGCTCATCGCCGGAGGAAATCCCTGGATGGAGCCAGCAAGGAGGCAAGCCTTGTCTTCATCAACTACAATCAGGGAATCATCAGACTCCAACAGGTAGGGAATAGGGCTCATGGCCATAACGCCCGTAACGGTTTTCACCCTCCGAAAAATTCCACTGTTAAATTGTATACCGCGCAAATACGCCGCCCAGCTATTTTCGTCAAACTCATGTATGGGTCCCCGGATGATCCTATCAAGATTGCGCACAATAGCCCGAACCGTTATCGCCCCCCAGGATCTCCGGTCCTGTCGATTATCCGCCGAAGCCGATTCTTCTCCCGTCTAAATTCCAGGATATTCGGGGAGATTACGTAGTCCCATAAGTGCCGTAGGAACCTTAGGTATAGAGGCCTCCATTACGCCACGCCAACAGACTCGACACAATAGTTGATTTCTGAGTTTGTTACCCTCCTCTCGATCGGGAGTTCGCTCCCCCCCCAGCCCTCCCTCGAGTACCCGGTTGAACCGCCGTTGATTCATCCGGTCAAAATTGCAAAAAGTCGGTCGCTCAAGATGACCGAAATCTACCCTCTCCAGCAGCAATTCCACGGCCCTATGGACCGATCCGCAATCATTCTTCGTTAACCCACTCCCCCCTGTATCACGTAATGCCACTTATCCTAGTTGGGCCACTAGTTGGAAGTACAATAATGTCAGGGCAACCAGTAAGGAAATCCTGGATTACCCTGTCCCGAGTGCTCGTTCTGTCGCCCCCAGCTAGCATGGCTACCATTAAGGTTAGGTCCTGTCAGCAGGTCACCCTGACCAGCTAGAGTCCCAAGGGGCTCCAGCTGTTCAGTGTCAAATTGGCCACCCGGCATGAGGTAAATCGATACCACAGTCAGTGTAGACCCATCCCCCTGTGAACACGCACGCACGTATTTTCAATTTCTTCTAGGTCCAATAACACCCTTTCGTAGTTTATATTGTCCTTCACGAAGACAGCGGTGCCGCCGCCCTGGCCCCTGTTCTGTGGATGAACAACAAATCCATTGAAGCTCAACTTGTGAGTAGCGGACAGTTTATGTTCAGCTACAAGAACTATGTCCGGGCTAAGCCCGTCCATAAACACTTTGAAACAATGTCTCCTGTGGATGGACACAAGAGAGTTCACATTAGCAAAAATGCATTTAACATCCCTGGACATAAGATAGTGAAAGGAAGTGAAAGGATTCCAGCATCGCTAGAATAATTAACGTATCTAGCCGAAAGGCGGCCAATCTCAGTCATACAAGATACCAAGTCCCTGCCGGAAAGGCGGCAATAATCGCCGTCAACAACACTCAGCCCCGCCGCTCGTCCTTCGGAGTTAACCCCGGGGCGAGCCGATACTCTAGCAGGAGCCATGGGAGCAGCACCTGCTGAGTGGGCGCCTAATACCGAAGCGTAGGAAACACCCTTAACCCCCCCACTGATGCGTGGGAAGGTTCGCACACTTTTCGAAGGCGAGGAAGGCCTCTCGCTTTGGGCACCTCTTAGAGTTAGAAACATGGCCATCGACCTCACAATTGGCGCATGTCAACTTATAGCCTACTACGCGCGAAACCAGACCCGTGACCAGGTCGGTAGCTGGCACCATTTGCACTTCCACTTCCTTGTACTTACCAGGGTCATGTTCACCACTGCATGTGACACGCCGAAACGGCATGCCGCAGTTGGTCGAAACATGACCGAAACGCTGCAATTGTAACACGCGTTTCTTCTTATCTTTACGCTCTGGCACGCGACAGTGAAGGATTCCCTTCAGGCGGTAAAAGCCTTCGACGTCGAAGTCGCGAGAAAGGGAAATTAGGCACTTGTCATAACTCAATTTAGTCAATCGCTGAATGTTCAGCTTCAATGTGAGAGCCCCGAATTATATTCTCACATCAATCTCGTCATAAGTGGTCGAGAGGCCACAAATTACCACCGAAATGGTGGTCAAAATCTTGGGTGTGTTCGTATAGTATTTGAAACCCTAAGCATAAGTTTCAATTTCCCGTAGTCCTCTATCGAGCGGGTACTAAGATTCATCGAGCCACTGGAAAGGCGTATGATGAAATTGCCATGACCCAAGGCAGTCCTGCCATTTTCCGTCACTAGCTTGACGTTGGCGTGGTACACTGTTATCACCGGCGCCTTACCTTTTTTAAATTCGACTTACATACTGCAGCTAAGCTGCTCGCATATCGTTCTCAGAATAAAAATCTATCCCACTGACAAGCAGTACCCCTGTTCGCGCAGAAACTATTGATTTAATTTAATTGGTTTTCAAATAAAACAAACTTTTTTTGTTGGTTTATTATTTAATCTTTAATGTTTCGTTTCTTCTCAACAACTGATCTTACAATGTTTCTCATTGTCGCGGGCCACCAAATCCATAGACATAGAACGACAGTTAATCTGAATAGAGAATGTAATAGAAATAGCAACAATACAACGGCTGAGTGACCAACTGAAGCAAACGACTTCGTCAGCGCTGTTATTGTTGTTGGCTATATTCCAAGTCCCTGCCGGAAAGGCGGCAACAATCGCCGTCAACAACACTCAGCCCCGCCGCTCGTCCTTCGGAGTTAACCCCGGGGCGAGCCGATACTCTAGCAGGAGCCATGGGAGCAGCACCTGCTGAGTGGGCGCCTAATACCGAAGCGTAGGAAACACCCTTAACCCCCCCACTGATGCGTGGGAAGGTTCGCACACTTTTCGAAGGCGAGGAAGGCCTCTCGCTTTGGGCACCTCTTAGAGTTAGAAACATGGCCATCGACCTCACAATTGGCGCATGTCAACTTATAGCCTACTACGCGCGAAACCAGACCCGTGACCAGGTCGGTAGCTGGCACCATTTGCACTTCCACTTCCTTGTACTTACCAGGGTCATGTTCACCACTGCATGTGACACGCCGAAACGGCATGCCGCAGTTGGTCGAAACATGACCGAAACGCTGCAATTGTAACACGCGTTTCTTCTTATCTTTACGCTCTGGCACGCGACAGTGAAGGATTCCCTTCAGGCGGTAAAAGCCTTCGACGTCGAAGTCGCGAGAAAGGGAAATTAGGCACTTGTCATAACTCAATTTAGTCAATCGCTGAATGTTCAGCTTCAATGTGAGAGCCCCGAATTATATTCTCACATCAATCTCGTCATAAGTGGTCGAGAGGCCACAAATTACCACCGAAATGGTGGTCAAAATCTTGGGTGTGTTCGTATAGTACTTGAAACCCTAAGCATAAGTTTCAATTTCCCGTAGTCCTCTATCGAGCGGGTACTAAGATTCATCGAGCCACTGGAAAGGCGTATGATGAAATTGCCATGACCCAAGGCAGTCCTGCCATTTTCCGTCACTAGCTTATTTACAGGTAACTTGCGGTCACTGTTACTCGTTATATACCGTGTCGCCAATATCAACTGTCTCTATCCTTCTATTGTTGAATAGTAGCCTATCGTCCTCAAATAATAACGCCTCCCTATCCAGCCCCGCAAGGCCAATAGGCGGTCTATAATTTCCCTCAAACTGTTCTCCCAGATACCCGTCATGGTCCAGACTATTGCTAACTAAGGCGTTGTCCTAAGAGGCCGACCTCTCCAGAAACCCAACGTGCCCCTAACCAGAAACACGTCAATTCCGTCAAAGTCAACCATCCCGTAAATCTGCCTACAGGATGGCGAAGTCCACGAGCCATCGTCAGGTCTTGTTTTCCGCAAGACCAAGCAGCTCGCAAAAATACGTCTTTCCCATATTCTCAGCCTCTCCATCTGGCGGGAAGAGATCCCAAACCAGAGAAGAAGGCATACGATATGATAGTCCTAATGATAGATCAGAAGTCTAACTTCGTTCGTACGTCCCCCACGGCACCGGAGCACATTGAGGTAACTCGCGAATTCCCCTTCACCTTGTCTATGTGTCGGTAGAATTCAAAATCCGTCGTGAATATTACTCTCTGGTACTTAAGAACCTCGGTATTTCCACTACACTACACTACAACCTCGCAAACAATCGCTGTTTGGACCTGATAATTGCAGCCTCACACTTGCCAACATTCAGCTTAAGCCTCCACTTGTCGAGATATCTCGACAGAACCTCCAGGTACTCATTGGCAACAAGTAAATCGTCAGCATATACCAGTAGCAGCACAATATCAGGTGGTGCAGGATGCAGGATGTAAAGGACCCAGGAGTGAACACTGGGGCGCTCCCGCCACAACATCTCTAACGCTGCGCCCCTTAAGGAAACTAGCCACCATCATACAGGTGTGCATATCGAATCCCATTCTCACCATTTTGTATTAGATTCCGTCTTCCCACACCGAATCGACTGCCTTGGCTATATCGAGACCCACCGTGATGATGGCATATCTCTTGTTCAATGCCCGAGTCACACAGCCTTCGAAGACGATGACCACATGAGACGCTGAATGGCCTCGCAGATAACCAAATTGGTTATCTTTGAGGATCCTCTTGTCCTCAGCCGTCCTAACATTCATTGTGACGATGAAGCTCTCAAATAGTTTTCCAAGGGGCGACAGAAGCGATATCGGCCTATAGCTCCCACTCCTCTTGGAGTCAGTACCTGGCTTTGGTCGCCGATTCAGGTAGTGGTTACAAAGCACGGGAAGAAAGTTCCAGATAGCGGCATTAACCCGCTTCAGGAACACATCTGGGATTCCATCCAATCCACTAGACCTACCATTAGGTCTCCACCGTAACGCATCACCAACCTCGGCAGGTTTTACAAAGCCATGCCAACGCTCACCATCCACGAAAACCATGGCGTCTTTTCCAAACGTCGCAGCTGGGTCTCCATCCGTCAAGCGCAGAATCTCGTCATCCACGCCGTAAGTTCCGCCTGTGGCACCACCGCTTATCGCCGGAGGAACTCCCTGTATACAATCCGACAATTATCAGAATCCAACAGGCCAGAAATAGGTCTCCTGGACGAACGAAGTTGTCAATCCCCCGCGCCACCAGAGCACATTAAAGTAACTCACGAATTCCCTTTCACCTTGACCAAAGTGCGGTCAATGTATCTGTAGAATTCAAAATTCGTCGTGAATAGGACTCTCTGGTACTTATGAACCTCGGTATTTATAATTCGTGCGTCATCTACTACAACTACAACCTCGCAAGCAGTCGCCGTTTGCCCTTGATAATCGCAGCCTCAAACTTGCCAACGTTAAGCTTAAGCCTCCACTTGCCGATATATCTCGACAGAACCTCCAGGTACTCATTGGCAACAAGTAAATCGTCGGCATATACCAGCAGCAGCCCGCCATCAGGTGGTTCTGGCAAATCACTGACAAAGATGTTGTAGAGTAAAGGACCTACCTACCACTAGACCTACCATTAAGTCTCCACCTAACACACCACCAACCTCGGCGGGCTTTACAAAGCCATGCCAGCGCCCACCTTCCACGCAAAACGATGGCGTCTTCTTCAAACGTCACAGCTGGGTCTCCATCCGTCAAGCTCAGAATCTCGCCATCCACGCCGAAAGTTCCGCCCGTTGCACCACCGCTCATCGCCGGAGGAAATCCCTGGATGGAGCCAGCAAGGAGGCAAGCCTTGTCTTCATCAACTACAATCAGGGAATCATCAGACTCCAACAGGTCGGGAATAGGGCTCATGGCCACAACGCCCGTAACGGTTTTCACCCTCCGAAAAATTCCACTGTTAAATTGTATACCGCGCAAATACGCCGCCCAGCTATTTTCGTCAAACTCATGTATGGGTCCCCGGATGATCCTATCAAGATTGCGCACAATAGCCCGAACCGTTATCGCCCCCCCAGGATCTCCGGTCCTGTCGATTATCCACCGAAGCCGATTCTTCTCCCGTCTATATTCCAGGATATTCGGGGAGATTACGTAGTCCCATAGGTGCCGTAGGAACCTTAGGTATAGAGGCCTCCATTACCCCACGGAAAGCCACGCCAACAGACTCGACACAATAGTTGATTTCTGAGTTTGTTACCCTCCTCTCGATCGGGAGATCGCTCCCTCCCAGACCTCCCTCGAGTACCCGGTTGAACCGCCGTTGATTCATCCGGTCAAAATAGCAAAAAGTCGGTCGCTCAAGATGACCGAAATCTACCCTCTCCAGCAGCAATTCCACGGCCCTATGGACCGATCCGCAATCATTCTTCGTCAACCCACTCCCCCCTGTATCACGTAATGCCACTTATCCTAGTTGGGCCACTAGTTGGAAGTACAATAATGTCAGGGCAACCAGTAAGGAAATCCTGGATTACCCTGTCCCGAGTGCTCGTTCTGTCGCCCCCAGCTAGCATGGCTACCATTAAGGTTAGGTCCTGTCAGCAGGTCACCCTGACCAGCTAGAGTCCCAAGGGGCTCCAGCTGTTCAGTGTCAAATTGGCCACCCGGCATGAGGTAAATCGATACCACAGTCAGTGTTGACCCATCCCCCTGTGAACACGCACGCACGTATTTTCAATTTCTTCTAGGTCCAATAACACCCTTTCGTAGTTTATATTGTCCTTCACGAAGACAGCGGTGCCGCCGCTCTGGCCCCTGTTCTGTGGATGAACAACAAATCCATTGAAGCTCAACTTGTGAGTAGCGGACAGTTTATGTTCAGCTACAAGAACTATGTCCGGGCTAAGCCCGTCCATAAACACTTTGAAACAATGTCTCCTGTGGATGGACACAAGAGAGTTCACATTAGCAAAAATGCATTTAACATCCCTGGACATAAGATAGTGAAAGGAAGTGAAAGGATTCCAGCATCGCTAGAATAATGAACGTATCTAGCCGAAAGGCGGCCAATCTCAGTCATACAAGATACCAAGTCCCTGCCGGAAAGGCGGCAACAATCGCCGTCAACAACACTCAGCCCCGCCGCTCGTCCTTCGGAGTTAACCCCGGGGCGAGCCGATACTCTAGCAGGAGCCATGGGAGCAGCACCTGCTGAGTGGGCGCCTAATACCGAAGCGTAGGAAACACCCTTAACCCCCCCACTGATGCGTGGGAAGGTTCGCACACTTTTCGAAGGCGAGGAAGGCCTCTCGCTTTGGGCACCTCTTAGAGTTAGAAACATGGCCATCGACCTCACAATTGGCGCATGTCAACTTATAGCCTACTACGCGCGAAACCAGACCCGTGACCAGGTCGGTAGCTGGCACCATTTGCACTTCCACTTCCTTGTACTTACCAGGGTCATGTTCACCACTGCATGTGACACGCCGAAACGGCATGCCGCAGTTGGTCGAAACATGACCGAAACGCTGCAATTGTAACACGCGTTTCTTCTTATCTTTACGCTCTGGCACGCGACAGTGAAGGATTCCCTTCAGGCGGTAAAAGCCTTCGACGTCGAAGTCGCGAGAAAGGGAAATTAGGCACTTGTCATAACTCAATTTAGTCAATCGCTGAATGTTCAGCTTCAATGTGAGAGCCCCGAATTATATTCTCACATCAATCTCGTCATAAGTGGTCGAGAGGCCACAAATTACCACCGAAATGGTGGTCAAAATCTTGGGTGTGTTCGTATAGTACTTGAAACCCTAAGCATAAGTTTCAATTTCCCGTAGTCCTCTATCGAGCGGGTACTAAGATTCATCGAGCCACTGGAAAGGCGTATGATGAAATTGCCATGACCCAAGGCAGTCCTGCCATTTTCCGTCACTAGCTTGACGTTGGCGTGGTACACTGTTATCACCGGCGCCTTACCTTTTTTAAATTCGACTTACATGCTGCAGCTAAGCTGCTCGCATATCGTTCTCAGAATAAAAATCTATCCCACTGACAAGCAGTACCCCTGTTCGCGCAGAAACTATTGATTTAATTTAATTGGTTTTCAAATAAAACAAACTTTTTTTGTTGGTTTATTATTTAATCTTTAATGTTTCGTTTCTTCTCAACAACTGATCTTACAATGTTTCTCATTGCCGCGGGCCACCAAATCCATAGACATAGAACGACAGTTAATCTGAATAGAGAATGTAATAGAAATAGCAACAATACAACGGCTGAGTGACCAACTGAAGCAAACGACTTCGTCAGCGCTGTTATTGTTGTTGGTATATTCTTTCGCATCGATCATGTAAACAAGGAACAACAACATGCATACATACGGGACAAAACATAATGAGCAAAACCAATATGTATGTTCCTGTTGGGGCAAAATATTAGAAATTAATATAAGGGTGGCCCGCAATTTCAATATTTCACAAATACAACAAGAATCAAAAATACAAATTTAATTTGATGATCGATGTAGGGCGATCTCACCCAACAACCCCCAAAAAAAGTATTATTAAAAAGGGATTAATCAACGATACTAAAATCTAAGGGTTAGTAACAATACTTACACTTAAAACTACTATTTACATTATATATTTACAATATTTACAGGTAAGTTGCGGTCACTGTTACTCGTTATATACCGTGTCGCCAATATCAACTGTCTCTATCCTTCTATTGTTGAATAGTAGCCTATCGTCCTCAAATAATAACGCCTCCCTATCCAGCCCCGCAAGGCCAATAGGCGGTCTATAATTTCCCTCAAACTGTTCTCCCAGATACCCGTCATGGTCCAGACTATTGCTAACTAAGGCGTTGTCCTAAGAGGCCGACCTCTCCAGAAACCCAACGCGTCCCTAACCAGATACACGTCAATTCCGTCAAAGTCAACCATCCCGTAAATCTGCCTACAGGATGGCGAAGTCCACGAGCCATCGTCAGGTCTTGTTTTCCGCAAGACCAAGCAGCTCGCAAAAATGCGTCTTTCCCATATTCTCAGCCTCTCCATCTGGCGGGAAGAGATCCCAAACCAGAGAAGAAGGCATACGATATGATAGTCCTAATGATCTGTCGGTAGATCAGAAGTCTAACTTCGTTCGTACGTCCCCCACGGCACCGGAGCACATTGAGGTAATTCGCGAATTCCCCTTCACCTTGTCTATGTGTCGGTAGAATTCAAAATCCGTCGTGAATATTACTCTCTGGTACTTAAGAACCTCGGTATTTCCACTACACTACACTACAACCTCGCAAACAATCGCTGTTTGGACCTGATAATCGCAGCCTCACACTTGCCAACATTCAGCTTAAGCCTCCACTTGTCGAGATATCTCGACAGAACCTCCAGGTACTCATTGGCAACAAGTAAATCGTCAGCATATACCAGTAGCAGCACAATATCAGGTGGTGCAGGATGCAGGATGTACAGGACCCAGAAGTGAACACTGGGGCGCTCCCGCCACAACATCTCTAACGCTGCGCCCCTTAAGGAAACTAGCCACCATCATACAGGTGTGCATATCGAATCCCATTCTCACCATTTTGTATTAGATTCCGTCTTCCCACACCGAATCGACTGCCTTGGCTATATCGAGACCCACCGTGATGATGGCATATCTCTTGTTCAATGCCCGAGTCACACAGCCTTCGAAGACGATGACCACATGAGACGCTGAATGGCCTCGCAGATAACCAAATTGGTTATCTTTGAGGATCCTCTTGTCCTCAGCCGTCCTAACATTCATTGTGACGATGAAGCTCTCAAATAGTTTTCCAAGGGGCGACAGAAGCGATATCGGCCTATAGCTCCCACTCCTCTTGGAGTCAGTACCTGGCTTTGGTCGCCGATTCAGGTAGTGGTTACAAAGCACGGGAAGAAAGTTCCAGATAGCGGCATTAACCCGCTTCAGGAACACATCTGGGATTCCATCCAATCCACTAGACCTACCATTAGGTCTCCACCGTAACGCATCACCAACCTCGGCAGGTTTTACAAAGCCATGCCAACGCTCACAATCCACGAAAACCATGGCGTCTTTTCCAAACGTCGCAGCTGGGTCTCCATCCGTCAAGCGCAGAATCTCGTCATCCACGCCGTAAGTTCCGCCTGTGGCACCACCGCTTATCGCCGGAGGAACTCCCTGTATACAATCCGACAATTATCAGAATCCAACAGGCCAGAAATAGGTCTCCTGGACGAACGAAGTTGTCAATCCCCCGCGCCACCAGAGCACATTAAAGTAACTCACGAATTCCCTTTCACCTTGACCAAAGTGCGGTCAATGTATCTGTAGAATTCAAAATTCGTCGTGAATAGGACTCTCTGGTACTTATGAACCTCGGTATTTATAATTCGTGCGTCATCTACTACAACTACAACCTCGCAAGCAGTCGCCGTTTGCCCTTGATAATCGCAGCCTCACACTTGCCAACGTTAAGCTTAAGCCTCCACTTGCCGATATATCTCGACAGAACTTCCAGGTACTCATTGGCAACAAGTAAATCGTCGGCATATACCAGCAGCAGCCCGCCATCAGGTGGTTCTGGCAAATCACTGACAAAGATGTAGAGTAAAGGACCTACCTACCACTAGACCTACCATTAAGTCTCCACCTAACACACCACCAACCTCGGCGGGCTTTACAAAGCCATGCCAGCGCCCACCTTCCAAGCAAAACGATGGCGTCTTCTTCAAACGTCACAGCTGGGTCTCCATCCGTCAAGCTCAGAATCTCGCCATCCACGCCGAAAGTTCCGCCCGTTGCACCACCGCTCATCGCCGGAGGAAATCCCTGGATGGAGCCAGCAAGGAGGCAAGCCTTGTCTTTATCAACTACAATCAGGGAATCATCAGACTCCAACAGGTCGGGAATAGGGCTCATGGCCATAACGCCCGTAACGGTTTTCACCCTCCGAAAAATTCCACTGTTAAATTGTATACCGCGCAAATACGCCGCCCAGCTATTTTCGTCAAACTCATGTATGGGTCCCCGGATGATCCTATCAAGATTGCGCACAATAGCCCGAACCGTTATCGCCCCCCCAGGATCTCCGGTCCTGTCGATTATCCACCGAAGCCGATTCTTCTCCCGTCTAAATTCCAGGATATTCGGGGAGATTACGTAGTCCCATAGGTGCCGTAGGAACCTTAGGTATAGAGGCCTCCATTACCCCACGGAAAGCCACGCCAACAGACTCGACACAATAGTTGATTTCTGAGTTTGTTACCCTCCTCTCGATCGGGAGATCGCTCCCTCCCAGACCTCCCTCGAGTACCCGGTTGAGCCGCCGTTGATTCATCCGGTCAAAATAGCAAAAAGTCGGTCGCTCAAGATGACCGAAATCTACCCTCTCCAGCAGCAATTCCACGGCCCTATGGACCGATCCGCAATCATTCTTCGTCAACCCACTCCCCCCTGTATCACGTAATGCCACTTATCCTAGTTGGGCCACTAGTTGGAAGTACAATAATGTCAGGGCAACCAGTAAGGAAATCCTGGATTACCCTGTCCCGAGTGCTCGTTCTGTCGCCCCCATCTAGCATGGCTACCATTAAGGTTAGGTCCTGTCAGCAGGTCACCCTGACCAGCTAGAGTCCCAAGGGGCTCCAGCTGTTCAGTGTCAAATTGGCCACCCGGCATGAGGTAAATCGATACCACAGTCAGTGTAGACCCATCCCCCTGTGAACACGCACGCACGTATTTTCAATTTCTTCTAGGTCCAATAACACCCTTTCGTAGTTTATATTGTCCTTCACGAAGACAGCGGTGCCGCCGCCCTGGCCCCTGTTCTGTGGATGAACAACAAATCCATTGAAGCTCAACTTGTGAGTAGCGGACAGTTTATGTTCAGCTACAAGAACTATGTCCGGGCTAAGCCCGTCCATAAACACTTTGAAACAATGTCTCCTGTGGATGGACACAAGAGAGTTCACATTAGCAAAAATGCATTTAACATCCCTGGACATAAGATAGTGAAAGGAAGTGAAAGGATTCCAGCATCGCTAGAATAATTAACGTATCTAGCCGAAAGGCGCCCAATCTCAGTCATACAAGATACCAAGTCCCTGCCGGAAAGGCGGCAACAATCGCCGTCAACAACACTCAGCCCCGCCGCTCGTCCTTCGGAGTTAACCCCGGGGCGAGCCGATACTCTAGCAGGAGCCATGGGAGCAGCACCTGCTGAGTGGGCGCCTAATACCGAAGCGTAGGAAACACCCTTAACCCCCCCACTGATGCGTGGGAAGGTTCGCACACTTTTCGAAGGCGAGGAAGGCCTCTCGCTTTGGGCACATCTTAGAGTTAGAAACATGGCCATCGACCTCACAATTGGCGCATGTCAACTTATAGCCTACTACGCGCGAAACCAGACCCGTGACCAGGTCGGTAGCTGGCACCATTTGCACTTCCACTTCCTTGTACTTACCAGGGTCATGTTCACCACTGCATGTGACACGCCGAAACGGCATGCCGCAGTTGGTCGAAACATGACCGAAACGCTGCAATTGTAACACGCGTTTCTTCTTATCTTTACGCTCTGGCACGCGACAGTGAAGGATTCCCTTCAGGCGGTAAAAGCCTTCGACGTCGAAGTCGCGAGAAAGGGAAATTAGGCACTTGTCATAACTCAATTTAGTCAATCGCTGAATGTTCAGCTTCAATGTGAGAGCCCCGAATTATATTCTCACATCAATCTCGTCATAAGTGGTCGAGAGGCCACAAATTACCACCGAAATGGTGGTCAAAATCTTGGGTGTGTTCGTATAGTACTTGAAACCCTAAGCATAAGTTTCAATTTCCCGTAGTCCTCTATCGAGCGGGTACTAAGATTCATCGAGCCACTGGAAAGGCGTATGATGAAATTGCCATGACCCAAGGCAGTCCTGCCATTTTCCGTCACTAGCTTGACGTTGGCGTGGTACACTGTTATCACCGGCGCCTTACCTTTTTTAAATTCGACTTACATACTGCAGCTAAGCTGCTCGCATATCGTTCTCAGAATAAAAATCTATCCCACTGACAAGCAGTACCCCTGTTCGCGCAGAAACTATTGATTTAATTTAATTGGTTTTCTAATAAAACAAACTTTTTTTGTTGGTTTATTATTTAATCTTTAATGTTTCGTTTCTTCTCAACAACTGATCTTACAATGTTTCTCATTGTCGCGGGCCACCAAATCCATAGACATAGAACGACAGTTAATCTGAATAGAGAATGTAATAGAAATAGCAACAATACAACGGCTGAGTGACCAACTGAAGCAAACGACTTCGTCAGCGCTGTTATTGTTGTTGGTATATTCTTTCGCATCGATCATGTAAACAAGGAACAACAACATGCATACATACGGGACAAAACATAATGAGCAAAACCAATATGTATGTTCCTGTTGGGGCAAAATATTAGAAATTAATATAAGGGTGGCCCGCAATTTCAATATTTCACAAATACAACAAGAATCAAAAATACAAATTTAATTTGATGATCGATGTAGGGCGATCTCACCCAACAACCCCCAAAAAAAGTATTATTAAAAAGGGATTAATCAACGATACTAAAATCTAAGGGTTAGTAACAATACTTACACTTAAAACTACTATTTACATTATATATTTACAATATTTACAGGTAAGTTGCGGTCACTGTTACTCGTTATATACCGTGTCGCCAATATCAACTGTCTCTATCCTTCTATTGTTGAATAGTAGCCTATCGTCCTCAAATAATAACGCCTCCCTATCCAGCCCCGCAAGGCCAATAGGCGGTCTATAATTTCCCTCAAACTGTTCTCCCAGATACCCGTCATGGTCCAGACTATTGCTAACTAAGGCGTTGTCCTAAGAGGCCGACCTCTCCAGAAACCCAACGCGTCCCTAACCAGATACACGTCAATTCCGTCAAAGTCAACCATCCCGTAAATCTGCCTACAGGATGGCGAAGTCCACGAGCCATCGTCAGGTCTTGTTTTCCGCAAGACCAAGCAGCTCGCAAAAATGCGTCTTTCCCATATTCTCAGCCTCTCCATCTGGCGGGAAGAGATCCCAAACCAGAGAAGAAGGCATACGATATGATAGTCCTAATGATCTGTCGGTAGATCAGAAGTCTAACTTCGTTCGTACGTCCCCCACGGCACCGGAGCACATTGAGGTAATTCGCGAATTCCCCTTCACCTTGTCTATGTGTCGGTAGAATTCAAAATCCGTCGTGAATATTACTCTCTGGTACTTAAGAACCTCGGTATTTCCACTACACTACACTACAACCTCGCAAACAATCGCTGTTTGGACCTGATAATCGCAGCCTCACACTTGCCAACATTCAGCTTAAGCCTCCACTTGTCGAGATATCTCGACAGAACCTCCAGGTACTCATTGGCAACAAGTAAATCGTCAGCATATACCAGTAGCAGCACAATATCAGGTGGTGCAGGATGCAGGATGTACAGGACCCAGAAGTGAACACTGGGGCGCTCCCGCCACAACATCTCTAACGCTGCGCCCCTTAAGGAAACTAGCCACCATCATACAGGTGTGCATATCGAATCCCATTCTCACCATTTTGTATTAGATTCCGTCTTCCCACACCGAATCGACTGCCTTGGCTATATCGAGACCCACCGTGATGATGGCATATCTCTTGTTCAATGCCTGAGTCACACAGCCTTCGAAGACGATGACCACATGAGACGCTGAATGGCCTCGCAGATAACCAAATTGGTTATCTTTGAGGATCCTCTTGTCCTCAGCCGTCCTAACATTCATTGTGACGATGAAGCTCTCAAATAGTTTTCCAAGGGGCGACAGAAGCGATATCGGCCTATAGCTCCCACTCCTCTTGGAGTCAGTACCTGGCTTTGGTCGCCGATTCAGGTAGTGGTTACAAAGCACGGGAAGAAAGTTCCAGATAGCGGCATTAACCCGCTTCAGGAACACATCTGGGATTCCATCCAATCCACTAGACCTACCATTAGGTCTCCACCGTAACGCATCACCAACCTCGGCAGGTTTTACAAAGCCATGCCAACGCTCACCATCCACGAAAACCATGGCGTCTTTTCCAAACGTCGCAGCTGGGTCTCCATCCGTCAAGCGCAGAATCTCGTCATCCACGCCGTAAGTTCCGCCTGTGGCACCACCGCTTATCGCCGGAGGAACTCCCTGTATACAATCCGACAATTATCAGAATCCAACAGGCCAGAAATAGGTCTCCTGGACGAACGAAGTTGTCAATCCCCCGCGCCACCAGAGCACATTAAAGTAACTCACGAATTCCCTTTCACCTTGACCAAAGTGCGGTCAATGTATCTGTAGAATTCAAAATTCGTCGTGAATAGGACTCTCTGGTACTTATGAACCTCGGTATTTATAATTCGTGCGTCATCTACTACAACTACAACCTCGCAAGCAGCCGCCGTTTGCCCTTGATAATCGCAGCCTCACACTTGCCAACGTTAAGCTTAAGCCTCCACTTGCCGATATATCTCGACAGAACCTCCAGGTACTCATTGGCAACAAGTAAATCGTCGGCATATACCAGCAGCAGCCCGCCATCAGGTGGTTCTGGCAAATCACTGACAAAGATGTTGTAGAGTAAAGGACCTACCTACCACTAGACCTACCATTCAGTCTCCACCTAACACACCACCAACCTCGGCGGGCTTTACAAAGCCATGCCAGCGCCCACCTTCCACGCAAAACGATGGCGTCTTCTTCAAACGTCACAGCTGGGTCTCCATCCGTCAAGCTCAGAATCTCGCCATCCACGCCGAAAGTTCCGCCCGTTGCACCACCGCTCATCGCCGGAGGAAATCCCTGGATGGAGCCAGCAAGGAGGCAAGCCTTGTCTTCATCAACTACAATCAGGGAATCATCAGACTCCAACAGGTCGGGAATAGGGCTCATGGCCATAACGCCCGTAACGGTTTTCACCCTCCGAAAAATTCCACTGTTAAATTGTATACCGCGCAAATACGCCGCCCAGCTATTTTCGTCAAACTCATGTATGGGTCCCCGGATGATCCTATCAAGATTGCGCACAATAGCCCGAACCGTTATCGCCCCCCCAGGATCTCCGGTCCTGTCGATTATCCACCGAAGCCGATTCTTCTCCCGTCTAAATTCCAGGATATTCGGGGAGATTACGTAGTCCCATAGGTGCCGTAGGAACCTTAGGTATAGAGGCCTCCATTACCCCACGGAAAGCCACGCCAACAGACTCGACACAATAGTTGATTTCTGAGTTTGTTACCCTCCTCTCGATCGGGAGATCGCTCCCTCCCAGACCTCCCTCGAGTACCCGGTTGAACCGCCGTTGATTCATCCGGTCAAAATAGCAAAAAGTCGGTCGCTCAAGATGACCGAAATCTACCCTCTCCAGCAGCAATTCCACGGCCCTATGGACCGATCCGCAATCATTCTTCGTCAACCCACTCCCCCCTGTATCACGTAATGCCACTTATCCTAGTTGGGCCACTAGTTGGAAGTACAATAATGTCAGGGCAACCAGTAAGGAAATCCGGGATTACCCTGTCCCGAGTGCTCGTTCTGTCGCCCCCAGCTAGCATGGCTACCATTAAGGTTAGGTCCTGTCAGCAGGTCACCCTGACCAGCTAGAGTCCCAAGGGGCTCCAGCTGTTCAGTGTCAAATTGGCCACCCGGCATGAGGTAAATCGATACCAGTCAGTGTAGACCCATCCCCCTGTGAACACGCACGCACGTATTTTCAATTTCTTCTAGGTCCAATAACACCCTTTCGTAGTTTATATTGTCCTTCACGAAGACAGCGGTGCCGCCGCCCTGGCCCCTGTTCTGTGGATGAACAACAAATCCATTGAAGCTCAACTTGTGAGTAGCGGACAGTTTATGTTCAGCTACAAGAACTATGTCCGGGCTAAGCCCGTCCATAAACACTTTGAAACAATGTCTCCTGTGGATGGACACAAGAGAGTTCACATTAGCAAAAATGCATTTAACATCCCTGGACATAAGATAGTGAAAGGAAGTGAAAGCATTCCAGCATCGTAAGAATAATTAACGTATCTAGCCGAAAGGCGGCCAATCTCAGTCATACAAGATACCAAGTCCCTGCCGGAAAGGCGGCAACAATCGCCGTCAACAACACTCAGCCCCGCCGCTCGTCCTTCGGAGTTAACCCCGGGGCGAGCCGATACTCTAGCAGGAGCCATGGGAGCAGCACCTGCTGAGTGGGCGCCTAATACCGAAGCGTAGGAAACACCCTTAACCCCCCCACTGATGCGTGGGAAGGTTCGCACACTTTTCGAAGGCGAGGAAGGCCTCTCGCTTTGGGCACCTCTTAGAGTTAGAAACATGGCCATCGACCTCACAATTGGCGCATGTCAACTTATAGCCTACTACGCGCGAAACCAGACCCGTGACCAGGTCGGTAGCTGGCACCATTTGCACTTCCACTTCCTTGTACTTACCAGGGTCATGTTCACCACTGCATGTGACACGCCGAAACGGCATGCCGCAGTTGGTCGAAACATGACCGAAACGCTGCAATTGTAACACGCGTTTCTTCTTATCTTTACGCTCTGGCACGCGACAGTGAAGGATTCCCTTCAGGCGGTAAAAGCCTTCGACGTCGAAGTCGCGAGAAAGGGAAATTAGGCACTTGTCATAACTCAATTTAGTCAATCGCTGAATGTTCAGCTTCAATGTGAGAGCCCCGAATTATATTCTCACATCAATCTCGTCATAAGTGGTCGAGAGGCCACAAATTACCACCGAAATGGTGGTCAAAATCTTGGGTGTGTTCGTATAGTACTTGAAACCCTAAGCATAAGTTTCAATTTCCCGTAGTCCTCTATCGAGCGGGTACTAAGATTCATCGAGCCACTGGAAAGGCGTATGATGAAATTGCCATGACCCAAGGCAGTCCTGCCATTTTCCGTCACTAGCTTATTTACAGGTAACTTGCGGTCACTGTTACTCGTTATATACCGTGTCGCCAATATCAACTGTCTCTATCCTTCTATTGTTGAATAGTAGCCTATCGTCCTCAAATAATAACGCCTCCCTATCCAGCCCCGCAAGGCCAATAGGCGGTCTATAATTTCCCTCAAACTGTTCTCCCAGATACCCGTCATGGTCCAGACTATTGCTAACTAAGGCGTTGTCCTAAGAGGCCGACCTCTCCAGAAACCCAACGCGTCCCTAACCAGATACACGTCAATTCCGTCAAAGTCAACCATCCCGTAAATCTGCCTACAGGATGGCGAAGTCCACGAGCCATCGTCAGGTCTTGTTTTCCGCAAGACCAAGCAGCTCGCAAAAATGCGTCTTTCCCATATTCTCAGCCTCTCCATCTGGCGGGAAGAGATCCCAAACCAGAGAAGAAGGCATACGATATGATAGTCCTAATGATCTGTCGGTAGATCAGAAGTCTAACTTCGTTCGTACGTCCCCCACGGCACCGGAGCACATTGAGGTAATTCGCGAATTCCCCTTCACCTTGTCTATGTGTCGGTAGAATTCAAAATCCGTCGTGAATATTACTCTCTGGTACTTAAGAACCTCGGTATTTCCACTACACTACACTACAACCTCGCAAACAATCGCTGTTTGGACCTGATAATCGCAGCCTCACACTTGCCAACATTCAGCTTAAGCCTCCACTTGTCGAGATATCTCGACAGAACCTCCAGGTACTCATTGGCAACAAGTAAATCGTCAGCATATACCAGTAGCAGCACAATATCAGGTGGTGCAGGATGCAGGATGTACAGGACCCAGAAGTGAACACTGGGGCGCTCCCGCCACAACATCTCTAACGCTGCGCCCCTTAAGGAAACTAGCCACCATCATACAGGTGTGCATATCGAATCCCATTCTCACCATTTTGTATTAGATTCCGTCTTCCCACACCGAATCGACTGCCTTGGCTATATCGAGACCCACCGTGATGATGGCATATCTCTTGTTCAATGCCTGAGTCACACAGCCTTCGAAGACGATGACCACATGAGACGCTGAATGGCCTCGCAGATAACCAAATTGGTTATCTTTGAGGATCCTCTTGTCCTCAGCCGTCCTAACATTCATTGTGACGATGAAGCTCTCAAATAGTTTTCCAAGGGGCGACAGAAGCGATATCGGCCTATAGCTCCCACTCCTCTTGGAGTCAGTACCTGGCTTTGGTCGCCGATTCAGGTAGTGGTTACAAAGCACGGGAAGAAAGTTCCAGATAGCGGCATTAACCCGCTTCAGGAACACATCTGGGATTCCATCCAATCCACTAGACCTACCATTAGGTCTCCACCGTAACGCATCACCAACCTCGGCAGGTTTTACAAAGCCATGCCAACGCTCACCATCCACGAAAACCATGGCGTCTTTTCCAAACGTCGCAGCTGGGTCTCCATCCGTCAAGCGCAGAATCTCGTCATCCACGCCGTAAGTTCCGCCTGTGGCACCACCGCTTATCGCCGGAGGAACTCCCTGTATACAATCCGACAATTATCAGAATCCAACAGGCCAGAAATAGGTCTCCTGGACGAACGAAGTTGTCAATCCCCCGCGCCACCAGAGCACATTAAAGTAACTCACGAATTCCCTTTCACCTTGACCAAAGTGCGGTCAATGTATCTGTAGAATTCAAAATTCGTCGTGAATAGGACTCTCTGGTACTTATGAACCTCGGTATTTATAATTCGTGCGTCATCTACTACAACTACAACCTCGCAAGCAGTCGCCGTTTGCCCTTGATAATCGCAGCCTCACACTTGCCAACGTTAAGCTTAAGCCTCCACTTGCCGATATATCTCGACAGAACCTCCAGGTACTCATTGGCAACAAGTAAATCGTCGGCATATACCAGCAGCAGCCCGCCATCAGGTGGTTCTGGCAAATCACTGACAAAGATGTTGTAGAGTAAAGGACCTACCTACCACTAGACCTACCATTAAGTCTCCACCTAACACACCACCAACCTCGGCGGGCTTTACAAAGCCATGCCAGCGCCCACCTTCCACGCAAAACGATGGCGTCTTCTTCAAACGTCACAGCTGGGTCTCCATCCGTCAAGCTCAGAATCTCGCCATCCACGCCGAAAGTTCCGCCCGTTGCACCACCGCTCATCGCCGGAGGAAATCCCTGGATGGAGCCAGCAAGGAGGCAAGCCTTGTCTTCATCAACTACAATCAGGGAATCATCAGACTCCAACAGGTCGGGAATAGGGCTCATGGCCATAACGCCCGTAACGGTTTTCACCCTCCGAAAAATTCCACTGTTAAATTGTATACCGCGCAAATACGCCGCCCAGCTATTTTCGTCAAACTCATGTATGGGTCCCCGGATGATCCTATCAAGATTGCGCACAATAGCCCGAACCGTTATCGCCCCCCCAGGATCTCCGGTCCTGTCGATTATCCACCGAAGCCGATTCTTCTCCCGTCTAAATTCCAGGATATTCGGGGAGATTACGTAGTCCCATAGGTGCCGTAGGAACCTTAGGTATAGAGGCCTCCATTACCCCACGGAAAGCCACGCCAACAGACTCGACACAATAGTTGATTTCTGAGTTTGTTACCCTCCTCTCGATCGGGAGATCGCTCCCTCCCAGACCTCCCTCGAGTACCCGGTTGAACCGCCGTTGATTCATCCGGTCAAAATAGCAAAAAGTCGGTCGCTCAAGATGACCGAAATCTACCCTCTCCAGCAGCAATTCCACGGCCCTATGGACCGATCCGCAATCATTCTTCGTCAACCCACTCCCCCCTGTATCACGTAATGCCACTTATCCTAGTTGGGCCACTAGTTGGAAGTACAATAATGTCAGGGCAACCAGTAAGGAAATCCGGGATTACCCTGTCCCGAGTGCTCGTTCTGTCGCCCCCAGCTAGCATGGCTACCATTAAGGTTAGGTCCTGTCAGCAGGTCACCCTGACCAGCTAGAGTCCCAAGGGGCTCCAGCTGTTCAGTGTCAAATTGGCCACCCGGCATGAGGTAAATCGATACCACAGTCAGTGTAGACCCATCCCCCTGTGAACACGCACGCACGTATTTTCAATTTCTTCTAGGTCCAATAACACCCTTTCGTAGTTTATATTGTCCTTCACGAAGACAGCGGTGCCGCCGCCCTGGCCCCTGTTCTGTGGATGAACAACAAATCCATTGAAGCTCAACTTGTGAGTAGCGGACAGTTTATGTTCAGCTACAAGAACTATGTCCGGGCTAAGCCCGTCCATAAACAGTTTGAAACAATGTCTCCTGTGGATGGACACAAGAGAGTTCACATTAGCAAAAATGCATTTAACATCCCTGGACATAAGATAGTGAAAGGAAGTGAAAGCATTCCAGCATCGCTAGAATAATTAACGTATCTAGCCGAAAGGCGGCCAATCTCAGTCATACAAGATACCAAGTCCCTGCCGGAAAGGCGGCAACAATCGCCGTCAACAACACTCAGCCCCGCCGCTCGTCCTTCGGAGTTAACCCCGGGGCGAGCCGATACTCTAGCAGGAGCCATGGGAGCAGCACCTGCTGAGTGGGCGCCTAATACCGAAGCGTAGGAAACACCCTTAACCCCCCCACTGATGCGTGGGAAGGTTCGCACACTTTTCGAAGGCGAGGAAGGCCTCTCGCTTTGGGCACCTCTTAGAGTTAGAAACATGGCCATCGACCTCACAATTGGCGCATGTCAACTTATAGCCTACTACGCGCGAAACCAGACCCGTGACCAGGTCGGTAGCTGGCACCATTTGCACTTCCACTTCCTTGTACTTACCAGGGTCATGTTCACCACTGCATGTGACACGCCGAAACGGCATGCCGCAGTTGGTCGAAACATGACCGAAACGCTGCAATTGTAACACGCGTTTCTTCTTATCTTTACGCTCTGGCACGCGACAGTGAAGGATTCCCTTCAGGCGGTAAAAGCCTTCGACGTCGAAGTCGCGAGAAAGGGAAATTAGGCACTTGTCATAACTCAATTTAGTCAATCGCTGAATGTTCAGCTTCAATGTGAGAGCCCCGAATTATATTCTCACATCAATCTCGTCATAAGTGGTCGAGAGGCCACAAATTACCACCGAAATGGTGGTCAAAATCTTGGGTGTGTTCGTATAGTACTTGAAACCCTAAGCATAAGTTTCAATTTCCCGTAGTCCTCTATCGAGCGGGTACTAAGATTCATCGAGCCACTGGAAAGGCGTATGATGAAATTGCCATGACCCAAGGCAGTCCTGCCATTTTCCGTCACTAGCTTGACGTTGGCGTGGTACACTGTTATCACCGGCGCCTTACCTTTTTTAAATTCGACTTACATACTGCAGCTAAGCTACTCGCATATCGTTCTCAGAATAAAAATCTATCCCACTGACAAGCAGTACCCCTGTTCGCGCAGAAACTATTGATTTAATTTAATTGGTTTTCAAATAAAACAAACTTTTTTTGTTGGTTTATTATTTAATCTTTAATGTTTCGTTTCTTCTCAACAACTGATCTTACAATGTTTCTCATTGTCGCGGGCCACCAAATCCATAGACATAGAACGACAGTTAATCTGAATAGAGAATGTAATAGAAATAGCAACAATACAACGGCTGAGTGACCAACTGAAGCAAACGACTTCGTCAGCGCTGTTATTGTTGTTGGTATATTCTTTCGCATCGATCATGTAAACAAGGAACAACAACATGCATACATACGGGACAAAACATAATGAGCAAAACCAATATGTATGTTCCTGTTGGGGCAAAATATTAGAAATTAATATAAGGGTGGCCCGCAATTTCAATATTTCACAAATACAACAAGAATAAAAAATACAAATTTAATTTGATGATCGATGTAGGGCGATCTCACCCAACAACCCCCAAAAAAAGTATTATTAAAAAGGGATTAATCAACGATACTAAAATCTAAGGGTTAGTAACAATACTTACACTTAAAACTACTATTTACATTATATATTTACAATATTTACAGGTAAGTTGCGGTCACTGTTACTCGTTATATACCGTGTCGCCAATATCAACTGTCTCTATCCTTCTATTGTTGAATAGTAGCCTATCGTCCTCAAATAATAACGCCTCCCTATCCAGCCCCGCAAGGCCAATAGGCGGTCTATAATTTCCCACAAACTGTTCTCCCAGATACCCGTCATGGTCCAGACTATTGCTAACTAAGGCGTTGTCCTAAGAGGCCGACCTCTCCAGAAACCCAACGCGTCCCTAACCAGAAACACGTCAATTCCGTCAAAGTCAACCATCCCGTAAATCTGCCTACAGGATGGCGAAGTCCACGAGCCATCGTCAGGTCTTGTTTTCCGCAAGACCAAGCAGCTCGCAAAAATGCGTCTTTCCCATATTCTCAGCCTCTCCATCTGGCGGGAAGAGATCCCAAACCAGAGAAGAAGGCATACGATATGATAGTCCTAATGATCTGTCGGTAGATCAGAAGTCTAACTTCGTTCGTACGTCCCCCACGGCACCGGAGCACATTGAGGTAATTCGCGAATTCCCCTTCACCTTGTCTATGTGTCGGTAGAATTCAAAATCCGTCGTGAATATTACTCTCTGGTACTTAAGAACCTCGGTATTTCCACTACACTACACTACAACCTCGCAAACAATCGCTGTTTGGACCTGATAATCGCAGCCTCACACTTGCCAACATTCAGCTTAAGCCTCCACTTGTCGAGATATCTCGACAGAACCTCCAGGTACTCATTGGCAACAAGTAAATCGTCAGCATATACCAGTAGCAGCACAATATCAGGTGGTGCAGGATGCAGGATGTACAGGACCCAGAAGTAAACACTGGGGCGCTCCCGCCACAACATCTCTAACGCTGCGCCCCTTAAGGAAACTAGCCACCATCATACAGGTGTGCATATCGAATCCCATTCTCACCATTTTGTATTAGATTCCGTCTTCCCACACCGAATCGAATGCCTTGGCTATATCGAGACCCACCGTGATGATGGCATATCTCTTGTTCAATGCCCGAGTCACACAGCCTTCGAAGACGATGACCACATGAGACGCTGAATGGCCTCGCAGATAACCAAATTGGTTATCTTTGAGGATCCTCTTATCCTCAGCCGTCCTAACATTCATTGTGACGATGAAGCTCTCAAATAGTTTTCCAAGGGGCGACAGAAGCGATATCGGCCTATAGCTCCCACTCCTCTTGGAGTCAGTACCTGGCTTTGGTCGCCGATTCAGGTAGTGGTTACAAAGCACGGGAAGAAAGTTCCAGATAGCGGCATTAACCCGCTTCAGGAACACATCTGGGATTCCATCCAATCCACTAGACCTACCATTAGGTCTCCACCGTAACGCATCACCAACCTCGGCAGGTTTTACAAAGCCATGCCAACGCTCACCATCCACGAAAACCATGGCGTCTTTTCCAAACGTCGCAGCTGGGTCTCCATCCGTCAAGCGCAGAATCTCGTCATCCACGCCGTAAGTTCCGCCTGTGGCACCACCGCTTATCGCCGGAGGAACTCCCTGTATACAATCCGACAATTATCAGAATCCAACAGGCCAGAAATAGGTCTCCTGGACGAACGAAGTTATCAATCCCCCGCGCCACCAGAGCACATTAAAGTAACTCACGAATTCCCTTTCACCTTGACCAAAGTGCGGTCAATGTATCTGTAGAATTCAAAATTCGTCGTGAATAGGACTCTCTGGTACTTATGAACCTCGGTATTTATAATTCGTGCGTCATCTACTACAACTACAACCTCGCAAGCAGTCGCCGTTTGCCCTTGATAATCGCAGCCTCACACTTGCCAACGTTAAGCTTAAGCCTCCACTTGCCGATATATCTCGACAGAACCTCCAGGTACTCATTGGCAACAAGTAAATCGTCGGCATATACCAGCAGCAGCCCGCCATCAGGTGGTTCTGGCAAATCACTGACAAAGATGTTGTAGAGTAAAGGACCTACCTACCACTAGACCTACCATTAGGTCTCCACCTAACACACCACCAACCTCGGCGGGCTTTACAAAGCCATGCCAGCGCCCACCTTCCACGCAAAACGATGGCGTCTTCTTCAAACGTCACAGCTGGGTCTCCATCCGTCAAGCTCAGAATCTCGCCATCCACGCCGAAAGTTCCGCCCGTTGCACCACCGCTCATCGCCGGAGGAAATTCCTGGATGGAGCCAGCAAGGAGGCAAGCCTTGTCTTCATCAACTACAATCAGGGAATCATCAGACTCCAACAGGTCGGGAATAGGGCTCATGGCCATAACGCCCGTAACGGTTTTCACCCTCCGAAAAATTCCACTGTTAAATTGTATACCGCGCAAATACGCCGCCCAGCTATTTTCGTCAAACTCATGTATGGGTCCCCGGATGATCCTATCAAGATTGCACACAATAGCCCGAACCGTTATCGCCCCCCCAGGATCTCCGGTCCTGTCGATTATCCACCGAAGCCGATTCTTCTCCCGTCTAAATTCCAGGATATTCGGGGAGATTACGTAGTCCCATAGGTGCCGTAGGAACCTTAGGTATAGAGGCCTCCATTACGCCACGGAAAGCCACGCCAACAGACTCGACACAATAGTTGATTTCTGAGTTTGTTACCCTCCTCTCGATCGGGAGATCGCTCCCTCCCAGACCTCCCTCGAGTACCCGGTTGAACCGCCGTTGATTCATCCGGTCAAAATTGCAAAAAGTCGGTCGCTCAAGATGACCGAAATCTACCCTCTCCAGCAGCAATTCCACGGCCCTATGGACCGATCCGCAATCATTCCAGGGCAACCAGTAAGGAAATCCTGGATTACCCTGTCCCGAGTGCTCGTTCTGTCGCCCCCAGCTAGCATGGCTACCATTAAGGTTAGGTCCTGTCAGCAGGTCACCCTGACCAGCTAGAGTCCCAAGGGCCTCCAGCTGTTCACTGTCAAATTGGCCACCCGGCATGAGGTAAATCGATACCACAGTCAGTGTAGACCCATCCCCCTGTGAACACGCACGCACGTATTTTCAATTTCTTCTAGGTCCAATAACACCCTTTCGTAGTTTATATTGTCCTTCACGAAGACAGCGGTGCCGCCGCCCTGGCCCCTGTTCTGTGGATGAACAACAAATCCATTGAAGCTCAACTTGTGAGTAGCGGACAGTTTATGTTCAGCTACAAGAACTATGTCCGGGCTAAGCCCGTCCATAAACACTTTGAAACAATGTCTCCTGTGGATGGACACAAGGGAGTTCACATTAGCAAAAATGCATTTAACATCCCTGGACATAAGATAGTGAAAGGAAGTGAAAGGATTCCAGCATCGCTAGAATAATTACCGTATCTAGCCGAAAGGCGGCCAATCTCAGTCATACAAGATACCAAGTCCCTGCCGGAAAGGCGGCAACAATCGCCGTCAACAACACTCAGCCCCGCCGCTCGTCCTTCGGAGTTAACCCCGGGGCGAGCCGATACTCTAGCAGGAGCCATGGGAGCAGCACCTGCTGAGTGGGCGCCTAATACCGAAGCGTAGGAAACACCCTTAACCCCCCCACTGATGCGTGGGAAGGTTCGCACACTTTTCGAAGGCGAGGAAGGCCTCTCGCTTTGGGCACCTCTTAGAGTTAGAAACATGGCCATCGACCTCACAATTGGCGCATGTCAACTTATAGCCTACTACGCGCGAAACCAGACCCCTGACCAGGTCGGTAGCTGGCACCATTTGCACTCCCACTTCCTTGTACTTACCAGGGTCATGTTCACCACTGCATGTGACACGCCGAAACGGCATGCCGCAGTTGGTCGAAACATGACCGAAACGCTGCAATTGTAACACGCGTTTCTTCTTATCTTTACGCTCTGGCACGCGACAGTGAAGGATTCCCTTCAGGCGGTAAAAGCCTTCGACGTCGAAGTCGCGAGAAAGGGAAATTAGGCACTTGTCATAACTCAATTTAGTCAATCGCTGAATGTTCAGCTTCAATGTGAGAGCCCCGAATTATATTCTCACATCAATCTCGTCATAAGTGGTCGAGAGGCCACAAATTACCACCGAAATGGTGGTCAAAATCTTGGGTGTGTTCGTATAGTACTTGAAACCCTAAGCATAAGTTTCAATTTCCCGTAGTCCTCTATCGAGCGGGTACTAAGATTCATCGAGCCACTGGAAAGGCGTATGATGAAATTGCCATGACCCAAGGCAGTCCTGGCATTTTCCGTCACTAGCTTGACGTTGGCGTGGTACACTGTTATCACCGGCACCTTACCTTTTTTTAAATTCGTTGGGGCAAAATATTGGAAATTAATATAAGGGTGGCCCGCAATTTCAATATTTCACAAATACAACAAGAATCAAAAATACAAATTTAATTTGATGATCGATGTAGGGCGATCTCACCCAAAAAAGTATTATTAAAAAGGGATTAATCAACGATACTAAAATCTAAGGGTTAGAAACAATACGTACACTTAAAACTACTATTTACATTATATATTTACAATATTTACAGGTAAGTTGCGGTCATTGTTACTCGTTATATACCGTGTCGCCAATATCAACTGTCTCTATCCTTCTATTGTTGAATAGTAGCCTATCGTCCACAAATAATAACGCCTCCCTATCCACTCCCGCAAGGCTAATAGGCGGTCTATAATTTCCCTCAAACTGTTCTCCCAGATACCCGTTATGGACTAGACTATTCCTAACTAAGGCGTTGTCTCCAGAAACCCAACTCGCCCCTAACCAGAAACACGTCAATTCCGTCAAAGTCAACCATCCCGTAAATCTGCCTACAGGATGGCGATAGGCCTAATGATCTGTCGGTAGATCAGAAGTCTAACTTCGTTCGTAAGTCCCCCACGGCACCGGAGCACATTGAGGTAACTCGCGAATTCCCCTTCACCTTGTCTATGTGACGGTAGAATTCAAAATCCGTCGTGAATAGTACTCTCTGGTATTTAAGAACCTCGGTATTTCCACTACACTACACTACAACCTCGAAAGCAATCGCTGTTTGGACCTAATAATCGCAGCGTCACACTTGTCAACATTCAGCTTAAGCCTCCACTTGTCGAGATATCTCGACAGAACCTCGAGGTACTCATTGGCAACAAGTAAATCGCCGATATCAGGTGGTGCAGGATCCAGCAGGTACAGGACCCAGGAGTGAACACTGGGGCGCTCCCGCCACAACATCTCTAACGCTGCGCCCCTTAAGAAAACTCGCCACCATCCTACAGGTGTGCATATCGAATCCCATTCTCACCATTTTTTATAAGATTCCGTCTTCACAGACGGAATCGAATGCCTTGGCTATATCGAGACCCACCGTGATGATGGCATATCTCTTGTTCAATGCACGAGTCACACAGCCTTCAAAGACGATGAGCACGTGAGACGTTGAATGGCCTCGCAGAAAACCAAATTGGTTATCTTTGAGGATCCTCTTATCCTCAGCCGTCCTAACATTCATTGTGACGATGAAGCTCTCAAATAGTTTTCCAAGGGGCGACAGAAGCGATATCGGCCTACAGCTCCCACTCCTCTTGGAGTCAGTACCCGGCTTTGGTCGCCGATTCAGGTAGTGGTTAAAAATCACGGGAAGAAAGTTCGAGATAGCGGCATTAAGCCGCTTCAGGAACACATCTGGGATCCCATCCAATCCACTAGACCTACCATTAGGTCTCCACCGTAACGCATCACCAACCTCGGCAGGTTTTACAAAGCCATGCCAACGCTCACCATCCACGAAAACCATGGCGTCTTCTCCAAACGTCGCAGCTGGGTCTCCATCCGTCAAGCGCAGAATCTCGTCATCCACGCCGTAAGTTCCGCCTGTGGCACCACCGCTTATCGCCGGAGGAACTCCCTGTATACAAGCAGGCAATTATCAGAATCCAACAGGCCAGAAATAGGTCTCCTGGCCTTAACGCTCGCAGCGGTTTTCACCCTCCAAAAGTCCCGCTGTTCAATTGTATGCAAATACGCCGCCCTTCTATTTTCTTCAAACTCATATATGGATCCCCGGATGATCCTATCGAGATTGCGCACAATAGCCCAACCGTAATCGCCCTACCAGGATCTACGGTCCAGTCGATTAGCGCCGAAACCGATTCTTCTCTCGTCTAAATTCCAAGATATGCGGGGGAAGATTACGGAAACCCATAGGTCCCGTAGGAACATTAGAAGCCGACAGACTCGACACAAGAGTCGATTTCTGAGTTTGTTACATTCCTGTCGATCGGGAGTTCACTCTCTCTCAGCCCTCCCTCGAGTACCCGGTTGAACCGCAATCGATTCATCCGGTCAAAATTGTAAAAAGTCGGTCGCTCACGATGACCGAAATCCCCCCGTTCGAATCCGATCCGCAATCATGCGTTGTCAACCCGCTCCCCCGGTGTCACGTAACGCCACACACAAAGAGACCAGAAACTGGTCGGTATTCGTAGCCGAAGTATCACTTATCATAGCGGGGCCACATCGAGAGAGTACTAAAATTCATCGAGACACTGAAAAGGCGTATAATGAAATTGCCATGACCCAAGGCAGTTCGCAAATTTTCCTGCGCATGGATAATTTTCTCGACATTATACAAATTATCGCGTAATTTACGATTTTCGTCCAACACGGTGTCGTTCTTAAATTGGATAAGCCGCACCTCATCTTTGTAGGTAGAGCTAGGAATGAATTCCTCCCACACCCCTCTCTTCATTCCAGCCATTTGGGCGCTATCAATAGCGACCTGCTTGTTTGCCATCACTTTTTGGTCCCTTGCAAAAGTGAGAAGCGAGATTCATGGTAGTTGGCACGAGAATCGCCAATCAATCAATCAGTCCAGCAACATCTTCTAGGTCCCTAGCACTTATGAGAAGTGCGTAGTGGCAGACCTTAGGGATAGAGGCGTCCATAGCCCCACGGAAAGCCACGCCAACAGACTCGATAAAAGAGTCGATTTCTGAGTTTATGACATTCCTATCGATCAGGAGTTCGCTCCCTATCAGCCCTCCCTCGAGTACCCGGTTGAACCGCCAACGATTCATCCGGTCAAAATTGTAAAAAGTCGGGTGCTCACGTTGACCGAAATCCCCGCGCTCCAGTAGCACTTCCACGGCCCTCTGCACCGCTCCGCAAACATTCGTCGTCAAATCGCTCCGCCGGTATCACTTAACGCCACCCCCGAAGAGACCAGAAACTGGTCGATATACGTCGCCGAAGCAGCACTTATCCTAGTTGGGTTACTAGTAGGTAATACAATAATGTCAGGGCAACCAGTAATGAAATCCTCGATTGCTCTGCCCTTAGTGTTTGTCCTGTCGCCCCCAGCTCGAATGGCTAGCATTAAGGTCAGCTCCAATCACCAGGTCACCTTGACCAGCCAGAGTCCCAAGTGGCTCCAGCTGTTCAGTGTCAAATTGGACTCCTGCATGAGGTATATCGATACCACAGTCAGCGGAGACCCATCCCCCCTGTGAACGCGCACGTATTTTCAATTTCGCCCAGGTCCAATAACACCCTTTCGTGGTGTATATTGTCCTTCACGAAGACCGCGTGCCGCCGTCCTAGCCCCCGTGCCTGTTCTGTCGATGAACAACAAATCCATCGAAGCTCAACTTGTGAGTAGCGTACAATTTATGTTCAGCTGCAAGACTATGACCGAGCTAAGCCCGCCAATAAACACCTTGAAGCAATGCCTCCTGTGGATGGCCACAAAAGAGTTCACATTATGAGATGAGATAGTGAAATTAAGTGAAAGGATTTCAGCATCGCTAGAAAAATTAACGTATCCCGCCGAAAGGCGCCAATCTCAGTCATACAAGAGACTAGTCCCAGCCGGAAAGGTGGCGACAAACGTCGTCAAACACACTGAACCCCGTGGCTCGTCCTTCGGAATTAACTCCAGGGCGAGCCGATGCTCTAGCAGGTGCCATGGGAACAGCACCTGCTGAGTAAGCGCCTAATACCGAAGCGTAGGAAACACCCTTAACATCCCCCACTGTTGGGTGGGAAGTATCGCGCACAGCTTTCGAAGGTTGTGCTCTCGCCCGCTTGGCGAGGAAGGACTGGCGCTTTGGGCACCTCTTAGAGACACATGGCCGTCGACCTCACAATTGGCGCATGTCAACGTATAGCCTACTACGCGCGAAACCAGTAACGTGACCAGGTCGGCAGCTGGCACCATTTGCACTTCCAATTTAGCCAGACGCTGAATGTACAGCTTCAATGTGAGAGCTCCAACTTAGGTTCTCACATCAATCTCGTCATAAGTGCTCGAGAGGCCACAAATTACCATCGAAATGGGGGTCAAGATCTTGGGTGTGTACGTACAGTACTTGAAACCCTGTTCGCGAGGCATAAGTTTCAATTTATCGTAGTCCTCTATCGAGCGGGTACTAAGATTCATCGAGCCACTGGAAAGGCGTATGATGAAATTGCCATGACCCAAGGCAGTCCTGCCATTTTCCGTCACTAGCTTGACGTTGGCGTGGTACACTGTTATCACCGGCGCCTTACCTTTTTTAAATTCGACTTACATACTGCAGCTAAGCTGCTCGCATATCGTTCTCAGAATAAAAATCTATCCCACTGACAAGCAGTACCCCTGTTCGCGCAGAAACTATTGATTTAATTTAATTGGTTTTCAAATAAAACAAACTTTTTTTGTTGGTTTATTATTTCATCTTTAATGTTTCGTTTCTTCTCCACAACTGATCTTACAATGTCTCTCATTGTCGCGGGCCACCAAATCCATAGACATAGAACAACAGTTAATCTGAATAGAGAATGTAAAAGAAATAGCAACAATACAACGGCTGAGTGGCCAACTGAAGCAAACGACTTCGTCAGCGCTGTTATTGTTGTTGGTATATTCTTTTGCATCGATCATGTAAACAAGGAACAACAACATGCATACATACGGGACAAAACATAATGAGCAAAACCAATATGTATGTTCCTGTTGGGGCAAAATATTAGAAATTAATATAAGGGTGGCCCGCAATTTCAATATTTCACAAATACAACAAGAATCAAAAATACAAATTTAATTTGATGATCGATGTAGGGCGATCTCATCCAACAACCCCCAAAAAAGTATTGTTAAAAAGGGATTAATCAACGATACTAAAATCTAAGGGTTTGTAACAATACTTACACTTAAAACTACTATTTACATTATATATTTACAATATTTACAGGTAAGTTGCGGTCACTGTTACTCGTTATATACCGTGTCGCCAATATCAACTGTCTCTATCCTTCTATTGTTGAATAGTAGCCTATCGTCCTCAAATAATAACGCCTCCCTATCCAGCCCCGCAAGGCCAATAGGCGGTCTATAATTTCCCTCAAACTGTTCTCCCAGATACCCGTCATGGTCCAGACTATTGCTAACTAAGGCGTTGTCCTAAGAGGCCGATCTCTCCAGAAACCCAACGCGTCCCTAACCAGAAACACGTCAATTCCGTCAAAGTCAACCATCCCGTAAATCTGCCTACAGGATGGCGAAGTCCGCGAGCCATCGTCAGGTCTTGTTTTCCGCAAGCCCAAGCAGCTCGCAAAAATGCGCCTTTCCCATATTCTCAGCGTCTCCATCTGGCGGGAAGAGATCCCAAACCAGACAAGAAGGCATACCATATGATAGGCCTAATGATCTGTCGGTAGATCAGAAGTCTAACTTCGTTCGTAAGTCCCCCACGGCACCGGAGTACATTGAGGTAACTCGCGAATTCCCCTTCACCTTGTCTATGTGTCGGTAGAATTCAAAATCCGTCGTGAATATTACTCTCTGGTACTTAAGAACCTCGGTATTTCCACTACACTACACTACAACCTCGCAAGCAATCGCTGTTTGGACCTGATAATCGCAGCCTCACACTTGTCATCATTCAGCTTAAGCCTCCACTTGTCGAGATATCTCGACAGAACCTCCAGGTACTCATTGGCAACAAGTAAATCGTCAGCATATACCAGTAGCAGCACAATATCAGGTGGTGCAGGATGCAGGATGTAAAGGACCCAGGAGTGAACACTGGGGCGCTCCCGCCACAACATCTCTAACGCTGCGCCCCTTAAGGAAACTAGCCACCATCATACAGGTGTGCATATCGAATCCCATTCTCACCATTTTGTATAAGATTCCGTCTTCCCACACCGAATCGAATGCCTTGGCTATATCGAGACCTACCGTGATGATGGCATATCTCTTGTTCAATGCCCGAGTCACACAGCCTTCGAAGACGATGAGCACATGAGACGTTTAATGGCCTCGCAGAAAACCAAATTGGTTATCTTTGAGGATCCTCTTATACTCAGGCGTCCTAACATTCATTGTGTCGATGAAGCTCTCAAATAGTTTGCCAAGGGGCGACAGAAGCGATATCGGCCAATAGCTCCCACTCCTCTTGGAGTCAGTACCCGGCTTTGGTCGCTGATTCAGGTAGTGGTTAAAAAGCACTGGAAGAAAGTTCCAGATAGCGGCATTAACCCGCTTCAGGAACACATCTGGGATCCCATCCAATCCACTAGACCTACCATTAGGTCTCCACCGTAACGCATCACCAACCTCGGCAGGTTTTACAAAGCCATGCCAACGCCCACCATCCACGAAAACCATGGCGTCTTCTCCAAACGTCACAGCTGGGTCTCCATCAGTCAAGCGCAGAATCTCGTCATCCACGCCGTAAGTTCCGCCTGTGGCACCACCGTTTATCGCCGGAGGAACTCCCTGGATACAATCAGGCAATTATCAGAATCCAACAGGTCAGAAATAGGTCTCCTGGCCTTAAAGCCCGCAGCGGTTTTCACCCTCCAAAAGTCCCACTGTTCAATAGTATACCGCGCAAATACGCCGCCCTGCTATTTTCTTCAAACTCATGTATGATTCCCCGGATGATCCTATCGAGATTGCGCACAATAGCCCGAACCGTAATCGCCCTACCAAGATCTGCGGTCCAGTCGATTATCGCCGAAACCGATTCTTCTCCCGTCTAAAGTCCAAGATATACGGGGGAAGATATGGGAAACCCATAGGTAACGTAGGAACATTAGAAGCCAACAGACTCGACACAAGAGTCGATTTCTTAGTTTGTTACATTCCTATCGATCGGGAGTTCACTCTCTCTCAGCCCTCCCTCGAGTACCCGGTTGAACCGCAATCGATTCATCCGGTCAAAATTGTAAAAAGTCGGTCGCTCACGATGACCGAAATCCCCCGCTCCAGCTGAAATTCCACGGCTATCTGATCCGATCCGCAATCATGCGTTGTCAACCCGCTCCCCCGGTGTCACGTATCGCCACACACAAAGAGACCAGAAACTGGTCGGTATACGTAGCCGAAATAGCACTTATGATAGCGGGGCCACATCGAGAGAGTACTAAAATTCATCGAGACACTGAAAAGGCGTATAATGAAATTGCCATGACCCAAGGCAGTTCGCAAATTTTCCTTCGCGTGGATAATTTTCTCGACATTATAGAAATTATCGCGTAATTTACGATTTTCGTTCATCACGGTGTCGTTCTTAAAGTGGATAAGCCGCACCTCATCCTTCTAGGTAGAGCTAGGAATGAATTCCTCCCACACCCCTCTCTTCATTCCAGCCATTTGGGCGCTATCAATAGCGACCTGCTTGTTTGCCATCACTTTTTGGTGCCTGGCAAAAGTGAGAAGCGAGATTCATGGTAGTTGGCACGAGAATCGCCAATCAATCAATCAGTCCAGCAACATCTTCTAGGTCCCTAGCACTTATGAGAAGTGCGTAGTGGCAGACCTTAGGGATAGAGGCGTCCATAGCCCCACGGAAAGCCACGCCAACAGACTCGATAAAAGAGTCGATTTCTGAGTTTATGACATTCCTATCGATCAGGAGTTCGCGCCCTATCAGCCCTCCATCGAGTACTCGGTTGAACCGCCAACGATTCATCCGGTCAAAATTGTAAAAAGTCGGTTGCTCACGTTGACCGAAATCCCCGCGCTCCAGTAGCACTTCCACGGCCCTCTGCACCGCTCCGCAATCATTCGTCGTCAACTCGATCCCCGGTATCACTTAACGCCACCCCCGAAGAGTCCAGAAACTGGTCGATATACGTCGCCGAAGCAGCACTTATCCTAGTTGGGTTACTAGTAGGTAATACAATAATGTCAGGACAACCAGTAATGAAATCCTGGATTGCTCTGCCCTTAGGGTTTGTCCTGTCGTTCCCAGCTGGAATGGCTAGCATTAAGGTCAGCTCCAATCACCAGGTGACCTTGACCAGCCAGAGTCCCAAGTGGCTCCAGCTGTTCAGTGTCAAATTGGACTCCGGCATGAGGTATATCGATACCACAGTCAGCGTAGACCCATCCCCCCTGTGAACACGCACGTATTTTCAATTTCGCCCAGGTCCAATAACACCCTTTCGTGGTGTATATTGTCCTTCACGAAGACCGCGTGCCGCCGTCCTAGCCCCCGTGCCTGTTCTGTCGATGAACAACAAATCCATCGAAGCTCAACTTGTGAGTAGCTTACAATTTATGTTCAGCTGCAAGACCATGACCGAGCTAAGCCCGCCAATAAACACTTTGAAGCAATGCCTCCTGTGGATGGACACAAAAGAGTTCACATTATGAGATGAGATAGTGAAATTAAGTGAAAGGATTTCAGCATCGCTAGATCGCTAAAATTAACGTATACCGCCGAAACGCGGCCAATCTCAGTCATACAAGAGACCAGTCCCAGCCGGAAAGGTGGCGACAAACGTCGTCAACAACACCGAGCCCCGGTGCTCTAGCAGGTGCCATGGGAACAGCACCTGCTGAGTGGGCGCCTAATGCCGATGCGTAGGAAACACCCTTAACATCCCCCCCTGTTGCGTGGGAAGTATCGCGCACAGCTTTCGAAGGTTGTGCTCTCGCCCGCTTGGCGAGGAAGGACTGGCGCTTTGGGCACCTCTTAGAGACACATGGCCGTCGACCTCACAATTGGCGCATGTCAACGTATAGCCTACTACGCGCGAAACCAGTAACATGACCAGGTCGGCAGCTGACACCATTTGCACTTCCAATTTAGCCAGACGCTGAATGTACAGCTTCAATGTGAGAGCTCCAACTTAGGTTCTCACATCAATCTCGTCATAAGTGGTCGAGAGGCCACAAATTACCATCGAAATGGGGGTCAAGATCTTGGGTGTGTACGTACAGTACTTGAAACCCTGTTCGCGAAGCATAAGTTTCAATTTCTCGTAGTCCTCTATCGAGCGGGTACTAAGATTCATCGAGCCACTGGAAAGGCGTATGATGAAATTGCCATGACCCAAGGCAGTCCTGGCATTTTCCGTCACTAGCTTGACACTGGCGTGGTACACTGTTATCACCGGCACCTTACCTTTTTTTAAATTCGACTTACATACTGCAGCTAAGCTGCTCGCATATCGTTCTCAGAATAAAAATCTATCCCACAGACAAGCAGTACCCCTGTTCGCGCAGAAACTATTGATTTAATTTAATTGGTTTTCAAATAAAACAAACTTTTTTTGTTGGATTATTATTTCATCTTTAATGTTTCGTTTCTTCTCAACAACTGATCTTACAATGTTTCTCATTGTCGCGGGCCACCAAATCCATAGACATAGAACGACAGTTAATCTGAATAGAGAATGGAAAAGAAATAGCAACAATACAACGGATGAGTGACCAACTGAAGCAAACGACTTCGTCAGTGCTGTTATTGTTGTTGGTATATTCTTTTGCATCGATCATGTAAACAAGGAACAACAACATGCATACATACGGGACAAAACATAATGAGCAAAACCAATATGTATGTTCCTGTTGGGGCAAAATATTTGAAATTAATATAAGGGTGGCCCGCAATTTCAATATTTCACAAATACAACAAGAATCAAAAATACAAATTTAATTTGATGATCGATGTAGGGCGATCTCACCCAACAACCCCCAAAAAAGTATTGTTAAAAAGGGATTAATCAACGATACTAAAATCTAAGGGTTTGTAACAATACTTACACTTAAAACTACTATTTACATTATATATTTACAATATTTACAGGTAAGTTGCGGTCACTGTTACTCGTTATATACCGTGTCGCCAATATCAACTGTCTCTATCCTTCTATTGTTGAATAGTAGCCTATCGTCCTCAAATAATAACGCCTCCCTATCCAGCCCCGCAAGGCCAATAGGCGGTCTATAATTTCCCTCAAACTGTTCTCCCAGATACCCGTCATGGTCCAGACTATTGCTAACTAAGGCGTTGTCCTAAGAGGCCGATCTCTCCAGAAACCCAACGCGTCCCTAACCAGAAACACGTCAATTCCGTCAAAGTCAACCATCCCGTAAATCTGCCTACAGGATGGCGAAGTCCGCGAGCCATCGTCAGGTCTTGTTTTCCGCAAGCCCAAGCAGCTCGCAAAAATGCGTCTTTCCCATATTCTCAGCCTCTCCATCTGGCGGGAAGAGATCACAAACCAGACGGGAAGGCATGTGACATGATAGGCCTAATGATCTGTCTGTAGATCAGAAGCCTAACCTCGTTCGTCAGTCCCCCACGGCACCAAAGCACATTGAGGTAACTCACAAATTCCCCTTCACCTTGACCAAAGTCCGGTCAATGTGTCGGTAGAATTCAAAATTCGTCGTGAATATTACTCTCTGGTACTTAAGAACCTCGCTATTTCCAATTCGTGACCCAAAGGTCAGGTTCAAATGTCCTCGTACTACAAATCGCCGTTTGCCCTTAATAATCGCAGCCTCACACTTGCCAACGTTCAGCTTAAGCCTCCACTTGTCGAGATATGTCGACAGAACCTCCAGGTACTCATTGGCAACAAGTAAATCGTCAGCATATACCAGTAGCAGTCCGCCATCAGGTGGTTCTAGTAAATCACTGACAAAAATCTTGTAGAGCCAGGAGCGAACACTGGGACACTCTCGTCACATCTACGGGTGTGCATATCGAATCCCATTCTCACCATTTTTTATAAGATTCCGTCTGCCCAGACCGAATCGACTGCCTTAGCTATATCGAGACCCACCGTGATGATGGCATATCGGTTGTTCAATGCCCGAATCACACAGCCTTCGAAGACGATGAGCACATGAGACGTTGAATGTCCTCGCCGAAAACCAAATTGGTTATTTTTGAGGATCCTCTTATCCTCAGCCGTCCTAACAATCCTAGTCAAGATGAAGCCCTCATCGGATATCGGTCTATTGCTTCCATTCCTCATGGGGTCAGCTTTGATATAGGGATCGTAACTGATTCAGGTAGTGGTTAAAAAGCACTGCAAGAAAGTTCCAGATAGCGGCATTAACCTGCTTCAGGGCCGCATCACAGATCCCATCCAATCCACTAGACCTACCATTAGGTTTCCGCCGTAACGCATCACCAACCTCGGCAGGTTTTACAAAGCAATGCCAGCGCCCACCATCCACGCGAAACGTTCTCCAAACGTCGCAGCTGGGTCTCCATCCGTCAAGCGTAGAATCTCGCCATCCAAGCCGAAAGTTCCGTCCTTGGCACCACCGCTCATCGCCGGAGGAACTCCCTGGATGCAGTCAGCAAGGAGGTAAAAAAATAAATGGTTTCCCATTACATCCCATGACGGGACTGGGGAGAACTTCTCACAATCACTGAGCTGTGCGCTTTCCAGTTTTCACTCACTGATTGGGACCTACAGTTTTACACCGATTCCGAACGGTAATTTGAGAAGCATTTTCATGGCAAGATACTCGATAGTGTCGCCGTCACTATGCGAGGTGACCGCCGCCGAAAGAAAATTTGAAGGTGGTCAGAGCCGGGTTCGAGCCCACGATCTCATGTCCAAGAGCCGCGCACACTAACCATTGCACCACCGACGGCCACCAGCAAGGAGGTTAGCCTTGTCTTTATCGACCACAATCTGGGAATTATCAGAATCCAACATGTCAGGAATAGGTCTCCTGGCCTGCCCGCTGTTCAGTGTTATGCCGCGCAAACACGCCGCCCTGCTATTTTCTTCAAACTCATGTATGGATCCCCGGATGATCCTATCGAGATTGCACACAATAGCCCGAACCGTTATCGCCCTACCAGGATTTACGGTCCAGTCGATTATCCTGGAAGCCGATTCTTCTCCCGTATAAATTCCAAGATATTCGGGGGAAGATTACGGAAACCCATACGTCCCGTAAGAAACTTAGGCATAGACGCCACCATAGTCCCACAGAAAGCCACGCCAACAGACTTGACACAAGAGTCGATTTCTAGGTTTGTTACATTCCTATCGATCGGGAGTTCGCTCTCTCTCAGCCCTCCCTCCAGCACCCGGTTGAACCGCCGTCGATTCATCCGGTCAAAATGCTCACGATGACCGAAATCCTCCCGCTCCAGTAGCAATTCCACGGCCATATGGTCCGATCCGCAATCATCCGTCGTCAACCCGGTGTCACGTAACGCCACACACAAAGAGACCAGAAACTGGTCGGTATACGTAGCCGAAGTAGCACTTATCCTAGCAGGGCCACATCGAGAGAGTACTAAAATTCATCGAGCCACTGAAAAGGCGTATAATGAAATTGCCATTACCTAAGGCAGTTGTGGCCTTTTCCGTCGCTAATTTGGAGTTGGCGTGGAACACTGTTATAACCGGCACCTTACCTTTTTAAATTCGACGGTGCTTTCTGCACCGCTGGTTGGCCGCCGTTGGGGCCCATCGCGCCCTTGCTGGTGGTAGCCTTCTCCGCCAGTACCGGCTTTGTACTGACCTTCCGTGCTGACGGTGCACAGGTGACGTCTGCTTTAGCTGGCGCGCTCAGGGCCCTCTGTACTGCTATTGCACAGGTGACTAGTTCTGGCGGTGCACTGGCCTTAACGTCATCCATTGCCTCATCCTCGAAGACAGAGAATTCGAGATCCGAGGCTCGCAAATTTTCCTTCGCATGGAGAATTTTCTCGACATTGTACAAATTATCGCGAAATTTACGATTTTCGTCCATCACGGTGTCGTTCTTAAATTGGATAGGTCGCAGCTCATCCTTGTAGGTAGAGCTAGGAATGAATTCCTCCACCACCCCTCTCTTCATTCCAGCCATTTGGCCGCTATCAATAGCGAACTGCTGGTTTTCCATCACTTTTTGGTCCCTTGCAAAAGTGAGAAGCGAGATTCGTGATAGTTGGCACGAAAATCGCCAATCAATCAATCACAGGCCAGCAACATCTCCTTGGTCGCTAGCACTTATGAGAAGTATGTAGTGGCAGATTTCACGTTCGTTGCCTAAGTTTTCAGATTTAGTTTCAAAATTATGATTTTATTTATATTATTAATTCCTTTGATGGAAAAATAACTTAGATCTTACATTAATCAACCGATACGCTTATTTCTATCATTAAATAATATTTACAGAACTATCTTACTCTCCCTTAATATGCTTAAATACTGCAGTTTAGCTGCTCGCATATCTTAGAATAAAAATCTATCCCAAAGACAAGCAGTACCCCCAAACAAGTATTATTAAAAAGGGGTTAATCAACGAAACAAAATACTAAGGGTTCGTAACTACTATTTACACTTAAAACTACTATTTACATTATATGTTTACAATATTTACACGTAAGGTGTGGTCACTGTGATTGGTTATATACCGTGTCGCCAATATCAACTGTCCCTATCCTCCTATGGTATAATAGTAGGCTATTATCCACAAATAATTACTCCTCTCTATCCAGTCCCGCAAGGTCAATAGGCGGTCTATAATTTCCCTCAAACTGTTCTCCCAGATCCTCGTCATGGCCCAGACTATTCCTAACTAAGGCGTTGTGCAAAGAGACCGACCTCTCTAGAAAACCAAGGCGCCGCTACCCAGAAACACGTAATTCGGTCAAAGTCAACCATCAAAGGAACATTTTATGAGCGTCTGGAGGAAGTATATGAACGCTGGCCTGACCCCGACATTAAGATAATTTGCCATTTTTTGGCGGTTATGATGCCGAATTAGGAAAGGAAATTGTCTTTCGACCAACCATCGGTAATCACAGTCTACATTATACCATCTCCGACAATGGAGTAAGACTGATAGACTTCGCCGCTGCAAAGAACATGGTAGTTAGTAGCACACTATTAAAGCATAAGGAAATTTATAAGGCGACCTGGATATCTCCTGATCAGCGGACAAAGAAGCAGATTGATCACTTGGTAATATATGGCAGGCACTCGTCTAGTGTAATGGATGTGCGTGTGATTCGAGGTGCCAATATCGACTCGGATCATTACCTGGTGGCTGCGAAAGTTCGCACAAGACTGCGCAGGGCGAAAAACGTACAAAGCCGAACATAGGAAAAGCTCGATATTGACAAGCTACAAATAATTGACAAGCTACCAATATCCTATCGACAGAAGCTGTCTCTGCTGCTATAGCAGAATACCCCCGCTCTCGAAGTCCCAGATGCGCAGTGGAAGCACATCTCCCATTCTTTGGAAACCGCTGCAAGGACTGAACTTGGCTATCAAAAACCACAGAAGTATAAGCCATGGTACGACGAAGAATGTCGCATTGCAACTGATAAAAAGGACGATGGACGTATGGCAACGAAACAGTCAGTTACAACGCGTGCTGCGACTGAGCGGTACAAGAACCTACGAAGGGTGGAAAACCAACTATTTAGGCGGGCAAAATGGCAGTGGGAGCAGAGATAGAGTGAAGAAAAGAGGATGAACGGTGAATCCCGAAAGTTTTTCCAGAGGGTGAGAATATTGAATAACGGGCCTAATAATGGGCTGCCCTCCTGCAAGGAGAGGCTTCTGGTGCCTGAGAAGCAGTGTGTGCTCAAAATGTGTAGATACCACTTTTCAGTACTACTCCACTCAGATTCTACCACTGAAGATCAAAAAGTAATGCTAGTGGAAGATAGCGTAGATTGTACCCCCTCTAACCAAGACGAGATTGGAAGGGCGATCTCCCGCCTGAAGAATAATAAAGCCGCTGGTGCGGATGGCCTACCCGCTGAACTTTTTAAGGCAGGTGGCGAAGGACTAATAGCCCACATGCATCAACTTATATTCGGTATATGGCTGGGGGAATCTATGCCCGACGATTGGAGTGTCATTTAATCATATTCTGTATTCAAAAAGGGTGATCCGTGTGCCTGTTCCGTCTGTCGCGGTATCAGTATTTTATCCATCGCGTATAAAGTCTTGTCGAGGGTATTATGTGAAAGACTAAAGCCAGTTATTGAAAACCTGATTGGAACTTATCAGTGTGATTTTAGACCAGGCAGGTCCACGACTGACCAAATATTCACGCTACGCCAAATCCTGGAAAAGACCTACGAAAAACAAATCGATACATACCACCTTTTTGTCGATTACAAAGCTGCTTTCGATAGCCTCATACGGGGAAAACTGTACGGAGCTCTGTCTCAACTTGGTATTCCGCAAAACTGATCCGCCTCTGTAGAATGACGCTGACCAACACCAAATCAGCAGTGAAAGTGGGGAAAGACCTCACTGAGACATTCTGTACCAAACGAGGACTTAGGCAAGGCGACACACTTTCGTGCAATCTCTTCAACATCTTAGTGAAGACAATAATGAGAAAGGCTACAGTAAATTCGAACAAGACCATTAACACGAAAAGCCATATGTTGCTGGCGTATGCTGACGACAAAGACATCATTGGGCGAAATTTGCGAAAAGGAATCAGCGATTGTGGGTCTTGCTGTTAATGAGGGTAAGACAAAATTGATGGTGTCAACGACTAGAGAAACCTCTCGACTTGGTCCGCACTTGAACGTTGACAACCGATTTAATTTGGAAGTGGTAGATGAATTTGTATACCTTGGACCTGCCGTGAACAAGGACGACAACGTCAGCCTGGAGATATATAGGAGAATTGTGCAAATAGATGCTATTTTGGGCTCAGCAAGCAGTTTAGGAACAAAGCCCTCTCTCTACGGGCTAAAGTCCCGCTATGTCAGACTCTCATTTTATCTGTCTTGACATATGGCTCCGAAACTTGGGTCATATCGCAAGCGGATGAAAGACACCTTGGAGTTTTCTGGAGAAAAATTCTTAGTAAAATATATGTTCATGTTAGAGAAAACGGCGAGTACCGACGTCGCTGGAACGCAGAACTATATTATATATATTCTACGCGAATCAAATTAGGCCAACTGCGTTGGCTAGGCCATGTTATAAGAATGAATGAAGATGAGCCAGCGCGAAAGTTTTTCGATAAAGTACCCGATGGAACCAGGAAAAGAGGACGACCAAGACACCACTGTCAATTCCATTAACAAACTTGTTTCAGATATTAACTGGAACTGGAATACAAAATTGTGTACAGGTGTCTGTCTAATAGATATGGAAAAAACATTCGATTATATATGGCTTCAAAGCTTAATATGTAAAGTCATTGATTATAAATTCCCGATAAACTTGACTATATTGATCTTTAATATGGTAAATGGAAAGTCTTTCTCTGTTCAACACAATAATGGGAGCAGCAAAACCTTTGGCATGATTAATGGTCTGCAACAAGGTAATGTTAACGCACCAATATATTTTAATATTTACCTGACAGATATAGTCAACAAAATTTACAACATAGTTTCTTTCGCGGACGATATTATTGCATATGAATCGGGAGACAAAATATGTGATATTAATCGAAAGCTTCAAACAACATATGATATTGTCGAGTCGTATACCACTAACTGGCCTATGAAGATAAATATAGGAAAATACGAAACAATTCTGTTTCGTCAACCTATAGATAAATGCAGCCATAATAGTAAAAGTAAATGGAAATCATTTGGGATTAAATCGAAATTAGGTACTACGGAAATTGAAAATAAACAGTGCGTCAAATATCTTGGAATATATTTAGATACATTTTTATATGTATTATATATATGTCGTAAATATTTTGAACAAAGCAAAAAAAGCCTTTTAATATAATATTTTTTCAAAATACATATCTCGAAAAACGTGTTAAAATTAGTATGCATCAATTACTAATAATACCGATAACTACGTACGGTTGCTCAATATGGTTCAATATCTCGCCATCATATACATATGGAAATACGATTCATCGGAGAAGACGACTTTTTTGAAAAATTTGGCATTGACTTCACTTTGCTCCATTACCCATTGAAGAGTTAAGATTAGTATGTGTGAGTTTTCTTTGCTTTAAAAACGCTGTTAAAAATATGGCAAGTCGCTGCGATAGCCCTAATATAGCCATCTCTTCCCTGTTGGGGCTCATAATCGGTATCAAAACGATCTTCATAAGTAGTAACACTTTCTCTAGTCATTATTTCTGTAAATTCTGTCCTACGATCTGGAGTTGGCGGCCTTGGTGATACAAAATTTTCATGTGCAAGCACTGGTAGTGTAGCTGTTGCAGTTGCTTTATAAATTTTGTTCTTCTCAGCATATCTATTTAGACGACATGTGTAATTTACGCATGCATTGCAACTGTTTTCATTATGATCACCTGCGCGATTAATCCAGTTTACCGGCTTACAATTCTTCATACTATATTTGCCTCCAATCAACCATGCCATGAGATTGTAATTTTCACCGTTCGAGTCTACTTCGTCGAAAAAAGACTTATATGCTCTCTTGAATACACTACTTAAAAGATTCTTTTCCTTTTGAAAATAAATCAATATTTTCACACTGCATATTGAAATTGTCAGTTGCCAATGATGTGTGCGAATTATGCTGTAGCACTTTCTCTATAACTTTCACCGCTGAGCTCTCGTTGACGTCGCGCTGTGTAATGCCTCGATGTGAGAGTCGTGTCGCTTTTGTATAGTGTGCTGCTTCCCTTGTTGCGTGAGCTGAGCTTACTGCTTTGCCTGTGCTGCTGCGGTCGGTGAAATAGCATAGTATCTCAATGTTGAAGTAAACGGTGTTAAGAATCACTCATAGGAAGTTCATATGTTCTAGAAAGTTGTTTACTGAGATCTTAGGTACATTTTTGTAGTTGATTGTTTCCTTGAATTTAAACGGTTTGCTACCTATGGACCTGAACAGGGAAAAAGGTAAAAAAATCGAATTGTTTAGAGTTTTTTTCGATTTTGACCTTGAACATGAAGTTTTTTGATTTTATATGTTCACAATTTTTGTACTTTATAAACTTTCCCTCAGAGAGTAAATCAAAATTCCGAACGGTTTGCAAGATATGAGATTGGAAGGTATTTGTAAAAATGACACCGAGACCCGACATCTTTGGAAGCGCATAAAAAAAGTGCATGACGTTGTGCAAAACTTGGAGACACGGGTCTTTTTGTTGGTCTTTTATCACGTAGTGGTGGCCGAAAATGGTTATATTTTTTCGTGTTGCACTGTGTTGTCTTCGAATGTACTTATTATTTGTAGAGGAACAATTATTTTCTCAGAATGTGGTATTTACGGACAGAACGTGTTGCTACAGGGTGTCAAAATAAACCATCTGGGTGATGATCACACTTTCATGACATGTAACTTCTAAGCTTGTAGACTGATTTAAAAGCTAGATGTTTTCGAGATTCTACTAAGCCGCGCAAACAAAAAGCAAGGTTACAAACCGTTACAACCGCTAACCGTTACAAAGATATATGGAATCGAAACTTTATAACGTAAACTTTTGCACAGAGTTGGTTTAGTTTTATAGTAAAACTTGCTCATTTTGAGTCAAAATATAGTCTTAATAAAACATGTTATTCGCAAGACTTCAGCTAAATGTAAGTTGAAAACATTTTTCAATTATTTCAAACCAGTTGGCAACGACAACTTATCAAATTTAAAAACTTAAAAAACTAAATTTGTTAGATAATGTACCATCATTATTTCAATGGTTTCTTGCATTTTTTGTTAGGAAGAAATACAACAATGTACTTTTTTTGAAGCAAAGGTCTTGCCAAAGGTATTAAATGTAATTTAAATTTGTTTTGGGTATTCACCATACTTTGACAGAAAATGAATGATTTTTGAATAAAATTTAAAATTTTTTTTTTATACTTTTTTTAATCATAATTGTAGACTAAAATGTTGTTTTTTTTAAATCATAATTGAAGACTAAAATCTTGTTAACCACATGCCAAAAAATTCTGATAGTACGCATTAATCTTGATCGGGAGAGCTCAAGTTCTAAAATAATTTCGAATTTTCGTGAAAAATTTTTTTGAGGGGAAAATCTCATTTTTCTCTCATTATTTTTCAAATAATTTTAATAGAATTAACTTCAACATACATTGGGCTTATATGTTATCAAAATATTTAATCAAATATGTTACTGGTCTATATTTTCATAACCTTAACTTTATCCGGGAGATTTTTTTTATTTATTCGGCCTTTTTATTGGCAGATTTTATTTTATTATTCAAGCTCAAGGCCATCTATGTTTCTATAAATAGAGATATAGTTTTTTAAAGAGAAAATGTTTTGCAAATGCATCCTCATGATTCCTGACAAACCGTATAGCTACTTCAGATCTAGCCACATATCTTCATCAACGGTTGTGGGGAAAGCTGATTTTGAAAAATTCATCAAGCTAAATACAAACAAAAACTCTTCTGAATTGAGAATTTCCACTATGGAAGTAGTCGAAAAATATCGCAAGCAAAACACACAAGAAATCATTTGCAATCAAGTTCTTTCCATCTCCAGAGAACCATCGTTCACCATTAGAAATGATAGTTGTTTTTGTCTAAAAGACAACACAATGTCTATAGGCAATTGTCTTTGTGTTTTACGGGAGGTTAGCGTATTGACCAACATTCCAGATAGGGTGCAGAATCTGTTGCAGTGAAAAATGATACGTCTTGTTCTACTTCGTTTTAGATACATATAATTATTTTTCGAACATTTCATACACATTCTTGCAGGACTGTGGAGTCTGACCAATAACTGCGTATAATATGCCATTGTTGGCAACACAACACACAAATAGTAACTTTGTTTTCGAAGACATTTTCTATAAATTAAGCAACAGTTGATCCCCTATTCAAAATGATATAAAATGAATCCACTTCTCAAAATAATATTCTCGAATTGAAAAAAGTTTGAAGTTCGATTTTTATTTTTGTCAATATATACCACTTGTAAATATATACCACTGTCTATTTGCAAGTATTATATACTCATAAATATAGCGTGGGAATCTAGGTAATCCACATGTAAAATGTACATCATCCGATAAAATGGGTCAAAAAATTATTCATTTAGAAAATATCGAGGTTTGATGGAAATGCTAAATATCGAAAATCGAATGCTAAACTTTGAGGCGGAGTCGCCTAAATTTGTACGACATCAACTCCAACTCCAGGCGCATATACCCCACTCCACAGCACTGCATTCTTGGAAAAATTACGGAAAAAATTAAAGTAGCTATATTTTTGTTTTCAAAATTGTATAGAAATTCGATTTCAGGTATATATGTAACAATTTAACACCGCAATCTTGCTATTATTTCACATATTATAGTCCAATATATATATTGTTACGAATAAGTAAAAGCTTTTGCTTACTGTTAATGACTCTACTAACAGTATGTAAACATCAGGATGTTAGTGCTGCGCCTGAAAGTATGCATTGTAACAACGTACCAGCTCGCTAAACCAGTAGCATGAATTCACCTCAGTAAAGATAATTCTCCTGTGTAGGAGAATGTTCTACAAAGATAAGCAACAACAACAACATCCAGATTCTAGAAGGTTCTTGAATTCGCTAGATATATGTACCTTCATTTGTGTATGGTGAGTTGGTATAAATAGCGGAGGTCTTTGGAATGGAGAGTACAGTTTGTGATTAAACCCCGTAAAGTAAGCAACGCGAATTGATAGTAAAATACAAGACTTGTTAACGTGTTATAAATAAAGTAAACTGTTGTACTGTATAAATAAATAAAAGGAAGTGATACCGTTGTAATTATCGTAATTAAAAACGAACCTTGTTTTATTATTGGGAATAAAACAACGCAAAAAGGACGAATAAGGAAATTCGTAACATTGGTGTCAGAAGTGAAATTACGAATTAAGGACAACGATGAAGTTTGAAGAACTCAAAGTTGAACAACTAAAAAAGGAGTTGAGTAAATTGGATCAACCGACAGCTGGTAATAAGGTAGAGCTGCAGAGGCGATTAATAGAAGAATTCAAGCGCCGAAACATTGACATTGACAAATACCAGTTTGAATGCAAAGAAGAAATGGAGATATCTGCAAATGAAGCAACTGGTAATGTAGATGTTTCTACAATGTTTGCGGCCATGATGGAAAAGTTTGCAAAATTGGACGAAAACTCTAGAGTTATTAACGCGAAGCTGGACGAAAATTCTAGAATTATGGACGAGAAATTTGGCGAGAATTCTAGAATTATGAACGAGAAATTTGGCGAGAATTCTAGAATTATGGACGAACAACTTGAAAAGAAATTTAGCGAGAATTCTAGAATAATGCAAGAGACATCTAACGCCACAAATGACAAACTTCAACAAATTTCGGAAGTTATGAACAACATGGAAATACATGTTAATGAGAAATTCGAAAACTTCGAACAGAAGTTCGAAGAAGTTGAACAGAAGTTTGAGAAAGTCGAAAATGATGTAAGTGAATTGCAAAGAAAAATTAATGAACTTCAGTTACAAGAGGGGCCAGTGCGAGTAATTTCTGAAGCCTCTAGTAGATTGAAAGCTCCCAGTTTCGATGGCTCTACACCATTTGACGTTTTTAAATTCCAATTCGAAATGGTCGCAATTAAGAACTTGTGGAACAGCAACGACAAAGCTGTTGAGCTAATTTTAGCACTGAAAGGCAACGCAGCAGAAGTCCTTCAGAGCATTCCCGTCAGTGCCAGAAACAACTACGAGGATATACTGGCTGCGTTACAACGCAAGTATGGTGGCGATCACAAGAAGGATTTATATCGCATGGAATTAAGAGGCCGAGTGCAAAAGCATAACGAAACGCTTCAGGACTTCGCAACCGAGGTGGAACGTTTGGTGTTGATGGCATATCCTGGAGAACCCCAAACTTTCTTGGAGCAATTTAAGATAGAGGCATTTGTTAGGGGCATTAACGATCCTGACGTTAGACATGCGGTGAGTGCCTCACAAAAAGCTACATTTGCGGAAACAGTTTCATTTGCTTTGGCGAATGAGACAGCGAGGGTTGTTTCCAGTCAACAGAAACATCATGTGCGAAGGGTAGAAACGGAAGGCCAATCAAAAGATTTGAAAAGCGCCGTTAGCGAATTGAAGGAAGTGATTCGGATTCTCACGAAAGCGCTATGGCAAGCAACAAAATTGAAAGGTGACAATCATAGCGAACGCGGCCATATAGGGCGGGACTGTAGAGACCTGAGAAAACGGTCAAGATCTCCAGCAATAGCGGCCGATACCGGACGAGTAAATGACCGTCCACATGTAATCGAGCCTAAACAGGATTTTAAGGCTGAGATCAAAGAGCAAATTATTGACGTCCGATCCCTGAGAATTGAATCCGACGACGAGTGGTTCACGGCACAGAGAAGTGATCCTGTATTGGCAAAAATTATTTTGGCAAAGGAAGAGGATAGACAATTAACGCGGAATGAAATCGCTTCAGAAAGCCCCGTTTTAAAATCATATTGGGCCCAGTGGAATAGCCTGAGATTGCTAGATGGCTGTCTATACCGTGTATGGGAAAGTGAAGATGGTAAAACGGAGAAAAATCTAATTGTGGTACCGGCCTTGAAAGTGAAAGAGATAATTGCAGAATCTCATAATGGTCCGAGTGGTAGGCACCTCTGAAAAGGCAAAACTATGGAGAAACTAAGGGAACGTTTCTATTGGGTTGGTCGTCAAAAAGCTGTATCCGAGTGGATTGCAGGCCGCACCCAGTGCATGACAACTAAAGGACCAACGCGGAGGAGTTGCGAACAGAGACATCAGGAGAGCCCAAGTGCTCCCTTCGAGCGAATATCCATGAGTGTGGCTGGTCCATATCCAACGAGTAGCTCTGGGAACCAATATGCCCTAGTCGTTATGGACTACTTCAGTAAATGGCCCGAGGTGTACGCTATTCCAAATAAAGAAGCGAAAACAATAAGCAAAGCTATGGTGAACAACTGGATAAGTCGTTTTGGTGTCCCTTTAGAACTGCATTCGGAGCAGGGTAGAAATTTTGAATCTGCGATCTTGAAAGAAATATGCGAGAGGAGTGGAATTCGTGGTATAAGAACGACATCAGTGCGTCCCCGGACTGACGGTACGGTAGAGAAATTTAATCAGGCTCTTGAAGAATATTTGAGCAAGATCGTCAGTAAGGATAGAAAATTCTGGGACGAACGCATACCAAAATTCCTTCTAGCATACCGGTCGGCCACCCAGGATACCATTGCCCGAACACCAGCTAGTGCCGTCTTTGGGACAGAGTTAAAACTCCCTAGAAATTTGGAGTTTGGCAACTGCCTAACATCCGACAGTGGGGAGAATGATGGTATCCCAGGGGAGCTTAGCGAACTTCACGAGTTTGTTCGCAGCAGAATGAAGTTGGTCAGTAATAAGATGAAAGCCAGGTACGACCAAGCGGCAAATTCCGAAGGATTCCATGAAGGCCAGCTAGTTTTACTGTTCAACCCACAGCGCAAGAAGGGTTTATCTCCAGAACTTCAGACTCACTGGGAAGGCCCTTACAGGGTTGTAAAACGAATAAACGACGTGGTTTATAGAATCCAGAAAAGCCAAAGTCCAAGAGCTAAAATGAAAGTCGTGCATTTGGAAACACTAGCTCTGTATGGAAAACGGAGGGTTGAGCCTGCTCGGGACGAACAGGCTTAAGTGGGGGGCAGTGTTACGAATAAGTAAAAGCTTTTGCTTACTGTTAATGACTCTACTAACAGTATGTAAACATCAGGCGGTTAGTGCTGCGCCTGAAAGTATGCATTGTAACAACGTACCAGCTCGCTAAACCAGTAGCATGAATTCACCTCAGTAAAGATAATTCTCCTGTGTAGGAGAATGTTCTACAAAGATAAGCAACAACAACAACATCCAGATTCTAGAAGGTTCTTGAATTCGCTAGATATATGTACCTTCATTTGTGTATGGTGAGTTGGTATAAATAGCGGAGGTCTTTGGAATGGAGAGTACAGTTTGTGATTAAACCCCGTAAAGTAAGCAACGCGAATTGATAGTAAAATACAAGACTTGTTAACGTGTTATAAATAAAGTAAACTGTTGTACTGTATAAATAAATAAAAGGAAGTGATACCGTTGTAATTATCGTAATTAAAAACGAACCTTGTTTTATTATTGGGAATAAAACAACGCAAAAAGGACGAATAAGGAAATTCGTAACAATATGTTTAATTTAATTCAATTAATAGTTTTTGAGAAAAAGTGACATAATATTGACTCCCAATAAAAATTTTAAGAAAATTCGAGGTTTTTAAAAATTTAACTTTTTGGACCAAGATTTTTCCCCATGTAGTTAACAGAATTTGAGCCTAGAATTTGGTTTAAAAAAGTATAAATATCAAGAAGCAAGACTTTTTCGAAAGTCGAAAGTGAAAATTTTGTTAAAAATCTACCACTTTCTGCCAAAGTTCAAAGTTCTGTGAAAGTTCAAAACCAAATTTACATTTAATACCTTTGCCCAGGCATGTTCTGTAAAAAAACTAACCAATTTCATATCTTTCTCGCAAAATATTTAAGAAACAACTGAAAGAATGATGGACCTAACTAATTCCGTTTTTTCAGGGGTTGAAAAGCATTTTAACTTTCAGAAGCTGTCGTTGCCGAACGGTTTAAAATAATTTAAAAATTGTTAAAATTACTTAAGTTATAAAATGCAAAATATTTATTGAAGTTCGGTAGTATTTGGCAGAAATTAAGTTATAATTGCACTATGAATTAAATGATACGGTTTTACTGTTTCAACTAGGATGGTTCACATTAACAATTAAAGAAACTATGCTTTTGCTGTTCTTTTTGTTTTCTGCCGAAATCATATGGCCACTTGATCACAATCAACTATTAACCTAAAAATTGAATTCTGGGTTTAAATTATGTTTGATCGTTGATCAAAGATGGTCAATCATCGGGTCAAAAATTGGGCTTTAATAACTTAAGTTTTACGAACATATATTTTGACGTAGAATACGTCTTACCTTACGGTATGAGGAGTCATGTCAGGTTTCTATTGTTGTAATCTTTATTTCAGTGAATTTGAGGAAACGGCTAGATGAATTTTTTTAAAATTTTTTTTGTAGGTAAATGAAGATGTTATCTTTCGTTTGATATACATTTCATATTGGTTGATATATTTCTAGTATTTTAATTTCTCAAATGAAAATTGTTTAAACACATACACTCAAACATATGTGTGGTGTTTAGTTGAGTGTTTTTGGTTCCTCAACATTGCTTAGGAACATGTATCTAGTAAAAAGTGAAACGAACAGCAAGCTAATGTTGCTTGGCAACATGTATCTAGTAAAAAGTGAAACAAACAGTAAGCTAACGTAATAAAGCTTTTTTGCGAAAGCTTCAATAAAGCTGTTGTAACATTAATTTTGAATTGTAAAGCGTAAAGCTTTCACACAACGCTCGAATGCTAATGCGAAGACTCGACAAGGTAAACCTTTTTTAATATTAGGGCGGCCCTCTCAACATTCGCAGAACTTATTTCAATAAAAATATTAATTAAAATACATAAATTAAATTAAGTTTAAAAAAATTGAACATAATATTTTTTTTTTAAACGGACTTGAATCAAATGCCGTTGGTAAATATAAAAATTACAGCAGACAGTTGTCCGAGGCCTTCGGCCACGGACTGTCCCTGCAGGCTGTGTCAGAGACACGGCCATTAAGTTTAACGTAGAATACGCCATCCGAGACAGAAAACATATATAACAATAAATGATAAATAATATAAGCAAATGAATTTATTGTTATATATGTTTTCTGTCTTATCGGATGGCGTATTCTACGTTAAACTTAATGGCCGTGTCTCTGACACAGCCTGTAGGGACAGACCGTGGCCGAAGGCCTCGGACAACTGTCTGCTGTAATTTTTTTATATACAGGATGATTCAGGAAGTTCCGGACAAATTTCTCCAGCGTATTCCTTGGCTCATTTCATGAAGAAAAGGCCACTAGGACTTTCTACTTTTTTTATTGATTCTGAAAGGCCTCTTAAAGACCTTTCCAACAAACCCAAAAAATCCGACCACTGGCTCCGAAGTTAGCAACTTTACCCTGCTACCCTCCGACCACTAATCCGAAAATGTTGAACACGCTGCCATTTCGCACCCTTGCTTTTTCGGACATGGTCTTAGTGGACTTTTCTTCATGAAATGAGCCAAGGAATACGCTGGAGAAGTTTGTCCCGAACTTCCTGAATCACCCTGTATATTAGTGTGGCCCTTATTTGTATGGAGATCTTTTAGCTATGAAAATGTTTTGGTAATATGCTCCAAAAACTGTTGTGCACAAAATTTTCCCCCGATAGAATAACTCTAAGGCGTGCCCGCAACCCGCTAAAGATCTCGCAAGCGTCAGCCTTGGGAATATTTTTGAAATAAAGTAATAAAATTATTCACGGCTGCGTATCCTCAAGGTTTTTGTATAAAATAATATTTGATCATAGTGATATTATGTGTGTACAATTTGTTGGAGGTCGGAGATCATTGCAATTCAAGCCAAATACAAAAAAATTTAAAACGAAATTTTTTGTTTTTGGTATAAAGTTGTATGGGCTATGAATTCAGAAATCAGTGAGTATGGCTGCATAGAAAAAATGTTTAAGCGTAAAATAAGAAATAGTATGATACCTTACCACACTGCTTTAATAATCTGGTTTGGGGTACGATATTCACAGTCGTAGAAAAATATTTTTTTTTCTTTTTAAAAATTTAAAAAAAAATTTAGAAAAAATTTAAAGATATTTGAAAAGTTTGAATATGTTGCATTGTTTAAGTATAACGAAAGATCAGAAATTATATTTAGGAGTCATATTGATACATTCTGAACTTGCCACAACTAATTTGTTCAGTGGTACAGAATCGATTTCCATCGGTAAAAATTCATTATCTCTTGACCTAGTAAATTTGTGAATATCGTACCCCAAATCGGATTATTAAAGCAGTTTGCTAAGGTATCATATTATATCTCATTTTAAGCTTCGAAATATTTTCAATATAGCCATACTATTTTCAATGATTTCTGAATTCATAGCCCATACAACTTCATACCAAAAACAAAAAAAAATACCTTTTTGAATATTTCTCTATTTGGATTGAATCTCCGACTTCCACCAACTTTTACACACATAATCTCCATATTGCTAAGTATTATTTTATACAAAAAACACGAGGATACACAACAGCGAATAATTTGATTACCTTATTTCCAAAAAATGCCTAAGGTTGATGCTTGTGAGATATTTAGGGCCTCAGAGTTATTCGATCGGGGCAAAATTTTGCACACACCAGATTTTGGAGCAAGTGAACAAAACTGGAGGGTGGGATCTTAACTTAAGAGCCACACTATTATATATATTTTAATAAAAATTGTACCGATGACTAGTATAGTCAAAAGTTATCCCGATCTGTGTTACTCGCATTTAAATACGCTCCTGTTGCAGCTGTTGATGTTGAACGCGTATTGTTACTATATTCAACTGTTTCATGTGACAATAGAAGATCATATCATTTTCAAATTTATAAAAAACACTTGATTTTTCATTGTTACAAAGATATCTTTAAATAAAAATAATGTGACCGTGCATATTTTGATATTTATCGCACGCTTATTTCAACATATTTTTTGTATACGAATATTTTAATTATCCCTATCTTTAATCGTGTAGATCATAGATGTGCAGCTAGTACTCTTTTGAGTCATCGTGTTTTCACACCGATAGTAGTAGCTTGATCGTTTTTTCACACCAACATGTCCGAAAGCTTGCTGCTTGTTTACCTATTCAAAGTCAGTTGCTGTTCTGCATTCACACTACACTTAAAAAATAAATTTTAATTGCCATGGACGAATATAAAGAAATTTTTATGTTTGTAAATGGCAAAAATCATAAATGGAAATAATCATTGGAGATGTTGATATTTGATTTTTTTTTTAAGATTTAGTTTTAATTTTTAATTTTTTTAATTTTAATTTTTTACTCAGTGTACTACTTTTGTTTTCTCTGCTTTTGTTCTGCTTGCTCCGTTCAACTTAACACAGTCGCAAAATTCGTAAAACTGATTTGAAATGCGTTTGTGTCAGTTTGCACATGTCTGGTGTAGATTGATATTTGGCACTACTTACATATTGCTATCCTACTTGCACGCACTGGTGCCGAAGTTTTCAAAGTTCTTTTGATATAACGAACTACTCTTCTTGTAGTTTTTGGTCTGGCCCTACCATATGATTTCTCAATTTTAGATTTCTTTGATTCGAGTTAATTTTACAAAATCAGAGTTAATTTACGTTTTCTGCCTGGCGGGTAATATAGTTTCTCAAATTGCATGTTATCATAGAAATTTGTTCAGAATTATGATTAATCTAGTACATCCAAACCTCTTTCTACTCAAAAGATTAAATATTCCATTATTGTCCTAGAAACTTTTTGTAAAACACCAGAAATACAAATTCATTAAAGTTTTTATCCCTACTCAATTCTCCAATCGATTCTACATTTAGAAGACACCAAGCGACGCCTCATTGGATATTTCCAAAATAACAACCAGATTTGCCAATTTAGAATTTTTGCACTTTATCTAGTGCATTTTAATGTAGGCAGACGTGTGAAAAATGCCTAATGCCTGAATGAAAATGGTAGGTAGTATTACCGTATTCCTACTTAAATACTCCACTTGAATTACTAATATTGATATATTAATAAGGATTGCCAAACCGGCTCTCAAACCCATAACGGGAAGTTAATATTCCATTGTAATTGTCAGTTTGGAAAGTCAAATGAAAAATTATTTTGCTGTTCTTGGCTAATCGATTTTGCAAAGCAAAATATAAGGGATTAAGACCTAGACCGACTCAGAACGTTTTTCGCAGAAGCTTTGTCATTGCTATTCACTCGAAAGTGTCGCTATCACTACGCGAGTTGAAAAGTGGGCAGTTCCTACGAACAAGAGTCGCTTACGTTAACCATTGCACTACCAATGGAAACAAATTTGTATCAATGTGAAAAAACATCAAATCATCAAACAAATTTATAAGCTGTTGACGCTTCTTGTCTTCTAAAAGTTGGCATACATGCTCACAACTACTTTATGTGATTTGTGCGACGTACTACCCACGATTACAGAGTAGTAATCTAAGGCCCAATTTTTGACTGGTTATTTAAATTGGTAATCAGTTGATTTTGATTTATGGTTGATCTGACTTTAAATACAAAAAGAGTTTTTCAGTGCCTTGTCAAATAATCTTACTACCATGTGGCAACAGTGGCAAATGCTACGAAAAATAACCGGTATTCATTCATTTATCGGCTAATTGTTACAATGCATCAAACTAACGCCATCTGCAAAACAAAAGTGAGGTGATAAAATTCATAATAGTGGTCTTCATGAAAGCTCGAAAGAACCTCGTAAACTCGAAAACATCGTAAACTTGCACAGCAAACGTAAAACCAAACAAATTTCCCATACAAAGCGACTTGCTCAAAAGTGGAAAGTTTTTGAGGCAAATTTGCTGCGCAAACGTGGGATGGAGAAACGTGTAAACTTTTGACATTTCGTTGTCATCTGACTGGGATGGATAAATGAGGTGATAGCACTAGAACAGTAGATAAAGTACACATACATAATACATGCAATTGCTACTGCTACCACCTTATGTATCCATCTTGGTCAGCTGATATGGTTTTGAGCACAACTACGCTGAGCAACTTTACCTGGTGCCTCATGCAACGGTGCGAGGGAAACTTGCGCTGAGCAAAAGTTCTCGGCTTTCACGTTTGCATGAATGCCGCTAATATTTAATGAAGTTGGAGAATATTTGAGCAGAAATAAATTTCTAACAGCACTACAAGTTAAATGATACGTTTTTATTGTTATTTCAACTAGGATGGTGATTATAATTGTTCACATTAACAACTGAAGAAGCTTTGTGTTTGTTCTTCGTGTTGTTTTCTGTCAAACTCATATGATCACTTGATCATAGTTTAAATGACCAACTTTGACTGTTTAAACAGCAATTAACTATTAACCTAAAAAGTGAATTCAGATTTTAAATTATGTTTGATCGTTGGGTTTCCACTCAAAAATTAGGTCTAAATCTATTGGAAAAAATATTTAGATCTCTGTGGCAGGAAAAAAATAAACTAGTGTAATAGGAACTTTAGGGTATTTTACAGTCTTAATAATTGGAATTATCGTTGCTTCTGTAAAAATACTTGGGTAATAACCATTAATTACGCAGCAGTTTTATATTTTCGATATTTCAATTAAAATGTCAGCCATTTATTTTAGAATTATATTATTTATAGCATCTATTTCGGGGGCTTTGTTATCATTTAGTGTAAAAATAAGAAATTGGTCTTCTGCTGCACTTGTGAGAACCTCAGCATAATAGTGAACTTCTGTATCATTCAATATGTGAATGTATTGCCTAACTTTGTTCTCTATATTCGATAGGACATAAGTGGTGATAGAATGCGACGTTTCAAACAAATGGGTAAATCTGACAAAATGTATACTAAAGGCAGAAGTTTAGTGTAGTCCAAACTACCAAAATTTTTTTTATGGAATAATATATAAAGCATAAGTTTATTCGGTGATCGTTTCGGATTTTTATTAATTTTTCTAAAAGATATGTTTTTTATATATTAATAAAAATGGTAAAAACAACCATAAATGTGTCCCGTTCAATTGGAAACTTAAAATGTATTTAATTTTATACAATTAAATGTAAAAAAAGCATTGAATGGTCATTAAAAAGATATAAATAAAGTTAACTTAAAATGGGTACACAGTTTGAAACGTCCGCAACGAAAAGGAAGTTTTTTTTTTTTAAATTTAACTGTTAGAATTTTTTTTAAATCGAACTAGTTTGGTAAAGGGAGCCAATAGTGAGCTTAAAAATATAAAGATATTGAATCAATCTTTTTGCGTAGATTGTATATATTCCTCATTAAAATAAAACTCACTTTGATTCGCGTTGAAAACGAACATTATTACTAGCTTTTCTTGTATCTCAGAAAAAAAGCAGTAGTCCAGATCTTATTAAAATAAGACTGGAAACACTACTTCATTCGTTGAAGGCAGACAGCTAAGTGACTTCTCCATACAATTTGGGCTGGTTATATACAGTTTCCCAAAAAGGATGTACAAGTAGAGAAGAAAAAACCACCGCAATTTGGCAACCCTAATAGAAGAGAACCAAAGAAATCGACGCGATTCCCTCAAATGCATTTCTTTCCTATTTCATACTATTTACATACTTTATGTAATTTTATTTAAATATGGTTGAAATTTCTAGTTAGATACAATAACATCATCAGAAAACTGCTCGTGTATTGAAATAATCAACGAAGAGAGTAAGAGGGAGAGCAGAGAAACGACGCGCTTCATTCGTTTTCTTTGCTGGCATTCCACTCCATGAGTAAATTTTCTTCTCTATACCCTAGTTGCTTTATGAGTTTCCCAAACATTGTTACAAAATAAAAGTAGTGGAAGCAAAAAATAACTTTTTTCATAACAGCGGAAACGAGCTGAACTCGATTATCGCTGATGATTTTCCTGGGTATACCATGCCGTAAAAACACTTCATTGAATAATGTCTTGACACAATTTTCAGCTGTTGCCATTTGTAACGGAAAGAGTTCAACCCATCTATTGACAATAATGATTCGTTGGAATCCTCTGTGTGATGTGGGCAATGGACCAGATATGTCAATAGCAACCACCTCAAAACGCTGCATACTTGATACTGTTTGGTACAGTCCTGCCAATATCAAATTTGTGGCCTTATACCGTTGGCATTCAATGCACTCTGACATGTTTTACAATATCTCGTCGTATTCCAGGCCAATAGTATCTTGTGGTTATTTTGTGAATCGTTCTCTCTATACCGTAGTGACCGACTGTTTTGTCATTGCGGTAATAATTGAGAATTTCCGATCTTTCAGTTTTTGGTACAACAAGTTGCCCATCCTCAGAATCGTCGTTGTCGTAGCAATATAATACTCCGTCATTCATCACGTATCCTTCTCTTTTTTCGGTGGCATTCTTCCTCGGCATTTCAATTGCAAAGGCACATATTTCGCTAGAATTTGACTCATCATGTGTTTCCTGGCAAGGTGGTCTCGATAAGGCATCAGCAATTATATTGGTCTACCCTGGTTTGTACTCAATTTTAATGTTAAATGGTTGCATTTGAATGCAACAGTGCCCATCGTGCTAGTCGTCCTGTTGGTGACTGAAGGGACATTAGCCATTTCAGTGGTTGGTGATCGGTAAATAGTTTTACAGGTGTTCCTTCTATGTAGCCACGGAACTTCTGGACAACCCATGCAATGGCTACGGCCCACATTTGTTGAAGAGTGACCGAAATTCATTTTTTTCATGTTCGCCGATTTGGATAATTTTTTGGTATTTTGTTGTCAGATATCTGAATATTATGATTCCTTAATATTAGGCCGATATATTCATTATTTGTTTGGACAGACATGCTCGAAGTTCATATATGTCCGCTTGTTTAAAATGACATGCAAATTTACTGTACATTCAATCTTTTGGTACAGCCACAGTAAACTTATCATTTGACTTTGTTGTATATTTTCGTAAGTGACAATTGTCATAGATGACATTTGCATTAAAAAAAGTTGGAAAAAGTGTCAATTTCGTAGAACAAAATATAAACAACATCACAATTTATATGTTCATCAACTTCAGTGTACTGCATATTTGTAGCCCTGTGGAGCCCTGTTCAACGAAAGATGTCAAATTACAGCTTGAAGTCTCAGCTAAAAGTAGAAAAAAAATTCAGCTGCTCCTACTGGCTAGTTTCCAAAAAAAACAGTAAAAACTATAAAGTGATAAAGTAACAAATCATGAATTTTCGTTCATGCCGTGCCGAGAAATGTTAAATAAGATCAATCCCACGCAAAACAATAACAACTTCTCGCTCCAAAATTGAGGATCGGAGTTTAAGATTTTTTTTTATTGTAACCAGTGCATTTGATTTTTCATAAGCTCGTCGAAGGCAACAACAAATTGCATGAGAAATATTCTACTCATAGACATTAGAAAGATCTTATGTGAAAGCCTATGCAAAAAAAAAACCGCGCCGAGAAATGTTAAATAAGATCAAACCCACCAAAACTATAACAACTTCTCGCTCCAAAATTGAGGATCGGAGTTTATGAATTTTTTTTTATTGTAACCAGTGATAAATTCTGAGGTTAGTCGTCTTAATGACGAAATAGCAAATTTAAGAAATACTGTCGTTGAATTGCATGGCAGAAACTTCAATATTTCTCACACATTGAAATTAACAGTGATTGATGGGAAAGTAGCTACTACGATTTCTGGAAACTCATCTATGGCGGTTTGCTTCATATGTGGAGCGAAGAACACAGAAATGAATAATTTAGATGCGGTGATTTTGAGGTAATGTTCGGAAGAAGCAATTGCATTTGGTATTTCTCCCTTGCATGCGAGAATCAAATTTATGGAGTTCATTTTGCACATTTCTTACCGTCTAAGTTTCAAAAAATGGAGAACAGATACATAGTTACACAAAAATTGAAATGGCGGCAAATAAAGCTGAAATTTTGAAGAGATTAAAGTTGACACTGGCCATAAATGTGGACGCAGTGAAGCAAGGTATGGGCACAACCAACGATGGCAATACGGCAAGAAGGTTTTTCGAATATCCAGCTAAAACTGCAGACGTAATTGGCATAAAAGAAGAGCGAATACAAAGATTTAAAATTATTTTGGCCGCAATAAATTGTAATGCAGCTATCGACACTAGCAAATTTCATATATATTGCATGGATACTGCCAAGTTGTTTGTTGATCTTTATGGCTGGTACTACATGCCTGTAACTGTGTATACGATTCTGGAGCATGGTAGCAAAATTATAGCAGAAGCTATTCTGCCAATAGGTATGTCTCTATCTAAAGGCCCTTATTCAATGATTTAATTTTAATTTTTTACATTTTAATTGATTATTTGTATCAGATATGCTGTCCGAGGAAGCTCAGGAAGCGAGGAATAAAGACTATAGGGCCTATAGATTACATCATTCGCGAAGAATTGGACGTAATGCATAATGAAGACGTAATGCATAATCTTTTATTGTCTTCAGACCCATTTATAAATACATTTCGCTCAAAGCTGCAAATCAAAAAATTGGAGTATGATAATGATGTTAAAAAATTATTAAAAGACTATGCTTAAATTACTTATTCATGTTTGTTCTATTTGTTTTTTCTATGGGAGGTGGGCGGATTAGGTATATATTTTTAGGAGCCCATTCTACAATTATAATATTTATTTTTTGAGAAAATTGAGTTGATGCAGTAAAAATCAAGGGAGTTATGCCACTTTTTCAATACAAGTTGTATGGGAAGTGGGCGTAAATGTGGGCGGATATTTTTCAAATTTCACACAAATGATTCTGAGTGTTTAAAAATGATATGTGCCAAAAAACAATGCCGTAGGTCAAAATTTAATTTTCTCTTTGTATGGGAGGTGGGCGTAAAAGTGGGCGGAATATTTTGATTTTTCCATTTTTTTCTTGGTTCAAACAAAAAATGCCTATGAACCAAGTTTCATTGTCCTTCGACAACTTCTTCTATTTTTAGCCGCTCGTTCTATGAACTTCAACCAATGTGCGGCCTCTCATTCAATGGAATCTTCATCAGGGCCCTGGAGCAAAACTGCACCATGTTCGTATCCGCTAGCATCTGTTTTCAATATGAAGGTTTTGTAATCCAAACCTTGTTTCAATATTGGTGCGGATGTTAACAATTTCTTGAGGTGATCAAGTGCTGATTGTTGTTCTGATGACCACTTCCACACTGCATTCTTCTTTAATAGTGATGACAACGGTCTTGATAAGCCAGAAAAAGAAGGGATAAACCGCCGATACCGCGAACATGCTTGTAAAAATGACACTAATTCCAAAGTTTTCTCGGGATGTAGGTACACCAATTTGCCAATGCCCACTTTGAAGGTCCATTGCAGACATGAAACTAGTTGCCTTGGCCTCATGAAGAATTTCATCTATTCTTGGCAACGGATAACGTTCTGCGATAGTGATGGCACTAAGTTCCTTATAGTCGACGCATACCCTTATTTTGTCGCATTTCTTTGGTACGATGATAACAGGAGCTGCCCAAGCAGATTGGCACTCGACAATGACTCCCAGATTAAGCATTCGTGCAATATCATATTTTGATGCAGCTTTTCTAGGAGGGGATAACCGATTAGGAGGACTTGCCACGGGATCGTTGTCCTTCGTGTGTATGCGGTGTACACAAATGGTGTGGTACACACTGGTTGTGAAAACATGTCGTCATTGTCTACCAATATTTTATCAAGTGCGCTTTTTTCTGTCTCGCTGAGACCACCATCATCGGATTCTTTTAGTACGTAAATATCAATAGAATATTAGGGCATAAACACCGAGTCCAAATAAACATCCTGGTCTGTTCTGCGGGTTTTCATCGGTGCACATTGGAGTATTTCATTCAAATTTGTGTGAATAATTAAAAAAACAAATCGAAGATACCCAACCATGTTTGGAATCGTTAGAAAGGGAATAGAATTCTACATCACTATTTGAAAAACTAATTGAAAAAAGTTAACGATGTCCGTGCACTGTGATTGCAAATTTGACGTTTTCTTTACCTTGGTGCGCGCATAGTAAAAAACACAACAGTTTTGATATTTCGAAGTCATTTTTCGTTAAAAATTAAATAAGTATGATTTGTTGAGCAATGAAACCTTCTGCCTCAGGTATTTTTGGAACTTCAAATGATATATAGTAATACAAAAAGTGTCTGTTCGTATTTTTAATGATTTTTTCCGTGCAGGCTTATAAAGTGTGTGTTTTTAGGTATACATATCGCACCTGTTCCACAAAAGTGTAACAACTCAAAATTTCTAAATTTTCGTTTTTTGCAAGAAAACAACACACTGTGGTCATCTCTACCCACTGTAAAATTCATTTATTATTTTGTCTCCTCTTTCGTCAAAAAAACCGTTATGACTCTCCCTTTGTTTTCAGAATAACTTTTTTAGACTCAACTAAAGAGTAACATTTTTAGTTGTCTCTAAATGTTTAAGCAAATCGGTTTGTTTTTTATCATATAAAGAGTAACATTTTTAACGCAAACAACGCTTTTATTCTTTTTAATGATAATTTCTTACAATAACATATTTTTTTCTTGAAATATATCATCAATATTAACGGAAACAGTTTTTCGTCTCTACTGAAAATTTTGAAATTTTGAGTTGTTACACTTTTGTGGAACAGGTGCGATATGTAAGCATAGAGTCGTGAATACCACTCAATTCAGTGGAAGTAAATTTTTTTTTTAAACAACAAATATGAGTGAAATGTGCGAATGAAAAAATTTTTTTGTATGCCCATGCAAGTAAGAGTAAAAGGACGGAAACTTGATATGGGCAAGTCCGAGAAACAGTACCAGCCAAAATTTTTTGAAATTAATCCAACCTAATGTTTCTTTTTATGGAACATTAGGGGCCGTTCAAGTATTACGTAAGCAGATTTATTATAATTATTAACCCCCCCCCTTGCCATCAAAAGTATGCAAAGCTCTTAAGCCCCCAACACCGCTCCCCCATGCTAAGTGAACAATTACTCATGACGGAATTAGTACGGTGAACGCATTGCAAAGCTGATTTTCTTTTGTTTATATATTTCTGGTTAATTTAAAATGTCAAATGTAGCTCACGTATACATATTTGTTTGTTTGTATGTGTTTTTCCACAGTAGCACATAATTGATTTGACAATATAAGTTAACTTTAACAAAAACAAAATGCATGTTGTTCTTGCCCTACAACGGTAACAACAGCTACTGCGCTTACATCATGCTGCGACAAAAATAAGCAAAGCAAAGATCCCCCCGCCACCCTGTAGTGCTTACGTAATACTTGAACGGCCCCGTAGACTCAATATTTAATTTTATAAATATGTAAAAAAAAGAATTTCGATGATCATTATTACAAAGTTATAACCAAATTCCACCCTACCTCAGGTCTCTTAATTTTATACAAAACTTAAACATTTTAACGTAGAATACGTTATACGGTAAGGTAGGGGTGTTGATCTGGAGCACAAAATTTTGAGAAAATGTTTGTCAGCTTTCACCCACTTTTACTTAAATATTAAAACATATTTTAGCAATTTTTATATGTTACTCAGTTTTGATAATATGTTTTGTTTCGAATTACATTAAAAATATTATATGTCTATATATAAAAGTTTTATGTAGTTAAGGAAATAAATATTTTAGAGCATGATATTTTAGACTTTTTTTGTACATGCCGCTGTTGTTGTTGGTTTGTAAATGCCGCTGTTGTTTTTGTTGTTGTTGTGAAATCAAATGATTTTGGCTTTGCTGTGCTTTGTTTATTTATCGAGCAGCGTGTAAATGTGTGTGTGTGTACATTTCGTTTTGTTGGATCGGTCGGTTATTAGTTCGTTTGGGGGGAACATAAAATGAAGGGAGGGGAGCGTGGACACTTGTGTGTGCTTGAATGTTTACAGATCTTTGCTGTCGTTTGTTTACTTCTGCGAGCAGCGTGTAAATGTGTGTGTATGTACATTAATACAAAGGATTGGCGATGTATACGCTCACTATATCAATGGCGTTTTTCCTAAACACATTTCTGTGAATAAATTGGGAAGTAGTTGGAAAGCAGCTAATCTATTGTGCCGCCATATCATAAAATGTATTGCTGTAGCTGTACTTCAAATGAAGATGTCGCTAGAATGTAATACGTTAAACTAGATATAGTTTCATCCTTAAACATATGGCATACAGTCTTCGAGCACACAAACTAAAAAATAAATTAATAAATCTTGTTCAAAACTATTCCAATCGTTTAGATCAGTGGTTTCCAAACTTATTTGGGTTATCGCCATCATTTTGGTAGTTTTGCTGTTGTCTTATTTTACTAAAAATTATACTGTACATACATAAAATAACTTATCACACATAACTTATCCTATCTAAAATTAATTAACTTTAATACATGCAAACGCCTACTTATGTTACAAAAACTTGATAACTAGCTATCAGCTGTATGCGTATATATTAGATAGATTTAAATCATTTATCAAAAATTATATTTAATTCATATATTTTAATTGCAAAATGACTAACGTATTCTACGTCTGACCTATGCGCCCGTGTTATCTAACACAGGCTTGTTATTTTTTTTACATGTTCATATCATTACTTTTGTGTTAGCGTAATACCCTTTTCACATTTACCGTGTTTCAGCTGAAACGCCGGCGTTTCGCTCTCTTTCGATGATTTCAGCGAAACACACTTTAATTGACACTTATTTCCATACAAAAAAAAAACGCAAACATTATGTTCTTTTTACTGTAGTTTGTTTCAAACAACAGTAAAAATGAGAGAGAGCACAGTGTTGTACTCCAATAGTAGTTAAAAAAAGGAGTAAAATTAAAAAATTTCCATTGCTGGTTGAAAGCAAATGTCAGAAAATTGAGGGAAAACAAATCTGTTTGTTTACATTTCTAGTTTGCTTTGTGGTGGTAAGTACTTATTGCAATGTGATTTATGAATAATGAATATAATCATTTATATATTTGAATGCATTCATTGCTTTATCATACAATGATATAAATTCTAATATTATAAAAATTACATTAATTTTTTGATATTATTTTAAATTTCTTTATTCACAAATGTGCGTTTGTGTTGTTTACAGTCAATACAGAAAACACAAAACAGAAATCAGAAATGTCACATGAAACCACAGTAGTTAACAAAAGCACAATGTGAACACCATGGTTTCGAAATGATCTCAAGAGAGCGAAACGCCGGCGTCCCAGCTGAAACGAGTAAATGTGAATAAGCTATAAGTGGTGAACTCGAAAGCCATATTTTTATTCACCCAATTCTTTTAAATTTTGGCAGTGATCAAATTCAGCTCTTTTGGGCTAGATTTAGCGCTTTTCGATCTTGCAAAACGCGGAAAAGATTTCAATGGCGCTTTTTTGGAAAAACGCATAATATGCACGCGTTTTGAGTTTATATTTAGCCCTTACATACAACACCGATTTTGCTAAAGAATGTATTTTTTTGTATTTTGGGCATTCCTATGTAATATTACATTTTTGTTGCTAATGGTCTTGAACAACTGTTAGTTTATATTGATGCATTATTGCAAGCAGAATCAACTTTTAATCCTGTAGATGCAAGAGAAAAACAAAAATGACAGACAGTGCTGGTTCCATCAAATCTGCACTCCAAACTTCGTTTTCTTCGGTTGACCATATGAAAGCATTTTCCTAAAGCGACAGTTACTATTTAATAACGAAAAGTTGCATGTGAGAGTTACAATTTCCGATAACTGGAGCATAGATCAAGCTGAATTCTGCCTTATTGCCATAGATCTAAGACTTATGGAAATCCCATAAGAAAAAGTCTAACGTAGTAAAATTCTCGGTGCCTGTGGCCATTTCTCGTCGCCTCTGCGAGAGATAACCCTAAATTCGGTTGCGCAGAATACCCAGTGTACCATCAGCTGTGTATCAAATAGCGACATCCTGTTGGAACCACATGTCGTGATTTGTAGCGCTCTCATTTCGCGGTGATAGTAACGCCATCGTCGTCTTCGAAGAAGTACTGAGCGATGAAGCCTCCGAACCACAATCCAGACCAAACAATGACATTCTGTGTGTGCATTGCCACTTGGTAATGACTCCGGCAATGCTTGTTTATGTACCCGTTGATCCAAAAATGGTCGTCGCTGCCACAAGAGCGATAATAAAGTTTTACCATTCGCACGTGTTGCTCGGCGCTGCAACTTGCCATGTTGATTTATCTCTTTTGTCTGAAAACACCTAAAAAATTAATAACGGTAACGGTCCCTATTGGAAATCATCTTATTTATTAAGCGCGTTTTAGCACTTTCGGGATTTTTCTAGCTGTTTTCGTTATTTGGTGCGTTTTATCACTTTTTTGGTAGTTCAACGGCGCGTTTCGTTCCTGCATAGTTGGCATCACTGAATTTTGGCACAAAAATTTCTTTTTCTATTTTGGAAACAGTAAAATTAGGTATGAAATGCCAGATCGTTTTGCAATTTTTATTCTGTTCTTCGCCTATTATACGGTTGGTTTCTTTACCTTACCGCGGAACCCAAACTTTGTTTCTCTTAACGCCAAAATGCGTTTTTCTTTTTACCGAACTTACCCAAATATTTTCTTCGGGTAAGTTTGGGCAAAGTGTCAAACAATCAGCTGTTCGAAACGTCAACATAAAAACAAATGTATTATTTGTGAAAAAAATAAAACAAGTGAAAAAATTTATTGCATTTACAATTTTATTAATTTGAAACTTGATTGCATTGACAGTTCCTATGAACAGTGAAAATGAACATGATATGCGAGATTTGTTGTCAAGCATACGTTTTGTGTTTTGATATTTGTTTTCGGGCTAGAAAAGTGGTTTTGGGTAATATTGAGTATTTGAGAGAGAATTTTGCTTTTACTCTCTATTACCCGAACTTTACCTAAAAAGTAAAGAAACAAAGCTATAATGAGATGAGCAACAACAATTTCGTTTACTTTGTTGATACCATACGCGTGCTGGGGGCTGACGAACTTTTTAGCCCCTCCGCCCACAAACCTACAGATTAGCTTTTAGCTTTTCTCAAACGGTAAATTTCACATTGTCTCGCCTTTGGCTGCGTTTGAATAATCTGCAATTATCTTTCAGAGTCAGTTTAGATTATCGGCATATTGGTACCACACAAAATTGTTTGCTTACAGTGTATAATGAATAATGCTCGAACTACCCCATAAAAATACAATCAAGTGAAAACTTAAAACAAACGGAACGTTTAAAAAATTCTACTAGAATGAAAATTTATAGAAAAAATCGAAAAGAAATACTTAAAATAAGTAAAAACTGACCACAGAAATAAAATAAAGCTACAAAAACAAATAATATCGTTGGATGGTGCATATAAGTGCAAACCTACCTTATACAAGGCCGTAAAAAAGTGGAATTAGCTTTACCAAAAAACATAAACAAAAAAAAAGAAACCAACCCGCAAACAAAATAGTTTTTGACTACAAATTCTTAATATATTACCACGCCCCTTTGTCCAATCCCGTTCATATTTGCAGCAGATCTTAGAATATGTACACCTAACCAATACACCCAATTTCCGTTAACAGGAGCAGAAATAAAGGATTTTTAATTTGTGATTTGCATGGGAGGTACCACGCCCCTTGCGAAGTTAGGGTTAAAAATCAATCCAAAGTTTTTTCGGTGCGGTGCATACAGACAGGTGAAGTTAATACAAAGAATTTAAAAAAGGAAATTCTTAGAATGCTTACAGAAAAATACTTGAAAGAGGAAGAAGAAGCTCAAACAAACAATACGGTTGACGAAAATGTTAAAATGATTTATGAGTTTTACACTAATGAAGACATCTCTACGGAAACTGCCGGAAGAAAGTCCACACTTATATCAAAATCAAATAATCTTCCAATATCTAAACGATTCATGGTTATGACAGTTAGAGAGGCATATGAATTGTTCAAAACAACGTTTCCAGAAACAAATATGTATATCACGCACTAAATTTCATAACAACCGATCAAAACACGTGTGTTTGCCTGTACCACGCAAATTTTTCGTTTTTATTGGAGGCTATTTTTGGCATTTTTCCTATGTTCCCATCTAACTTAGGCAAATTTTTTTTAAAAAACAGTGTGTTGTGACGAAACCAATGAATTTTGTATGAGGAATGAATGCAACAAGTGCATTAAAGACGCTTTTGTCCCTTTAATTTACATTAACCAGCTCGAAGAACTTACTGAATGGAAGCACTGGAGAATCGTTGATAGGCGCATGGTCCTTAATCATACGAAAGGACCAATAACTGATTTGATTAATGAATTGGAATCTCAGTTACCTTCCTTTAAACTGCATACTTATGTTAAAAGGACTCATCAAAAACACTTTCAAGACCGAAAAAATCAGTTAAACAAGATGAAGCTGTTCTGCAAGTCGATTTTGCGGAAAACTATAGGCTCGTCACTTAAAATGAAATTCAGTCTGCTCACTTTAGTTATTCCCAAGTAACCATATTTAGTTGTGTTGCCTGGCTTTTACAGAAAAATTAGATTTGACCCACTTTGAGTGGAATTTTTTTGCAACTGCTCACGGAAAGGGTGCAGTAGACGGAATTGGAGCTGTCATAAAGAGAAAAATTTGGCAAATGGTGAAAGCTCATAATATTGTTCTTAACCCTGCTGTTAGATTAGAAAAAACTTACGAATCTTAGATTGAGGGACCATTTGGTCCATACTGCAATTTTCATCCAAAATAATAATTTTATCTTATTCTTTGTAACTATTTTGGTTCAAAAATTTCTAAAGCAAGTATTTGACATATCAAAAACATCCGCTAACATATCAAAAACATCTTCTAAATATTTGACATGAATTTACATTCGCTTGGTAATGAAAAAATTTACGAATCTTAGGTTGAGGGACCATTTGGTCCATACTGGAATTTTCATCCAAAATAATAATTTTATCTTATCCTTTGTAACTATTTTGGTTCAATAATTTCTAAAGCAAGTATTTGACATATCAAAAACATCTTCTAAATATTTGACATGAATTTACATTCGCTTGGTAATGAAAAAATGTACTATTGACCAAATGGTCCTCTAACCTAAGATTCGTCATTTTGTATTTTTCTCAGTCCTGAATAAAGTTAGAAAATTTAATTTTCGCACATAACATTGTTTTATTAAAAGACCCCATTAGCAGAAAAATTTAGTCAGTATATATCACCGTTCCAAAGTTACAAGGGAAAACAGAAAAAATTTGGACCAAATGGTCCTAATCTAACAGCAGGGTTAATATCGCCCATGATTTTTTTAAAGTGGCAAAAATGAAGGTAGTAAATGGTATTTTTAATTTATATGTAAGCAGTACATACATAAAAAATACAACTGGATTTCTTTCGGAGAGATGGGCTAACGTTAAGAGCATTCCCGGCATTAAAAGCAACCATTATTTTTCATCACTTAACGAAAATGTGCTCGAAATAGATTCAGATTCATCAAAACATAAAATTTTTTATAAACATTAATATATTTATTTATAAACATAAAATATGACTTTAATAATATTATTAAATAAGAATATAAATTGTTTTGTTGAAATAAATACAATTGTTTTTATTTATATACTACTGGAAAAAATGTAGCGTGCGTCACATAGGGTTCACGGCTTTTGAGAAAAAACTACAACATTTTCTCCCTGGAAATAACTTATTTTAGAATTCTTCCATGTTCATCTTTCTTTAGGCATTTCATTTTTTGTGCTTTATTATGCAAAATTAAAAATTACGAAAAAATACCACAACGTTCGAAGCTACTTCCATTTTTAGTTATTATTTTTTACATTTTTAGATTGTTTTTATTTTTTTTAGGGTTTTATGTTTTAAAATTATTACCCAACATATTAAAAAAAAATTAATTTTTTTTTTAAATTTTCTGTAAAATATTCATCACAATTCGTAACAGAAGGTATATCTAAAAGAGTAATCATTTCTAAAGTATAATTATTTTCTAACTCTATTCGTGACTTCACATACCACAGGAAAGAAATAAGTGGATCGGGAGATGCTGCCAACATGTTGAATAGGTCCTCATTTTACCTTCCCATTGATGCTTTGAATATGTTCTCTAATCTATATTTTTTTTTTTTGTAAAATGTGCTTCTTCAGAAAGCTCTCCAATTGGCAACGACTGGTACTCAATTATATCTTTGCAATGCGCCAATATTATACGGACGGTCGATGTCAACTTCTTCTATGGATACATTTCTGCTAAATGAGATGCAGTTTTCGATGCATATTCTCCATATTTTGTAGAATTATCACTTTCTGTGCAGTTTAAAACATTCAAGATCGTTCCCAATCTTTTCACGATTTGATAGTCAATTCCTGTGATTCTAGATACTGCCTCATCATTTTCAAAAAATCTCCTACAAGTGCTTCAATCGTTTGAGTTACCGTATCCGCACTTGGGACAGTCTACTTTTAGTCCAACTTGTTAAAAAAAAGCATCCTGTATTTGATTCTTTCTGATCTTTTCCTTATCCTTAATTGATGTATTTTCATCGATGTTCTCATCTTGTTGTGGTAGGGTATACGCCAGTTTTAGCAAGAACTCCATACACCATATCCTTGCGTGCAATGGTGATATTCCATATTCGTAACTCTCCTCGTTTGTAGAATCGTTTAAATTACCGAAGATCTTCTGACTCATTTTGCAAATCGGGCATGACAATGTTGAGGTTGTTCCTGTCAGTTCGTTTACGAATTTTCCATCAACCATGGTGAGGTGGTACTCGTAACTACACTCAATATATTTTCATTCTCCAATTTGCAGTTTTGCAGGCTTAAACGTGCTTATTTGTTCTTCAATTTCCTTCACCGTGGTCCTTATGAGTTCTGCCGATTCCTTTGCAAACTGAAGCATTATTGGTCGGCAATAATGCACTGATGACGGTCGTGGATTTTTCCAGTGTAGGGAAACATCGGAGTTTGGCCGCAAAGGAACAACAGATGCCATAAAAATATTTCCGTCAGATATTGTAGCGTCATCGGAAGATATCCTTTGCTTATAAACGCATTGTCCGGATGATCCATCGCAGCCCCATTTGCTGATCAATGTCAGTTTCTCAGGAAGAATTTCCACCTCATTTTCAGGAAGGCTCTTCAACAACCGTTTTGCTGTATGGCCCATAACATCCTGCAGATTCTCTTTGGCAGAGACTTCCGTAAACTCCGTATGCAGTGGTCGTGAATTTATTTTGGCTTGCGTAATATGCTTGTATCCGGGTAAAACGTCAGCTCCGTGTCGCATTAAAGATGCCCGTAGTTTCTCATATTTCTCTTTGGAAAGTTCTAAGTCCAAAAACAGGGCCAAGCCTTCTTCGGAACTATACTTTTTAATGTGTGCGTTAGTGGGCGTGTGAATGCTTTCCTTAATCCTTTTTAGTCGCAGTGGGCTTGCATCAGCAACAGATTTTGTAAGACGCGACCTAACTCTTTCACTATCCTTTGTATATTTAATTGCCAGCGCGTACGTACGTCAATGGTAGCATCGGCAAGTTTCCTATTTCTTGTGAAAATTGAACATTCCTCCATACATTTTTTGCCTTTCTGTTGCTCCACTGATTGATGTAGTGGGTTTACCTACTGCCAATATATCCAGGATGGTGTTCTCATTAAGCCAGTCCTCGTATTTGGAGTTGAAGTTGTTAATGGTTCGATTGCATTTCACCCTTTTTGCCTTAAGTTTTGCATATATCATACAACGATTATTTTTTATACTTTTGCTTCTGTCAATATTTCCGTCTAAGGTATCGAGTTCTTCTAAAGCAGCTTCCGCGAAAAACGTTGGTGTGGTTGACTTTCTAAACAGTTCAAATGATTTTAAATTATTCAACGCAATGTTTTCAGTACTTGTTGCGCCAACTTTCAGTGGTAGACTAATGCAGGCATTATGCTTATTTTGCAATATATAGGCTTATGCTACCATGCGTAAAAATGTACCTGTTACCTGCATACATGTGGATTTAGGCTGAATTATGCAATTTTGATATTATGCACGTGTCCAAATAAGATTTGTGCGTACCTGAAGAGACCATAAGACAATATTTTTCTTGACCATTTGTACGCCAAAGTAATTTTTACGGGAGGTGCGTACCTGGTAATTTCAAATGAGTAGTTTTTTCTGCAACCTATGTCTGTAACAGAATATTGGGAGCAGACTTTGACAGAGGCTCTCAGGTAGACAACCAACTTAAAATGCAACTAAGCGCCATACAATTTTTGCAACCATGTCTTTTTAACCTTTTTTACTTGTAGAAGCCAAACGGGCACGTACGGGCAGATTGAATTATGTAAAGGCATAATCAAAGAACATATTTTGAAAATATGGCAGAGGTAAAAGAATAGTATTTTTTTAGTTCCTTTCAAATTTGAAAAATACAGAAAAAGTGATAGTTTTTAAATAGTGATTTACCTATAGAAACACAAAGCAAACAGTAAATTTTTTTTTATTATTATACATTTAATGAAAATACCAATCAATTCGGAAAAAAAGATGATTCGTTACCTTGTTTTCGTGATATTACCCCTGAAATCGCACCAAATTAACTAAAAATGTTGTATTTTTTGAAAACCGAAAATCGGTAAACTTTGAACAGTTGTGTCTTCTAAACTAAAAATCTGATATTATTAAGAGTAGCATATTTCAGATCGTTGGAAAGTTTCCTATAAGATGGGGTTATTTAAAATTTCGTAGGCGCACATGAAAATTTTGATTTTTGCTACCTCGTTTGCTAAAAAAAAAAATAATGGCATTCGAAAGTACACTCAAATCCCATCACTAAACACCATGTATGTATAAGTTAAAGGTATCTCTTTGGAAAGACAAAACAATGTTTATATTTTAATCCCAAAGCGCGTACGAATGTAGCGTTCGTCACGCAGGATTTGCCCATATCTCAAAATGAAGTTCAATCCGCTCATTTTCGATAACTGTACCAAGTTATTTGGTATTGATAGTGATAAATTCGCTCACGATAAGAACTCTGTTTATTGTTTCCTTAAAATAATATTACTGTCTTGAATCATTCAATTAATAGGATAAAGGTGTTTTCCGATGGCTGTGGAAGTCAATTGAAACACAAATTTGTTCTAAGGACCATTCCACATTAGTAAAAAAATTTTCTGTGACTTGTTTTAAATGAAATTGTTCCGCTACATCTCACGGTAAAGGTGCAGTGGACGGAGTAGGAACTAAGTTTGGCAACCGGTACCATCACAAAATCTTATTTTAAAAAATGGTCGGGATTTTCACATACTAGCAGAAGCGAATATAAATGGAATTTTCTTAATCTATGTTTCTAAATATTACACTAACACATGAAATATCCCAATACCTGCTAAATCTAAAAAATATTTCAGGTAGGAAATCAATTAATTATTTCTAATCATCCCAACATTGAAATGGCGCGTACAGCAGAGTTTTGAAAACAATGTTGAACTACATCAATATTGTTGTTTTATTTACAATAAAAAGATAATAGGAAAAACTGTAATGTCCGCAACGTAACGTCCGCAACCGACGAATTTAAAGTTTTGGATGAACCAAGAAAGTTATAATCCTCATTGGAGCTGTATTAATATATTCATCTTTCGTTTTACGTATTTCGATTTTTCTGGTTACTATGCAAAAGTTGCTAAAAATGATGCAAACGCACTACTCCACTCAGATTCTTCCACTGAAGATAAGGAGGTAATGATAGTGGAAGATAGTGTAGATTGTACCCCCCCTCCAACCAACGCGAGATTAGAACGGCGAACTCCCGCCTGAAGAATAATAAAGCCGCTGGTGCGGATGGCCTACCGCTGAACTTTTTAAGGCAGGTGGCGAAGGACTGAAAGCCCACATGCATCAACTGATATGCGGTATATGGCTGGGGGAATCTATGCCTGACAATTGGAGTCTAAGTGTATTATGTCATGTATTCGGAAAGGATGATCCGTGTGTCTGTTCCGACTATCGCGGTATCCGTCTTTTATCCATCGCGTATAAGGTCTTGTCGAGCGTATTATGTGAAAGACTAAAGCCAATTATTGAAAACCTGATTGGACCGTGTCAGTGTGGTTTTAGACCAGGCAAGTCCACAACTGACCAAATATTCACGCTATGCCAAATCCTGGAAAAGACCCACGAAAGGCGAATCGATACGTACCACCTTTTTGTCGATTGCAAAGCTGCTTTCGATAGCCCTATACGGAGAAAACTGTCTGAACTTGGTATTCCAGCAAGACTTATTCGCCTCTGTAGAATGACGCTGACCAACACCGAATCAGCAGTTAAAGTGGGAAAAGACCTCGCTGAACCATTCTGTACCAAGCGAGGACTTAGACAAGGCGACACACTTTCGTGCAATCTCTTTAACATTTTAATGGAGATAATAATGAGAAAGGCTGCAGTAAATACGAACAAGACCATTAACACGAAAAGCCATATGTTGCTGGCGTATGCTGACGACATAGACATCATTGGGCGAAATTTGCGAGAGGTTACTGCAGTACTTTCAAGAATCGAAAAGGAATCAGCGAAGGTGGGTGTTGCTGTTAATGAGGGCAACACAAAATTGATGGTGACAACGACTAGAGAAACCTCTCGACTTGGTCCGCACTTGAACGTTGACAACCGATTCAATTTTGAAGTGGTAGATGAATTTGTCTACCTTGGATCGGCCTGGGGATAGATAGGAGAATTGTGCTTGCAAATATATGTTATTTTAGTCTCAGCAAGCAGTTTGGGGATAAAGCCCTCTCTCGACGGATAAAAGTCCAGCTATATCCGACTCTCATTTTACCTGTCTTGACATATGGCTCCGAAACTTGGGTCATATCGCTAGGGGAGGGAGAACACCTGGGAGTTTTCGAGAGAAAAATTCGCCGTAAAATATGTTGTCCTGTTGGGGAAAACGGCGAGTACCGACGTCGCTGGAGCGCAGAGCTGTAATATCTCTATTCTGACGTGGACATAGCTAGACGAATCAAAGTGGGCCAATTGCGTTGGCTAGGCCATGTTATCAGAATGAATGAGGATGCGCCAGCGCGAAAGGTTTTTTGTAACGTACCCGATGGAAGCAGGAAAAGATGACGACCAAGACTCAGCTGGAAAGACCAGGCAGAAGAATCCCTCCGTATCCTTGGTGTTACCAACTGGCGAGAAAGGGCGACGGATAGAGCCAGTTGGAAGAATATGTTGAAATTTGTTTAATTTGTTTGTTTAATAAATATGTGTAAGACGTCTGACCTCATGAGGTTGTAATATAGGCAATAAAGGTAAAGTAAGTTTAGCACCTAGCCCATATTTTGTACAAATCTTGACCAGTTGTAGTTTTTGTCGATTATAATATTGTGGTCGATCATTATGTTTAATTGATTTAGGGCGAGTTTCACACTCGTCATTTAAAAGCTCAATTTAAAATCTCATAGACATTTTTCATTTTGAATGACAAGCGTCGGGCATTTAAACTACATTTAAATGGAGAACTTTCAACAGTGAAACTGGCCATTACAATTGCTTTAAATATGAGTTTTCCTGATGAAGTAAAGCGATTTTGTTAATTTCTTTTGAATTGATTTCTTTGTCTAATTACGTACTTACTCAAGCCCGATATTCTACCATGAATTTGATCCACTTCAGCCATGGACATTTTTTCGGAAGCATTTTGTACAATTTTGGTAATATTTCTCAATATAAAGGCAATATTATTTGTTTAGACCTCAACTATGTTAAGATTTGCAGCCATAACTTTCTTGACCAGACTGTCAAGTGATACAACGAACAATGTTTTTATAATCTCAAACTGACCTTGAATTGTACACGATATTGGAACATTACCCTACATTAATTGGTCTGAATGCTTGTAAATAGGTTATTAGTCCAATTGCATCCTTTTTAAGGCAGTGAAAAGTTATTATTTGTAGGTTAACCCATTATTTGTAAAAATTGTTTTCGCCTTCATAGTGGCATAAAGTTTGACAGTTTTCGGTGAAGTGTTTCTGTTATGAACAAGATTTATTTTACAAGAACCAGCGCCATTTATATTAGAGTGTGTATTTAATCCGTGGGAAGTAAAAACTAAAATCCATATCTTATCATAAAATTAAATTTGTACAATATTAACTGGATATTTTATTGACGACTTGCGCCCAATGAAGCCCGCTTTAAATTTCATTATTTTCGTAGCCTAAAGTGACACCCGCACAATTTACTCAAGGAGATACAAACACATCCACCTCGCCAGAGTAGATCTCTGCTGTGATATTATTCGAAATTAATTGTTATTGCTTTTTGGGTTGAATCATTTATAAATTAAATTGATTTTTATTGATGTCTATTATCCAAAGTAGCGATAAGCAAATTCAAGATGTACTCCTATCATATGTTGCCTCCATTACTACGTTATGTGGCTCTTTTTTTCTTATTCTTAGAATTGGTTATGTCATTCGTAATTGATTTTTGTACCACGAATTTAATGTTGCTTTGTAAAACTGATCCCGCATAAATGTTTTGATCACTGACCAAATATATCACAGTACCATTTACTTATATGTATGTATATGTCAACGGTTTAATATTATACATATGAATAAATATATTTATATGGGGGCTTTTCAACCCATTATCTGCCTTCCGATAGCAAAATGATCTGCAACTGACAGTAAATTGTTTAGACAGATTAGGTTTTTGGGTTTGAAGTGTCAAAAGTTACATGTAACACAAACAAGAAAATCAGCACGGCGGCCGATTCCATTTCTGTTAAGCTGTGAATTTAAAATTATTTAACAGCAACTGTAGTTTTTGTTTCAATTCTTATGAAATCCATAAGTTGATGAAATGAAACAACTGTGAAAAATTGAAACAAAAATTTGGAGAAAATTTGAATTGTCCAGAATTTAATTTGGAGGCGAAATTTGTTTCTTTCCAACAAATAGATGTTCCATTTTTCTAAAAAATTGTATTGTTTTTGAAGTACAATAACATGTACTTATATATTCAAAGTACGGAAATCCTAGACCGGTGGCGGAAATATCAGCATTTCGATTCAAATATTTTAGGAATGATTTGAAAGTGGTTTAGGTATAGTGAATGTTATAAATTAGTCAATATATTACACGCAATTGATAATTGCCTACATTAATTTCCAATTTGGTGACTCAGATCATTGACTGTAATGACCAAATCTATCTCGCACAAAACATTTCGGACAGTTGTACCAAAAATGGCACTATGTGATATTTTGCCACAATGTGCCAAACTAGGCACTCTAATACCACTGTGGATTAAGAATAAGTGGTTTTCTCACACCAATGTGTCTCTTAAACTTTGGAAGTGAAATACTCAACAATAATGGGCAAATGGTCCTGTACCATAGGCGGTATAGAACGTATAACCTTGATGATCTGGTGTATAACACATGTCAATGACAATGGAGTTGTTATTTTGATATTTATTTTTGTTCAGTTCCTCTTTTTGCGTGTTAGGTTGAAAGGAAGGCTTAAGGGTATCTTTTTTATCCTATTTTTACGGGCGTATTCAACAAAAGATGATAATGTACAATTTTTAAAAACTAAATGGTCAAATGTGTTGGCCTTGCCTACTTTATACTTAATGCAAACGATTTAAAATCTTGCTGAATACATAGTATACAACATACAATTTGTTTACTAAATGACTTATTGTAATGAATTTTAAAATGTAAAGGAATAAATGTTCGCTATTCGCCACAATGTGCCATGTTTCTCCATCCATAGCTGATGGTGAACGAAGGGAGAATTAAGCTCTTAAAAATAAATAAATAAATGGTTTCCCGTTACATTCCATGTAGGGATTTCACACTCACTGATATTTTGAGAAGCTTTTTCATGGCTAAATAATCGATAGTGTCGCCGTCACTAAGCAAGGTGACCCCCGTCGAAAGAATTTTAACGTAATCAGAGCAGGGATCGAACCCACGTTCTCATGCACAAGAGCCGCGCACACTACGTTTGCACCTACGACGCCCACGACTTAACGCTCTAAATAAGATACCGGCAAAACGATTTTGTCAAAGTCCCCCTCAAAAGAGGTCAGAAACCAAAATTTTCAATTTGGGTTTAAGTCGCTTTCGAAAACGGGCATAACCCCAATTGGGGTTGTGTATTTTTTTGCATGAATTGGATTATGACCGCTTTATGAGAAGGACATAATCCCAAACAGACTTATCGTCTTCGGTGTAATTTTTGAATTTATTTAGTTTTTATGTGTTCATATCTACAGGCGCGGGTAGGGACTAAATTCACAAAGTGAATATATCTAAACACAGTTTTTCTGACCGCGATCACACAGATTGTCCGACTGCGATCACACAGATTGTCCGACTGCGATCACACAGTTGTTTCGCGTTAAACTCCTCCGAAACGGCTGGACTGATTTGTATGAAATTGTGCATTTGTGTGTGTGCATATCGGGTAGGTCTCAGAATCGCCCAACATCTATTTTTCATACCCCTAAATGACAAGGTTGACACACCCCTATATATTTAGAACACAGATTTGTCCGACTGCGAAACACAGATTGTCAGACTGCGAAAAAAACACACACTGATGTAGCGGCAGCGAATAGTTGATGTGTGGGTGCGGAGCACTATCAGAGCAAAGAGAATAATAACGTATTATACGTACAGTGTTACCATGTTGACATAATTTGCGCCGTTTTGGCATAATTTTTTGGTTTTGGCACTTGTTTTTGAAGTAAAACTTCTATACGGAGGGGTAAACATTTTTTAATGCAACGGAACCGGAAGTTTGTAATGTAGCGGAAGCTGTTACGAAGTTCCCCAAAAGTATGCAACGTAAATCTTGACAAGGGAGGTGAAGAGTAGAGTTTGACGATTAAAACAAAAAAACAAAAAATTGTAAAATAGCATCAATAGCAACAGATTTATTTTTGGGATGCCAAAATACTGAACAGGAAGCTTTTGTCAAACAGAAATTACACAAAATGGCAGTTATCGATACTGGCGGTTTACCGTACGAAATTGTGTTCGTTCTATACAAATCGTACATTATCACCACAAACATCGATGTATCAGATGGATTGGCAAACGGTGCAGTTGGTAAACTAGTACATATCGAACAAAACCAACAAAATGAAACTACAAGAGTATGGTTAACTTTTGACAATTCAGGAAAAATTGGTAAAAAACTTAGACGAAAAGCTGCCGGATACGTTGCCACACATAGTATTGATAAGCATGCCGTCCCAATAGAACGCAGAACATCTGCCATTGCCATGAATAATAATAAAACAATTATTGCAAAACGAAATCATTTTCCTTTAGTATCAGGATGTGCCATGACAATTCACAAATCTCAAGGTGGAACCTTCAATGAAGTGGTTTATGAATACCAAAGGACTCATTCTCTGCCACTACTATATGTTGCTCTATCAAGAGTAACCAGCATTGAAGGATTGTACATAGTGCCAAAAGATAATGATAATAGATTTTATCATGGTCGAAAAAATGATACATCGGTCATATCTTTACAAGATGAATTTCGCCGATTATCGTTGAATACATTGTCAACATTAGGAAGAACGATTCTTGATTTCATGCATGACAGGAAAAAGTTGTCCATGGTTACTTTCAATTGCCAAAGTCTCAGAAAACACGTGGCGGACTTGAGCGATCCCGTAATTGGTTCAAGCAATATTTTGTTTCTATCAGAAACTTGGTCAAATGACGATGATAATGTTGACATCCCGAATTTTGATTGTATTGCAAAATTTAAACGTAAAAATGTTAGATCAGCAGGAGTGGCAATTTATCAGAAATCAAATGATACTTCAAACATTGTAACTTCGAACATGGACATTTTATTAAGACATATTACTGAACTCGATATTGGCCAGTCATCAATTGGTGATATATCTGCTGCTCACTGTGATTTGGACGATGGAACAAACATCATAATGGTAGTTGTTTACATTTCGCCCAATAACACAGTCAATAACATTATAAAGTTTATATATAAAAGACTTATGATTTACGGTCGAGTAGGCTCTGAAGAATTAGGAGAAAATTATCATACGTTGCCACTCATTTTAGCAGGAGATTTCAATGTTAATTTCGCATCCGAAGATGGACAACTCTTCATAAACTTTCTTCGAGATAAATTAGAACTTGAAATCAATAATAACCGAAATGAGCCTACCACACGACATGGAACAACAATCGATGCAGTTTTCTCTAGATTTCTTTCTAATTTTCATTCGAAAACATATGTATCATATTTTTCATACCATAAGCCTATTGTCTCAGTCTTACAATCAACCACAGTAACTACTCATGTATCCGATAATGAAAATAATATAAATAATGATTAAAAATAATAAAACAAATAATAAATAAAAATTCAACTCAAATATGTTTATTTATCAATGGAAACGGAATTTAAATTTAAACATTTGTAGAAAATTATTATATGTCTGTATACATTATACATATAGACATATACAAACATATATATAAACATGTAGATGGAGCTAAAGAAGTTTTACTTCAGTTGTGTGGTCTTAAAGCACACTCTCTTTTTTTTAAGTGCTGTTCAGCACAATTTCCCCACAATATTTACAATTTCTTTCATTTTCTTATAAATTTTTAGCACTATTGGTTTGCAAGTTTTCTACCTTTAATTTATTTTGAAAAATGTGTTTTTACAACATATTTATCGGTATGTGGTATAATACCACATTTTAATGTTAATAAACAACTATGTAAGCGTATTTTCGGCGAAGCGTTGATTTTACAAAATAGTGCCCACTTTCTCTAATGCATTGCTTCATATCAAAACGTCAAATATTTCTTGCGTCAACTAGTTGACATCAAATACGCAGAATACAACTATAATCCTCCGGGTTGATTAAGAGAGGAATGTCAATGAGAATTGCGAAGTAGAGACGATTTGATCACTGTTCTGAAGGATAAGTAGAGCGGATTCCAAAAGAAATTATCAAAAACTTGGTAAATTCTATTCTAAGAAGATTGAAAGAAATTCTTAAGAATAATGGATATCAAACAAAATAATAAATTTTTTGCAAAACTTCTTTTAAAAATGTGATACTTATTGACAGTCAAACCTTGTTTGGCTTTTAATGTTGTAGAAATTGTAAAAATATTTTAAGTTTTTTTTTTGTATGAAATTAAGATACATTCTATAATACATTAAAACCGTAATAATACTTCTTTTCGATTAGAAGAGGTAAGGTATATCAGCTATGTACAGTTTCAGATAAGCACCCATTTCTTGGAGTTACTGTGTGTGTTTTAGACACAGATATACCAACAGTACTAAAATGATAATTTTAGCATAATGGTTTCGCAAACGGCTCAATTTTTGAGAATATTTGGCATAATTTCTTAGTCGGTCTCTGGCAACACTGTATACGTACATATATAAAAATGAGATAGCAAGAGAGCAACGAAAATTGTGTGAACTTGTTTACCGTATGTACGAACATAACAATGTATGTATGTACATGTGTCTGTTGCTGTGCATTCTCTTTGCTTTTTGTGGGTATGAAATAAAAAGTATTAACCCAGAAAATAATGACACTTGTCTTTAAATATTTTAAAGTGTTATTAAGTATTACAGCCTGTTTATCAATCTCGATCGAAAGCTTTCGTTCGTGCCCTAGACGACAGAAAGTTTATTTGGGTTTCACAATCTTGTCGCTTCAAGTCGAATGAAAACATAAAACTATTCAGTAGAAAGAAATTTTGGTTTCTCTATTTCGAATGTGCTGTCACTTACGAACAAACTTGGAATCAGGCAAACGAAAATTACGACTTAGATAAACTCAATTTGAGTCGAATGTGAGTGACGCATTTTCTTTCGCGTAGCTTTTCGTTCGATATAGAGAAACAGGCTATTAATATTATTTAAATGAAACGTCATCATACGATTGGACGCCTTTTTTATTATTGTGCAATGTAAGTCAAATAAAATGTTGGTGCGGAGCACTCTCAGAGCAAAGAGAATAATGACATGGTTATACGTATATAAAAATGGGATAGCAAGAGAGCAACGAAAATTGTGTGAACTTGCGTAGCGTATGTACCATAGACTAATACTTATAGTAGACCTAATAGTTCTCTCACCAAATTTATGACATTTGGCCTGGTGTGATATTTAAATTTGATGTTGAAAAGAATTGCTTTACTAATACCAGATAGAGGCAAGGGTTAAAACAACAACAACGGCATTTCGTTTTGTGTGTTAAAATTATTGTGTTAAATACAACACAAATGTATGCCAACAATAACAGTCAATAAATAAGTATAAACCACATTTAAATTTCACAGTTTTTCACCTAAACGACATGAAAAATTAAAAGACGAAGTTATTGTAATTCCACCTGGTGAATGTGACTTTTCGTCAAACATCTCTTAATCACACCGACCGCATCAAGAAGAGTGTAAAAGGAAACGTCAGATAGTATGAGATTACTCTATGGTATGTACGAACATAACAATGGATGTATGTTCATTAGGGCGGGTCAAATTGTATGGAACGTATAGCAAAAACGTAATCTATAGGTGATTTTGAGAAATTTTGCTCAAGAGACCATAGCTCTAAGTCGGATTTGGAGCCCCCCAAAATTTCAAAATAGTTATTTTCCATATATATGGATTTTTTGATGGATTTTTTTTTTGATGAAGCGTATATCAAAAACGTAATCATCAAAAAAAAAACTAACCCGCCCTAATGTTCATGTATCTGTTGCTTTGCATTCTCTTTGTTTGTGTGGGAATAAAACAAAAAGTATTAAGCAAGGAAATAATGACACATGTGCTTGCACTGGTCTTTAAATAATTTTATGTATTAATATTATTTAAATGTAACGACATCATATGATTTAACGCTGTTTTTTATTTTCCAATGTAACATTTACTAATGTGTTCATAGAAATCGAACAGGTACTGTGTATCAAAAAGGTGTTAACACATCGCCCGTGAGTTCGATTTTTTTCTGAAAAAAAAGACAAAAATAGGCAATAGAAACAGAACATAGAAGACGTAAGTTTCGTATAAGATTTTCATTGAAATAGCGTAACTGAAACTTATCCCTTACTGTTGTTAACGTGGATCATCTCCAAAAATAAACGTCGATTGTAGTTCTCTGCCGTTTGTAAAATCTGAGTGTCGTCAAAGTTAGGTGTGTGTGGGCTCTCAGCACAGTGGTCCCCAAGTGCAGTTTTTTGCACTAATGTGTTCCTCCTACATCTTCAGTCTGATTTATATCCGGGTAAACTTGTTCTCAGCTTATTCGTTGTCGTTCCAACATATACTTTATGGCATATGTGGGTTCGGTCTCCAGAGCAAGATATTCTATATATCAAATTGGATTTATCCATTTTGCCAATTTTGTTCTTCGTGTTCGTAAATAATTGCCTTATTGTATTTGATGTTCTCGGAGCTATCTTAAACTTTTCGGTGATATATATTCCGGAACTTAGCATTCGCTCAGATATACCTGGAATATACGTCATCGATTTATAGGTTCTAGGAGGCATTTCGTGCGCGCGACCGGATTGTGTCATATTTCTCTTTATGATACGATTTATCACGTTCTCCGGAACGGAATTTTTTGGTAGTATGAGAGAATGAATTTGAAAAGAGATACGGAGAATTTGGCGTAAAGCTATAGCCATATGATCAGAAAAAGTAAAATGTTTTGTTAGTACAATATTGAATGTTAGAACTGTTTTCACGTTATACTATTGTTACTCATACTTACTTACTTATCCGGTCTCGGACAACCCCGGGGGGTCAGGGACCTTACAAAACGAAGATAACATATTTCGCCAACCAGTTCGATCTTTTGCTTTATTTCCCCAGTTGGCAATACAAAGCGTACGCAGGGATTCGTCAACCTGATCTCACAAGCAGAGTCTTGGTGTTCCTATTTTTCGTCTTCCTTCGAGTTCGGTTTCGAAAACCCTTCGTGCTGGTTCGTCTTCATCCATTCTACTGACATGGCCTAGCCAGCGCAATCGCGTTATCTTGATCCGCTTAACTATATCAATGTCAGGATAAAGCTCATACAGCCCATTCTGCGCCATAAAGCAAGACAGGTTGAATGAGAGTCTGGTACAGCTGGACTTTTGTTACTCGAGAGAGGGCTTTATCTCTAAAGTGCTTGCTTAGCCCAAAATAACATCCATTCGCAAGCACAATTCTCCGCTGGATCTCAAGGCTGACGTTGTTTGTTTTTGTTCACGGCAGATCCGAGGTATATAAATTCGTTCACTACCTCGAAGTTATAACGGTTATCAACCTTCACGCTTTGGTCTAATCGCGTGGAGGCCCTGTTCGTTGAAACCATTAATTTCGCCTTGTCCTCATTTACCGTCAGACCCACTTTCGCGCACTCCTTCTGAATTCTCGAAAAAACCACAGTAACTTCTCTAACTGTGCGCCCAATGATATCTATATCATCAGCATACGCGAGCAGCATGTGACTTTTGCTGCTGATGGTTTTATTCCTGTTGACTGCAGTTTTTCTCATAATGACCTCCATTAAGATGTTAAAGAGAGGCCTCGCCTAGTTTCGAAAGGTTCGGTAAGATCCTTACCAACTTTCACTGCGGAGTTTGTGTTCGTCAAGATCATCCTGCAAAGGCGTATGAGTTTTGCAGGAATACCAAGCTCAGACATTGCTTCATATAGGTTCTCCCGTATCGGACTATCGAAGGCCGCTTTATAATCGATAAATAGACGATAGGTGTCGATTTGTTTTTTGTGTGTCTTCTCCAGGATTTGGCGTAGCGTGAAAATTTGATCAGTTGTCGATTTTCCAGGCCTAAAGCCACACTGGTATGGTCCAATCAGGTCAGCGATAATTGGTCTTAGTCTTTCGCACATTATACTTGACAGAACCCTATATGTTATGGATAAAAGGCTTATTCCACGGTAATTGGCACAGATACTCGGGTCACCGTTTTTAAATATGGGACATAGTACACTGAGACTCCAATCACCGGGCATGCATTCATCTAACCACATTTTGCTAATGAGCTGATGCATGCACATTATCAGCTCATCGCCGCCAGCCTTAACCAGCTCCGCCGGTAATCCATCGACTTCCGCGGCTTTGTTGTTCTTAAGCCGGGCAATAGCTGTTCTGACCTCGTCTTGGTTAGGAGGGGCCAATCGACGTCATCGTCCATATCGTGATCGATTGTGCCATCGTCATTGGATATCTCAGGTACTAGCAGCGCGGAGAAATGCTCTCCCCATATTCCCAAAATGCCCTGATCATCTGCGACGAGATTTCCGACCTTGTTTTTACAGAAGGGGGGCCATGCAAGTGTATATCGTGTGGTTGTTTGTATTATTATTATTTTATAGATTCCTGAAGATACTATGACGGATGGTGAAACACTGAAAACAAATAATAAACAAACAACGACCTCGAGCTTGGAAAATCATTTATTAGATTAGATTTATTATTTCAGAGCTATTTACTGATGAATATTTGCATTACTTACTTACATATCCGGTGTCGTACAACCCCGGTGGGGTGAGGGACCTTACAAAGCGAAGATAATATATTTCGACAACCAGTTCGATCTTTTTGTGACCATCGGTGGTGCAATGGGAAGTGTGCGCTCCTCTTTTACTTGAGATCCTGGGTTCGATTCCTGCTCTGACCACCTTAAAAAATTTCTTTCGACGGCGGTCACCTCGCATAGTGACGGCGACACTATCGAGTATTTAGCCATGAAAATGCTTCTCAAAAATACCGTTCGGAACCGGTATAAACTGTAGGTCCCAATCAGTGAGTATGAAACTAGAAGGGGCACAGCTCACTGGTTGTGAGACGCTCTCCCCGATTCCTTCATGGGATGTAATGGGAAACCATTTTTTTTTTTAGTTCGATCTTTTGCCTTAAACCTGAGCCTTCCAGCGGAGTCTTGGTCTTCCTAACTAATTTTGAGTAAAATTGAGGAAAATTAGACTTCGTATGGCGCTAAAGATTTTTTAACTCAATTTAAGGTCATGAATTTCCTGGAAATTATTTTATAATCTGAACTTGGTGTCAGTTAATTTTTTTAGATTTTAGTACCATCAAATCCAAGTATGAACTAGACTTGAGTAAATTGATGTAGCAAATATAGAAACCGTCATTTATTTTTAGTTAATATGAACATTACATTGAACTACATTTAAGTTCAGTTGAACTAAAACCAAGGAAAAAATAAACCTCGTATAGAGCCAAAGATATTATTTACGCAGATACAGTTCATTATTTCCTTATAATAAGTAAATAAATAAACTCAACAAGTTCAACATTTTCAAATTCAATGCAAACATCTGCAACATTTACCAAATGTAAGGTAACGTCTACCACATACCAGTTCAATGTTTTTAGGAATAAACTAAAAATAAGGTAATTTCAACATAAATTAAGTAAAACCAGTACTAAAAGTAAGTATATATTGAACTGAAAATGAGTAGATATTACCATATTCAAGTTAACAATTCCGCAACTTTTACTTATTTTTAGTTCAACACTTCCTCAAACGCAGTATCCATGTACCAACATGAATTATACTTAAACTGAAATACATTCCAATTTAAGTAACATTTAGTATACCTTGGAGTAATTTCTACTTAAATTTAGTCCGTATGAACTTGAATCACCTTCAAATTCAATAGATATTAGTTCAAAAGTTGGTTCCTTTAATTGTAAACCAGTTGTCTTTCCTCAAAATAAGTACATGTTTAGAAAAATTTACTTCATATAACTTGATATGAATAAATGTATTAATAAAAACTAGTTTGAATGAACAAAATTGTAGTTGGCTTGTACTTTATTTGAGTAAACATTTTACTTCAATTTACCAAGAACCAAAATTAACTAAGTTAACTACAATCAATGAATCAGTCACTTAGAGAAGTGATGAACTACTTTTTAGTTCAAAGAAATGACACGGTTTCGAAACAAATTTAGTATGAATGAACTTATTTCTAGTTAATTCTTAGTTGGTTTTAGTACGCTTGCTACGCAATTGATTCATTGATTGTAGTTAACTTTTCGAATATACCACCTTTTTACTTGAGAAAATAAGTTAAAATTAAATTTTGATGTTTTAAGTATATTGTTTTTATTTTTAACACATAAATAGATTTATAATAATTTTTACAAATTGATTTTAACACATCAGTCAACATTTAAACAATGTTTCATAAAACACACTGCTAGCTAATCATCATTTGTGTTATCTATATCAATGAGAATAAACATTTTTTGTAAGTGGATGATAGAAAAATATGGTTTAGCTCAAGTGGCTGGCATCACCTACTTCAACGATCGAATTTCATATTGATGGCTGCTCCTGAAAAGTAAAACTAAGTAAATAAAAAATTAATAAGACTGGGAAATACAAAGTCATCGAAAAATTAGTTTAGCAGGAATTAAAAAAAACAAGCATATTTTCTCAATGGCTCGTCGAATTTAAAATAAAATATTGGCAATACTATTTACATAATTTTAGTATTAATTCAGACTATGATAGTATTGCCAATGTTATTTGTTTTTATAGTTACTCTACATACAATTGGTTGTATTGCCAATGTTATTTGTTTTTATAGTTACTCTACATACAATTGGTTGATATTTACACACACGCAATATATGTACATATTGAAATATAAATGTAAAATAAAATAAAGTAAAATAAGCTAAAATTAACCAAAAGCAAGTTTAAACAAAAAATAATAAATGAAAGTAAATCTAAAATAAAATAACAAAAAAAAAACACTTCAAGTTTGAACAAAAAATAAAAAATGAAACTGTATATAAAGCTGGGACATGGGACTGTCCGTGGAGGTGGAAAGTTTCTGATTGCCATTCACTTGGGAGTGGCCAGAAATGATTCCTTCATTGGGCAGTCCAAGCAGCTCACTATTTCCACGCACTATGTCCTGGGCAATGGCTTTTCGGAAACCTCCGATAGCTAGCTAGAGTGAGAAGGCGAAACAAATGAGCATCAAATCAGGTTTAGTAGGTGTCTGATGTTACTGAAGCTCATCAAACAATCGGGCATATTCTTTTGTCCTTAGAAGGCGGCTGAACCAAACATACGGGCCAACGGCGGATAGAAACTAAAAGAAGAAAATCCAGGTTCAACATATCGCATCCCGGTCAGCGTCTGATCCATAATGGGCGGCTGCAATCAAATATCCTGGCGGTAGGTAAAATGCAAAATCCCGGTGGACTGGGTTTGCCTCCCGCCACCGTTCATAATGGCAGTGAAAATACAAAAACCAAACAGAAAACAGAGACAACCCCTATTTGTTGACGACCCCCGTAGACGTTATAAGGACCACGATTTACGGATATGCACTTGGAATGTAAGAACTCTATATGGATCCGGTGCAAGTATCCAACTGACAGATGTCCTCGAAAGTTATAAGGCTGACATTACCGCTATCCAGGAAATGCGATGGACAGGACATGGCTGCACAAGAAAAAGAAACTGCGATATATACTACAGTTGCCATGAGAAAAAAAATGAATTTGGTTGCGGATTTGTAGTTGGCAAAAGACTGCGACATCTAGTCTCTGGGTTCAATCCTGTGAGTGAACGTATAGCCACAATCCGCATAAAAGCGAAATATTTTTATATTTCCCTAAGTTGTGTGCATGCCCCGACAGAAGAGAAAGATGATGATGCCAAAGACATATTCTATGAGCTCCTAGAGGAAACGTATGACCGCTGCCCTGCTCATGACTTTAAGATTCTACTAGGAGATTCTAATGCCAAAGTAGGAAGGGAGAATGTGTTTAATCCAACTATTGACAATTTCAGTCTACATGCTGACAGTTCCGACAACGGTATAAGACTGATTGACTTTGCCGCGGCAAAAAACATGGTCATTAGTGGTAAAAGATTCCAGCATAAAGACATCCACAAGGCTACTTGGGTATCCCCTGATCAAAGAACTAAGAACCAAATTGATCACATGGTAATTGATGGAAGACACTCATCCAGTGTAATGGACGTACGAGTGATCAGAGGAGCTAACATCGATTCTGATCACTACCTGGTAGCAGCAAAGGTTCGCACAAGATTAAGTAGAGCGGAAATCGTACGAAACCAGACGCAGCGGAAGCTGGACATCGGAAAGCTGCAATTACCAGAGGTAGCCACAGCCTACTCAAGGAAGCTCTCGCAACTTTTGGCACAGAACCCACCCCCTCCCGATGACGATACTGATGCGCGGTGGAAACCCATATCCAACTCTATAAAAACTGCTGCAACAACCGTACTTTGTTTCGAGAAACCGCTTCGCAATAAACCGTGGTTCGATGAAGAGTGTCGCATAGCAAATGACGAAAAGAACGCTGCACGTATGGTAATGCTTCAGTCAATTACAACGCGAGCTGCAACTGAACGGTATAGGGAGAAGAGAAAGGAGGTAAACCGTCTCTTTAGGCGTAAGAAACGGCAGTGGAGAAAGCGCGAGAGTGAGAAAATTGAGACATACAGAAGGAAGAACGAAGCCCGAAAATTCTGCCGAAAAGTTAAAAACGGAACTAATGGACATGGTTCAGGGCCCCCCTTCTGTAAAGACAGGGACGGAAATCTCGTCGCAGATGTGCAGAGCATGTTGGGAATATGGAGAGAGCATTTCTCCGCGCTACTAGTACCTGAGATATCCGATGACGATGGGACAATCGATCACAATATGGACGACGACGTCGATTGCCCCCCTCCTAACCAAGGCGAGGTCAGAACAGCTATTGCCCGGCTTAAGAACAACAAAGCCGCAGGAGCCGATGGATTACCGGCGGAGCTATTTAAGGCTCGCGGCGATGAGCTGATAAGGTGCATGCATCAGCTCATTATCAAGCGGAGCATTGGGCTTGCGAGTGGATGTTATTTTGGGCTAAGCAAGCACTTTAGAGATAAAGCCCTCTCTCGAGTAACAAAAGTCCAGCTGTACCAGACTCTCATTCAACCTGTCTTGCTTTATGGCGCAGAATCTTGGGTCCTATCGCATGCAGACGAAACATCTGTAGGAGTCTTCGAGAGAAAAATACTCCGAAAAATTTATGGCCCTATAGAGCACAACGGCGAGTATCGGCGACGCATGAATCATGAGCTGTATGAGCTTTATCCTGACATTGACATAGTTAAGCGGATCAAGATAACGCGATTGCGCTGGCTAGACCATGTCAGTAGAATGGATGAAGATGAACCAGCGCGAAGGGTTTTCGAAACCGAACTCGAAGGAAGACGAAAAATAGGAAGACCAAGACCCCGCTGGAGGGATCAGGTTGACGAATCCCTGGGTACACTTGGTATTGCCAACTGGAGAGATAAAGCAAAAGATCGAACTGGTTGGCGAAATATGTTATCTTCGTTATGTAAGGTCCCTGACCCCCCGGGGTTGTCCGAGACCGGATAAGTAAGTATATAAAAGCTATGCAAATAAAGTTTCGGTCTCAAAAAACAACTACCGGTTAGATGTATTATATAAATCGTTGGCGAGGAATTAAAATTTGATTTCAAAATGGTAACGTGAGAATAATTGGGGTTTACTAAATACGATTGAAAATGAGTTTGAAAAGACAACATTTTAATTTGCTGGCAAAGCAAAAATATATCATTATTTACGGTAATTATTTCACGTATTATAAATGCCGTAAAGCTTGGAGTGTAAGAGAATACTACGAAATTCGAGTTGTATAAAGTCCCGCATTTTTTGTAATACTTGTAACATATACACCTACTTAGTTCATTTGATGGCAAAAGTTTTTCTAATTCTACATAATAAGGAGTGCTATACGTGCTATTTTCAAAATTTAAAACAAAGTCTGAAAATGTGATACAGAATTTTATGGCTAAAGATAGTTGAATATTTTTCCTAGACGTAGTATTTTTTGTATAAGATTTTAGTTCCCTGTGCTTCGATTAAAAATTAAAAGTCCACAAATATTTGAACGGCCCTGAATGTTCCATAATCCTACAGTAATGAACCAAAAAATTATGTTTCGGCGTATTCTTTATTATGGTATTCAATGTAACTATTAAGATTTATCAAGTCTAAGCTAGAAAATTCATTAACAACTAAAATATCTAACATTTGAAATAGGTTAACTACAAACTTCCATACCATATTGTCCTCTGGGACTAAATCTCCTACGATACATGTAAAGAAGTGAATAAATGTATACATTCCCCGACCAGATATTTTTAAACTAAAGTTTTTTAAATGCTGCAACAGAATTTTAGGTTTCAGTTTCACCATAATCAAAAGTTTGTTTACGACTATTTAACAACTCTAAATCAAAAAAATTTTCGTTAATCAATGCGAGACTAATATGACAAATATCGTACTTTAACACTCCTTCAAATAAATCGTGTAGTAAATCTGCGTACAAATTTTGGGTAACATGATAAGTATTAATAGAGTTAAAAATTGATATTTCTCTAATTCCAGTAGTTCCTGGTTCATTTAATTGGGCATCAAGATCATAATTAATTGTATTTCTTAGTTTTGTGAAATCTTCTTCAAATACTACTTTGGCTTCTTTGTTATCAATTTTGCAAGTTCTACAATAAAATTTGGCTGAAAATGAACGTGAAAATCCTAATATTTTATTGAGAGGCAAATTGTCTCCAACGATCAGCTCCAAACTGAAATAAATTATTTTCTTTTCCGACTTCACGTTAACCTCAATGCCATTCTATTCCAAATCATTTAAAATTTCAATTAATTTAAAAAACAGTTGTCGTTACCAAAATTTTACACGTCAGTCGTTTTAAACAATGCAGCAATAAAAATATTCTGAAGTTTGAATTGCAATCAATTAGGAGCAGTTGGAAATGCAAAATATACTCCCAAAAGGCTAGAAGAATACAATCCCAACGGATTGTTAATTTCAAAATCATCGAAATATAAAAAATTTGGAAATACAAATTTATTGCTATATTGCTTGATTTTCTCTTGCCAAAGTTTGCCATTGTAAAAATTCGTATAAGATTCGGTCTCTTTTAAAGCATATATATTATTATTAAATAAATCATAAACGCCGTCAATTTCGAAAAATTTTTGTAACTGAAATTTTCCCTTGTCTAAATTTAACGAAGTTATTGAATTGTCTATACTAATAACTTTGGGACTTCCGTTCAAACCAACTTCGGTTAATTTTTTGATAAATTTGTATTCGGATTCAAAACCCTCGAAAGGATTGTCACAAAATGACAAAATTTGACATAGGCTATTCTCAGTAAACTCCAAGCTATTCGAATTTAACCCTTGTATAACATTTTGTAATTCGTTTTTTAATGTGTGTGTGATATGACATACCACATTTTTTTGGATTTTCAAGGATTCTTTTCGTGAGAAACTTTTATTTGCATAGTGTTTTAGAGAGAACTTAAACGAATGTTTTTGTAACTTAAAGTTGTCAATGTTTGAACAGTTTGATAAATCATTTGAAATATTTAAATCATATGACGAATGGGAGCAACTAGGCAACTCATCCAATTCGATTTGGGGAATTGGTAGGGCATTTAAATAATCAGAAGGATTATTTAAACTGCTATTAGAACTATCAGAATGAAGTCTCATATATTCGCTTCGCCTATGCTTGGAAATGGATTTAAAGCTAGGAAATTTCTGACTGCACGAAGGGAAGCCACATTCGTAAGTATCGTTAGGTAATGCATGGTGTAAATATTTCAAATGACAAAAGAGTTGTGCACAATCATTAAACTTTTGTTTGCATATAAAACAAAAGGTATACATTTTGGTTTACTATACTAATTTATTTTACAAAATTATGAATATCATTCAGAACAATTGACAATACGTTGCTCTTTTCACAGTCTTTCAAATTTATAGAGTAAATATATTCCTGAATAAATAGCCAAACATTTTGAAAATCTTCAGGATATTTTAAATCTAATGTGTGGAACACTGTAAAGGCAATATCTATAGCGTAAGGCAAATTTCTGCCACTCGGTTTCAGAACAACGTGCAATAAATGTATGAGAATTGAGTTTTGTTTATCTGAAAGTAAAATTTTTACTTAAAGATTTGTTTCAAGTTTTGTAAGACGCTGGTTTATGGATTGTTCGAGAACAAATTTAATAGCATGTGAATGGTATTTTTAAGTGTACAGCCATGTACGATTTGCTAAAACTTAAAATTAAAAGGTGTATCCTAGGGCTTCCTACGTCACAAGAAACTGTAATAATTGTGCTAATATAAATTTTTATTATTAGGTTTGGAATAATTTTGGCAAATAAAAATCTGTACGTTGGTTTCGCTTAATAAACTGTGGCAATACCAAATCCTTTCATACATAGTTTAAACCGTTGTATATTTATCATTTACATGTGTAACTTTTGTATATTGAATAGCACTGGCGAGGAATACATAACCGTAGCTTTAGACTAGTCTGTTACCAAACGTCATCGCGCCCTGCGTACAGCTAATATGTTTTATTTACCACGTAACCTATATTAGACCAGCAGTGTTAAATAAAACATATCTTGTTTCCTCGTTTACGCCATATATTCAATGCCCTAATATAAATTACCGAACATTACTGTGAACTATGTAATTGCTAGGATGTCAGTCTATTTTCGGAACCTTCAGCTTTAAAATGGATTGACATTTGTCATGTTTTCCTGATAAAGTACATGCCGCTACAAAACTTTTGGTGGTGAAAAAAATTGTAAAATACGATTCTATCAAAAATCCATTAATTCGACGAATTTAAAAATTTTTAATTGAATAATATTCACACAATTATATCACCTACAGTTTGTTAACGATATGTGTTAACAAATGTCCATACACGAATAGTTAAGGATATATGTATAGAAGTAGATATAAGAAAATTTTGTAAGATTTGCCAAAGGTTATGGGTATTGAAAGCTGTGCTTTCTGTATTCTAGTTGCACAGTTGCAACGTGTGTATTCACGATATCTACAATGTAACTTGGTCATGATTTGTTAAAAACATTACCGCCGTTAGAAGGCCATAGTCATTAGAAAACTTTTGATGGTGAAAAAAGCGTAAAATACGACTCTATCACAAATTCATTAATTCAACGAATTTAACGAATTTTTGATTGAATAATATTCACACAATTATATCAACTAAAGTTTGGTATTGATATGTACCACCAAATGTTCGGGAATATATAATTAAAGATAAATAAATTTATATTAAGCTTGTTTTTTTATTCCCTGCTAAACTAAGTTTTCGACGACTTTGTATGGAGTGCCGCTTAAAATCGCTTAGTTCCCCATACAAAGTCGTCGAAAAATTAGTTTAGCAGGGAATAAAAAAACAGGCTTATTAGGTTTGGAATAAATTAGCCAATTTAAAATCTGTACGTTGGTTTCGCTTGATAAACTGATGCAATGCCAAATCCTTTCATACATAGTTTAAGCCATCGTATATTTATCATTTACATGTGTAACTTTTGGTACATTGCATAGCACTGGCGAGGAATACATAACCGTAGCTTTAGACTAGTCTGTTGCCAAACATCATCGCGCCCTGCGTACAGCTTATATGTTTTATTTACCACGTAACCTATATTAGACCAGCAGTGTTAAATAAAACATATCTTGTTTCCTCGTTTACACCATATATTCACTGCCCTAATATAAATTGCCGAACATTACAGTGAACTATGTTAGGATGTCAGTCTATTTTCGGAACCATCAAGTTTAAAATGATTTAACATATGCCATGTTTTCCTAATAAAGTACATGTCGTTACAAAACTTTTGGTGGTGAAAAAAGTGTAAAATACGACTCTATTAAAAATCCATTAATTCGACGAACTTAAAGAATTCTTAATTGAGTAATATTCACACAATTATATCACATAAATTTTGTTAACGGCGTTTGTAAACAAATATTAACAAGTAAATAACAAAATTCATAGTTACTTCTGCCGCATATTTATCAATTACGATGTATATTTTGGCTCATTGTGCAGTAAATGACGAAGAATACATTATAGGCAATTTTTCAAACCTTGACAAATCGTATATCGGAATGTATGAAATTGTGAAAAAATTGTGTATTCGTAATTTTAGCAAAACCGGAAGGATTAAAACTGACGACGTTATAGTGTTATTTCGATTATTTGCCAGAATCATGGTTTGAGTTTTTAAAATCTTGAATGTATTGTAAACTCTCGGGATCTTTTATATATTTTTCCATGAAACGTATCATATTACGCCGAAAGTCTTCCCATTTTTCAAACAAATTATTTGCTTTTCCTGGGTATGTCTTTAAAAATCGGCAGAAGTCTAAAATGAATATTATTAAAAACGTAGTTTCAAATAATCTGTACAATATTTAACCAGTTTGCATGCAAATGACTTTCGCTTAGATCGTGTTTCTCTTTAATACATTTTTTGCGAATTTCAAAAGTTAATTCCCATTTATTTTGCACTTCGTCGTTTGGTTCAATATTGTATTTCAGCCATGTTTTTGCTTCAGTAAGTTGCGCGTTATTAATATCTGTTTAATTGGGATTAAATCATTATTATTTTAACGAAAGGCTAAATGTATACTTCATTCTCGATATAAAATGGTGAATACCTCCTTCCGAATAAAAGCCATCGGTTTCATTTTCTTGGATTGTTGCTTCTGCGAAATGGGCAGCATTCCAAACACCATGTTTTCTTAACTTGTCAATAGAGTTGTGATATTTACTATAAAGGCAGCCACCTGGTTTTCGCACCTTTTTGTACACATAATATATATCCTAATATGAATATCGAAGATTAAGGAATCTCACATCGTGTTTGTGTATTTCTATTACAATACCTTACTCTCAGTTGGAAAATGTAAAGCAAACGTACAAAGATTTTCTGTTTTAAACCCATTCGATATCGGGCGCCGGTTAGGGTTTCATATCTTATCTTAAGAATTCAATATTTTTTCAGTTACAAAATGTAACCCATTTTTACTAACATAGTAAAATACGTTACAATAATAATGTAACAAATATTGCATACAAATTAGGCAAATGTTTAAATTTTGTGAGAAGTAAATTGCAAAATAAATTTGAAAATGTTAAGCAATTGCAAATTATATAAAACGATGCAACTGTTGTTCGAGAATTCAGATGTTTAATAAACCGGTGATCGGCGGATTTCCAACTAAAAAATCAAGGCTTTAGCCACACCATATTGGTTATACATATGAAGTGGTTTGTTCCTTACCTTGAAACACGTCTAAAACATTTTCCCCGTGCAAACTTTTTAAAAGTTCCAAGAAACTGGGACCTTCTTCAGTACTTGTAATTAATTTATCCGTTAAATACTGGAGACAAAAGAAAATATATTTTGTATCTGAAGAAATTAATTGATGTTTATCAATTGAAATATACATAAATGCTTTTAAGCCGTTGAAAATCAATACACATTGGTTTATACACCAATTAATTCGACCACGTATTAGTATCGAAAAGCCGTCACTTTGTAAAATGTTCTTTATTTTTTTTTTACAAATGCTCAAAATGAGAGCCATGCATGGTGGTGCATTTTACATATCGTCGCCTAATTTTAGCGGTAGTAATATCCAGCGTTAGTTCTTCTTGAATGGTTTGAAAGGCCTTCTTTATTTTGCGTTTAAGTTGATTGCATGAAATTGAACTACTGTTTAAAAAGTTCTTGACTACAATGCAAGAGTGTACGGGACAACCGTCTTGTTGAAAAGTAATTCCGGCTAATGTTGCTAATGGCAAATTATCGAGAGCGTCTCTAAGTTCGTTTTGGAGGAAATCCATGTACAATGTTGCATTTAACCGATCTGGTAAGAAATAGAGGCCTATAACGCATTTTCCGCGTAAACATGTAAACTTTTCTGTACAACGTTAAAATAGACCAAATCGATTGAAATAGTTCTAAAGTCAATTCTAGTTACCTTATTTAGGATGTTATGTGTAATCTAAGATTCATAACATTGATATGTGAAGAGATCCTTAAAAAGGTTGAAAATTAATATTTCTAATGTACGTTTCAGAAAAAGTTCACATCGGTTAAAAAAGATACAAGTTTTGAATTTCTTTATAGGGTTTTACTATTACTAGAAAATTTAGAAATAAAAACTTAAGGACTATGAAACAAGACAAGATCCTTAAAATCGGTGAAAACGAATTGCCGCGAAATATGTTTATGAAACCTTGTCAGAAAATTAAAAAAAATATTCACGTTTGTTGTTGGAAATACGAGGCAGAAATTTCATAAAAAATGTCAAGGACATTGAAACAGGACAAGGTCCATAAAATCGAAGAAAACAAATATCCCCCATACATGTGAAAACTTCTCAGAAAATTAAAAAACGTTTGGAAAATTTTCACCCTTTCATATTCTGATATGTTGTTGCAAATTCTAAGTAGAAATTTTACAAAAAATTTCAATGACATTGAAACAGGTCTAGGTCCTTAAACTAGAAGAAAACCAATATCCGCCGCACATATGAAAACTTTCAGAAAATTAAAAAAACTTTGGAAAATTTTCACACTTTAATATTCTGATATATTGTTGCAACTACCAAGTAAAAATATTATAAAAAATTTCAAGGACATTGAAACAGGTCTAGGTCCTTAAACTCGAAGAAACCCAATATCCGCCATATATATGAAAACTTTCAGAAAATTAAAAAAAGTTTGGACAATTTTCACACTTAAATATTCTGATTTATTGTTGCGAATACCAAGTAGAAATTTTACAAAAAATTTCAAGGACATTGAAACGGGTCTAGGTCCTTAAACTCGAAGAAAACCAATATCCGTCATACATATGAAAACTTTCAGAAAATTAAAAAAAGTTTTTTTTCCCCCAAACTTTATTTAATTTTCTGAGAAATTTTCAAATATATGGAGGATATTGGTTTTCTTCGATTTTAAGGACCAAGTCCTGTTTCAATGTCCCACATTTTTTATAAAATTTTACCTAAGTATTTGCAACAAAATGTGTGGATATTAAAGTGAGAAAATTTTCCAAAATTTTTTCAATTTTCGGAGAGGTTTCATATATATGGCGGGAATGGGATTTCGTGGATTTTACGGACCTAGGCCAATTTATAAAAATTTCTTATCATTAACACTAGAGACATCTATGGAAATAAAGGTGGAAACCTGTTCGATAAACATATCATACAAGTTAATGTATAATGACATATATAGGGCAGGATAATTGCATTTAAAGGACCTTGTGTCCTTTCTATGTCTCCAATGTCTATTTTGAACATTATGACACTATTAATGACCAGTGCAATGAAATTTATATGCTTGGTTTGATTTAAATACAATAAAATTTGAAGGTGGGCCATCTTCACACTACTATATACTACTGTGAAGTTAGCCCACCATCGAAATATGTGGGCTACGATAGTGGGCTAACTTCACGCTAATTATGTGTGGTATTCGGTTCCTTTAGAACTACGTCTTCGGTCAATTTTCTGAAAGTTGACAGAGACAAATTTGGTGATTCTTCAATCCATATCTATATATACGGGTACTTACAGCAACAAATATATGTCAAAATGATCTCCTATTACAGTGACATCTTACAATGAATATTTTCGTTCTCGTAAAGTTTGGTCTTGCTTTACTTTTGATTGGCATGCGTTGGCACTATCAGCTGAGATTAAGTTGTGTTATATTCTTTGTTTTGCTCGGTGGTGTGGATAGTTTGTGAAGCATAGTGGTTTTCTATAAGGGATGAGATAGTTGCTGTGACCAATTTGAATAACACTGTGTACGGTACTCTGTGTAAACATTTATCAATCAAAGTCAAACGGCCTTTCAACAACACGGAGATGAAAAGCTCAAGTCTGAAAGATCTTATTTTAGAAAACAAGATGTTATAATAGATAATAAGTACCATATCATCCCCACCCCAGACATTGGCAATTCCATTATTCTCGCAGTTTTGACATTATTCTTTTAGAACATTTCTTCGTATGACGGGACGAGAGGTCGAGACAATTGCGGGCAAATGGTCGAGCTGCATTTTTTATAATCTAGTCTTGGCTCGACAAGATCAAAATCATCAAATTAAATTCGAAGGTTTGAATTAACATCCTTAAGTTAATCGAAGTCGCGAGTGATAAAAATTACGCTAAGACGAATTTAACACGCATCGTACATTGACTTTCCCATAAATGCAAATTGAAAAGTTGAGCAGTAGGAAATCTTCCTACATGATCCAGAAATTGAATTCTCTACATGGTTCCCCAAAGAACACGAGCGGGTACTGCGTTTTAGTGGTGGTATAGCTTGAGGCATTTACTTAAATTGAAATTATACAAAATTCCAGAATACCATGATCACGCCATATGCTTAGAATACGAATCTTCAATATTTGTGCCGTCAATCTAAATTCCCTTCTCTAACCGATACCTAAACCTATAAACCACATCACATGTCTCCAGAAGTCACAAACTTACGCTGGCTTTTTAAACCTTCCGTCAAGATTTTGCTACAAGGGTTATGTGTGGTCTTTCTCGACATATTTACCTATATGATGCGTATTGACGTCAAATTATTCTGCGTCAATTATCCGAGGGCATTCCAAACATGTTGCCACAGGACAAAATTGCATACCAGTGCATTCAGAACAATCCCAGCCTATGGTCGAGAACAACACGAATAAATCGACCGTACCATTATAGTCTACGTATCAACTTATGAAGTGCTTGAAGATTTCGATCATTACCTACATACATAAGGGTCACGTTTAAGTATATAAAATAGCAGATAGAAGTGAATTTGGCTTGCTATACAAATGTTTAGTGATATTCCTAATAATTTCATCTCTCCATACTGATCAAAAAAATGTACATAAAATCTAAAATAAATCAAACTTTTCAAAATTAAAGAAAAACAAAAGTATGATAAATAAAATCCTTAAATTCCAACCGAATACATGAGTAACATTTTATTTGATTCCTATTACTTCTTTCATATATTTTAAATTGTGCCAATCAAACTGAAATTAAAACACACCTAATATTACTGAGAGGGAATGTAAAACAAGTTAAAACAAAAATAAAAAATTAATCCTAGACAAATTTTTATATATAAAGGGTTTTTCAATAAGAGCGCGACAAAAGTTTTTTTTAAATAAAACAAAACCGGTTTTAGATACCAATGAAATTCTTTATTCCTGAGAAAGTACGTTCGATGCCATTATGTATGGAACCCGATTTCTTTTGCATGGCCACCACGGGCACGCTTGCAGAAGTTCAGATGCTGAACCCAATTTTGGATATTCATACGAAGTTCATCAATCGTCGCTAGCTTGTTGGCATAGACCATAGACTTGACGTAGCCCCACAGAAAATAATCTAACGGCGTCAAATCGCACGACTGAGGCCGCCAAACGACTGGGCCATTTCGTGAGATAACACGTTCACCAAACTTGGTTTCCAATAAATTGATGGTGGCATTCGCTGTGTGGCTTGTGGCGCCGTCCTGTTGGAACCACTTGTCCTCCAAGTCAATATTTTCCAATTGGGGCCAAAAATATTCGGTTATCATTGAACGGTAGCGATTCGCATTCACAGAAATGTGCAGGTCTTGATCGTCATGGAGGAAGTATGGCACAATGACGCCGGCGGCCCATAAACCGCACCAAACCGTAATTTTTTCGGGATGCAATGATGACTCATGGATTACGTGTGAATTGCTGTCTGAATAATAACGCATATTTTGCTTATTGACGAAGCCATTCAGACAGAAATGAGCCTCATCGCTGATTGTTGAGGCCTCTTAAAGTTGAGGCCACTGACTCCAAATTTCAGTAGTAAATTTTAGTAACTTCGACTCGTTGTTGGCTCGTATATATGGCAAACCTTACTGAAGAGAAATGTCAAAAGAGCGGGAAAAAATATGGCGCCGTTTGCTGTTTCTATCGATTTACTTTTGTAGCGTCTCTGTTGAAAACCCCGTTATAATTTCGTTCTTTAATCCCATGATAGAAATGTGTTAAAAGAGTCAGTATCATAGCATGGAATTTTCTTTAATGTAAATATTTACTCATAACAGCAGCCAGAATCCGGTTAGTTTGGAGGCCTTCATCATGGGCGAAGATTGTTGGTAAGTTTAAGACAAAAAAAACAACATTTCTAATAACCAAAACAAACCCTGAAATAAGAGAACAACAATTTCATGCTTTCAAAAAGTCTTGAGCGTAAAATATATCATTGGAGAGTTAGTGTGTGATCATCCCCATTAGTCTTCGAAGCGTTGTTGTGCTTCTATACCTTTGTATGGTATTCTGTTTAATTCCATTCTCACACATGTGGTCTCTTTCGTAACTCTCCGGTAACCAATCTTAAGTTGTATTATCTTCAATATTTTTTTAATTAACCGCCAACTTCAAACAATCCTTTGAAGTTGCCACACGATTACGCTTATGGTCAATTGAGAGCAAACGTGGCACCCATCTTGCAGAGTGCTTTCTCAAACCCAACTGATCATTTAAAATCGAAACCACACTGCCATATGAACTACCTATGGCATCCACAATCTCACGCACTTTTACTCTTCGATTGGCCAACACCATGTCGTGGATATTTTCGACATTTTCGGGTGTATTGACCTCAATTGGTCGTCCAGAACGTTCAGCGTCAGTTGTACTTGTGCAACCACAACGAAAGTCAGTAAACCACTTTTTACCATTGAAATCGATGGTGCATGGTCCTCATAGTATTTATAAAGGCTTTCCTTGGTTTGACCGATGGTTTTTTTTCGCAAAAAATAATGTTTAATGAGCACTCGAAATTCACTTTTTCCCATTTTTAAAAAAGTTCACGAGGTTCTATGTTTTGATCAGCTGATAAACGCAAAGTAAATAACTGGTGGTACTTGATGGGAGCAGAGTTGCATTTCATATAACTACGAGCGAAGTTCGATCAGTCACGGACTTATTGATCCGCCCTCGTATATTGTTTAAGTTAATATTTAGTGAATAAGAGTTTATGGACAAATATCCTACATTGAATAAATTCCATTGTATTTGGTGATGAATTGCTAAGTTCTTATAATACGTTCCTTATAAGAGGGATGAACACTAAAGTTTGGAGTGATGGTGAGTAGGTGTCGTATAATATATTTTTTCGTTATCAGGGTAAAGGCGGGCGATGGTATCGAGATGACCATTTTCAGTGTCACCTGAGAGTGGGCTATATTTTTTGTAGGCAATCGAGTAGTGCCAGTAAATTTCAAATTCAAATAACTTTAACCTGTTTTTATTTTTGTGTAAATAAACAGGGAATCTTTTACTAATAGAAAGGGAGGCTTTTAGTTCGTGTCCATTACAAATTGTTGTCTACACCTGCTCCACATGCCTTCCGAGTCTGGGAACTGTCAATTCAGAACCACAAGGAATTGCCGAAGTGGAAGGAAATGGATTCATTTCTGACTGCACATTTTCACACATTAAAAGCAGTGGCTGGTATTAGAACCAATACAGTTCCCTCCAATTTAAATGTAAAGCCTAATAGTACAAAGGTGTCAGATAAACGAACAACAAGGAAAGTAACCGCTTACCATACAAAGTTTCCGACTAGTGGTAAACACTGTTATCTCTGCGAGGACTCACATCCCCGCCGATTATGTCCAGATTTTCTCAAAATGTCAGTGGAGGAACACTCGACCTCTAATTTCACTGGTCATGGAACTGGGAATACACCCGTTGACACCACAGATAAAATTTCACGCCACTTTTTGCCAAATTTTTCGAGCTCCAAACTGTGCTGAACCACAAAATGTTAGCACGAAATTTAGGCGCCTTTTCCAAATACACATTACTCAGCTTGTTGCTCCTTTTTCGGTGGAAGGACCAAATGGTTACCTGAAGGTTCAGCTGGTGCACTGTTGCGGCAACTGGAGTCCATCGGTATTGCTGCGATTGCTGGGGCGGCTGCATCCCTGTGGCCGACTCCTGTCGCACGCACTAGTTGTTGCTGTGGGTGTTTGGTGGTGGCCCTTAGGAACGACTTACACTTCTACACAAAGTACACCACGGGGTTAGTTTTTTATAATATAAAAATAACTTTATTAAACTATATTTGCCGGCTCGTGTGTTGATGCTTTCGTTGTTAATATTTTAATATAAAAAAACAAGAAGTATACGAGTCGCCGATGCTACTCGATCAAAGTTGACGGCGTCATCTCGTCCGGTGGCAAGGAACACCATTAAGGCTGTTCATGATAACAGTTTTTAATTTTGTATTTAATTTGTTTATTTATTTTATGCTGTGTGTAAAAACCCTCCAAACAATTATTGTGTTTTCTTTTGTAAATTACATCGACACGTTCCCGGCAGAATGTATTAAGCGACAAAAATGAAAATTGTTCAGGAAACGAAAAAAATCTTCCTGTCAAGTAGCTGATTTCTTTATTTTGTCGGTTATTACCATTTCATTTCTTTAATAACTTATGACGTGGTTCTCTGTATATCGAAATGTGGTGCTTGGCAGACATTTTGAGAATATGGAAAAAAATAATTGTTGCCAAATATGTCGCTTAATACATTCTGCCGGGAACGTGTCGACATTTTAATTTTCACAGAGAATATCAAAACGATTCAATTCTTAAAAGAAATTGCTGTAAAATTTAAAAAATGCATACAACTAAAAGTTTTTAAAATTTTGGTGTAAAATTAAAATTAATTAGTTTTTTTTTGAAAGATAAGATTTTGGAGCAAAATAAGAATAAATAACTCGGTGGAATCAGCAGTAAAAAACCAGTTCCACCAGTTGTTCTAAAATGCAAATTTTCAGAAAACTGGCGGTCGGTAGATGTCCAGAAAACCGGTGGATCGGTTTTGGTTTTGAATACTCTAGTCATACGCTTATTGTTTATTGTGATTGTTTTGCAGTGGGTAAGAGGAATAACTGACTTGCTGGTCCCAAAGATAAAAATAACAATAGAAGAGAACATAAAGAAATACACTTAAGACTTCACATTGCAAAAGTACTCTAAAATTAAACTGTCAGACTGAAAGTATGTATGCGTATGCTGGCTGATATTATTTGAATCCAATTGTTCAAACAGATAAGTATATAATCGCCATTTATACACTTGTATGTACAAATAGCTTATCGTTCAATACTTACCCCAGAATATCTCCATTTATGGCGTTCACACATTCCGACATTGTCTATTTGTTGCTGCTTTTTGTGTTGGGAGGGAATACTTGTCTAAATTAAGTCCAAATACATAATAGTAAAAAAAATATTTGAAGTACAAGAGCAAACGCAGAACTATAAATACCATAGAACTTTCGTTCTACACAATGTTGTAGAATAACACACTGAGAGAAGCGTTCTGGTGCCAATATTTTTGTTATCAAAGACCCACAAATGTTCAATCATTCAATGAAACACATTTGTTTTAAATGCACATAAAGGTTCGTTAAACTATCATCATCATTGAGGTAATTAAAAATTTTGCTGGAATTAGGTGCACTGTTCATTCGCAAATGCAAACCTATTATAATTTAATTTCTCAGTGTTATACATTTGATTCACAAATGCATGATATTGACATACGGTTTATTCATAGACATTTCTGTGGGGCAGACACTCATGATACACATTTTCAAATATAAGTACAAGTATGTACACCATTAGAGTAAGAACAATTTGAGCGTAAATCTGTTGAAAATGTATTGATATCTTTTATAGCTGCAATAAATCTACCAAGTGTCAAATAGTTTTGCGGCGTGTAAATTCCCCAAATGAAATGCGAATTGATTTACGAAAATAGAAATACCATGGCAGCGATGACATATTGGCATTGTAGCAAGCAAAGTGTTCACATACTCGTGTTACAGAAAATCGGGTATCGCATTATTTAGAAAAATAACTTCGTTCAAAACCCGGTTTTTGAACACACGACCAGAAAGATAATCGGGGTTGTGGAGACATTTTAGACACAATATATGAATTCTATTGTAAAATATAACATAATATAGTTTGTTTCATTTCATGCGACTTTATTCATTCACACATAGGGAAGCGGTTATGTATCATTTTATACGGGAAAAAGTGTAACGCGTAAAAAGAGTTATATGCACGCAGGAACCATGTACACGTTTGAAAGCATTGTGTTTTTTGTGAATTGAAGATCTGCTGCTTTTTGTGTCTGTATTATTATATGCCACGTTTTCTCTTTCAGCAGCTTTTAACAAACAAATCCACATTTGGGTCACAAATACACGCATATATTCTGACCTATTAATCGTTGTGTCCCAAATATGTTATATTGAATAGCAAAAAGCAAAATGTGTTTGGACACAAGTATACATACTACATACTTATATATTTGCGACGAGCTACAAACACGTTATATTTCTATCTAAATTTAAGCGTGTAAGTATCGCATATAAGTATCGTTGGACGAAAGAAGTGTCGGGACTTGATAAGACGATTGGTCCCCATTTATCTGGCTTGTTGGTCAATACTATAACAGCCATAGATCCAATAAAGTGTTGGTAGTGATTTGAAACGGACACCCTCCTATATTTCCTAACACGCTAGTTTTTTAATTGAAAAAGGTGGTATTACCACTCTCCTCTTGGTTCCACGCGCACTCAAAAAACTACATTTGGGTTCAAAATGCACTGAAATTGTGTTCACAATATGCAGTAAATATGAGTTAATATTTACTTAAAACTAGGAATTTTAGCTTAAATTCCGTAAATTTTACTTGGTCGGAGTACACTTAAAAATTGTCTGAACTCATAACATAGTGAAGGAAAAAATAATAAACAGTAATAATAAAGGGAAAAAGTAAAATATAATTTTTTTCACCGCGAATTCCAAACCCGTTTGATAGTCAGAAAACTCCCAATTCGGAAAAAAAATTTCAATTATTGCTTTCAACGACACGTAGAGAATTACCCATTACACAAAAAAATTCCCAACACTTGTACTTCATCTATTATTCTTCTTTATCTATGTTCATAATACGAATGTAAACTTTCTTAATTAGATTTTGTAAAAGTGAGTAATATTTAACTAAAGTAAGTATTTAGGTAAATTTTACTGCACTTTATAAGTACTAAGGACTTCATAGACTTTTGTTTACAAACTATTAAATAAGAATTATATGGAAGAAAACATGTTTAGTTCGCATTAACTGAAAGTAATTTCCAATCTCAAAATTTATATTACTTCTGTCGCGGAGTTTAGTACGTATGTTGGATAGCGTCTAAGAGAATTATATTACTTTGAAGTTAAAATATACTAAAAATATGAAAGGCTGAACTTGACAATTTTGTTCTTAGTTTAAGGCAAAAAAAATATTGAAGTGGGAAATTAAATAGCTACCATCCACCATAATGATTAATTTCACACATATGTTTATAATATTTTTATTAAAATTTACTTTTTCATAGAAAAAGTACTTTTTAATAGTTATTGATCTTGAACCGAACAATTATTAAAAACATAACAACTAAAAGATCGAACAATATAAACGAATATAAATTTGAAGACGGTACACTCTAGACGCCAATCTCATGGCAGTCGTTGTTTCTTTTTTGAAACAACAACATCTATGCAATGGCTTTCGATGAAAGCATGCATAGGAAAGAAATGTGAATATTGATGGCTATGGCAAAGTATTGTTGTGGATGTTTTCGCACAAGTAGGAGTTTAGACAATTCTCGCTTACTTGAGATTTGTTTATCCCTATAATGTGCGATGATATACTTAAATACTTGTGGAAAAGGGAGCTGATGATATGCCTTGGTGGGCATTGAAATAGCTATACTCCCAGCCATCCACCATAATGATCAATTTCACACATATCTTTTTAATATTTCTATTAAAATATAAATTTTCATAGAAAAAATACTTTTTAATAGTTACTGATCTTGAACAGAACAATTATTAAAAACAGAAAAAAGTTTCTTATATTTAAGACCAAACTTTCTTACATTAAGTTGAAATAATTTTCCTAATTGAATAAACTGTTCCCAAAACCGATGTTGCCTCTACACTCAAAAACTACATACTTTATAGTCGATGTATTATTGTTTTGTCGTAAACGCCAATTACTTGAAACGTAGAAACCAATATTCACAACTTTACCACTATTACCTGGCGTTTACACGGGACAGTTTTGCTCCGACAGTAGAAATACATTCACACAAAACATCGCAAACGACTTTACAAATTGGGAAATATATTTGTATTTGAACCTTTTTATAATTTTTATTGAAATATTGTTTGGCAATACAAACATATAAACATGAATACATGTCTAATTTTGCAGAGTACATCAGTTCCATTGTAATTCGGAGAAGTAAGACAAAACACAATGGCAAAATAGCGAAGAAACAAAAAATCACAGCACGAAATTTAACGAAACGACACTGTCGGCGGTTGCTTAAAACTGTACTGTCTTTATAACTGGCTGCAAGCGTACGGCACACAAACAATTTTTCTCTTTGTGACAACTAATACATATTCCCAACTATCTTGTCTCAAACTGTCCCAGGTAAACGCACCGTTACCAACTAGCAATATTTAGGGAAATACAAACACATTGCAGTAAGCATCACAGTAACGGTAAGATATATCAAAAATCTTACAACAAATTCGGAAAGAGAACGCACAAAAACCTGTACACACAATATCAACTCGAAAAAAAAACAAAAATTTCGTATACGAGAAAACAATAATATCGATATCATAAATTTGAGTTCCAAATGAACTTAAAATTAGTTCGCAATATGCACTCAATTCAAGTTTATTTTTACATTAAATATGGCAATTTCACATAATTAGGTCTATGTTCCTTGGATTAGGACAGTAAATTAATTTCCTAATTAAAGAAAAATATCCTACATTTTAGTCAAAACATAATTGAGTTTCCTATATTTCAGTTAAAACTTACTTATATTAAGTTCAAAATTTTTCTTTATTCTATAAAACGTTCCTAAACAACAATCTTGCGTGTACTGTCAAAAATATCATATCCTAAATTTGAGTTAAAATTGAACTTAAGAAGTACAGAATGTGTACTCAATTCATCTTAATTATTAATTAAAATTAGGAACTTTAATTTGAATTGAGTAGATGTTACTTGAACAACAGATGTTATATGTTACTCTGCAACAGCTGATGCATTTCCGAACAAAAAACTGTTAAATGCATGTATGTATTTGATTTTTCATGACGTATGAAATCAACCAAACTTAATTTCTTTTGGTATAGTATGACTATAGTGGAAATAAAATGTTTTCCCATTATTTGTGGAACACGATTTGGTTCATGTGTAACCTGATCCACTAGTTGTGACCAAAAGCGAAATTTTTTGATTTTAAGTTCTCAACATATAGTTAGAATACATGTGTTTAGTAAAAAGAGGACAAAATATATATAATTATGACTTACATAAACATATGTATTTTGAACATACAAACTATACAACTGAAAAAAATCCCAAAAATTTGAGCCTACGTTCGTAATAAAAAATCGCCCCAAAGTATGAAAGAAATTCCCAAAGATAAATGAATCAAGGCCCCAGTGAGTTTGGGGTCTATTTTAATTTTCAGGTTTTCTATGTAAACTCATACTGAAATAAGAGCCAATTTAACAAATGACGATATGCGGAAAAAAATTAAGCAAAACCCCCCAAATGTTTTGTTGTTGTCCCCTACGTTTGGGGTGTAACTTTTTAAACTTCAATTGAGTTAGAAAAATTTTGCCGCCACACAAATTTTAAAATTTCCTCAGTCTTAGTTAACTTTAACTTAAAATTAGTTAAAATTTTTTTTGAGTGAATAAGGAATTGTGTGGGCAGCTGCTCAATAACTTCCGTAAAACACAGCCGATCTTACTGAATGCCATCTGTAGCACTAGCTTACAAACGGATAAAACATTTACGTGAGGTGAATAAATTTAATTTTTGAGTATTACGGCATACTGTAGTAAAATTTGAAAAAATTAATTTTATATACATAAGATTTTTTTAATATATTGTTTAAAATTTGACTTTCGTCGATTGTAGTTTCACCATTTTTACTATATTTTGAGATAGGTATACCCAATCAAGTCCACTTTTTTCTTAGCTTCATGACAGCTATATGGACTAAGAAATGTTCTGAACGTAGATTTTAAAACTTTTTTTGGTTGGAAAATGTTTTATGTTTTGGTGCGGTGGTTACTTATGGGGTGGTTACTTATGTTTGAATCCTAGAAGGGTAATCCTTGTCGATACGACGAGCACTCAGAAAGCTCTAAATACGTATGCCTTGTGTTTTCTTTTTTGATAAAGTATAGTATTGATTTAAAGTAGTGTGCCGGACTTGTACGCTACAGTTTTCGTTAACAATTTCGAAGTAAAATATGGCTTTGCCGATTCGACGAAGATTAACTTTACTGTATGTAAAATATGTTTACCATTCTACGGTTAAAAAAATTGATAATTAATATGTATGTCAGACACGAAATTTGATAAACGGTCAAATAAGTGTTTGTATTTATACTCACTAATAATCTCTCTACGTAAAAATGGTTCCGAATATATCAATCCTAAGCCGTCCATCCTTCATACTTGTAACGACCCTTAAATCTGGGGTATTTTCAGTTTATTTCTTTGAGAGGATAAACTTTATTTCAACGTATCAATCGTCGGTGGTGCAATGGTTAGTGTGCGCGGCTCTTGTACATGAGATCCTGAGTTCGAACCCTGCTCTGACCACCTTCAAATTTTCTTTCGGCGGCGGCCACCTCGCATAGTGACGGCGACACTATCGAGTATCTAGCCATGAATAAGCTTCTCAAATTACCGTTCGGAATCGGTGTAAAACTGTAGGTCCCAATCAGAGAGTGAAAACTTGAAAGCGCACAGCTCAGTGATTGTGAGAAGTTCTCCCCAGTCCCTTCATGGGATGTAATGGGAAACCATTTATTTATTTATCAATCTTTAATGATAGCAATAATATTACAGTAAATGCCCTAGCGTGAAGCGACAAAATGGCGGTCGGTTTTTGAAGACGTTGGCGGCTGGCAGATGATGACTAATCGGGCAGGGTATCAGCGGTGGTGGAGATCGTTGACTGAAACGGCGCTGACGCGTGGGCAAGTGACTTACCGTCTGTGACAATGACGCGTCGTCGATGAGTCGTTGTGGTTGTCGTGGTCGCTGGTTAGTGTCCAAAGGCGGGAATGCCCATTAGAGGCCGCTAGGGAAACTTTTGTACAATGGACATTAGCATACATGTAGGGAGGCTCTGCCTATACTACGGTAGGAAACATCTGGTTGAAAGCGGGGAGTACTGTAGGGACCAAGGTCAAGACCCCACAGGCAGAGAATCTTTGGCTGGAACAAGGGGAAACATGATGCAACCTGGGAAGAGGTGGGTAACAAGTTCAACACCCCACACGCAGGGAATCTTTGGCTTGAACCAGGGGAACAAAAGACAACACGAGAACTTGCAGGTACCAAGTTCTAGACCCCATATGCAGGGAATCTCTGGCTTGCAGCACTCACTGGAACAGGCGGGTACCAAGTTCTAGACCCCACAAACGGAATCTCTGCCTTGCCCAATGATAACAAAAGACAACACTGGAACAGGCGGGTACCAAGTTCAAAACCCGACAGCCTGGGAATCTCTGGCTTGAACCAGCGGAACAGCTAGTCAGTGGGATGGAGACTAGCTAGAAATTACTACACTGTGTATGTTTGAACTATGGTGTCTAATTCACTACTACGGCTATATTGACTCTTCGCCGTCTGCAGACCGAATCGCCTAGAGCACTAAGTTGATCCGCCTTTTTTACACTCCGCGTTGGTAGCTGATGTTAGTCGGCACAGCTGTGATTGTTAAGTTTATTATCTGCTGATGATCAAGTGTCGAAAACTTCGTGTGTTTTGCCCTCCAGATGGCGTTGTTCACTGACGTTGCCATTGAATTCAACAGATGGCGCGCTTAGTTAGTCAAAAAAATCAAAAAGTATTGTCTCAAAATGAGAAGAAAGTTATAGTCATCGATAGATATCAACGCAACACAAATAAATTTTAAATATGGAACTGATTTCATTTGACTCTCCTATACTGCACCAGATAGCGCTAAAGTCAGTGAAATTTAAGCAACAATTAATTAATTAAAAACTGAATTGTATTGCTTCAAGGAAATAATTCCCACTTTTTAAAGAAAGAGCTTGAAATTTCGACTTTTGTGTTATTCAGTATATTCAGAACAGAAAAAAATTTTCTGTTGAATATCTTAACTAGAATTATTTTTAATCGCTCACAAAAAAATATATTTTTTATAAAAAATTTAAAAAATTACAAGTTTGATGGAATTTTAAAAAATCTAATTTTTTTTTATTTAGTTTATAGTTTTGTTAAAAGGTCCAAAATAATTAAAGCCTATTTTTGCCACAACTTAAAAAAAATTGTTTTAAAACAGTTCTAAATTCACATTTCACATCTATAGAGTGACAGTGTTAAAGTAAAAAACCCACCCATATGAAATTACATAAACATCTTAAATTAGATTAAAAAATAGTGGGGAGTTAGTAAATAAAAGTTGAATAGTGCACCAAACCTAAGCCAGAGGGCGCAAAAAATTACAAAGTTTTAGGTAATACAAAATAAACAGGCACAACTCTCTTACATTTTTTAACTTTATAAACAAACAAAAATCGGTAAAAAATTAAAATATTTGTTTATGAAATCTGTGGTCACAAACAATAACAGCCTAAGTCGATTCTACAATTTTTCAGGGAGAGCAGTTTAAAGTTTAATATCTTTACTGGAAATCAGGAGTCGGAGTTTTTGTGATAAGTTTGTTACAGATAACAAGGAAACGAATTCTTTTACTTACTTCTTAACAAAAAAAGAGTTGCTTGTTTGAGTACGGTGACTTCTCAAAATTTTGATTTAAATTTTGTCCTAACTCAAGTTAGGCTGTTATTGTTTGTGACCACAGAAATATAGACTAATGATTCTTTTGTAATTGCAAAAAGATTTTATGTCTATTTAGTTTTATTACAAAATATGTCAGTCATGTTGAGGTTCGAGCCACGTTTCTAAGTTTTGTGGATTCATCAACTCCCCAGCGCCTTAACGATCTCAACTCCTGACAGGTCGCTCAAATCGTCGGTTATTTGAAGTTTTAGTTGTAGCATGAATGATTGTTAATTATTACATTGTTTTCTTTCCTAATTACACGCAATATTTGCTGAAGCTTCGAAAGAGATTATATTTATAGAACATAACATGTTATTATATATTTGTTATTGTTTTAAAATAAATATTAATATTTAAGTGATGCTTAAAGTTTTGCGTAACGTAGGTACTCTATATATAAAAAAATTGAGTTAGTTGAAAGTCAAAAAGCTCACGGTTCCATCCCAGTTAAGAATGAAAACAACTGTATTAAAAATATAAAAAAATTGTGTATTTAAACTGAAATGATGTCAATTCTATCTATTAAAAAATTAAGATACTATTGATTGTTGGGTAACAGTATCTTCAACAAATAAATATCGACGACATTTAAATATGTTAAACAAAAAATAGGCAGTTCAAATTTTAACAAGGAAAAATTAATGAAAATTAGTGAAGTTTTGAAAGAAAGCACATGCAATTGAAACTATTTTTCAAATAAGCATTCTAAATGGTTTGGATATACATTTTTGGACCCGGATGATTTTCTTTTATTTTTCTATTTTACTTTCACATTTACATTAAAAAAGATAAATGAGCAAAATTTAAACAAACAGCCCAGCACAAGCCATAAAAACGTAGGTGGCGGGAATCTTACAGCAAACAAAATAGATGTAGACACATCAATGAATTCAGTATCGGGAGGAATTGACATAGAATTTGCAGCCACAGGAACTACAAAAAAGCGAGGCAGACCAACCAAATCAAAATATTTGATCCGACTATAAGGAAAAGTAGAAATCGCAGAGATGCAGATTTAATTGAAAAATATTCGCTTGCGGAGCTAGAATTGACTGTAAGCAAATTGAAACGAAACTCAAATTCTGTTTCCGTCACCAAGAACAGTAATCAAAAGTGCTTGCCAATAGCAAAAGCTTTTGCGCTTTATGCAGATTTAGATCTTTCGGAAAGAAAATACATACATAGTTCTGCGTCATCTGTAAGAGTAACTCAAAATTTCAGATGAAGTGGATTTCAAAACTTTAATGCGTAGAACAGCAGAAAGTTCTTGTGAACTTTGTGACGTGCAAGATAAAACATTTCCTTGGGGTATGGATGGAGGCCACACGGACGAATTCTTGTATTTTATTGCATTTGTGCCACTCAGTTAACTACCCATGTGTTTAATAATTAAATTTGTATAATTTGTTACATTCATGTTTCCTTTACAGACTGGTAAACTGAACTTCAAAGGAAGATTTTTGGGTTAAAAAGACTCCAGGTCCTTTGTTGTTCTGTAGGGCTATTCAAGGAGAAAAGGAGAATCCAGTCCTTGTTCGGAAGGTTTACCGTGAAATTGGGGAAGGATTGACAATTTAGAGGGTGATGTTTCAGAAAGGAAAGGTGAAATTGTGGAGGTAACATACGACTTGAATTGTACAATGATTGACGGTGCAGTGGAAAGTGTGTTAACTGACACAAATGCGTATGAATAATTTATATTGATCAAAAATTCCAAATCCCGATAACTACAAATACGGGGTTTTCATCCTTTCGCTGCTGGATAATTTTTTTGAGTATTTGATACATGTTGCTTATCGGCTAGTCGGTAAAGAAAACTGACATCAGTTTATGAGAAATAAAAAAAAATCAGGGCTAATAATTGACCAAGTAAAACATGGATTCGGAAACACTCTCGAATATTTTTTCCCAACAGTGACGTTGCGGCGGAAATTACAGGCAATGATAAGGGACTTATTGATAACTTTGGCGTTATACTAAGAGCGTTATCTTGCGGATCACCAGTTAATTTATGTAGCTTCATTGACCTGCTAATATTCCCTCGAAATACGTATTTAATACATTATGGGTGGCTTATATGCCAATGACTGTCCATAACATTTTTGTTCATGGATCTGATATTATTGAGTTCTTCAATTTACCAATAGGTCTGCATCGAAATCAAAGACTTCTTTATTATAAATTTATTTGTATTAATCGTTTTGCCCAGGATGTATGTCAGAAGAAGCATTAGAAGCGAACCATAAAACCGTTAGAAGACTGCTCTTATCTCATACGAGAAAAACTGACACAAACAGAGATTTGATGACCAATATGTTATTGCATTCAGACCCCGTATTATCATCAAAGAGGAACATAAAAAAACATAAATTTGATTTGGCGGGTATTGCAAAATATATACACAGGGAAAATGCTGATTTTGATTACAGTTTTGAAGATAATTGATGGATGTATATGTTCTGAATTTCTGTTATCTAAGATTTTCATAAATGTCCCATTGAGACCCACGAGGTACTATAAACTCATTCACATCGAGTTTCAGCGTTCGAATTATGCGTCCTTTGATCCAATTAGGAGAATGTGTCGTGACTTTAATGAGCTATAGAAGTTTAATGATTTCACTGGTAGTTGGGAAACTACAAAGTCTAGGATAATTCATAATTTCAACCGATTGCATTAGTGCTATATATTCCTTTACATATGTAAATTTACTTTATCCTACTATCTGGTCTGATTTATAATTTGGTTTTGTTCGTAATTATTAGTGGTCTTCATGAAAGCTCGAAAGAACCTCGTAAACTCGAAAATATCGTAAACTTGCACAGCAAACGTCAAAACAAACAAATTTCCCATACAAAGCGACTTCCTCAAAAGTGGAAAGTTTTCGAGGCAAATTTGCTGCGCAAACGTGGGATGGAGAAACGTGTAAACTTTTGACATTTCGTTGTCATCTGACTAGGATGGATAAATAAGGTGATAACACTAGAACAGTAGAAAAAGTACACATACATAATACATGCAATTGCTACTGCTACCACCTTATGTATCCATCTTGGTCAGCTGATATGGATTTGAGCACAACTACGCTGAGCAACTTTACCCGGTGCCTCATGCAACGGTGCGAGGGAAACTTGCGCTGAGCAAAAGTTCTCGGCTTTAACGTCTGCATGAATGCCGCTAATATACATTATGAAGTCTTTGCTATATTATTAATATCTTGTGATTTACTTTTACACTTATTTATGTTAGTGTAATACCAACTGGTGAAGAATTTTTGTATTTGGTTGCAACGTGTAAAATTATGATCCTTGCTCTCCCCTTGTAGACCGGTCTATAATGTGTACGCTGTCCTCACGTTACGGGGACGTGGCCCTCTCGGTCGGTAGGGGCGGGTAAGAGTGGCGCCGATGGGTTCGCTCGATTTAAAAAAAAGTAAATATTTGAACAGGACGAGTTAAGTCCTTCGTTGATCGAAAAATGGTTTTGGGATGACTCTTGTAGTGATGATGCTTAATTTTAATCAACAGAAATATCAATATCATAAAACCAATATTTTTTGTTACTACTGCATTTGATTGATAGATAATACGGGGTCGTACGTGTTCACTTTAATAGATTGCCTTACCCGTACCAATCCATGTTAACACATCAAAATGTGAATCAATGAAATTGCGATTTGACGGATCCGCTACGAACCCGTTACGTGTCCATAAAAATCGCAGATTAATATCTGAGTTGATATAATACAAAAACTTAAAAAAAATAAAAACTTCAATGGATTATAGGCACTTGGGTATCCCCTGATCAAAGATCGAAGAACCGTATTGATCACGTGGTAATTGATGGAAGGCACTCATCCAGTGTAATGGATGTTATCTCCTCTGATCACTACCTGGTAGCAGCAAAGGTTAGCACAAGGTTAAGTAGAGCTAAAATCGTACGAAACCAGTCGCAGAGGAAGCTGGACATCGGAAAGCTGGAATTGGCAGAGCTAGCCACAACCCACTCAAGGAAGCTCTCGCAACTTTTTACACAGAACCCACCCCACCACAGAACACAGTGGAAACCCATTTCCGACTCTATAAAAACTGCCGCAACAACCGTACTCGGTTTCGAAAAACCGCTTCGTAATAAACCATGGTACGATGAACAGTGTCGCATTGAAAATGATGAAAAGAACGCTGCACGTATGGCAATGCTTCAGTCAATTGCAACCCGAGCTGCAACTAAGCGGCATAGGGAGAAAAGAAAGGAGGTAAAATGTCTCTTTAGGCGTAAGTAACGGCAGTGGAGGAAGCGCGAGAGTTAGCAAATTGAGACATACAGAAGGAAGAACGAAGCCCAAAAATTCTGCCAAAAAGTCAAAAACGGAACTAATGCACATGGTTCAGGGCCCCCCTTCTGTAAAGACAATGACGGAAATCTCATCGCGGTTGTGCAGTGCATGTTGGGAATATGGAGAGTCATATCTCCGCGCTACTGGTACCTGAGATATCAAATGACGATGGAATCGATCACAATTTGAACGACGACGTCGATTGCCCACCTCCTAACCAAGACGAGGTCAGAACAGCTATTGCCCGGCTTGAGACCAACAACGCCGCAGGAGCCGATGGATTACCGGCGGAGCTGGAAAGGTACATGCATCAGCTCATTAGCAAAATTTGGTTAGATGAATGCATGCCGGCGATTGGAGTCTCAGTGTACAATGTCTCAGTGTACAATCGGCGAAGCTGTATGAGCTTTACCCCGACATCGACATAGTTAAGCGGATCAAAATAACGCGATTGCGCTGGCTAGGCCATCTCAGTAGAATGGACGAAGGCGAACCAGCACGAAGGGGTTTCGAAACCGAACTTGAAGCAAGGCGAAAAATAGGAAGACCAAGACTCCGCTGGAGGGATCAAGTTGACGAATCCCTGGGTACACTTGGTATTGCCAACTGGAGAGATAAAGCAAAAGGTCGAACTGGTTGGCGAAATATGTTATCTTCGTTTTGCAAGGTCCCTGACCACTTTTTGCAAAAAAGTGATCAATTTGTCAGGCTCAAATCTTGCAATCCGTGCCGAATTTTGATTTACTCTGAGGGAAGTTTGTAGCTCTTGTCATAAAGAATAAAAATTGTCAAAACGTAAAATCAAAATATCTTCATCTTCAAGGTCAAAATCGCAAAAAAAAACTTTAAAAAATTCGATTTTTTTTACCTTTTTCCCCTGTTCAGGTCCATAGGTAGCAAACCGTTCAAATTTCAAGGAAACAATCAACTACAAGAATGATTCTTATATTGTGTGCTGCGTACGAACGGTTTTCAAGATATGAGCCTGACAAAATGATAATTTTTTGCAAAAATGCCACCGATGCCCCAAATCTTTGGGGGCCCATAAAAAAGTGCATGACTTTGGGCAAAACTGGGAGACACGGATAATTTTTTTTGTGTCTTTTATCACGTTGTGGTGTCCGTATTTGGTTATATTTCAATGATTTAAAAAATTGCACGCAGTGTAATTAATCATTTGACATGATCTGCAGTAAAGGAGTTTTCCACTATGGTTGTTTTGATTTAAATTATCCGCAATATGCTCTTCAAAACTATCAGGAATATGATCATCCCCAATTGGAGAATAATCTTCTACTTCTTCATATGTTTATTTTGACTGCTCTACTGTACTTTTTACATTTTAAGTGATTCTTTCATAATATGTGGTACTAAAATTTTAACTTTTTTTTTTAATTTCTTGGCCAATAAAATGGCAGTTATTCCAAGTTATATATCAGATCAAATTTTCGTACCACTTTCGACAAGAAATTTGACTTTATATGAAATCGCCATATACTTATTTTTTCGATTGACGATTATTATCCAAAATATTAAAAAAATGGACTGGGGTCTTATCGAAAAAAATCATTTCTACAAATGCGATTAAAATTTAAATTAAACAATTTTCTTTTCGTACGAGGTGTTTGTTTATTATGTTCCACAATTCAAAATTGTAATTTTTTCATAAAATCATCAATTCTGCCAAGGGTTCCTGTAGAATATGTTTGTGAGAGTATGTTGGAGAGGCCGTTATTTTTCAGCGTGTACTCATGATCGCAAATAGAATCCGAATTATTTTAGAAACCGTCTGTTACACAGAAACCTATGAATGTATTTACTATCATGGAATTGAGGCTCTGATATCCGTATCGGTTAAAGAACGTGTGTTCATTCAATTTTGGCTTTTTCATACAGAAGTGTGTGTGTTCGTATTAGTATGTGTACTATTTTAAATTTTTGTGTTACAAACTCCTGGAATTTTATATGGGGACACAAATGCTTCCCGCCACAATGTTGACTCCTTCGGCACAAACTTTATATTTTTGGGACACAACTTTTTCTGAATTTCCCTTGATACGCAATTGGATATCTTGCACAGAGCACTCTGACTCAGACCTAGCCAAAAATCGTTCCCGACGCAACTTTGAAAGCTATAGCTGGCCAATAGCGAGAGTGTAGCTGCTAATTGCAATACAGTCAATACGGCCGTTGACATATGTCCGAAAAACTCTAATTCTGACAAAACATGTCTGTAGGCTTCCTTTGTCAGCCTGAATCGCTGCTTAAATCTAAAATAGCACTGTTAGTAAAGGAAATTATATTGGATATCAAAACCATATTTACTTACACAGCTGGTGGTAAGGACAATGGATTGCTTTTATCACGGATTTGCTTTCTAATAACATTTATGTTACACTCTTCTTCTGAATCCGACCAGGATAAGAATAACATTAATTCTGAATCCATTTAATGTTTCTGCTTATTACAAACTTTCTTTTTTGATGGAATTGGTTTGTTTTATTTAGGGATGGTAAAAAAGATAAGTTGATATTATGTTACCATCTCTATGAAGATCGATAAATTTAATTCATGCCATCATCCAGTGAGTCCATTCGGATAGTAATTTATTTGCAGCATTTAAAATTGTTATTTTTATTGTTTACTTTGATATGCGAATCATACCAAACCTTCTGTAGTGTGCATTGGTATTAGAGTTAGACACTTTTTTTTGCGACAAATGCTCCTCATATCACCTGCGCCTTTACTTTTTTGATGTTGCAAAAAATACTTCCGCAAAAAATGCAATTACTATTATTTAAATCAGGTTTCTCCAGTTTTATTTTTTTGTGTGATTTTAAAAATTGTGCCGATGCTTAGATAAATTTGGCACGCTGATACGAATCTGTTGCTTAATCACTAATTGGTGATTTAGTTTTCGAGTTATGGGGATTTTAGAATCGACTTGAGCAAGCGATTAGTAGTTCTCTCTGTGCTTAATTTGAAATTAATTTTGTTTGAATTCATTATAGGAGCCAGTACTATTTATGTTTTTTTAAATCGAGTGAACCCATCGCCCCCACTCTTACCAGCCCATACGGACCGAGAGGGCCACGTGAGGACAGCGTACACATTATAAACCGGTCCATAACGGGAGAGCAAGGAGTATAACTTCACACGTTGTAACCAACTACAGAAATTCTGCACCAGTTGCTATTACACTAACATATATAAGTATAAAAGTACATCACGAGATATTAATAATATAGCAAAGACTTCATAATATATAATAATTACAAACAAAACCAAAACCAAATTATAAATCCAACCAGATAGTAAGGAGACAGTAAATTTACATAACTCGGGGATCAGACACGGCAATTTTCCTTGCACAAATCTTGAGTTTATAGGAGAGAAGGAGGTAAGGGAACGGAAACTCTTCTCCTCTCCCTCCTTTAAACTTCAGACTTGCGCAAGTAAAATTACCGTGTGTGATCCCCGAGTAAGTAAAGGAATATATAGCACTAAAGCAATCGGTTGAAATGGCAAATTATCCTAGACTTTATAGTTTCCCAACTACCAGTGAAATCAGTAAACTGATATAGCTCATAAAAGTCACGACACATTCTCCTAACTGGATCAAAGGACGCATAATTTGAACGCTGAAACTCGATGTGAATGAGTTTATAGTACCTCGTGGGTCTCAATGGGACATTCATGAAAATCTTAGATAACAGAAATTCAGAACATATACATCCATCAATTATCTTTAAAACTGTAATAGGTTTAGCATGGTACGTCTACTACTAAGAGTCGGTAATCTGATCAATGCTAGTCTACTACTATACGAAGGGAGATTATGGTTCGGGTTCCATTGAAGGTTTCTCAGACAAAAAATGAGAAACTGTTTCTGGACCGATTCAATCGTATTAAAATACAAAGTCTACTGAGGGTACCAAACAACAGATCCATATTCGAGTATAGGGCGGACTAGTGAAGTTAAAAGATTTTTCGTAACGTAGGGATCAGACAATTCTTTTGCCCACCGTTTAATAAAGTTCAGAACGCCATAAGCCTTGTTTACCTTCGTAATTATCTGGGAGTTAAAATGCAAATTACTGTCCAATAGAACACCAAGATCGACAGATTCAGGAACATTGCCACTTTAAAAGTTTTTTTTTTTGCCGAAAAGAATGATGATCTAGAGAACAGCATATGCTTCGATTTTGCAATATAAAGCCCCATCAAATTGGCATCGCACCACGTTTGGAAAATAGGCGATCCCTCTGTAATAAAGTATATTAACAAAGATCTTCACGTCATCAGCGTACATTAACAATTTATAGTGCATTATGGAGGCGGGTAAGTCGTTAATGAACAAGAATATAACTGGGCCAAGATAACACAAAAATAGCTCTTGAGAATGATCGACCAAATGATTCCATTTGTTTCATTAAGTACACTGAAAGAAAAACCCTTAGTAGCATCAATGAATGGGTTACATTAATGGGTTTACATTGATGCAATGAAAAGTTTCTTTGATGCTATGAAATGTTACATTACTTCAATGAACTCCTTCATTGCTGCAGTTTTTGAATTTGTGGACCGTCATTAATGCTAAGAAACCTTTTACATTGATGGAATGAAGTATGTTTTTCATGTAAATATGGGAAACTGTAGAGAAAAATTGCAGACATTTTATCGACATTGTAAAGTAGAATCTATTAAATAGGCCATTCTTTACATTACACACATTTTATTGAATTTTAAAATATGTTTTATAAAAAATAAATAATGAAACATCTTTCTTTAATATAATGTACCATTTCATTAATTTTGAACGATTCATTAATTTGGTTAAAAGATAATAGTTATGTATGTAGGTACGCTTTGTATAAATGTATGTATTTAAGTACGTATCTATGTACAGTAGTTGTGACAGAATGAGAAACACTAGTATGAGATAAGGAATAAATAAGAACAAATAAAAGGCTGAAATGCGGAATCGAGCAAACTAAGGGGATTTCAAAAACCAAAATTTTTTTGTCAGCCGGCATTTTTTCCAAATAATTTACATGATTGTGTGGCAAAAGTTAAAATTTCATTTAGTTATGGAAACTATCTTGGAAACTAAATATGTATGTAGAATTATGCGAAATTGTGGTCATATGTTACATATGGGTAAAAACATATGAAATCAACCAATGAGTTGACCGCACCGATTTCGAATTGGATGAAATTTGGTACGAAGGGAAAGTTAAACATAATAATAGCGTTTGCCAACTTTCAGTGTCCTAGCTCTCGTACTTTCAGAATTATGGTCATTCCAAGTTGGAAAAAATCAATAAAAATGCACTCAGATGCCTTAACACAATTTTTTATATCTCGAAAAGTATTCATTGTACGTTAATAATCAAGGGCTCATTTTACAGACAAAAACATGCGCCATTCAAAAAAATGTTTTCTTTAAATTTTCGATCAAGGCTAATGTAAATAAAAAAAGGACTAAAACTGCCAAAGGATATATCTCGAAAATCAATATTTTTAAAAATTTCAAAAAAATATATGTTAATTATTATTATGTTTTGTACAAGTCTGCCAAATTTCAATGTGGAGTCTTTATTACAACATGAGTTATTAAGAAAAAACCAGGCGAAGGTTTATGTATTTCATGAAATATACCAAAATACAAAAAGGTGACAAATTACAAAAAGAAGAACAAATCAAATGTAACGGAACTTTTTCGACTTTACAACCTAGGCGAAATATTTATTGCCTGTTCACACAAAAAATTTACAAATATTTTATGACATGTGGTCGGCTTATTGGCAGTAGCAAATTCAGTCCCTATTTAAAAAACATTTCATGACCCGTAGTTCACGCAAATTTTCCAATTCAAGAAAAGCAAGGCGTTTATTTTTTTACCTGAAATCTATATTTTGTACCAAAAAAAACAGTATAAATAGTTCAGAGACTCTAAGTGAAACTTCAGTTGAATACCAGATTTCATAAGTGCTAAACGTCAAAGTGTTAAAGTGACTGGATCGTTTGAAAAAGCAAAAAAAAGAGACTAAATATTTAAATAAATTATAATTATTGTCATTACAAAAAAGTCGTGCACAGTTCATTCGGTTGTGGTATTTAAATAAAAAATATGCCATTCAACTCAACATTTTGCTGTAATCCTTTTAAAAAATCCGGTCACACTGGGTGCAATAAAAGTTTAAGACAAGTCCAAGAATGGATGCTACAGTATACTAAGGATAAAAACATTACGATCTCAAATAAAATTTGTGGGACATGTAGAATAAAATTTTCGCATCTGAAAAAATCTAATAAATCTAATTTGGAAGAAGGTCCAGACATAAACGAAAATGTAGATACTTTCGATTACATTGCATCAGGCACGGAAGAAGATGACATTGCGTCAGGCACGGAAGAAGTTGCTATTTCATAATTAAACCAATCTTTACCGTATCTGGAACAATCTCCGATAAAAAAGAAGAAGTTACATCAAAAACGGTACAGAGATGCAAAATTCAGGAAAATAAGTGATTCGATTCAAGACAAAATTTTCCACTGTTCAGCACAATCAACTTCGCATATGTGCCCACAATCCGAAATAATAGAACAATTAAAAGAAAAGTTTAAAACATTAACAAAAAATAGTGAGAAGATCCAACTGCTAACAATTTTACCAAAAAGCTGGACAATACATAAAATTAAGGAAGAATTCCTGGTTACAAATTATATCGCGCGAAAAGTTAAGCATTATTTGAAACAAAGGGTGTGATGAGTACGCCTAACCCAAAACTGGGAAGTCCAATTTCACCAGTGACAAGCAGTTTAGTAAAATTCTTTTATGAATCCGATGACGTCAGCAGGTGTTTGCCCGGACAGAAAGATTTCGTGTCTGTTTTTGAAAATGGTACAAAAGTCAGGAAAAATAAAAGACTTTTGCTTGGAAACTTAAGAGAAATGTACGCCTTGCCTTATTCAAGGAACGACATGATGGAATAAAAATAGGTATTTCCAAGTTTTGCCAACTTCGCCCGAGGAATATAATTCTAGCAAATGCGAGTGGATCTCATAACGTGTGTGTTTGTACAAAGCATCAAAATGTGAAGCTGATGATTGATGCTATAAATTTAAAAAATTAACTGCAGGTGTTCCGAATTATCAGCTTGAATGTTGCAAAGATTGTTTGAAACAAATGACATGCATTCCATCTTCTTCAAAGTGTCACCTACGTAAATGTAACAAGTGTCCAGGAATTGAAAATTTAAAAGCAAAACTAAATCAATTACTAGAGCAAAATGATATTGATGAAATAACATATAAACAATGGGTAAGTGTAGATAGGGATAATTTGGAGACCATGATTGGCCAAGCCGACGTTTTTGTGGATTCCTCATGTGAAAAGCTTGAAATTCTATTACCTCATTCACTTATTGCAAAACAGCAGGCAGCATATCTGAGCGAAAGAAAATCAAATTTGGAAGAAAATGAAATGAGTTTGCGATTTTTCAGAAAATGCTTCTTTTACTATTCAGGATGCAGTCCAGGGATTTCACTGGAACAACTCTCAGGCCACTTTATACCCAATTGCTATTTATTTTAAATCAGATGGAAAAACACAACATACAAACTTCATAATAATATCTGATTATCTTGTACACGATTCTGTAGCTGTTCACCTGTTCCATCGCCACCTGAATGTATTTTTGAGAAAAAAGTTTAAAACAACCCCGAAGAAAATCACGTATTTTTCAGACGGTAGTGCTGCCCAGTTTAAAAATAAATAGAACTTTATCAATTTATGTTATCATATGGAAGATTTTGGATGTAATGCTGAGTGGCATTTTTTTGCAACAAGCCATGGAAAAGGCACAAGTGACGGGCTTGGAGGTACCGTAAAGAGAGAGGCACGTCGAGCTAGTTTACAGCGTCCATTACAAGGTCAAATAACTACTCCAAAACAATTATATGAATGGTGCCTGCAAAATCTTTTGAACTGTAATTTCGAGTTTTTAACTCTAAAAGACCACGAAGAAGAAGCACGGTTCCTTCAAATTCGTTTTAAAGATTTGCGTACTATTCCTGGAACTCAAAACCTGCATTCTATTGAACCTGTCGATAAAAAAAATTAAAGTCAAGCGTTACTCGGCAGATGCAGATTTTTTAATTGAAATCCTTCAGAAATAAATAAATATGCTGTAATAAAGTGTTTAATAATGATAATACATTATGTTGTACTTTTAATTAAAGGTTTAGCAATGGAGAAAAAGAGTTTAAGCAAAGAAAAGTCGAGAAAGTTCCGTTACATTTGATTTGTCCTTATTTTTGTAATTTGTCACTTTTTTGTATTTTGGTACATTTCATGAAATACATAAACCCTCGCCTGCTTTTTTCTTAATAACTTATGTTGTGATAAAGACTCCACATTGAAATTTGGCAGACTTATACAAAACATAATAAGAATTAACATATATTTTTTTTAAATTTTTAAAAATATTGATTTTCGAGATATATCCTTTGGAAATTTTAGTCCTTTTTTTATTTACATTATCCTTGATCGAAAATTTAAAAAAAAATTTGTTTTGAATGGCGCATGTTTTTGTCTGTAAAATGAGCCCTTGATTATTAACGTGCAATGAATACTTTTCGAGATATTAAAAATTGTGTTAAGGCATCTGAGTGCATTTTTATTGATTTTTGCCAACTTGGAATGGCCATAATTCTGAAAGTTGGAAGGCTATATGTCTGAAAGTTGGCAAATATTATTGTGCCGATCCATAGATCATTTGTACAAAATCTTATCAAATTTGGAGGTGATGAAGTCAGAAATGTTAATATTTTCGGTTGATTTCATATGTTTTTACCCATATATATATATAATTGTGACAATATTACGATGGACGTACATACTACATACGTACATATATATGTATTTCGGTAGAAAATATCCATCGGACGTTTTTGGATAAACGTCGTTGGACGACGCTCTAGTTTAAGACGGACCTTTAAAAAATTGCATTATGTATGTACATATGTAATTACACCTAATCATAAAGAATGTGAAATTCATAGCATCTCCAAATAGCATTTGCAAAAGCATTGTAACATACGTATGTAGTTACATACATAAATATTTTTTATTTCTTATGCCTTTCTTATGAGAGTCATCGATCGGCTTGTATACCTTGGAAACCTGTTCATAGTATACTATCAACGAAACCTATTCATACCAACAATGAAACTCGTACATAGCATCAATGAAACATGTTTATACCGTCAATGAGACGTGTTATATCATCAATGAAATATGTTCATACAATCAATGAAACATCTTCAGACCTTCAATGAAACATCTTCATACCATCAATGAAATATGTTCACTGCATTAATGAAACATGCTCATAGCACCAAAGAAACATGTTCATAGCATCAATGTAACATGTTCATTACATCAATGACCATATTTTATTAAATCAATTAAACGGTTTATAATATCAATGTAACATATTTCTTTAATACAATGATAATGTTTCATTCCGGTTAGAAAGTTTACATTAATTTCAGGTCTATGAAACATTGTCGTTTAATGTAACCATGTTCATAGCATTAATGAAGCCCGACATTGACTCAAATACAATGACACTTTTCATTGATACAATGTGAGAATTCATTAATGGTATGAAGATTTTTCTTTCAGTGTAAGAACTAATCCCATTCAGCATGTTACAATTAAAACCCATAGCCCCGAGTTTATATAATAACAAATTGTCGTGAACTTTATCATACACTGAACGGAAAAGCATCGTCACAGGGATGAAAATGTTCATCACCCCAACAACTTTCGTCATCGAAAGTGAGCTAGCGTACAGTTTCATGTTTTCATCAACTGCAAATTGTTCGTCACTGCAAAGAACGTACGGTTGTTGCTGCAATGAATTTCGCTCATTACTGCAATGAATTTGTTTCATTGCTGCAATGAATTTGTTTCATTGCAGCTATGAATTTGTTTCATTGATGCTATGAAATTATTTCACTGCTGCAATGATTTGGTTTCATTGCCATAAAATAATTTATTGTTTATAGTATTGTATTACAGGTGTTTTGATAAAAAAAAATAATTTTTGTTTCGAAAATGGTCTGAATTTGCTAAATAAATTATATCAATTCCACTCGTCTGGAGAAAGTTTATGGTAGTCGAAGGGTTGAGTGTGGCCGTTGTACTCACGTCCTTCAAAAGAAATATGAGAAAATTACACTGTAAGTATGTGAAAATGACACACCAAAACGCCGAGACACGCCAACCTGATTTTGGATCGTAGAATCCAGTGGTGTACCCCGTTTTGAAAAGTTGGGTCGAAATCACGAGATATTTCGATTTAAAATTTTTGATTTTATTTGAATGAAAAAACTTGTTTAAATTTAATTTGTTTATTATTTATTTGTCAAAATTTATATCTAGAAATAATGGACGTCCATTTTCAAGCGGACATGGAGCTATATTTATTTGATGATTTTATTAATTTTTTTGGATTCCTTCAATTTTCACTCTTTGTTTGCAATCGACCAGTAGAATTCAGCAAACATTGAGTCTATTCTTTTTCCAGCAAACGGTCTTCGAATGCCATTATAGTTTGATGAAATCTTTCGGCAGTTTCTGTGGACAATTGCCGGTCGTAAAAATCCAAATGTGCATGTATCACGTGGATTTTCAACGACATATTAACGCCAAGTCTGTCGAAAGACTTCATCATGTTGTCAACATAATCATGGTGCTCTGGTGAGCGATTTGTGCAAAGATTTCAGAAAAACTCGTATCCCTTAAAAGTTTCCGTATATCTGGACCGTTAACTACACCTGTTAAATATATTGCAGTCACACACTTGTAGTTACACAAAATTACCCTCTTTTAATTTTTCAATTGATAACTTTGGAAAAGTGTTGTTTTTCAAGTTTGGAATCAATGCTCGACGAATTACATTAAATTCACTAACAACTTGCGAATCGTGTTTTGGCCAATCTCGCTTTTCGTACTGGTTGCATTTTGCACGGCTGTCCCACTTACAAAAAATACACATGTACTTTGTATAGCCAGTTTGCATTCCACCTAATAGTGAAAGAACCTTAAAATCACAATTTACGCGCCAATTGTGTCATCGTTCTTGAACGCGTAGCAATTTTCTGTATCTTGTTGTTTCATATCATTGGAAGTCCAAATGACATCAAATATCGCCGTAAATTCAGGTGCATGATCAACATTTCTCATTTCTCCAAAAAATATTGATTGTAAGCTTTGAAGGTGTCGTCGATGATTTTTCGGTGTGAATTTTCCACACATAAAACAAAACATATTTAATTTTCCGCAATGTGATCTGCATTTTTCGTCACTCATTTTTCTATTTTTTTTCAAAATGGTCAATAAAATGCTTATATTTTTGATGTGTTAACATCTATAGCGGCGGGTAGGGTCTAATCTGTCAAAGTGAACACTTTGAGATGTATGTAGGAGCATCTGTAATAGGGTGCCAGGGATGCATCTGTTTGTAATAGGGATGCCGAATCATAAAATTATTATAATTATTATGACCCCAAATTGTAAGAGGTAAACTAATCCTGCTTCCAAATAGATGCCTATTTCAACGGTTGCATTTTGTCGAAAAAAAAATATAAATTGATTTAACAAGAGCGTTTGCAGGGTTTTCCCTCAAATAAAATCAAAAATCACCTTAAATCTACTACAAATTTAAAATCGAAATATCTCGTTATTTTGAGCTAACTTTTTAAAACGGAGTATACCACTGGATTATATGACCCAAAAATTAGTTGGGGTGTATCTGTGGTTTTGAGTGTCATTTCAAAACATCAAATTTTACTTACAGTGTTATTATTAAGATTTCAATTTAAGATACATATGTACATATCTAGGTATGTCTGTACTTATCATGAACATAGGTTCTACTCCCCTGTGGATTTCATCACAGCAATTGATCTATGTTCAACATTTTCTTTAAAATAGAACAACATCATTAAGCGTGTTTTGGTTACAACGTTTGCTTATATAATCGCATGTTTTGTATGAAGCAATTAGAGCGGACATAGCGAGAACTTAGCGACGCGCATCATCAAGTTTAAAGACATTTGTTTTTACATCTTTTACCGTTTTCAACCCTTTTTCATATTTTTGAATAAAATCACTTATCGCTATATAGTCGTTTTCTTTACAACTTAGCAAGCGATAATCGCTTGCTTGTAACCAAACCACGACTATTGTTTCTTAAATTATGAAATTGTTGATGTGTTCCGGGTTCTGTCATTCAATTGTAGCGCCACGTCTCCCCGTCATTAAGCTACTGATCGCTCTGTGAGTATTTTCTTCAATTGCTCTTCTATTTATTTTAACCAAATTTGTTAAAAGTTCGATTGGATTTATTTCATTGTAGGTTAAGTTTTCACTTTTTATGATCGTCTTACTTGAAATAGGTTGTTCATTTCACTTCTCCGTTTTCATTGACTTCGAACCCAAATACCAATACACCGAAACAGGCGCGACTGAATTTTGGTTAAAACACGAAAACATGAACATTTTGTTACGATTTGTACCGTCACGCTCATACAAACACTAAAATGTTCAGTTATATATTTCGGGGTAGTTTTTCTGCTATCGATTCGTCAATTTATTTGCTGTCGTGCTGCTCCTGCATTCTGTTTGTTAATCTATTTCATTTATAGATACACAAACGCTCACAGCAAACACATAAATTCACACAATTTATTTTTCTGAATAAACTATAATTACTTTATTAAGTTGAACTAATTTGTCTGTTTTAAAAAAAAATATTTTAATTATTCCGGCGGGTAAATATGTCTCACTCATTTATTTGACTGCTTTTCTCTCTTTATCTTTATAAAACTTAGTTTCATTGCAGTAACGTCAACTATAAATGTTGGCAAAACTCCAAAATAAATAAATAATAAAAATAATCAATAAAAAGTAAGAGATAGGCCAAATATCAATAGTTTAAATGTCATGCACTTCCTTTTTTTTAAAGTTTTAACCCATTTTTCTGCACAATTCAAATTAAATAAAATTGTTGCATTAACTAAAAGTAAGTTCTTGCAGCAACGAAATGAAAAATTGTGAAAGAAATCATGTATGGAATTTTACCAAATTCTTTAATATACGAAACTTTTCATTGTAGCAACGTAAAAACATTAACGAAAATGCTTCATCCATGCGACGAAGCATTATTCTTTCTTTCTAAAATAGGCAAACATCACATCAGTGTGATCTCCATTAATAAAGCCGTCAATAATAGAAGAGGAAAACTGAAGCAAATTACTCACGGTGGAACGATGTAAAATAGAGGAAACATGATGAGAAATTACCTCTGTGACTAACTTCTCAAAAAGTTTAGGAATGGCGCTCAATTTTGCAATTCCCCTATAATTTGGAACATTTACTAAACTACCAGACTTGTGGAAGAAGAATTTACAACAGGTGCATCAAAAGGAATGGTAAGCGGAGAGTGTACGGGTATGATTTGGAAACATCATAGGCTCGGGTGGGATATATACATTAGGGTGGACCTTGTGTCAATATTTTGGTAGATGAGGGCTCTATTCCGAGCCTTTTTGAAAAAAATGACAATGCCGAAAAAAAAAATTTAAAAAAAAAAAAACATTAGGGGTTGCGCACGAGCCGAGAAAAAGGTCCACTTTGCCAAAATTAGGGGGGAAATTGCCATAGGTCATCAGGGGTCACCCGTAGGGGGGAAGAATGTATGGCCGACCCCCATTAACTTTTTATCGCCAACATTTTCCCGCAAGACACCCACCCCCTATCACCTCCCCTTAGGGGGGTCACCATACAAAAATGGAGGTTGCTCAGTATTTTCGAAAAACACCATAGGTCATCAGGGGTCACCCCTAGGGGGGCAAAATATATGACCGACCCCCATTAACTTTTCATCCCCAACATCTTTTCCGAACAAACTTACCCTCTATCTCCACTCCTTGAGGGACTCCCCATACAAAAATACTGAAAATCTATGCATTTACAGTTGCACAATATCGAGATTTTTTTGATTTTTTTTGATTTTTTACAGAAATTCCACCAATATTCAAGAGTGGTCATTGTTTGGAAAGTCTTGAAAAATTTGAAACGCACACGTGCTGAATCAGGTACATAGGCACCCTTAGCAGATGCCCCCATTCATCAGTACCTGGCAGTAAAATATTGCAAAATACGTAGTAGTTATAAATAGCAGTTCATTCATCGATTGTTGTCATTCAACAAGTGCCGACGACCGCGAAAAGTAAATTGATTTTTCATCTCACAGAAAGACTGAGTCCACTAGAGAAAAAGAGAATACGTTTTCTGATAGCTTGGATAATCTTTTCGACATCGCACACGCCAACGCCCTTGAGAAAATGACAAATACCGAAGACATTGAGTTTCTGCTAAAGCAAAGAGAATATGGCCGGCCAGGAACTATGGGAGGTGTGGACGCTACTGATACTCGAACGAGGAAAAGAAAAGCTGAGCGCGAAGAACAAGAAGAGTTGCGACGCAAACGTGCAACGGAATCTAGTAGAGATCGGTTCGCTAAAGGCGGTAAGCTATTTCGCGCTTTGTGTGTTCGTCCAATGTTTATATTCAAATGAAATTCGTTCAATTGCAGTGGTTAAATTTTCAAGCAGTGATTCAAGCGATGATAATGGGAGACAGGACGAAAACTTCCCGGCAGAAGCTGGCGCGTCAAATGTTGGTGACAGAAGAGGTTACAAACAATGTTTTACTGAACGAGTCCTATCAGCTTTGGACAAGTGCAAAGTGACTGACCGAGACGCGGTCGGCATTATGATAGCGGCGGCAGAAGCATTTGGACGCGATCCTCAACAATACACAATAAACCGTACGTCGCTTCGGAGATGTCGGCGTTCAAATCGAGAGAACATGCTGAGTTATGTGAAAGACAATCCAGAAGTAAGATCGCATAGATTTATTTGCTCTCATTCAGAATTCTTATTCTTCAACGCGTTTCATTCATCTCCAGCTTGTCGCAGCTAAATCCTTCGTAGTCCATTGGGATGGAAAAATGCTTTTGGATTTTGTGGGTACAAAGAAGGTGGACCGTCTACCGATAATTGTCTCGTACGGAGAAAAAGAACAACTTCTTGGAGTTCCCAAAGTAGAAGATGGGAAAGGAAAAGGCCGGAGAATAGCACATGCCGTTTATCAACTGTTGGCATCTTGGCATATGACACATCGAATACAAGGACTTTCTTTCGACACGACATCAACGAACAGTGGCCCATTCTCCGGAGCCGCAGTTGCTCTTGAGCGGCTGTTGGAGAGAGAAATCTTATATTTACCTTGCAGACACCACGTATACGAACTGGTGCTAAGGGAAGTTTTTGAGACAAAAATGGGAAAGACCAGTGCACCAGGCGTTCCTTGCTTTGACCGTTTCAAACAGGAATGGGACGCTGTAAAGGTTAAACCATTCCATTCTGGCTTGATAGACGATCAAGTCGTCAGAAAAATTCCTGTGGCAATGCAAGTCGGCATAAAGAAGTTTTGCTTAGATCAATTGAAGGAGAAACACCCTCGCGATGACTACAAAGAAATGCTACAATTAATTCTTTTGTTTCTGGGTGAAAAACTTGAGAATTACCATTTCCGACCTCCAGGACCCGTTTCCCATGCTCGATGGATGGCAAAAGCCATTTACAGCCTCAAGATGTTTTTGTTTCGGAGAACTTTTCACTTATCTGTATGTGAATTGAATGGTATTCGACACGTTTGTATTTTTGTGGTGCGACTTTACGTCAAGGCATGGTTTGGTTCTTCTCGAGCAGCTGAGGCGCCGAATCAAGATTGGAAGTTTTTGAAGGACATCGTCGAGTACAAGTCCGGTGACCAGGATTTATCTCGGGTAAAGATAAAGAAATTTATCGGTCACCTATGGTATCTCGCCGATGAGCACATAGCCCTTGCCTTTTTCGATGACAAGGTTCAAATGAGTTGAAGGCCAAAATGGCAAAAGCATTGCTAGAAAATGAGAATGACGAAGGTGAAGAAGATGAAGAAGACGAAAAAGGTGAAGAAGATGAAGAAGACGAAGAAGGTGAAGAAGATGAAGAAGACGAAGAAGGTGAAGAAGATGAAGAAGACGACCCGGTTCCCCCAGCTCCTCGCGTCGTAATCAAAAGCACCAGCGTTAAAAAAATCGAGGTGAAATTCAAAGATGTGAATGAGGAATTCTTGGCTAAAGACTTGAGCAACTTCGTCTCTCATAATACCAAAAATTTATTTGTACGATTTGGAATATCGCAAGATTTCATTCTTGCAAATCCAGCAACCTGGAAATCTCGCGCAGACTATCAAGAAGGTCGTAGAATTGTAAATAACTTGCGCGTTGTGAATGACACTGCCGAAAGAGGAGTAAAAATGATACAAGATTATAATAGAATACTGTGTCAAGGCGAAGAAGAGAAACAGTATTTACTACATGTTATCGATTCTTACCGCAAGAAATACCCATCAGCGAACAAAAATATGTTAATTTGACTATATTATATTAAGAGTGCTTAGTAGTACTACTCAATTACAGCTTCTTTTATTTTTGTGTGGGGAGTCCCTCAAGGAGTGGAGATAGAGGGTAAGTTTGTTCGGAAAAGATGTTGGGGATGAAAAGTTAATGGGGGTCGGTCATATATTTTGCCCCCCTAGGGGTGACCCCTGATGACCTATGGTGTTTTTCGAAAATACTGAGCAACCTCCATTTTTGTATGGTGACCCCCCTAAGGGGAGGAGATAGGGGGTGGGTGTCTTGGGGGAAAATGTTGGCGGTAAAAAGTTAATGGGGGTCGGCCATACATTCTTCCCCCCTACGGGTGACCCCTGATGACCTATGGCAATTTCCCCCCTAATTTTGGCAAAGTGGACCTTTTTCTCGGCTCGTGCGCAACCCCTAATGTTTTTTTTTTTAATTTTTTTTTTCGGCATTGTCATTTTTTTTCAAAAAGGCACGGAATAGAGCCCTCATCTACCAAAATATCGCAAAAATGTCATTTCAAGGTCCACCTTAATATACATGCGAATAAATCGGCGAAGTAATTAGCAATAGACTCCTCATCTGAATAATCAATACCATTCATTTTAATCCTACAATGAGTGGAAGACGAATTACGCTTCAAGTTAACAAATCTAAAGAATGATCTGGGGTTTCGTTTAAAATTAGCCTTCAACTGATCCAATTATAATCTATAACTCTCACGAGATTTGGAGTCGTATTTACTCCTAGCAACAATATACCAAGCATAGTCTGCTAGCAGTCCAGATTATTTTATACTTTTTCGAATATCTATTCCTTACATTCTTGAGACTGTTCAAAACCTTTGAGGACTATGAGGGACCAGTATTACCCATTATGGACCTCTTGGGTACAGACTTATAAATATAGCCATTAACAATATTTTAGAATTCATCCAGGGCGATTTCAAATTCAAAAGCATTATCACACTGACATATACTATAGCAGTCAGTACCAAAGAAAAAATTATTCAAAAGAGTAAAGTTCGCACGCGAAAAGCATAGGGCAACATAGGACGAAGAGCGATTGCAACCAACCTGCATGGTATCATAAGTATAATTACTTCCCAGCGTTGGATTGTAACTATACTCAGGAGAAATTAACGGATAAAATCGAAAAATATCAAAGTTGTTAGAAGCATTCATTAAAACTAGATCGAGGACTCGATTCATAGATTTGGGTATGTCGTTCAATTGAATCAAGCCAAGTTCAGATAAATGCGTAACAAAATCAGATGACCAATCACATGGTGTCAATGGAGTCAGAGAATTGGTATCGGGTAAAGACACCCATATCACAGACGGCAAATTAAATTCACCCAAAATTTCAAATATTTCACACGAAGTAAAAACTTTATGTATGAAACTAAATAAAGAGGCCATGGAACTTAAGAACATTCAGAGAAAAGTGTTAAATTTGGTAAAAAAAATTTCAAACTTGCTTCAAACGTATCTTCGACATATCTGATACAAAGATGAAACCCGTGTTGAAAGAAATTGGAATTTCTGAAAAACCAGCTGCGCCCGATTCTATACGTGAATTGAATAATGAAGAATAAAAACACATAATATTAGCACCCTCCGACATATAAAAATAAGACAAAGATATATCGTAGCATTGGAGCGTCTTTGGTAACCAGTGCAAACATCAGTACTAGAAAAGCAGCATTGATTTGCAAGGAATTGACAGTTTCAGGAGTAGATATACCTAGGCCATCTCAAACAATAATACACAGGTATGTACAAAAAAAAAGCTGAACAAAATGAAGAAAGGTACAATCAAAATTTAAATTTTGACGGCAAAAAGATTAATAAACATGTAATGCTGGTAGTTGTTCTCAACAATGATACGAAAGAAATTGAATTACGAGTTCTCATGCTGGAAAATGGAAAATCATATACAATATTTAATGGAATAAAGGAACTACTAGAAAAGTGAAATTTGTTAAAATCTATAAAAATGATTATAACCGACACAACAAAAGTTAAAATTGCAAGAAAAAGCGGCGTCGTTATATTGCTTCAAAAATCAGTACATATCTCTTTCTTTACCCCCGCCTCAGTACATCGGCTGCTAACGTCACATACTTGATTTAATATTGCGGCATGTAATGGACGAAATTTTCGGTGCAAAAATATATATACATATATATATATATATATATATAATATAATATATATAATATATATACTTTTGTTTTGAAGATCACGAATAGTTATGACTGCCTTAGAAATTCCTACGTTCAAAATTATGGAAAAATAGGTATTCAAAATATTAAATGGGGATATGACATGCAATATTGGAAGTGCTTGTATTTCATTTAGATGTTATATGAAAAATTTCAGTACATAATTTTTAAGCCGATACCACCAATAAACAACGCTCGAAGGAATTCTAGAGCAATTTCCGCTATTCTTGCATTTGTATTCCTACCAGAGTTCCGAACGTCTTTAAATCGTGTTTGTGAATTCATATCTGGTGCCTGGTTTGATATATGGTTTTCGGATGATTGCTTCAATCCGAGTAATTATGCAACTTTAAAACCAGCCACTATTTCATTTAAAAAGGCACACACCTGGTTTTTACGACATTGGGTAAAAGAAGCATCAGCGATAACCGGCCAAGAGAGAAGCAATATATGTATGTGCTGAAAGACCAATAAAAGTTTCTCTAAATATTTACCCACTATGTGAATCAATAAATTTCATAAATTTAAAGTTTCTATCACACAAGTAAAAGTTGTAATTTATCTATATATGTATATAAAAATTAAGCCTCAAAAAGTGATGTGCTCGCTAAACTCGAAAACGCGTGTCACACATTGTAGACAGTGTTACGGAAAAGGTTTTTGTGCAGTTTGCTTAAAATCGGAACACGCATGCGTGAGTTAAGCTACACACGCATCATATGGAATTGTTTATACGAAGCGTTCACAATTACAACAACACAAATAAGAGACACGGAGCTATGAGTACTGTGTTGTTTTTTCTTCTCTTTCGGCTCATTTGTACACAGTAGATATAGAGCGGTGTGTGTGTTAAGCGCCCTGGCCACACATCAAATTAACTGATCAAACTTTATGTATATTTGGTAATTCTACCTCTGCCGCGAAGTTTGACGAAATATCTAAATGACTTTGATATTCGTCAAACTCATGCGTGGGAGTTGTCTCTCAATGACACAATCAAAAAAGAGCGAGTTTTTACAACAACATAGCATAGCCAAGCCCTTTCTTTTCGCTGCCACCATTGGTTGAGTAACACGTATTGAATTTTCATCACGCATATTTTTCGATATCACAGTGCAACACGAAAAAAATAACCATATATGGACACCACTACGTGATAAAAGACTAAAAAAAAAGACCCGTGTCTCCCAATTTTTCCCAAAGTCCTGCACCTTTTTTTTATGGGCCGCCAAAGATTTGGGGCCTCGGTATCATTTTCGTAAAAATGTGATCATTTTTCAGGCTCATATCTTGCAAACTCTGAGGCAAAGTTGTAGCTCTTGTCATAAAGAACAAAAATTGCGAACATATAAAATCAAAAAAACTTCACCTTCAAAATCGCAAAAAACTTAAAAAAATTCGATTTTTTTACCTTTTTTCCCGTGTTCAGGTCCATAGGTAGCAAACCGTTCAAAATTCAAGGAAGCAATCAACTACAAAAATTTACCTAAGATCTCAGTAAACAAATTTCTAGAACATATAAACTTCCTAGAGATGATTCTTAACACTGTTTAGGTAGCACGCAAAAGTGAAAAATTTGCCGAAAATTTTTTAATTTAATTTTTTTTACCTTTTTCTCCTGTTCAGGTCCATAGGTAGCAAAAACTTAAATATGCCTGGCCAGAACCATGTGTTTGTCCAAGGGTTAACACCGTTTAGGTAGCGCTTAGGTATCACGCGATCATGCACCGACAGCAGCAGCACAGGCAATGCAGTAAGCTCAGCACACGCAACTAGGGACGCAGCACACAATATAAAAGCGACACGACGCTCACATCGAGGCATTACACAGCGCGACGTCAACGAGAGCTTAGCGGTGAAAGTTATAAAGTGAAAGTGAAAGTAAAAAAGTGAAAGTGCTACAGTATAATTCGCACACGACATTGGCAACTGACAATTTCAATATGCAGTGTGAAAATATTGATTTATTTTGCTACGTTTGCGGTCATCAAACCAGAAAAAACATCTACAAGATTTCAGAAGGAAAAGAATCTTTTAACTAGTGAATTCAAAAGAGCATATACATTGTTTTTCGACGAAGTGGGCTTGACCGGTGAAAATTACACACCTAATACAGTGTGTCGCCAATGTTATAACAATCTCATGGCATGGTTGAGTGGAGGCAGAGGTACTATGAAGTATTGTAAGCCGGTAAACTGGATTAATCGCCCAGGTGATCATGATGCAACCAGTTGCTATGCATGCGTAAATTACACATGTCGTCTAAATCGACATTCTGAGAAGAACAAAATTTATAAAGCAACTGCAACAGCCACACTACCAGTGCTTGCACCTGAAAATTTTGTATCACCAAGGCCGCCAACTCCAGATCGTACTACAGAATTTACAGCAATGAGTACAGCAAGTGGTGTTATGAAGATCCATTTGATACCGATTATGAGCCCCAACAGGGAAGAGATGGACCACAACTAATAACACAAATGGAAATGGATTTCATTGTGGCCATATTGGGATTATCGCAGCGACTTGCAATATTTTTGACAGCTTTTTTAAAGCAAAGACGGCAAGCTGAATTTCAGAGCCTCTGCACTCTAAATGATGACAATTCGTTCGATTACTGCAACGATATAAAAGCATTGGTGGTAAAAATGGGAATAAACTACATCGCTAGTGAGTGGAGATTATTTATTGATGGTTCTGTTTCAAGCTTGAAAGCATTGTTGTTGCATGTGTCGAACCGAAAACCTTCCATTCCGCTAGCAATGGGTATCAACATGAAAGAAAGCTATGAAACATTGAAAGATATAATAGAAAAAATCAAATATTACGAAAATAAATGGAAGATTTGCTGTGATTTGAAGGTCATCAACATTTTTCAAGGGATCATCGATAAGGGCGGCTTCCCAAAATTCTTTTGTTTTCTTTGTAATTGGGATTCACGCTCACCTCTGAATCAATTCCAATGTAACTCGTGGAGGCCAAGAGGAAGTGTGGATGAACAAATACAACAACATAGACTGAAGACATCTTGCTGCCACCGCTCCACATAAAATTGGGAATTGTTAAAAAATTCATCGAAGTGGCCGTTGTAAATTGTCCAAACGCATTCGACTATTTGAAAAGCGTTTTCCCAAAGCGTAGCGATGACAAAATTAAAAAAGGTATTGTAGTAAATTTAAAACGAATTTTTGTTCACCTAATTGTACTATTTACACTATGTTAATGATTTCTTTTCTGTCTTTATTTTTTGTTTTCATTTAACAGGCGTACTTAATGGCCCTGACATTAGAAAGCTATTCAAGAGCAACTTTGATTCATCGCTTGATGAAAATCATTCAATGGCATGGATTTACCTTCAGCGTGTATGCACCAGAGTCTTGGGAGGGGATCGAGACGCGGAACCGGAAGCAAGAGAATGGGTGAAACAAATGCTGCATTATTTTGAGATAATCGGCGCATCGATGACATTAAAGCTGCATTTTCTTCATTTTCATTTTGACGATTTTATCAAACAACTCCCTACCGAATCCGATGAGCAAGGAGAACGGTTTCACCAAACCACAATGCCCATGGAAAAACGGTACAAAGGCAAAAACCTCGACGCATTGCTTGCAGAGGTATGTTGGTGGAGTCACAAGATCACCCTGTATGATGTTAATGAAGTATTTGAAGAAGAAAGAGCTGATGATGGAGGGCAGTCTGGAAGCAACGTGCCTGTGGACACCATAATTGCTGAATCAGAGTCAGATTCGGACGACGATTTGGATCCACAACTTAAGAGAGCGCGATTTGCAAGTCCAGGGCCATCAACATTATAAACATAATACGAACACTTTTTTTTAATATTTTTGTAATATATAGCATAGTATCTCAATGTTGAAGTAAATAAAAACAAATGAAATTAAAAAACGGTGTTAAGAATAATTCCCAGGAAGTTTATATGTTCTAGAAATTAGTTTATTGAGATCTTAGGTAAATTTTTGTAGTTGATTGTTTCCTTGAATTTTGAACGGTTTGCTACCTATGGACCTGAACACGGGAAAAAAGGTAAAAAAAATCGAATTTTTTTAAGTTTTTTGCGAGTTTGATCTGGAAGGTGAAGTTTTTTTGATTTTATATGTTCGCAATTTTTGTTCTTTATGACAAGAGTAAATCGAAATTCTGAACGATCACGATCTGAATGATCACATTTTTACGAAAATGATACCGAGGCCCCAAATCTTTGGCGGCCCATAAAAAAAAGTGCATGACTTTGGGAAAAATTGGGAAACACGGGTCTTTTTTTTTTAGTCTTTTATCACGTAGTGGTGCCCGTATATGGTTATTTTGCCATGACTTATAAAATTACACACAGTGTATTTTTAGCGATTTTTTGAGAATTTTTTGGATTTTCTGTTGAATTTTTTGGATTTTCTCTTAAATTAAGGTGAGCACATTTAGCAACAAATGAAAATAAAAGTGTAAAAATAAAATTGTGTGTGATAAATATGGAAAATTTTTGTGTATCAGCAAGGCTGGAAAAAGTGTCAATGTTTGCCGGCAAAAATAATCCATTTTTGTTCTCTTTGTAATCAAAATAAAACACGTAACAATGTTTGTCGAAAAAAATATAGCATTTTTGTGTTTTTTTTAGTCTAAATACAATGGAATGCTTAAAAAATTGTTTTTAATCGATAATCTTTGAAAAAATATATTAAAAAAATACATCCGTTACTTAGATGAATCCAGATTTGTGTTTGGCAATTTTTTCCTTTATTCTTAATTAACAAACACGTGTTACTTATGATTATTTACAACAGGTGGTGCCATTAATTGCTCTATTGATTAAGTGTGTTACATAGCAATGAGATTGCAACGAATCACTTTAAATATATTTTTCGCCGGGTCAGTGGGGTTCGCCCACACGATGTTGTGAATTATCCGATTGAGTTTTTAAATTCCTCGATTTGCATGGATTCCCACCTCATCGGTTACAATTAAAACTTGGTGCTGTTATTATTATGCTTCGCAACATAAACCAACCTAGATTATGCAACGGAACACGGTTAGCAGTAAAAAAGGAAAATACAAGGGAGAAGATGTTTTAATTCCACGCATACCAATGATTCCCCCAGATTTGCCATTTGATTCTAAAAGACTGCAGTTTCCCATACGTCTTGCGTTTGCAATTACGATAAATAAGGCACAAGGTCAATCATTTCAACTGTGTGGAATCGATTTCAGTATTATTCATTTATACATCAACTCAAGGAAAACCAAAAATGTAGTTTACCCAAAAGCATTGGAATAGAATAAGTGAGAGAATGTTTGTTAATAAATGATGGAAAAAATTTAAAATTTATCTTTTAATTTATTTAAAAAAAAAATTTCAAAAAATTAATTCTTAATAAATGATGAAAATAACAGCTGGCGTAGCAGCTGAGGGTCCGCTATTTATGTATATTATTTTTTGGTGAAGAAAGTTTTTGCGTGTTTAGGTTTTGTTTTCTGGTAATTTTTAATAATTGAACTATCTCACATTATTTAATTCTGAGGCGGTACGAAGTTCGCCGGGTCAGCAAGTGTATATTCATAAATCTATTAATGAATAAATTTTTTTTCACATCCTTGCCTGCTATTGAAAATGTAAATCAATATATTCATTATTTCAGAATGTAATTTGGTTATTTCCCCCTATTAGCCATTTATTCAAATAATTAGGTACTAATAATATTGAAGCTGTCCTTAATTTTTTTGGCACATATAAAACCGTCGCACACTGGTTCAAACCACCATAACCTATACATTTTGATCAAGTATAAATTTTTAAATTTGTCTTCATTTGGCGCAACTGTTCATAATGTGCACAAAAAATTAACTAATTATACAAGTGCAAATTTAACTCATATTTATATCAACTGCACCATTAGCAGCAATTTTCATTCCCGAAAATAAATAAATTTTTGTCCAAACTGATTTTAAAAACGCCATATCTCGAAAACTAAATTACCAATTAGTGATTGAGCACCAGATTCGTAATCACCGTGCCAAATTTAACTAAGCAGCTGCACATAAAAGACTTAAACAGGTAAACAAATTTTGAAATTTTTAAAATCACAATATAAATATTGGAAAATAAAATTGGAGCAACCTAATTTTAGTAAAAGTAATTGCATTTTGTGCGGAGGATTTTTTTTTGTAATATCAAAAAAGTAAAGGCGCAGTTCTTAGTGTTGATATGAGGATCAATTTGATATTCGAAAAAAGTTATAAAAATTACTAACCCTAATGGGCATTCTTCTGAATCTATATAACGATTCTGGTGCAATGCAGAAGTTCTACATCAAACTTTTTTTTTATCAACGCCCTATTATCCATGCTTAAAAGAAAACACTATAAATGTATGAAATGCGAAAATTGTGTTGCTACATAACTCCGGTTTTCATACGTTGTTTTTATTTGTTTGTATTCCTAGGGAGAAAATCTGCAGCCAGGCATCCATTCTGAAGTGGTTCACATTGAAAAAGCAACTTCCTCAACTCTTCAGCATTGAGTAATATACAAATTAGATACTCGTACGATATAGCATTATTCGTTCATAAAAATGCATCTGACAGTGTAAATTCAACAATTAAACATCTATAGCAAATTTGATTACGAAGATTATCAGTTTCCTTATCAGGCCCGAGAAATTTGAAGTTCCATAAATCTTGGCTAGTGAAACATAAATGGTTAGAATACTTCGCGGAACTGGATGGAGAGAGACAATCCGCAATCAAAAATTAGGAAAATTAGTAACAAAAACCCTTTATTATTCAATATTGGAATATCACAAATCGTCTGTAATGAGTTCAGAAATGAGATTAGGCATTGAAAATCGAACTACTTTGCCTATAGATTTACAAATTATCGAAGTCTAAACTTGATTTTCTTAATGAAAGCCGTCGGCATATGGAAGCTATAGTTCAAACATTGATTCTATGCTGTCGGCAAGAATTAGCAGTCCGCGGAGGTAGTGACACTGGAAGAGTCGTGCCAGATGAACTGGTCAACAATAATGGAAATTTTCGAGCATTTCTACGATTACGTGTGTTTACTGATGCGAATTTGAAGAATCATTTGGAAAATTCACCAAAATACCCGATGTACATCATCAATCGCATTCAGAATGAAATTATTGTCATTTGCCACAATTTAATCCAAAAACAGCTTATCGATCGGATCAACCATTTCAAGGCTTCCACAATCATGGCGGATGAGACGAAGAAGCCTACAAGAAATTATTTGAAAAGTATGCTACAATTTTGCGTGACGATTCTACTGTAGTATAGATTAATGAAGTGGAACCATAGCGAAGACGTATTTCTGATAAAAGTATCAACAATTATCTCGAAGCTCTTGATGTTTGCAATGCAAATGCTTGTGATGGCTATACTGCCAGTAGCGACATCATCAAATGAACGCTCTTTTTCAACATTGCAATCGATTACAAAATTATATGCGTTTTACCATGAGTGAAAACGGTGAACGGATTGGATTCACTGAATATTCATCGAGACATGGAAGTTTATTAAACTTACTATTAGATGATTAGTATAATTTTCCTCGACGGGTCAGTTTATTACAACAATATATCAATTATTGCCAAAGTAACAAAAATAGTTATTTTTCAATTCATTTTATAATTTTATCTGTATACCTCTGTCAAATATTTATATGTGCAAAATAATTTTTTTTCTTTCCTTCTGGAGACTAACCATAATTTAACGTCCACCATATACAATTTTTCGATAATATCCCTCTCCCTTTTTATCATATACTTTTTTCGCTCTTGGACTTTATTTGTAGTCCCGTTATCAATGATTATCGCTGTAAGTTTGCAATTCAATAGAAAATAATTATATGTGCAGTCGCGTTCCTGACACTTTAAAGTGAACAACTCTATTTTTCTCGGGACTTTAGTATAAAATATCTTTCTGTACGTGACACCAAACAACACACAGCATTTGCAAAGTGCTCCATCCAGTTCCGCGGAGTATGCTAACCATTTATGTTTCACTAGCCAAGATTTATGGAACTTCAAATTTCTCGGGCCAGATAAGGAAACTGAAAATCGTCGTGTGGCTCCCAAATTTGCTATAGATGTTTAATTGTTGAATTTACACTGTCAAATGCATTTTTATGAACGAATAATGCTATATCGTACGAGTATCTAATTTTTATATTACTCAACGCTGAAGAGTTGAGGAAGTTGCTTTTTTGGATGCCTGGCTGCAGATTTTCTCCCTAGGAATACAAACAAATAAAAACAACGTATGAAAACCGGAGTTATGTAGCAACACAATTTTCGCATTTCATACATTTATAGTGTCTTCTTTTAAGCATGGATAATAGGGCGTTGCTAAAAAAAGTTTGATGTAGAACTTCTGCATTGCACCAGAATCGTTATATAGATTCAGAAGAATGCCCATTAGGATTAGTCATTTTTATAACTTTTTTCGAATATCAAATTGATCCTCATATCAACATTAAGAACAGCGCCTTTACATTTTTGATATTACAAGAAAATTTTCCTCGCAAAATGCAATTACTTTTACTAAAATCTGGTTTTTCCAATTTTATTTTCCAATATTTACATTGTGATTAAAAAAAAATTTTCCTGTTTAAGTCCTTTATGTACCAGTGCTAAGTTAAATTTGGCACGCTGATTACGAATCTGTTGCTCAATCACTAATTGGTCATTTAATTTTCTAGATATGGCGTTTTTTAAATCGGTTTGAACAAAAATTAATTTATTTTTTGTTTTTTGGTCTTAAGCGAAAATAAGAACAAATTTTCTGGATTTTCAAATTTAAATAAGTTTAATGTGAATATGACTTAACATTGATAATTTTACATTAAACAGACATTGCAAATTTGAATTCGATTTACATTTTAATTTAAAAAAAAGCTATTGTTAAATTTTGAGATTAAAATTCCAATAAGAATACCCAATTCAATTCAATCCAATAAAAACCAATTCAATTCAATGAAGAAGATAAAAAGAATTGAACTGAATTAGACTAGATTAGACTATGTTAGATTAGATTGGACTTAATTGCCTTGGACTAAATTGATCGACTTGAATTGACTTGCAGTGCATTGAATTGAATTGAGTCGAATAGAATTCATTTGGATTGAATTGTATTAGATCGAATTAACTTTAATTCAATTGAATTAGGCTGAATTCATTTAAATTTAATTGAATTGAATTGATTTGAATTTAGTTGAATTGAATTAAATTGCATTGAATTCAGTTGAACTGAATTAACTGATGCGATCTTTAACCAAAAATTTAGAAATAGTACAATCTGACATATGCTGTTATATTTTCAGAATTATAGTGGGTCTATTTTGTGTTGATTTTGCATTAATTTTTCTACATAAACTTAAACATATTGTTTTCCATGCGAAATGAAGAAACCGAAAAATAACCGTAATAAAAAACGAAAATTAACCGGTTTCACCGGCTTTTTCCATTTTGTGAAACCTCTAACTGGTATACACTGAAAGAGATCTAAGCGTATGAATCATAGAATAATACATACATAAATAAACTTATTCTCTCATCTGACGTTTCATTTCACACTCTCATCGTACGTTTGTAGAAATGAGAGCAATTAAATTTAAAATTAACTTACACCGGGTGGAGTTACAAAATATGTTCACTTAACTTTTTCCTGTCGTTTTAGTGTAGAACTGAAAATTTAAATATATTTTTAAATTTTTCGTTGACTTTTATCGTTGGTATGCATTTGCATTGTATTTATCACAACTAGTTTGCCACAAAGCACGAAATTCGGTTGTTGTTCCATTGTTGATCGCTGTATACTATTGCCACTATCTGGTATTATTGAACCCATATTTTCCACCATCCAATGTTTACTTTCCATCGTACCTATGACGTTTAATTTATTGAGCGAATAAAAGCTTCTATCGTATGTATTATTCTAGGGTATGAATATGCTGATTCGACACATTCACACAAAGTAATGTAAACATAAACATAATAAAGGGTTTTCAAATTTGAGTGATATGATTTCTAAGTGACGTTTCTGCCGGTTGTAGTATGACATGGTCTGTCAGTTTTACTATTTCATTGTATTCAGTAATGTTTACAATTTCATCATGGAGAGATATACAGAAGATTAACGTTTACAAATTATTCAATTTTTTTATCAAAATAATCGTTCGCCAATTGCAACTTTTCGTGCGCTTTTGCCATTTGATGGTCGTAATAATCGTCCACCTGTGCTCGCTATTCGTCGAATTGTTCCAAATTACGAGCGTACATTTTCTTTACATAAAGTTCAAGTGCCAATAAGACAAAGAACCGCTCGAAGTAATGTGGTTTTTGGTGTGGTGGAACCATCTGTCAGTACTTCTTTCGAAATGAAGCTGGTAACACCGTTACAGTCAATGGAAAGCGGTGTAGATCGATGATAATCAACTTTTTATGGTCGAAATTGGAAGAAGTTGATCTTGACAACACACAGAACGAGCAACAACGGAATTATTTCAGAAAAGTTTGAAGAGTCGATTATTTCAAGATATTGTGACATTGAATTTCGTCCAAAAAGCTGTGATTTATCGTAACACCATTAGACTATTTCTAGTGGGGTTATTTGAAGTCATTGGACTTTAGCAATAAAGTCAATACTGAACGTGCTATTCATGACATACGAATTGATTTAGTGGAAAAGTGCTTGGAAATTGACTTCATCGACTTTGTTCCTGCAAAAGAAGACGTGGAGGCCATTTGAAAGACGTTTTATTCAGAACTTAATTGTAATCGATTGTACTTCACACTAAATAAAGAACATTTCAATTACCTTAACAATTAATGTTTTTTTTTAAATCATATCACTGATATTGGAAAACCCTTTTCATATGTAAATAGGCAATGTGTACACTTACTTCAAACCATTTGAATATTATATAAATTTTTTAACTCATTAAAGCTGTACTCTATATAATTTTTTTTAAATAACTGAACTATTTACAAATTTATAGTGAATGTATCCAAGCTAAAAATGCTGCTTCGACGAAGGCAGGTTTTTTAAGGGAGAGTTGTTTCAGTAGCTCTTCGGATTCTGCTTATACAAGGTGGCGCAAAAGTAAACTTCCGATGTTTTTTGGCTGTAATTTAAAAAAAATGAAAAACTGTGATTCTTCTTGTGGATTATTTTTATTTGGTCTTTTAATTTTTTTTACATCCAGTCGAGAATATGATGTCATGTAAATGGCCGCCGCCACAGTTGATTGTCATTTGAGCCCTTTTTATGGCATTTTCCATCACTTTGGCCAAAACTTCCGGCGATAGGTCCTCACATTCTTGACGGATATTGTCTTTAAGTGCTGCAAGAGTCTGAGGCTTGTTGACATAAACCCGCGACTTCAAAAAGCCCCACAAAAAGAAGTCTGAAGCGGTCAAATCAGGCGATCTTGCTGGCCAGTGCAAATCGCCAAAAACGGGAGATTAGGCGCCCGGGAAATGCATCCTTCAGCATATCGGTTGTGGCACGTGCAGTGTGTGCCGTTGCACCGTCCTGTTGGAACCACATGTTTTCCAATCCCAATTCATCAAGTTGCGGCAAAAAGAACTTGTTGATCATTGCTCTGTAGCGTGGAACGTCGTCTGGTCGATGTCGAAATCTGCGACGAAATTCACGTTGTGCCAAAATCACCGACCGATTATTGGTCAAATAAATAGTCAGCAATATTCCGCGTTCTGGAGCAGTGTAGCGTAACATTGTTTATTAACGTCTATTTCGCATGTGTTTACTACACCAATGTCAAAACAGAACTGACATTAGGGGCCAATCGCAAAATTTATAGCATTTTCTGATAGGAGGATTACTTTTGCGCCACCTGGTATGAGGCGTGATTTTTATGTGGCATCGCTCGAGTATAAGCACTCGTTACGACAATCAAAATGAGCGTTATTCAATACAGTGATATATTATCACATTCACTGCATTTTATGTGAGTCTTTTTGCTCGTAAATAATGCATTCAAAATCCGCATGCTATTAATGGTAACTATTGAAAATAATCACAAATAAATAAACAATATATAAGTAAAAAGGTAAATAATGAATAAATACAAAAATACAGAAAAATAATTTAAATGTACTAATTGCGAACGGGAAATATTATAATAAGTTTTTAAAAAGAGAAAGCTTTACTGTAATATATAATAACTAAATATTTATTGGAAATAAATAGTAATTATATTTTCATAATTTGTATAATTTAAAAATTATTTTCGTTCTAATTTTGTATTACAAAGTTTTACATTTTTTGATTTTGTTTCTAATTTAAATTTATATTTTAACTTAATATTTATTTAAATTTTGGTTGTTCGTTGTTTTTGATTTCTTATACACTTTAACTATTTTAATTTAATGTATTTTTCTTTTCTTAATATAATTCTTACATACTGGTGTTTTTATTCTAATGTAATATTAACTATTTATAACAAGTACAGAAAACTCACACAATTCAAGCAGAAAAATAGAAAATTTTAGTTGAAAATTACAAAATTTTCCTATTATATTTCTGAGCGGGTTTTTCCAATTTATTTAAAATTATTGTAGGATTTCCGTGTTTAATACTAAATATCTAATTAAATTTGTATTTCTAAATTCTGATTTTAAAGTCAAGTCGAGTTTAAATAATTTGTGCCTGTTTCACACCAATGTTTTTAAAATTATTTTGTAATTCAAAAAATGGTTGATAGTAAACTATTTAGTTTTTGAATAAATTATATTGGACCTTTAAAAAGATTTGAACACACAAACTAGAGTCCAACCGTATTAAACAAATATTAGATATGAAATGAATTTTGACAAAAACTTTTGATTTTTGAACAGAAATTTGTTCATCAATTTTGTATATTTCTAAATTTATATAGAAAAGCGGGGCATACAAATGAAATCTCATTTTACGCAAACTTTTATATAAATGAGGTCATGACTTAGGCATTGAACAAGAAGAAGCAATGAAGTTAATTTATTTTGCCTTTAATTTATTATGCCTTATTTTGCCTCGTCTTGGAAATTTTGAGTCTTTAGCAGCGTATGATGTATGCAATCAGTGTTGGCAGAAGCTATCAAAAAAAAAAAACAGACATAAAAAAGAGCAATTTGCAAACAACAGTGATACAAGTGGAACAATCAAAAATTGTAGTAAAACACAATTTCGTAGACCATACATATTCGAGCGCCCTCACTCATAGGGATGGCGGCATATGCCATTTGATACGGAAAAGCGTAACGCATAGAATGAGTCCTATTAGATCGAAGGTATCTATGGACCAAAATCGTGTTGAGACTTTTTAAAACTTGAGCAATCCCTGTCTATCTGTCTCACTAGTTGGTCAATGCGGTAACTGCCGTAAAACTCTGTTACGATCACAATGAAATTTTGTCATTGGCAATTATTTAACCAAACTTAGTTCGGGATTGCAAACGGTTGTTATTGCACGACTCCTTATGGTACATCCCATAGAAACCGGTTTATTTAGTATTTAGTGTATGTATTTAGATATTTGTGTATATACTTTATGTAAAGGGGTTTTCAATAAGAGCGCTACAAAAGTTTTTTTTAAATAAAACAAAACCGGTTTTAGAGACCAATGAAATTCTTTATTCCTGTGAAAGTACGTTCCATGCCATTATGTATGGAACTCGATTTCTTTTGCATGGCCACCACGGGCACGCTTGCACAAGTCCAGACGCTGAACCCAATTTTGGACGGTTTTCAAGCATAAATCGGCCGATACTGCTGCAATTTCACGTTCGATATTCGTACGAAGTTCATCAATCGTCGCTGGCTTGTTGGCATAGACCATAGACTTAACGTAGCGCCACAGGAAATAATCTAACGGCGTCAAATCGCACGACCGAGGCGGCCAATCGAATGGGCCATTTCGTGAGATAACACGTTCACCAAACTTGGTTTCCAATAAATGGCATTCGCTGTGTGGCTTGTGGCGCCGTCCTGTTGGAACCACATGTCCTCCAAGTCCATATTATCCAATTGGGGCCAAAAATATTCGGTTATCATTGAACGGTAGCGATTCGCATTCACAGTAATGTGCCGGTCTTGATCATCACGGAAGAAGTACGGCCCAATGACGCCGCCGGCCCATAAACCGCACCAAACCCTATTTTTTTCGGGATGCAATCATGACTCATGGATTACGTGTGGATTGCTGTCTGACCAATAACGCATACTTTGCTTATTGACGAAGCCATTCAGCCAGAAATGAGCCTCATCGCTGAAGATGATTTTCCGATGAAAATCCGAATCATTTTCAAGTTGTTGCACAGCCCAATTCACGAACATACGTCGCTTATGGTGGTTAAGCGGCTTCAGTTCTTGCGTTAATTTGATCTTGTAAGGATGTAGGCCAAGATCTTTTCGCAAAATTCGCCACAACGACGTCACACAGATGAGAACGAAGTGTGAGAGACACATTTGGGCTTTCTTGAACTGAAGCCTCAGCGGCAGCAATATTCTCGACACTACGGGCACTTCTTTGTCTCACTGGCACGGGAACATTTTGTACTGTGCCTGTGGATTCAAATTTTTCCACTAGACGCTCAATTGTTGATCTGGTAGGACGATTATGACGACCATAAATTGGACGTAACGCTCTTAAAGTTGAGGCCACGACTCCAAATTTCGGTAGTAAATTTTAATAATTTCGACTCGTTGTTGACTCGTATATCTTTCCATGATGAAATGGCAAACCTTACTGAAGAGAAATGTCCAAAGAGCGGGAAAAAATATGGCGTCGTTTGCTGTCCTTATCGATTTACTTTTGTAGCGTCTCTGTTGAAAAACCCTTTATATGAAAATAATTATGAAATAAGCGTAATTAATATTTTTGTTTATTTGCTCAGTTGCAACACTGAAAAAATTTCTGAATAACTTAAGAGAAATCTCTAAAATCTAAATAATTTATAGATTTTATGTTTAATAAACGAATATTACTTAACGCTTTTACCTCTTTGTCTGAGACTCCAGAAACGCTACTTCCCTGGTTATGGTTGCAGTTACAACAACGACGAGACATCACAGGCAGCAACGTTAAAAATGCAAAAGTTTTTGTTTTATTTAATTTTATTTCGATAATGTTCAATTGTTGCAATACGTTCACTGGTTGGCGAATTTATTTTACTTTTTAAATTAAATTGCAACAAATCGCGAGTTTAACATCTTTTTGTTTTTTATTTTGAATTAATTTATCAAATTGGAATTGTTTACAATCAAGTCCCTGCTCGGGCGCAAAATGTTCCGCCTAATTATTTTATAAGGCAAGAAAATTTAAATAAATTACAAATTTTCTTTTTATTGAAGTTTGGGCTCGATTGTAACAAATCCTTAAAAAAGATGGAGAAATTAAACGCGTCCTCTTAGGCTGTATATAAAATTCAACTGCTTTTGTTTATTCAATTTTCTTATTCTAATCATGTTTCTTTCAGCAATTCAGTTACTTTTCATATTACAGGGAATTTATTCGACAGTATTGCCACGTACTTTGAATTACCTATTCTAAATGCAATTTTTAAGTTCACTTTCATTACAATAAATTCATATTAGATATACAAAAAACAATAATTATTATTGAAAAAAGTTATTTAATTAAAATAAAAAAATGTAAAACAATAAGTATGTTTAAAAAAATCCATAAGTAGTGGAGAAAATCTTATTGGCCTAAAAACTCCACAGGCACAATCCAACATTCCGGCCCCATTGAAGGACCGCAGGTCTTCAAAACTCCGGTAGTGGAGCAATTTTGGTTATAGGGCGTTTATAATCGCCGTTTTTTGTCATCACCTCTACCACCCTGACCTTGCCGTCCTTGTATTTGACGGTTTCGATGACTCTCCCGGTCAGCCATTCTCGAGGCGATTGTCCTCGTGAACTACCACTATTTGACCGATTTGTAAGTTGGGCTCTTCGTTGTGACATTTGCCCTTGTCCTGCAACCCCAGGATGTGAGCTTTTGTATTGTAAGGTAATTTAGCATTAAGCACCCTGATTAGTGAAAAATTTCTCTTTTCCTCTGTGAAGTTGTGAATAAATGGTGTTAGTTTCTGAATATTTCTTGAATTTCCGCAACTCTATTCGAAACGAAAGTTGCAAGGGTAGATGGATGTGTCTTTATCCAATGTAAAGTGATTTCTGAATCTGACCAGAAATATACACTCTCTGCTCTAAAGCTTATCATTTTCTCAATTCGCTTCCACAGTTTTGTTAACAGGTGTACTGCACACATCTCAACTCTTGGTAGAGATTTTTCTTAAGTGGGGCGATTTCCCTTGGCAGATTTCCCATGATTTGAGTCATTAACTTGGGTTTGTAGCGAAGGAGTGAACACATTTCCGTACTGTCTGACTACACTCTTCTCTGGCATTTAGTATCCAGATATTTTCCAGTGAAAGGGCTACCAAGGCTTTTGTTCCAGCATGGCAGTTTTTAAAGTGTAAGTTATGTAAATAGCGGGTCACAAAGACAGATTTCTTTGACAATAAAAGTGGGAATTTCGTATTGTATGGTAATTTAGCATTAAGCAATCTCCCACCTACCCTGATTAGTGAAAAATTTCGCTTTTCCTCAGTGAAGTTGTGAATAAATGGTGTTAGTTTCTGAATATTTGACGGTAAAATTAGAGATTTCTGCAACTTGTGAATCTCCTCAGAGAAAAATGTTCTCTGTGTAACTTCCACCAGTCTGTAAAACGCCCACTTCAGACCTTGATATTTTATATCATTTACAACCGTCAATAAATCTTAAAGCAAAGCACGTAATTCTCAAAATTTGCACATATGACGAATGGTCTTCGATAAGCTTGGCAAAACTATTTTCCATTGTTGTGCCCGGAGATTCACCAATGTTAGCTGATTTTCCCACTGTGAAAAATGCATTGGATTTTCTTACTACCAAAGACTTTTGGTTCTGAGTGGGTTCAAAATGTGGATTAACTGGCCACTCTTCGATATCATCGAGTTGAAACGAAGCTCCTTTGAACCAGAATTGAGTTTTTCAATTTCTCAACATCGCATCCCCTTGAAACTACGTCAGCCGGATTTTGTTTCGTAGGCACATGACGCCAAGAGGCTCGGTCTGACCATTCTTGAATTTCCGCAACTCTATTCGAAACGAAAGTTGCAAGTGTAGATGGATGTGTATTTATCCAATGTAAAGTTATTTCTGAATCTGGCCAGAAATATACACTCTCTACTCTAAAGCTTATCATTTTCTCAATTCGCTTCCACAGTTTTGTTAACAGGTGTGCTGCACACAACTCAACTCTTGGTAGAGATTTTGTCTTAAGTGTGGCGACTTTAGATTTGGCTGTAAGTAGCCGACAAAAGACTTGATTTGAATAACTGCTCCTAATGTAAATACAACACCCATATCCGTGTATTTGAATATTGGCCGCTGACGTTGCGTGGACGAATCTTGGAACTTTTATAGAATCAATTTTGGTCAAATTAGTCTTGAAATTTCCCCATGCTGTATTCAGGCTCATGGGTATTGATTCATACCAGTCGAGTTTTTGGATCCACAGTTCCTGTAACAACATTTTTGATTTCATGATAATTGGGCACAAAAGTCCGAGAGGATCAAACAAAGAGATGAAACAGACAAAATGCTTCTCTTGGTCGCTTTCAAACCGTGAAAATTGTCGTCCAAATGAAACTTAAACGAATCATTCTTCGGAACCCAATGTATTCCAATATTTCGGTTATCTGGTCTCGAATAGTCAAAAGTTCTTTGATACTTAGGCACCGGTTAACAAATCATCCATATAAAAATCTCTGCGAATAATATTCGCTCCAATAAGCAAAGCCTTGGTATATAGATCGGCTAGATATGTAAGACATCTGATCGCCAAAAATGGCGCTGAATATGTGCCGTAAATAACTGTGTTCAAACGAATTGTTTGTAGCGGATCAGCAGGGGTTTGCCTCCATAAAATTAATTGAAAATTTCTAAAATTCTCCCTAACCAAAACTTGGCGATACATCTTCTCGATGTCAGCAGTGAGTACAAATTTATGGAAACGAAAACGAATTAATGTGGAATATAGCTCCTCTCGCACTCTAGGCCCAACCATTAAAATATCATTGAGTGAAATACGTGAAGAGGTTCGACTCGATGCGTCGAAAACTACGCGAAATTTGGTAGTCGTGGTCTGAGGCCGCAAAACGTCCTGGTGTGGAATAAAGTAACGTGGGGAATTCGAAATAATATTATCAGTGATAGACATATGACCCAAATCGAGATACTCTTTCATAAAATCCTGATACATTTCTCTCATTAATTTGTCCTTTGAGAGTTTGCGCTCGAGCGCAAGAAATCGCCTTTTAGCAGTATCAAAGGATGATCCCAAAAAATTTGGATCTGATTTGAAAGGAAGCGAGATTTCCAATCGACCTGACGGTAAACGTCGTACCGAATCTTTAAACATCTCCTCGAATTTTTGCAGTTCTTCGGTGATTGTCACAGACGATTCGTTTGAAATTTCCTCTAATTCCCAGAATTTTCGGACAATTGAGTCCTCGATTACATTGCCAGCGTGGAAAAGATTTGATCACGAATCCATGGGCTGATTGTTGTTACCACATACAATCCAGCCAAATGAAGTTTTTTGAAGAATCGGAAGACTGGGGTTCGACTGAATTTGAATCTGTCCAACACTTCGAAGTTGGAAGAAAACTCGCCCGCCGATTAATATGTCGACCTTTTGTGGTTTATCGAAACCAGGGTCTGCCAATTCAATATTCTCGGGAATATTCCAACCAGTTGTACGAATTCTTCTATCAGGTTGATATGACGTAACTGACTTCAACACCCAGTACTTTGTTGAGAATTGAGTCGCATTAACCCTAAACGTACAGATATATCGACGTAAGATTTGGACGATGATGGCATTCCGCTAATTGTGTTAATATTCAATCTGCCTCCTTCTCGTTTATTCTGAGTTTTTGAGCAAGATCTTCCGTAATGAAGTTTGATTGTGAATCCAATAGAGCTCTAGCCAGGACATGTTGTCCGAAATGATTTTTCACTTTGACTAAGGCTGTGGCAAGAATTACGGTTTCGTCCGCCGTTGAATGATTTACTTAAGTGTGAGAGCCCGATGGCTGCTCTGTAATCGAATTCACAGAAATATTTCGACCACCACTTCCAGACTCAGAACCGAATCGGTGCAAAAGTTGATTGTGTGCTCCATTCCAAATTCTGCACTTTGAAGCATTACATCTCGCATCCTTTTTTCAGACAGTTTATACACGCCGGCACTCCTTTGATAAAATGAAATCTTCGAATAACTGGCTCAGCGGCAAACGAAGGGCCGGTTGATTTACAGAATGGACATTTCTCAGCAGATTGTTTTGATTTCACACAAGTAAGTGATGTCTTTGAATTCTTCTTATATTATTTTTAGAAGGCCTTGTACTAGAAAGTGAAGATTCATCGGCGGAAATATTCTGATATCTTCTGTTCAACATGGCCTCGCATTCAGACCAAAGTGAGAGCTTTTTAAATTCAAGCTGTTCTTCCCACTTGGATTTTGTGACTGAATCAATCTTTGACATCACTAAATGAGTTAAAATTTTGATACGTTTGATACGTTTTTATCATCGCCAATCGACAATAATGATTCGTAAATAGCTGAAACGTGTCAATCATGTTTCTCAAAGCAGACGCCGAAGGTTCAGTAATTTCCGGAAGATTAAAAAGTTTGCGCATATTTTTCAAAAAGATCAAACAATCATTATCATAAACCTTTTTCAAACTGGCTAAAGCTTTGGGATAATTTTCCTCGGAAATCTGGAAAGCCTTGACTGTACCCAAAGCTTCATCGGATAAACATGATATTAAATGATTAAGTTTCTCTATATCTGTCAAAATAGGATCATTGTGAACTAAATTTTCAAACACGCTCATAAAGTTTTTAAATTCGGAATATTTTCCCCTGAACTTAGGGAGCCGCATATTCGGAAGCCTTGAATGATGGGGTTGCATAAAAGATTCTTCTGGTAAACTTGTCCTTTTATTCTTGGCCTGAAGACTCAATAGGAGAGACTTCGTGGTTACACACAAATCTTAAAGATTCGATTGATCGTCGTTTGTAGGATCCAGAATATCCAACTCCGACTAGTGCTCCATTGCTTGGGCGATATGAGATTTAAGAATCGACAATCGATCTCGAATGGATTGAATGAAATTGTCTTTTCAATAATAGACATTTAGAATTCGAGCAATATTTTCAATCACTTTGGCATGTCTCTGAATCAATTTTGGCAATTCGCCTGATTCAGGACCACTTTGGTGTTTCTTTCCACCAGCCATGAAGAAATTACAAATAAATTTTCAGAAACGGATAAACTTTCCAAATACTGAAATTTAAAATTGCAATTATTTTCAAATGAAAAATTCAATAATTGTACAGATGCAGTGCTCGTAAACAATAGTACTGAAATTTGGTCGCTGACAACGGTTTTTAAAATGACACAAAAAAAATAATTATAAATTGTCTACGGAATTGGGATTTCCCAATAATTTTCCCAATAATGAGGAGAAATTGGCCAGAACGCTTATTGAAGTTTATCACAAGTTTCTGGGTATAATTTAAACACACAACTCCGGTAATTATGGTTAAAGTAAAGTATTAACACCGTGCTAGTTTTCTTCTCGCAATAAATTGCAAACTATTATCTCGCCTGATAACTTTTATATAGATTTAGGAAATTTTTTGAATTTGCACTCCTCGATCTTTAAGTTGCTATTATATTTCACTAAAAAGTTATATGAATGTTGTCTTTCTGTTAGAAGAAATCTGAATTTTCGTTAAAATTTTTATTCCAATATTATCATATCAATATCATCCAAGAAACATAAAAAATCAATCAAATTTTAGATTGGTACAAAGTTCCAATACAACTTTCGATTTACCCAATCATTTTTCTTTTTCTAACACGCACGTGTGGCCCAACAATAAGTTTCCAATCTGGCAACCCTAAAGTGGCAGGACTGCTCTCAGAGACAATAGGAACGAAATGGAATGGAACACAAGATAAACAACGAAAACAAATAATTGTGTAAAATTACAATAATAACAACGAAATAAATTGAATATTAATTTTCTTGCACGAAAATTAAACAATTAGATTTGCGGGTGAAATACAAATTTAAGGAATAATTAAATGAAATGACGTGAAGGCGGTTCGCGTAAATAAATAATTACGAGCAGAACAAACTTAATTAACCGAGCTTTGACGTATGTACGTGTACACTCGCGTTTCATATCAAGGCGTTTGTTCACTTTTGCTTTTTGATATTTGTGTATATACTTTATGTAAAGGGGTTTTCAATAAGAGCGCTACAAAAGTTTTTTTTAAATAAAACAAAACCGGTTTTAGAGACCAATGAAATTCTTTATTCCTGTGAAAGTACGTTCTATGCCATTATGTATGGAACTCGATTTCTTTTGCATGGCCACCACGGGCACGCTTGCACAAGTCCAGACGCTGAACCCAATTTTGAACGGTTTTCAAGCATAAATCGGCCGATACTGCTGCAATTTCACGTTCGATATTCGTACGAAGTTCATCAATCGTCGCTGGCTTATTGGCATAGACCATAGACTTAACGTAGCGCCACAGGAAATAATCTAACGGCGTCAAATCGCACGACCGAGGCGGCCAATCGAATGGGCCATTTCGTGAGATAACACGTTCACCAAACTTGGTTTCCAATAAATGGCATTCGCTGTGTGGCTTGTGGCGCCGTCCTGTTGGAACCACATGTCCTCCAAGTCCATATTATCCAATTGGGGCCAAAAATATTCGGTTATCATTGAACGGTAGCGATTCGCATTCACAGTAATGTGCCGGTCTTGATCATCGCGGAAGAAGTACGGCCCAATGACGCCGCCGGCCCATAAACCGCACCAAACCGTATTTTTTTCGGGATGCAATCATGACTCATGGATTACGTGGGGATTGCTGTCTGACCAATAACGCATACTTTGCTTATTGACGAAGCCATTCAGCCAGAAATGAGCCTCATCGCTGAAGATGATTTTCCGATGAAAATCCGAATCATTTTCAAGTTGTTGCACAGCCCAATTCACGAACATACGTCGCTTATGGTGGTTAAGCGGCTTCAGTTCTTGCGTTAATTTGATCTTGTAAGGATGTAGGCCAAGATCTTTTCGCAAAATTCGCCACAACGACGTCACACAGATGAGAACGAAGTGTGAGAGACACATTTGGGCTTTCTTGAACTGAAGCCTCAGCGGCAGCAATATTCTCGACACTACGGGCACTTCTTTGTCTCACTGGCACGGGAACATTTTGTACTGTGCCTGTGGATTCAAATTTTTCCACTAGACGCGCAATTGTTGATCTGGTAGGACGATTATGACGACCATAAATTGGACGTAACGCTCTTAAAGTTGAGGCCACGACTCCAAATTTCGGTAGTAAATTTTAATAATTTCGACTCGTTGTTGACTCGTATATCTTCCCATGATGAAATGGCAAACCTTACTGAAGAGAAATGTCAAAAGAGCGGGAAAAAATATGGCGTCGTTTGCTGTCCCTATCGATTTACTTTTGTAGCGTCTCTGTTGAAAACCCCTTTATATGAAAATAATTATGAAATAAGCGTAATTAATATTTTTGTTTATTTGCTCAGTTGCAACACTGAAAAAATTTCTGAATAACTTAAGAGAAATCTCTAAAATCTAAATAATTTATAGATTTTATGTTTAATAAACGAATATTACTTAACGCTTTTACCTCTGTGTCTGAGACTCCAGAAACGCTACTTCCCTGGTTATGGTTGCAGTTACAACAACGACGAGACATCACAGGCAGCAACGTTAAAAATGCAAAAGTTTTTGTTTTATTTAATTTTATTTCGATAATGTTCAATTGTTGCAATACGTTCACTGGTTGGCGAATTTATTTTACTTTTTAAATTAAATTGCAACAAATCGCGAGTTTAACATCTTTTTGTTTTTTATTTTGAATTAATTTATCAAATTGGAATTGTTTACAATCAAGTCCCTGCTCGGGCGCAAAATGTTCCGCCTAATTATTTTATAAGGCAAGAAAATTTAAATAAATTACAAATTTTCTTTTTATTGAAGTTTGGGCTCGATTGTAACAAATCCTTAAAAAAGATGGAGAAATTAAACGCGTCCTCTTAGGCTGTATATAAAATTCAACTGCTTTTGTTTATTCAATTTTCTTATTCTAATCATGTTTCTTTCAGCAATTACTTTTCATATTACAGGGAATTTATTCGACAGGATTGCCACGCACTTTGAATTACTTATCCTAAATGCAATTTTTAAGATCACTTTCATTACAATAAATTCGTATTAGATATACAAAAAAACATTAATTATTATTGAAAAAGTTATTTAATTAAAATAAAAAAGGTAAAAGAATAAGTACGTTTAAAAAAACCATGAGTAGTACAGAAAACCTTATTGGCCTAAAAACTCCACAGGCACAACCCAACAGTGTATATGATTAGCTTCAAGACCTTAAGATCCAGCGTGGAATTGTGCTTGCGAATATATGTTATTTTGGGTTAAACAAACACAACTATACCAGACTCTCATACAACTTGTCGTGCTTTATGGCGCAGAATTCTGGGTCTTATCGCAAGCAGACAAAACAAAAAAATACTTCGAGTGCACAACGGCGAGTATCGGCGACGCACGAACCATGAGCTCTATGAGCTATATCCCGACATTGACATAGTTAAGCAGATCAAAATAGCGCGATTGCGCTGGCTAGGTCATGTCAGTAGAATGGATGAAGACGAACAAGCACAAAGGGTTTTCGAAACCGAACTCGAAGAAAGACGAAAACTAGGAAGACCAGACTCCGCTGGAGAGATCAGGTTGACGAATCCCTGCGTACACTTGGTATTGCCAACTCGAGAGATAAGGCAAAAGATCGAACTGGTTGGCGAAATATGTCATCTTCACCCTCGGGCTGGTTCGAGACCGAATAACTCCAACCTTAGTGAAATTTGTATTAGGTTTCATTTCGTAAACCGCCACTCTCTCACTAAAACAATGCTGATTTTGCTACACCCATTTGTGTGGCTCCAATACAATATATGGGCTGGTTTCGGGATAACCGACACGATAAATCGATCGATCTTTGTGAAACTTGGTACTACGCAATATTTTTCAAAAGCTACTGTGTAATTGAAAATTTTTGTGGTAAACATTTTCCAACGTCCCATACAAATTTTGAGCGGACAATTAGTACCAGGTAGTCATGATAAATACTCCAAATATACAACACATCCCTAGTCAAGTTGCTAATAAGATAATGAGCCTGTTTTTTTATTCCCTGCTAAACTAATTTTTCGACCAAAGTCGGCGAAAAATTAGTTTAGCAGGAATTAAAAAACAAGCTTAATATTCTGCTGTTGAATATGGGTAAATTTGCAACGGGTAACTGAAAGTTGATCGGCTGCCAAAACAAATATATGAACCTTTTTTAATGAAACTCGGACTCAAAGGATAAGTCAGTTCATCCGACTGAAGATTCTATACTTGTTTCGAGTTATGTTTAGCAACCATTATTATTTCAGTACGTTATATTTTTTTCTTAAATTTCGTTTCTGGAATTGACTTTTGAAACGGTATCGGAAAATGGGATGTCTATATAATTTTATCTTTATTTTAAAATTATATTTATTTAAAATAAACAGTTTTATCAAATTTTGAGAAATAAATAATTTAAATTCATACATATGTAAATTAATAGTTTAGATTAAGTTGCGCATTTTTGTATACAATTTCATATACGAAACCTGAATTAGAAAATGTATATAATTTCAAGACTAAAATTATCAAGCCGTACTAAAATTTTAAATAATCAACCATATAAATTCAAAAGCGCCTAACCAAGTAAACGCTTTAATAAAAGCTAACCAAGTAAACGCTTTAATAAAAGCTGTATTCCGTTTTGACTAGTACTAAACTTGAGACAAAATTCACAAACCGACAAACTTATTTTTGAAATTAGTAAGAAGTCTGGACCAACATTCTTTTGCAGTAACGGACTTGTTAAATGCCAACTAACGTCCATATTTTAACATCGACACCCGTGATAATTATATATGTATGTTACAATTCCTGGTTGGAAATAACCATTATTTCAGAGTTCAGTTCCGAAAAACAGATATATATACATTATAAAAAAGTTCAATTTATCGACAAGTAATGCTAAAAATGGAGCGATAAAAGTCAAAAGTTTTCAAAATATGCCCCAAAAAGTGTTTTTTTAAAACAAAAAGTGCAAAAGCCAAAAACCAGAGCTAGAATTACACTTAAAGTGCTAAACTGGCGACGCTGGATGCAATATTCACGTAATAAAATCATTGCAGCTATAAGGAAGAAAAAAGCAATGATGTTAATTGCCACGTTTATGCCTGTCTTCATTTATGAAAAATTTTATTTTTAGCGACACACATTGGTTAAAGCCTCCGCCGGAGGTAAATTTTTTATTATTTCTTCGATTGGACGCACCGTTTTCGAGTTATAGCCACTTTTTTATTTTAGCGATTTTTTTATTTTGGCGATTTTTTGAAAAAAATTCTTCCATTCGAATTGGACCACTTTATGAAAACCCCTTAGAAACCCACAAAAATTGGTTATTTTTTCAATTGGACGCTCCGTTTCCGAGATGTAGACATTTTTTCATATTATCGATCAAAAATGGGGATGAGTTACCCACCCATCATTTTCCCCATTTCCCTGAGGCTAATGGGAAATCGTGATGAGTAATTCCCCATTGTCATGATGAGTAATTCCCCATTGTCATGGGTAGCCTGAGGGTAATTCCCCATTTCGTGGGTAGCTACCCATAATTTTCCCCATTGCCTTGAGGGTAATGGGTAATCGTGATGGGTAATTCCTCGTTTTCGTGGGTAGTTACCCATTATTTTCCCCATACACTGCGGGTAATGGATAAACGTTCATTACACATTCCCCACGACGATGTGTATGGGTTACTCATGGGGGGGTAAATACGAACTCTGAACTCAACACATACTTTGAGCCTATATCGTTACATTGCTGCGCCTACATACTTATGGTGATATCGTTTCTAAAAATAATGTTACCTTTGTAAGTTATGCCTCTTTTAGTGTGAGATACGAACATAGACATTTTTTTCTCACAACTGTTATTCGACCAGTGTAGATGGAAATTTAAGCGATGTTAAGCAAATTTAACCGACTCTTCGTACGGACTGGTCGAATGTCTACCGACACAAATGGTATTTTTGGTTACTTCCGCTTAGCAAAAAATTCGACCACTTTGATTGATAAGGTAAGCGAATTTAACGGAACCGATTAAATATAAATAACCCTTGCACCCCTGCAGAAGGTAGACAAATTATGTTAGCGAGGACAAATAACACAAACAAAATGACAGAAAATTTGCAATTTTATCGGGCGACATTCTCCCTCATGACGCGCTGAGAGGGCTGAAAATTTAAAATTTTTGCACTTTTTGGGTGCAGCATTCTCAGAAACGATCTAAAATAGAGGAAACATGATGAGAAATTACCTCTGTGACAAACTTCTCAAAAAGTTTAGGAATGGCTCTCAATTTTGCAATTCCCCTATAATTTACAACATTTACTGAACCAGCAGATTTGTGGAGAGGGATTATATAAGAGCTCTTCCACTGTGCAGGAAAATCACCGAACTTCAACGAAGAGTTAAATAAGAGAGTCAACGGTAAGCTGAGAGAATTCGAGCAGGACTTCAACATAGAGTCCGGGATACCATCAGGACCACCTTTATTCGAGGCCTTCAATCTGATCAAGTTATCTAGCAAACACGAAGAATTTACGACAGGTGCATCAAACGGAATTGTAGAGCGGACAGTGTCGGGTATGATTTGGAAACATCATAGGCTCGGGTGGAATAAATAGATGCGAAAAAATCGGCGAAACAATTAGCAATAGACTCCTCATCTGAATAATCAATACCGTTCATTTTAATACTACAAGGTGTGGAAGACGAATTACGCTTCAAGTTAACAAATCTAAAGAATGATTTGGGGTTCCGTTTAAAATTAGCCTTCAACTTATCCAAATATAATCTGTAACTCTCACGATATTTAGAGTTGTATCTACTCCTGGCAACAATATACCTAGTATAGTCTGCTAGCACTCCAGACTTTTTAATACTTTTTCGAACATCTATTCCATACATGCTTGAGACTGTTTAGAGCCCTTGAGGACCATGGAGGACCAGTATTACCCATTATAGGCCTCTTGGATACAGACTTAGAAATATAGCCATTAATTATATTTTAGAATTCATCCAGGACGATTTCAAATTCAAAAGCATTATCACACTGACATATACTATAGCAGTCAGTACCAAAGATAAAATTATTCAAAAGAATAAATTTCGCATGCGAAAAGCATAGGCCAACATAGGACGAAGAGTGATTGCAACCAATCTGCATGCTATCCTATGTATATTTAATTCCCAGCGTTGGATTGTAACTATACTCAGGAGAAATTAACGGATAAAATAGAGAAATATCAAAGTTCGATTCATAGATTTGGGTATGTCGTTCAATTGAATCAAGCCAAGATCAGGAAAATGCGTAACAAAATCAGATGACCTATCACATGGTGTCAATGGAGTCAAAGAATTGGTATCGGATAAAGACACCCATATCACAGACGGCAAATTAAAGTCACCCAATATTAAAATACGGCCTTTTTACTGGCGACCGCAATAACTTTTGCAATAGCGTCAATATGCTCTAGATATACCTCAAAGCACAAAGATGGCGGTATATAAGAACACGTGACAAACAGTCTCAAATTGCCTAAATTAATGAACATCACAATAAATTCAAGATCGCCAATGTCATTAATAGTAACTTACTCAGAAGATAAAGAATTTTCAATTGAGTTTGAAACACCATCACCAATTTTACCAACACGATCTTTTCTATAATCTACGTACTGTTTGCAGAACAACGCAGAATTAAAAACATTAGGTTTAAGCCATGTCTCAGAAAATGCAATGACATCAGACTCAAAACCAAAGCGATCAACAAATAATCTAGACAATTTATTATTCAAACTGCGAACATTCTGATACGCCATATTCAAACTCACGATTAGTTTTTTGGAGCTCCCTTATTTCCAGACGGTAATCTAGCAAAATTATCTCGCCTACCATTATCCCGATACTCAAATTCCCTTACGAACGTTCTGTGAGGCCAAAATTCCGAATCCACCAGTTTGACAAATAGGTTATCCGGTGCAATAAGTTCTGAAAATTGTGATTTCAGCTTGAATCATTGTATGGAATCGCTAGAATTATTCCCGACTAATTAAGACGATATGTATCTCTCTCTCTCTCTCCCCAATATTTTGGAAAAAGGAGATTTTCTGATGCAAAAATTTCAAGGCATATTATGCTTCAGTGTATTCCAAATCAATAGCCAGCATTGATTTCCCAGACGTGTATTTTCTCGTATTTTCAATGATTTTCTGTACATCCATATGCGCAGTTTGGGAGAGGAATTGATGACTTTAGGACAACTCCTTTAACTACAACTGCGGTGGTAAATATTATCACTTATATGATTTCATTATCCTTGCAGCTGTAGTAAATCACCTCTTTAATACGTTCCCATTTATTTAACAAAAATTTAACATTAATATAAGCCAACATTTAAAAACCATAATTGAACTGCTACTTTTGCTTACTATGTGGAAAAAACCATAACCAATCTGTTAAAAAATAAAATCTTTAGTATTTTATCTTTTAATGGTTAGTCATGATTGTCTTTAAGTTTTCTATAAATGCTTCGTGTAGGTGTTAGTATAATATTGAGTGCATTGGGTATGCTTGATCCCCCTAAAGTATAAAACCCTTTCGCACTTGTTAAGCATAAATTTTAACGTCCCGTCATTTAATCCGAACTAATTTGATATAAAGATAACTTCTTTTCTTTCTCAGGTGATAGTACGTCGTACCTCATGGAATAGCATTGCTTCACAGGTGTAGCAAATTTATAGCACACACTCCCAACTATATTTTTATTTCTTGTTTTGCTTTGAAGTAGATATCCGTCTATTTATAACATACAATTTAAAAACTGTTAATCTCTGTTATCGCCCCAGCAAACAGTTGCAGGTGTTGAAATTTAAGACAAAAGTCTTAATGCCAGTTTTGAAGTAAATACATTTTTTGGTTCTTAGTTTTACTGTAACATAACAGATTTGCTTTATTGATAGACATGTTGGCTTCCAGCATAACATCATCTCATCTCATATTATATGCGCGCTCACAACCAGAAGAAGAAAGACAAAGAGGAAAATAGACAGGTTGAAGTAGCCGGAACTGGTATACACACGAATGCATACAGGCTCAGACATAATTTTGACAAGAAACAGTAAAGAAGTTACAATAATGGATTGTATTCGACTTTATGATATGCTATACCTCTGGCAACATATCCAGTTTTTACAATTTTTGGCATTAGGCATGTATTTTTTTTTTGCTATCGCTAACTAAATTATTGCGTATTCTATTTAGAGCGCCACTTAAAATTGATTAACTGTTAATACATATTACGAGCACTTATAAGTAGATTACGAGCAGTTATAAGTAGATTTAATTGATAACTGTGCAATGCTAGTGTGCGCGGCTCTTGTGCATAAGAACGTGGGTGCGATCCCTGCTCTGACCACCTTACATTTCATTCGACGGCGGTCACCTCGCTTAGAAACGGCGACACTATAGAGTATTTAGCCATGAAAAAAGCTTCTCAACATACCGTTCGGAACCGGAGTAAAACTGTAGGTCCCAATCAGCAAGTGTAAAACTAGAACGCGCATAGCTCACTGGTTTGTGAGAAGCTGTCCCTAATCCCTTCATGGGATGTAACGCGATACTATTATTTTTTTGTACATTAGCGATAGGCTTGTTCTCTATTCCTTGCCGTTTACACCACCCAATTTAAGATTAAAGTGACATTTCATGTGGCAAATTTGTGCTTAGACCAATTCAGAGCAACTCCGTGCAGAGACCATATTATCATAGACGGCTGAAAAACAGAAAAATTAAATTGGCGGCTGTTGGTTTTGCTAGCTTTGTACAAAATTGGGATGTTTTTGAAATTACTGGACCTTTAAAATTGGAGCAGTCGGTCAAATCAGGCCTGCCGGTCACATTTAAAACGGATGAGATCCAATTATACCGGTGGCGGCGTGAGGTTCAAAACTTGTTTGGTGGCAGCATACTGGCATATTAAATCTTTGGTGTATGTTTTTATTATGATTGGATTCTTTTCTTTCAGTTTAAATAAGGTTTAAATTTAAACTTCAGTTTTTAAAGAATAAAATTATATTAAAAGAATAAAATTATATTAAAAATTATATTAGCGCATCCGACAACGTTAACTCCGGAGCAACGTTTGCAAATACATAGTTCAAATTTATTATGAATAACATGGTTGAATTCGAGAAACTCATCGTTCACTACGTGCAATTGATGGTGCTCATAATCATCCTTAACGGCTTACCAGTAAGCAGAATTGTCGAATTTGGAGCATGGGTAGTCCACAAGCCATTGTCGAAATGATACAACTGATAATTTTTAAATGTAAATAATACAAATTTACTTTATTTAAAAGATAATCTAATGGCACAAATGTGTGTACATTAGACCGACTCACATTGTAGAGTGGGCAAGAAAGTGTTTTTTGGCCACCCCTCAAATTGTACCTTGGCTTCTTTTCTGACGACTCCCAAAATATGTCTTGTCTACCATTAAAACCCCGTGAGCTGCTGGCCCGTTTATAAAAAGGGTATATTTTTAATTTTTCGAAGAATTTTGTACTTTAACTAAAGACAATGTATAGAATATTACTATCATATGAAAGGGGGTTTTAAGGCGCGTCCAACGGTGGATAAAACATATCAAAACATGTCTTGGCACATTCTTATCTCAGGGATATTCTGCAAAAAATACGCGTTTTAAGTTTTTATTACGCAGATTTTGTTGATTTAAATGCCAGATTGTCATATTTTAATCTTTAGTCGATTTAAGTCAATATGTGCTTCTGCTTTGTTCTTAAATTCGTAATATAAACAAAAGTTCATACAACAAACAACAAAAATAAAATAAAAAGTGGTGTGACATTTAAATATAAATCAATTTACTAGAAATATTTCGCGATTCTACATTTTTACCGAGCTTGTACGATTCTATTTTACTACCAATGTAATCTTGACGATTTTTTTTCTATGACCGATAAACATGATTGGCTCACTACCTTTACAAATCTCTCTGTGTATCCATGTTTTAACAAGAGAATAAATCCGCTTGCAGATTGGAGTAATTCAAAATTTGGTACAGACCACCGCGGAAAATGTATTAAAAAAATAAAATGTATGATGATCTCCGTGTCAAATGAAAAGATTTTATATCCATTGTGCCTTGTTTAGAACGTAATGTTCCCAATGTCAAAAAACAAATTGAAACACAGTAGGTACTTAAATAGACTAAAGATTAAAGTATGTCAAGTTGACATTTAAATCAAAAAAATCTGTGTACTAAAATCTTGAAAATGCGGTTTATTTCCAGAATATCCCTGAAAACAAGAATATGTTAGGACGTGCTTTGACATGTTTTATATACCGTTGGACGCGCCTTAGAAACGCCTTTCATACTCGTATGATACTATAATGTGTACATTGTCTTTGGTTAAAGTAAAAACTTCTTTGAGGAACCAAAAAAAAAAATACATTCTTTATAAACGGTCCAGCTCACGGTATCTTAATGTTGGACTGGAATTATTTTGGGAATTTTCATAAAACAAACCAAGATACATTATGAGGGATGAACAAAATAAATTTATTTGGTGAGTGGTCTAGTGTAGCTACATGGTTTCGGGCATACACTTTTCGCAGTAAATCAGGCTTTATTTAGGCAACAGCGCATCGAATGTTGGTTTCCGAGTACTTAATTGTTTCTTGTTTATCGTCAAATCGTACGAACGAAGTGGCTCCTGAACAGGTCCATTTCGTGAAAATAATCAAATGTCTCTTTGAGCCTGTGCCAATCGGTATCAAAGTACTATGTTGAAAAACAAATTTGTTATGGTGAGAATAATTCCCATTTTTGCTATGCCAATCGATATTTTTTTCGACAATAGTAAATTTTGACAGCTTCATCATAAGAAGAAGTCTTAAGACGCAATTGAAATATAATTTTGCGAACTTAATATTTTTAGAAAATATTTGTCATTATTTTTCGAATACGATCTTTACATTCCATGAATATTTTCATTCTTCAAAATTGCTAGAAAATTTCATCCAAATTTATGATGAACAGAAGTACAAGTCGACATAAAAACTTGGCGGCGGCAAGGGACAAAAATTTCGATTGGCGTTGGGCCAAACCGATGATTTAAATCAATTTTAAAACCAAAATTATATTTTTACAAAATATGAATATGCATGTAAATGCGAAAAAAACTGACAAATATATTTATTAAAATTGATTCAGTCATCGTAATTTAAATTAGTATCTAAAATACATCGGCGGCGCCTCACCGCAATAAAAATATTGGCGGTCGCTGCAATTCGGTTTCGCTTTACACAACTTATATGTCCGCTGGTGTGTTTTGTTAAACGTCAAAAATTTCCATCCACTTGTCAAAAATTTACCTAGCCCCATGGGCTAGTGAAATTTTACTCACCACACAAATGTTATATTGATACCGATTGCACTTTGATACCGATTGGCACAGGCTATTTAAATCAATCAATATTATAGTACAGCTGAGACAATATATCTGGAACATTAATATCTTCCAAATGATGCATTTAAAAGATAATAATCATGTCTCTGTACCGCTCACCGTTGACTGTAAAGTTCTTGCCAGCCATTTAACGTAGCCATTTAACCAAATGAATGCCCGATAAGTTACTCGCATTGAACCATGTTTTTGAAAATAATTTGAACAATTTGCGGTCGTTTCAAACCAAATTGGTGCAAGTCGAATCGTATGTTGCTTATCTTGGACAAATGTAAGAAAATTTCATTTAATAGAGGAACAGTTCTACAGACGTCATACATAATTGGTGATAGTGTTCTGGAAAATGTTTATTCACTTTGTGACTTAGAGCTTACTCTTGATACCAAGCTTAACTTTATTTTGCACATAGATGCTTGTATAAGTAAATCTTCCAATTTACCTTGTTTTATAAATCGTTGGTCTAGGGAGTTCGGTGACCCATATCTGTCAAAGCATATTTTTACGAGTCAAGTTAGACTGGTTTTGGAGTACGGTTCGTTAGTATGGTCCCCTTATTACAGATGTCATCTTAATAGAATTGAATCTGTACAAAAACAATTTTTACTTTTTGCTCCAAGGAATCTTGCTTGGAATCTCGACATAAATCTACCACCCTACCTTCACAGGCTTGCGCTTATTAATCTTCCTACGTTAGAATGTCGCCGAACTATGCTTGATATCTGCTTCATGGTAAAATTAATAAATGGGGATATTAATTCACCTTATTTAATTTCAAATCTTCAATTTAATGTTCCACTTCGAATTTCTAGGAATGTTGTCCCTTTAAACTTACCCGCGATTAAATGTAATTATGAGGAGCTTAATCCGATATTCCAACTCTGAAAAAATTTTAATAAATTCTTAAATTTGTTTTCTATCACTGATTCTATTGCCTCAATAAAACATGCGAGTCTTTAGTATAGTGTTTGTTAAGCTAAGATTTGCCAGATTACGTAACTTCTGTACAATGCACTCTGTATATTGTAAACCTCTGGGAACCATTATCATTGGATGTTTATTACGTGAAACACTGCAATTGGCTTAAATGCAACTGCTCCAGTTCGATGCTCCATCATCAAGCTACCTCAACCTACCTTACCTGCTGCTGAGCCGTATAACATTCTCCCACCCCTATTTAAATTTTAGTTCCTGAATAAAATTTGCCAACCATGCCTTCGTCCAATTTCCTGTTTCGTATTAATTGGTTACACCTACTTTTCCGTCGTTGCTGCCATTTATCTTTCCTGATTTCACCGGTGTCATCCTTGTGAAACTTTCCTGTTTGTATTATTACTGCTCCTGAAGTTCCTACTGTTCCGGTTGTTCCTGCTCTCCAGCTTTGATTTATATAACGTCTGCGCCTTATATTCTGGCGTTCCTGTAGTCACGCTAATCCTGTTGATGCGTTCAAATATTTTCGCCTGTGTTTAATGAAATACATTATTTTATGGCCCAGCTGTTTGTAGCTGACGAAATAAATAAACTATACTTCATATTAGTAGGAAACGGCTGATATGTACGTCGTATAGAATCACAGAAGTCAGACTATTGGCCAAACACATTCCACTACAAGGATGAATGTGGGCGAGAGATCTGACCAGTCGTGAGAAGATAGACTTATGATATTTGGTCCACTTCTTCCGTCTTACCGAGTAGACCTCAATTTTGTGGTGGTCACGTTAGGCTTAAACCCAACGCCATCTAACGGTCAAAGTGTGTTAAGACGATATGGCGCTTGGAATATATAAGACAACTCTGTACAGTTCAAATAATGGCTTTCAAATTAGAATATACGGAATTTTCTTAGTTAGAAAGGCAAAAATATTGTGGCTAAAGATAGTATGGAAGGTAAGGAAAGTGTTGTAGGTATGTATTTGTGTAGAGTTTGACAACTGAAGTGAATTAGACAAAAACAAAATGCCTGTTATTGCTGCCTACAACTACAACACCATCTACAGTTGTTTTGTTGTTGTTTTTGCTTCTCACTTACGTTGTGTCAAATCCAACACATACGTACCCCAACACTAAATGTAAACAAACACATCCAAAAACAAAATACATGTGAACATGACAGTTCGAAAGTGGTTTGGAATGTAAACAAAACAAATCAGCTGTGCTGATGCGTTCACCATATATGAATCCATCTTGGTATAATCGCTTATTTTAAATATATACGTACTGAGAGTAAAGTATGTACATACGTACGTATTAAGTACATATGTATTACGTACGTACGTATTATATGCCTTTACTTATGCGAATTCGTATTTACTTCTAAGTATAGTTGGCTCTCAACTCAACTGGTACTCGCAACCAGTGATGCCAACTTAGCTTTTTTGGGGCTATATATCACTTTTAGACCTTGAAAAACCCCGCATAGTATGTCATTGGCGCTTTTTTGAAAAACCGCGTAATGTGCACGCCTTTTCCATTTTTATTTAGCCCTTTACCCCGTTTTGTATATAACTCTGATTTTTCTTGTTTGTGGAAAGTATCGCTGTACAATGATTTTTGTTGCTAAGGGGTTTGAGTAATTGTTACTTTAGATTTACGCATTGCTGTGACTGATGGGCGAAGTATTTTCAAATATATGTTTATTCATATTAATACTTATAAATTCTTAGGTGAAGAGACACCTAAAAACATCGCAAGGTATGGGAAGCAGAACCATAGAGAAATACATAAGAGTATACATTCCGAACATCAAGGTATTCGGTCAGGTACAAGGCTGCTCAAGAAGGTTGTGGTTTGTTTTTTTCATGACGTGGTGCCAAAGTGGTGCACACTAGCTGTCAAATGCTGTTTACTTTTGGTTTGTTGTACGTTGTACGAATGCTGGTTGTTGTTGCCTTGTTGTAAATTTTGTGGTATTGCTTCTACCTTTTCAACCTGCCTTGATCAAGTATCTAATGTCAGCATAAAGTTGTGTGCGTATAAATATTGTTTGTTTGTGATTTTAATAATTCGTGGACATAACTCCTCCCCCTTCAAATCCTAACGTCCTCGTTTGGTTAGGTTCGTAATTGGCCTGGTGTATCGTTTCGGAGGCTTTGTCCTGGATTTCGATAGGCGTGAAATACTCATTTTGGTTTTTCTTGATAATCTTTTTAGATATATTGAATTTATTTCTGCTTCTGGTTAAAGTTTTCCATAATACTTAGGCTATGGCCATTATTGAGAGTGATCCTAAACACCAATTCGTGATTGATGATATTTTACAGTCTCTGTTCAATTGATCTATGACACTAGTCAACAGTCAAAATGTACTCCGGATGCCAATATTTTTTCTGTGTAGATAACCTTGACATGAGCTCGAAAAACGCAATAAAAATTTTTTTTTTCGTTTGGTTTTTTTTTTTTTTTAAATTTAAAATTTTTTTTTTTGGTTAATTTGTTTTTGTATGAAAAATTGTTTCAGCAACTAACAAATCTCGTCAAAATATATACTAAATGGATGGTAGAAGACCCCAAAATATAAATAATTTGCGTCTTCATTCATCGGCTAGCTACAGCGGTCGTAATCGGTTGTTGAATCAGGAATTTTACAAAATTTTACCGAAAATTTACAAGTGAAAGCCCCTTAAAGCATTTTAAAAAAATATTAATTCACAGAGTGCATTTTTTTTTTGTATTTTATACGCAATGTGGCAGGTTTTAGAAATCAAACAAACTACTTTTTAAGAAAATCCATCAATTAATAATCAAGTTGTTTCGCTAAAGCCCTCAGAATCTACTTTTTAGTTCGAACATTGCATTTTACCTTTGAAATTATCGCACTAGTCAACCAAATGAAAAAATGTCATGTACTTCTAATGAAGTATTTTTTTCTGTGTAGATAACCTTCAGATGAGCTTGAAAACTGCAACAAGCGCAGTGAGGGATGGCTCAATGTATGCGCACCATTGCTGGTATGTATCACTTATAGATATTGCACTTGGGTATGTTTGCAAAATAATAACGGAAGGTAGTAATGTCACTACGCAACAATGCGTTTTGTTGGTCACTCTGCTACCTCTGCAACTACCTTAACCACTACCTGTTGTCACTAACTTTCGCAAGTAACCTCAAAATGAGCAAACGTTCGCGAGGATTTGAATGCAATACCAATCCAAGTAATTTTTGTTACATGTGCGGAGAATACGTTTCTGAAAAAAACAAGCGTTGTTTTTCACCTAAATTGAGAGATTCATTTGAAGAGAGCTTCAATTTACAGGTCTCAAACATAGATGAGCGGTGGACACCAAGTGCTCTATGTCCAAGGTGCAACGTACAGCTAGCTGACTCAAGGTAAGTGTAGATTACGAAATTCAAGAACATACATATATAACTTATTATTGAAATTCTTTCAGACGACAGCCGAGAACCATCATGCCAATGCTTTGGAGAGAACCGCTTTGCCATGTAACAGATTGCTACTTCTGTCTTAGCAAAAAAACCGACGTGGGAAAAAATATACGATGGACTTACGCTGCTGTTTCAACAGTGACTTTTCCAGTGCCATTTTCCGAAGAACCAGTGGACCCGCAACCGTCCCTTTCAAGATGGGCATCTAATAATGAGGCGATAGATCCAACATCAGATCCGGAGACAGTAGAAACCACATCAGAATGCGAGTCAACATATACATTGCATGGAGGTCAACGCTTATGTTCGCAAGCAGAACTGAACGATTGGGTTAGAGAAATAAAACTCTCCAAGGAAGATGCAGAGTTGCATGCATCGCGCATGAAACAGTTCGGTTTCTTGGCTCCTGGTGTGGTGACAACAATCTACAGGAAGCGTCATGAACCATACGCAAGGTACTACACAAAAAAGGCAACATCTGTTTTTGTAAGGACATTCGCGGATTATTTGGTGAACTCGGGTACTCTTACGATCCAGGAGAGTGGCGTCTTTTCATCGACAGCAACAAGCAGAGCCTTTAAGCAATTTTACTGCACAACGGCAACAAGAAACCCTCGACAACAATTGCTCATGCCGTTGACACCAAGGAAACATACGAAGTCATGGACAATCTACTAAAGTGCCTTAACTATAAGAGGCACGATTGGAAAGTTTGTGCCAACCTTAAGGCTATCGGTATCCTTTGTGGATTACAAGGAGGATTCACTAAGTACTGTTGTTTTCTCAGCCTTTGGGGCAGCCGCGATCGTCAACATCATTACACCAGGAGGAGTTGGACAGAACGAGTTAACTTCATCCCCGGCAGCGACAACGTGAAATATACACCACTCATAAAAAAGGAAAATGTTTTTCTCCCACCTCTTCAAATAAAGCTCGGACTTATAAAAAACTTCGTGAAAGCTCTCAACAGAGATGGTGAAGCGTTCGCCTATTTAAAAACCATTTCTCCTCACCTTTCGTCGGCAAAGATTAAGGAAGGCGTTTTCGACGGCCCGCAAATTAAAAAGTTGTTGAAAGACCAACAGTTTGAGCACATTTTATCACCAAATGAAGCTGCAGCTTGGAAGTCATTTCGGCAAATTGTTTCCGGATTTCTTGGAAACAACAAAAGCTCAAACTACAGAGAGATCGTCGAACAACAACTCCAAACTTATAAAAAAATTGGAGCAGATATGTCACTTAAGATACATTTTCTACACTCGCACTTGGACTTCTTTCCGGACAACCTGGGCAATGTGAGTGACGAGCATGGCGAGCGTTTTCATCAGCAAATGACAGAAATAGAGCACCGATATCAAGGATTTTGGAACGAAGCTATGATGGGGGACTATATCTGGTTCATGATAAGAGAAACAGACCTACAACAATATAAAAGAAAGACAAAAGCACATAATTATTTTTAATTTCAAGCTTTTTATTTTTGTGTTTAGATATTTTTTTTTAAAACTTTTTTATAATTAATTAATGCTGATATCCTTAGGATAATTTCTTGTACATATATCGAATTGTTTTTTTAATTTAAAGTCATATATTTTTGTCACCCAACAAATTTTAATTTTTTTTGTAATAAAGAAGAAAAACCCTTACCATAGATAAAGTTTTTGTTGTATTTTTCGAGCTCATCTGAAGGTTATCTACACAGAAAAAAATACTTCATTAGAAGTACATGACATTTTTTCATTTGGTTGTGTATAAATTCGTAGTTTATACTTAATGGAAACTAGAAATCCGATAAATTTATATTCTAATTTCTTGATTCAAATTTCTTTTTTTATATATTAATTTGCACCCGCATATTGTGAATTGTCTTATGCTATCGTTAAGTATGCTGAATTGTTAACATAAGTACACATATACGTTATAAGTTAGCTACATAAGTATGCGTAAGCAGAAGTGCGGCTAAGTGCACAAAATGTTTTTTGCTTCAGTTGCTTTTTCACCGTACACTTCAACAGTTTATATTTAAAGCTAAACTTTGAATTAAACCCTTAAATTACTTACATCTAAATCTTAAACCTAAATTTAAGTGTTTAAACCTACTTGAATATTTGTTTAAATACACGGAATATTATAACGTTTTTAAAACCGCACGGTGTTTTTATTCCTCGCAACCAACTTATCATCAGCGATATCCCTAACGAAGGTAATATTTTTTCATTGGTGCTCTCTCTCTCATTTAAACCCTAACGCTAATTCTTCTCTGTAACTTTCTTCCTCTTTTACACGCAATCGTCATATACGATCTCTCTGCGGAGAAGTCGTATAAATCCCTAAAAGTTACATTTCCATACAGTCCACTCATCTACCCTTAAGATAAGCCGCCAGGGCTTATTCGTGGTCCTTCGAACCGGAAACGAAAACCCGGGTTTCTTTTATTTATTTATTTGTCATCTAGTTTCGAACATAATGGCTTTGATCATCTACTTTCCCGATAAAGTTTTTAAGAATCTACTTTGACAAATTAGGACAAACACGAACCTACAGTCAGTCAAAAGCTGGCAGCAATTACGAATTTTGCATTGGATAATAGAATAACCAAAAGTTGAAAGTGCACACGGATAATACTCCTTACGAAAGAATAGCACGACAGTTGGAAAATTACACTCACCCATACAATTTGAATTCCAACTGATAATACATGAAAGTAAGGAATTTCCCTAACCTTTAAATTAACAGTGGCGTACATAACTGTGTGGAAATAAGCTCACTCTTATTTGGCACTTATTGAAACTACAACGATAAATTGAAACTACAACGATAAATTGAAACCACAACGATAAACTGAAACTACGACAATAATTATTTATTTGAACATTCGCCCAACCCACTTATAATTTTACACCAGCGAAAAACTATCAACTCAAAATCACGTACTCCCAAGATTAAAAGGAAAACCATTACAAAATTTAACACTGGCGTTCACAAAGTGTTTTAAATAAGCACTTATAAATAATTTCACATTTCTCAATTTCATTTAATTCATTTATCTCACTTATTTTCAATTTATTCCATACAGTTTGTAGGAAAGATCAACAACTTACGGCAGTTTAAAAGTTGAAAAAACGGAACAAATCTCAAACTTGCAAATTGGAGAAAATTATCTCAACCCTTTTGAAATTTTGCTTAAGTTCGTCTTTCGTACAAACAGCTCAAATAATAACCCAAAAACTTCTCTCCCTACAGCTATTAAAGCGCAAAGGTCATCGACGAACTGTAGGTGGCTTTTGTTTAATTTATGGGACAAAGTTATTGGCGAACTGTTGATAACTTTGTATAAACTTTTCTCTGCCATTGGTCAAAGACGAATTGTAGTTGACCTTTGGAACACTTTTATTTCACAAGTCTCCTTTGTGAGAATATTTCTCGTTTATACACTCGTCAAGAAAATTTAACTCACTTCCTAAGTAAAGAACAATTTCGTTCACTATAAATCGCATTCACTCTTGAATTTTTTTTATTTTCAAACGCTATCGAGCTTCTCGCGTTTAACAATCATCCTCAAATTTTCTCGTCTTTGTGTTGTTCCTACGTTAAACTAGGACACAATTTCGACCAGTTTGTTTCCCTAACAACTCTTCTACATATTTGACTCAACCAAAATGGCTCACACTTCGAGTTCTAGCGTGGATCTTTCCGAGAAAGAACATGTTGAAAGTTCAGTGGTTGCAGACAGATTTTTCTTTGATTGTGAAAATCGTATTATGCTCTGCTCCAACTTTGAGAAGGTAGAAATACATGATCAGACTGAGTCGTTATTGGAAGTAAGACTAGAGGATCTGGTAGATAGACGTAAGAAGATGATAACTGCTTACGAAAATCTCATGTTGAGTCCCGAACGGGCAAATTCCAATATTATTAAGGACTAGGCTAGATTGAACTTTAATGTTTGCTCGGACACCTATTACACGGCTAGAGCACAAATTATGGATCTCATTGGAATCTCTAGAGGCCAGCCAAACTACAACGATACTTCCAGATTGGATCCCCCTTCTAATATGTCACAAAATGTAACAAATAGGTCACAAAATTATGCCACAGACAATTCAGTGTGTATTAAAGTCCCGCCATGTGACACTGAGGTATTCAGAGGTGGTTATGAAGAATGGCCGTCATTCTGTGACATGTTCACAGCGGTTTACATTAACCATCCAAAGCTTACTCGTGCTCAGAAGCTATATCACCTTAGAAATAAAACTACAAGTGACGCAGGTCAAATAGTAAAAAGATACACGCTTTGCGATGAAAACTTTGACCTTGCATGGAATGCACTCAAATCCAGGTATGAGAACAAACGCGTCCTGGTAGATAAACAAATAAAAATTTTATGCAATATTCCCGCTGCCGCTGACGAAAATAGTGAATCCCTCCAGAAAATTCATGCTACTGTAAACGACTGTGTCAGCACTTTCAGAACTTTAAACGTAAGTGTTGCGGATTGGGACCCAATTCTCATTTATTTGATATCAACAAAATTGCCCGACGCTACACTTGCGCAATGGGAACAATCTCTAAGATCACACCGCGATTTGCCAAATTGGGCTCACATGGATGAGTTCCTCATCAACCGATATGAAGTAGTAGAACGCATATCGAGCATTAGATCTATAAGATAACAACAAAGTCTTCCATCGAATACAACCATAAAAACTCAAACGTACTCTTCTCAGGAAAATTTATAGAACGCATGTATTATATGTGAAGCAGATCACAATATACGCATTTGCCCCGCATTTCGAAGATTCTCAGTTCAGGAAAGAATTGATTTCGTTTATAAAAACAAAATGTGTAACAATTGCCAGTCTCACCAATAGTTCTTCCCAAATTAACGAAACGCCTTCCGGCTATCTCATTCAAAATCTCAAATCCAGAAGAGTTTCGCGAGATAGATTTGGGGGATCGGGAATTCAATACATCTGCCCAAATAGATCTCATATTAGGAAACGACTCGGAGCGAAGTATCAACATTGAGGGCATAAAGAAGAACATTTCCGGTACAACGTCGGCATACAACACAATATTTGGTTGGGTGCTTAGCGGTCCCGTGGTAGCCGAACAAACTCAATCATTCACGGCAAACGTTGTTCCCTCTGAAGAGTCTCAAATTAATGATTTATTGCGCAAATTTTGGGAACAAGAAGAAATCCCAGCTTTCGATCCCATCTCAGAGGAAGATAAGTATTGTGAGGAACTTTACACCAAAACAACAACAAGATCTTCAGATGGTCGATACGTGGTCAGATTGCCTTTTCGAAAAGAATTCCCCGATTCAATTGGTTTAGGCTCCTCCAGATTTATAGCACTGGGACAATTTGCCCGTATGGAAAAAAATTTGTTAAACGATTCGGACTTACAAACCACATACAATTCTGTCCTCAACGAATACATCGCTCTGAGCCACATGGAAGAATCTGACTCCCTCGAAATAGTCGACAACGGTAACTTCCGATCTTTTTATCTTCCGTATCACGCAGTTGTTCGCCCAGATCATAAGACAACAAAAGTTAGGGTTGTATTCAATGCGTCGCGCAAATCGAAATCTGGCCTTTCTCTAAATGACGCGTTATACACCGGTCAAACATTGCAAACAGATTTAGTATCAACTGTTTTAAATTGGAGATTACACAAATTCGTATTCAGTGGTGATATTCAGAAAATGTATCGTCAGATATGGGTACACCCAGACGATAGAGATTTTCAAAGAATTTTACACCAACCCGATTTTAAGGGTCCAATTAAAGACTACCAGTTGAAAACTGTTACTTTTGGAGTAAATTGCGCGCCGTTTCTGGCAATTCGCACGTTGTTACAATGTGCATCGGATGTCGAATCCAAGTACCCAAGATCATCGTCAATATTAAGAAACGAAACTTACGTTGACGACATACTCTCAGGTGGATTCTCTATTTCTGAGACTCGAGAAGCTCAGTTGGAACTTATCTCCATCCTTAACTCTGAAGGATTTCCACTAAAAAAGATAACAGCCAATGACCCCCAATTATTGAACCATTTGCCACCTGAAGATTTGTACGATTCAGAATTTATGCGCTTCCATGATACCAGCTCAACGAAAACATTGGGTATCAGGTGGAATGCTTTAAGTGATACTTTCATGTATCACTTTACCATCACTCCTTCGGATACAATGACAAAAAGAAAAGTTCTCTCCATTGTTGCCAAGTTATTCGATCCAGCTGGTTGGATAACACCCATTGTAGTAAAGGCAAAAATATTTATTCAGCAACTGTGGCTCGAAGGCTCTACGTGGGATGAAACTCTAAGTCCTGAATCCCTTGCAAAATGGAGAATCATTCCGAGTTGCCGAGTTGCCACATATTGAGGAAATTACAATTCCAAGGTGGATTCAGTACACTCCATTAGATATTGTACAAATTTACGGTTTTGCGGACGCCTCTAAATCTGCGTACTGTGCATGTGTTTACATTGCATGCCAGTCCTCTAATTATGTAAAATGTTGCAACTTGCTTGTAGCTAAAAGTAAAGTAGCCCCTCTCAACACCGTTTCCTTACCTAGACTCGAACTCAACGGAGCTGTTCTGCTCGCAAAGCTCGTAAAGTACGTGACATCGATTATGAAGTTCAAGGCAACTGATACCATTTTGTGGACAGATTCGCCCATCGTACTTGGATGGCTATCTAAACCTCCCAGCTCTTGGGAAACTTATGTCGCCAATCGTACGGCACAAATTCACTCTCTTATTCCTCACGGAAAGCGGAAACATGTTGCAACTCATGACAATCCAGCTAATCTCGGTACTCGTGGTTGCCGATCGCAGGATCTCGTCAATAATCCTATGTGGTGGAATGGACCCAAGTGGCTTACCAATCCACAATCTACGTGGCCCGTTTCTAATCCCTTAACGCCTCCAGAGCCACCTCAGACGATTCAAATACTTCATTCTACATCTGAACAGAATGACATATTGAATAGATTCTCTTCATACCCAAGGGCATTGAGAGTGCTGTCTTATGTTTTTCGTTTTTTTTCATAGCACTCACTCCGAACATAGATCAAACACATCATTCGACAATGTTTCGATATCCCAGAAAGAAATTTCGTTTGTTAAATTACGCGTTATAATGCTTGCTCAAAAAATACATTATGAAGAAGAATACAAAGCTCTTCTCTCAACCGATCTCTGACAAAAGCTCCCTGAAACCACTTAATCCAATTTTGGACAACGATAAAGTTCTCCGTGTTAATGGTCGTCTTTCGGACTCATCACTTCCATACACTGAGCGATTTCCCATTATTCTTCCAGGAAATTCCCGCTTTTCCACTGTTTATCTATCATATTTACACAATTTCCTTGTTCATGCGGAATGCAACCAAATGTGTCGAATGGTTCCATCCGAATTCTACATGTCTCGCCTTAAAACCCGAATAAAATCCATTATTCGTAAATGCAAGATTTGTGTTGTGTTCAAGCAAAGGCCATGTTCCCAACTGATGGCACCCTTACCACTCGATAGGTGTACACTTGCACCACCCTTTCACGTCACTGGCGTCTACGCTCCGAAATGCACCTCTGATAAAGGCTACGTATGCGTATTCGTATGTTTTTCGACAAAAGCCATTCACCTGGAAGTCTGCTCAGACCTATCTTCGTATGTTTTGCGACAAAAGCCATTCACCTGGAAGTCTGCTCAGACCTATCTTCGGAAAAATTCCAGGCAACATTTTCACGGTTTGTTGGTAGGCGTGGACTCCCCCGTCGGGTATTATCCGATAATGGCCGAAACTTTGTAGGAGCTAGTAGATCCTTATTCAGAGAATTCAATAAATTCAACACACGGCTTTGAATGGAACTTCATACCTTCCCATGCTCCACATATGGGAGGCCTGTGGGAAGCTGCCGTTAAAAGCTTCAAATTCCACTTTAAAAGAATCGCTTCTTCGCATAAATTCACGTACGAAGAAATCGCTGCTGTGCTTGCGCGTATAGAGGGAGTTTTGAACTCCCGCCCAATCTCCGCAGTTTCTGAAAATCCGACAGATTTGACAGCGCTAACTCCCGGTCATTTTCTAAGAGGTGCTCCCATTATGGTCATGCCAGAAATCTATACGGCCAACTTGTCATTCAGTAATCGCTGGATCAAACTAAAGGCTATGCACCAACAGTTTGCGATAAAATGGAAGGAAGAATATCTCAAATCCCTTCAAAAGCGATACAAGTGGAAAAATTCTACTCCAAATCTAAAAGTAGGAGATCTTGTCGTAGTTATGGATGATCTCTTACCCCCTAGCGAGTGGCGCCTAGGTCGCATCGATAAAGTGCATACGGGTTCAGATGCAAATGTTCGCGTGGCACACGTTAGAGTTGCCAGCGGCATTATAACCCGACCCATTGTAAAACTTTGTTATTTACCACTTCAGACTGAAAATGATGTTGGATAATGATAAACCCTCCTTTTACACTATTTCCCGCACTCTTTTATATCACTTTTTCTCATCTTCTTTAATTTTGGTTTATCTCCCCCTTTAGAAACAACAGGCGAAACTCCAACTCCAACCGCGAGCTCAGCGTAATTCGACACCGAAACCGCCGAGATTCGGACAACTATAGGTGCGAATTGTGCAGCCGGTCGCACTCCATCCGATTTTGCAGACATTTCATCAGGATGAAACCCCAAGAAAGGAAGTCGGTAGTCCGAAGGCACAAATACTGCCTAAACTGTCTCGCAAAAAGCCACACGTTGCAAGCCTGCCAATCGACGGACAGATGTCGGAAGTGCGACCGGTCTCACCACCACCCAGACCATCCACGGGTTCATGGACCGGCAAGATCTAGGTTGACAACCCCAAAACAGCCACAGCGGAAGAAGAAGAAGTCTGAAAGGAGACCGAAAGTAGTCACTCCAGACCAAACTATAATTTCAGAGGCTATCAGGTCATTGGCTACTGTCCTGTGTGCCTCCACAGCTGCGGCATCCAAGCACCCGAGGCGATAATTGGTGGCGGGAGTATGTATAAACTCGTAGTTTATACTTAATGGAAACTAGAAATCCGATAAATTTATATTTTAATTTCTTGATTCAAATTTCTTTTTTTATATATTAATTTGCACCCTCATAGGGTTAAAAACAAGCATATTGTGAATTGTCTTATGCTATCGTTAAGTATGCTGAATTGTTAACATAAGTACACATATACGTTATAAGTTAGCTACATAAGTATGCGTAAGCAGAAGTGCGGCTAAGTGCACAAAATGTTTTTTGCTTCAGTTGCTTTTTCACCGTACACTTCAACAGTTTATATTTAAAGCTAAACTTTGAATTGAACCCTTAAATTACATACATCTAAATCTTAAACCTAAATTTTAACCTAAGTCTTTAAACCTACTTGAATATTTGTTTAAATACACGGAATATTATAACGTTTTTAAAACCGCACCGTGTTTTTATTCCTCGCAACCAACTTATCATCAGCGATATCCCTAACGAAGGTAATATTTTTTCATTGGTGCTCTCTCTCATTTAAACCCTAACGCTAATTCTTCTCTGTAACTTTCTTCCTCTTTTACACGCAATCGTCATATACGATATCTCTGCGGAGAAGTCGTATAAATCCCTAAAAGTTACATTTCCATACAGTCCACTCATCTACCCTTCAGATAAGCCGCCAGGGCTTATTCAGGTTGACTAGTGAGATAATTTCAAAGGTAAAATGCAGTGTTCGAACTAAAAAGTACATTCTGAGGGCTTTAGCGAAAAAATTCACGATATTTTTGTCACCCAACAAATTTTAATTTTTTTTGTAATAAAAAAGAAAAAGCCTTACCATAGACAAAGTTTTTGTTGTATTTTTCGAGCTCATCTGAAGGTTATCTACACAGAAAAAAATACTTCATTAGAAGTACATGACATTTTTTCATTTGGTTGACTAGTTAGTGAGATAATTTCAAAGGTAAAATTCAATGTTCGAACTAAAAAGTAGATTCTGAGGGCTTTAGCGAAAAAATTCACAACTTCATTATTAATTGATGGATTTTCTTAAAAGGAGCTTGTTTGATTTCTAAAACCTGCCACATTGCGTATAAAATACAAAAAAAAAAATGCACTCTGTGAATTAATATTTTTTTAAAATGCTTTAAGGGGCTTTCACTTGTAAATTTTCGGTAAAATTTTGTAAAATTCCTGATTCAACAACCGATTACGACCGATGTAGCTAGCCGAAGAATGAAGACGCACATTATTTATGTTTTGTGGTCTACTACCATCCATTTAGTATATATTTTGACGAGATTTGTTAGTAGCTGAAACAATTTTACTTACAAAAATAAATTAACCAAAAAAAAAATTTTTAAAATTTAAAAAAAAAAAAAAAAAAAAAAACAAACGAAAAAAAAAATTTTATTGCGTTTTTCGAGCTCATTTCAAGGTTATCTACACAGAAAAAATTATCGCATCCGGAGTACATGAAATTTTTTTCATTTTGTTGAGTAGTGTAATTATTATATTGTAGTATTGAAGCTCGTTTATAATCTCTAATGATAATACCTCTTCCATCTGTTTTTCTTGTTTAGTGGGTTGTAGTAATGCTGGTATTGGGTTAAATGTGGATATTTCACGATGAATGTATGATCTGCCATCAATGGAAAGTGTTGAGTTGTGAACCTTAATGATTATCGTTCCTTCTAATGTGACGGTTTCATTACCAATGATCACAGGTCCTTTATATTGATTAAGGAAAATAAGTTCTGGGGATAGTTGTTCCACGGAGAGTATGTGTTGATTGTTAATGGATGTGCAATCAGATTTTTGGTTTCGTAGTAGTCTTGGGATGCAGCTAGTGTTACTTAAATCAATTACATTATCATTACCGCATATAGATAAATTATTCATATTTTTACATTCAGTTTTCAGTCCATGTATGTTTTCATTACAATTCAAACTATTTTCGTGTGGTACCTTAATTTTCTTTTTTTACGGGTTTTAGCATTAAAATATTACATCTTTCTTATTGGAAAATTGTTACCAGCAACAACATTTTAATTCTTATTTTATCTTTGCAATTATTATTTAATATTAACACTATTTATTTCATTGATATATTCATGCAATAATTCTTTTTCTCTTTGCACTTGCTTAACAATTTCAATATGTATTTAATTTTATTAACAGGATTTATTACATTAATTTATTCACTCAATATCATTTAACTAATTTTGCTCTTTAAATGTCTTAATAACAAGTTTTACTACATTGATTTTACAAATTTACTTTTTTTATTTTTATTTGGGCATTACTTAAACACTTAACACTATTACTTAAACATTATGTATACGAAATCTCGACGGACGTTTTGGATTACCCCTTTTTTTATTCAAACTACTCCGCCGCGCACTTTTCCGTTGAGTTGTGTCCTGTCTGCAGATCCACACTGTTAATTTCGCACGTACTATAATGACGTATTCAAGAATTAACCGCGTTGGGCGCCAGTTAAACAATTATTTGTTACATTTAATAAAAACATATTTATTTTAACGTAGAATACGTTATACGGTAAGGTAGGGGTGTTGATCTGGAGCACAAAATTTTGAGAAAATGTTTGTCAACTTTCACCCACTTTTACTTAAATATTAAAACATATTTCAGCAATTTTTATATGTTACTCAGTTTTGATAATATGTTTTGTTTCGAATTACATTAAAAATATTATATGTCTATATATAAAAGTTTTATGTAGTTAAGGAAATAAATATTTTAGAGCATGATATTTTAGACTTTTTTTGTACATGCCACTGTTGTTGTTGGTTTGGAAATGCCGCTGTTGTTTTTGTTGTTGTTGTGAAATCAAATGATTTTGGCTTTGCTGTGCTTTGTTTATTTATCGAGCAGCGTGTAAATGTGTGTGTGTGTACATTTCGTTTTGTTGGATCGTCGGTTACTAGTTCGTTTGGAGGGGAACATAAAATGAAGGGAGGGGAGCGGGGACACTTGTGTGTGCTTGAAAGTTTACAGATCTTTGCTGTCGTTTGTTTACTTCTGCGAGCAGCGTGTAAATGTCTGTGTATGTACATTAATACAAAGGATTGGCGATGTATACGCTAACGTATTCTACGTCTGACCTATGCGCCCGTGTTATCTAACACAGGCTTGTTATTTTTTTTGGTTTTGTGGGAGGTGTCAACCTAGTTATTGAATTCACAAACTTGAACTTACTAAAATACAAATAATTTGTCTAAAGTAATTTTCTGCAGTATAAGCAATTGTTGTCATTCACCGTAAATCCATTTTGCAATCCCACGTTGCGATATCCGTAGACATGTCGTCAGCAACATCTGTCTTCCTGATATTTCTCAATCCCACTATTCGGTCAGATATCTAATGTCAGCATAAAAAGTTGTGCGCGAGTAAATATTGCTTGTCTGTGATTTTAATAATTCGTGGATTTAACTTATACCTATACTCGCATATAATTAAGTACTATTACGTATGAATGCGTCGCGTATGGTATGTGGTTTGATGTTTATCATTTCATACTTGTACTCGTTGGCCATCAATACTACTAGGTATACTGTTAGTAGTAACGGGTTTTTCAATAAGATCGCTACAAAAGTTAAATAAAACAAAACCGGTTTTAGATACCAATGAAATTCTTTATTCCTGTGAAAGTACGTTCGATGCCATTATGTATGGAACTTGATTTCTTTTACATAGCCACCACGGGCACGCTTGCAGAAGTCCAGACGCTGAACCCAATTTTCGACGGCTTTCAAGGATAAATCGGCCGATACTGCTGCAATTTCACGTTCGATATTCGTACGAAGTTCACCAATCGTCGCTGGCTTGTTTGCATAGACCGTAGACTTGACGTAGCCCCACAGGAAATAATCTAACGGCGTCAAATCGCACGACCGAGGCGGCCAATCGACTGGGCCATTTCGTGAGATAACACGTTCACCAAACTTGGTTTCCAATAAATTGATTGTGGAATTCGCTGTGTGGCTTGTGGCGCCGTCCTGGTGGAACCACATGTCCTCCAAGTCCATATTATCCAATTGGTTCCAAAAATATTCGGTTATCATTGAAAGGTAGCGATTCGCATTCACAGTAATGTGCCGGTCTTGATCATCACGGAAGAAATACGGCCCAATGACGCCGCCAGCCCATAAACCGCACCAAACCGTAATTTTTTCGGGATGCAATGATGACTCGTGGATTACGTGTGGATTGCTGTCTGACCAATATCGCATATTTTGCTTATTGACGAAGCCATTCAGCCAGAAATGAGCCTCATCGCTGAAGATGATTGTGGCCACTGAAGTTGAGGCCACTGACTCCAAATTTCGGTAGTAAATTTTAATAATTTCGACTCGTTGTTGGCTCGTATATCTTTCCATGATGAAATGGCAAACCTTACTGAAGAGAAATGTCAAAAGAGCGGGAAAAAATATGGCGCCGTTTGCTGTCCCTATCGATTTACTTTTGTAGCGTCTCTGTTGAAAAACCCTTTATTTGTGATATTCTCTGTAACATATGTATATACGCCTTTATACGTACATCACCAGCTGGGTAAGTATTAGTCATTTACACAAGACGTCTCGAGAATACATTCAGACTCAGATCTGATTTGAGTACATACCATAATTGACGTCTCGATTGTCCAAATGGCGTACAGATTATTTCTTCCGGGGACTACATTTCTCCAACCCAGACTTTATCATATCGTCCTCCAATGCAATACCATAATCAATATATGTATGGGAGGTTTGGCAAGTGATGCGTTTCTTATATACTACCAAGCGTTGACACACGTAGTCTGGAGGTAGTTTAGGTAGTTTTCCACGACTTTATGGACTTCCTGTTGATGTCCTATAGTTGCGACATTTGGTCAGATAAAAGACACATACTTTATGTTTAACATACTTTATGTAATTTTATTAAAACATGCTTGGAATTTCTATAGTTAGACAGGGCAGATAAACGAGACACTTCACTCGTTTTCTTTCCACTTCATGAGTAAGTTTTCTTCTCTATTTAATATTCCATTCTCTTTGCTTGATACACACAGCATTGTAAAAAAAATGGGACTTAATGATAACCGAATGTAAAATAAAAGCGTTGCATCACAGATGCTGGTATATTTGAGAGAAAGATTCCAGCACTGTCAAAATGTATGCAAAATCTCTGGATTTCGTTGCCATTTCGGCCGAAATCTCAAAAATTGTGAAATTTCGATGAACCTGAAAATCGCTTAGGGTGGTGTACCGGTATGTGGCTTTACCACAAAATTGCCAGGTCTTTACTTTGGATGTGTTTTTTTTTTATCTTGGTGGTAACCTAAACTGATATGCACCTGCGACCCAGATTTGTTGAATTTATCGGTGGACATGACTTGAAAAAATCGATTTTTACCAATTCTCAAATTTTCCTGCACTTTTTTTTGAAAATAAAAACTGACTATTTCCAGCATAACTTGAAGGTACTCGAATTTTTTCACAGACAATTGTAGCTACGGTAAAGCTGAACAACTTTTGTGAACATATTAATACAATCTGAACGTGTCTAGGCACCCTAAATAGCTCATAAAAACACTTTGTAACTTAAAAATGGTATTTTTTTGTATATGTAATCATTACTCAAGAACGAAGTGTCCGATTTGGTCCAAATAAATCTAGAAAAGTCAAGAATTATAATCCCTTCAACTTATTTTTACACTACTTCTGTATGTAACCAATAGTTTCGAAGTTTAAAAAAAAAATATTGTATAAAAAAAAATGTTTTGCTAAAAAAAATCAAATTTTTTATTCTTAAAAGTCATTAACAAACGGCAAAAAGTGTTAAATTTTATTAGCTAATACTAAAGTCACATAAGCTATGACCCAAATGGGACCTGGATCATGAAAATGGATGGACGCTATTCGCTCTTATTCAGAATTTAGTGAAGGTATCTGATTTTGTCAAGAATTTTGATTTTTTTGGGTTGCACAATGATGGGTAATAAATAGTTTCAGTTATACTGAATGAACTGTACAAATTTTCCCTCGCTGTTATCTACAAAATTGTTTGAGACAAGCGTTGATGAATTTTTTAATGACTCAGAATTAATAACTGATTGATCTGATTGATTGTATTCTCGAGAAATTCCCACAAAATAGGTGAAACCAAAATATTATATTGTATTAGGACACAGAAACCCGTAGATATGGCACACTTAACAGATGCACCTGTAAGTAAAATTAGGGATGCAATTTTTTTTTATATTGGGGTCGGTATGCTCGCCGTCTGTCGAGTTGGTGTTAAGTTTATGCCGTTATTATTGGTTTTGCTGCTGCTGTGGTCTGCTGTTGTCCTTGCGGCTGGAGTTTCGCTCCTGGTGCTGCTCTCGTCGCCTTCGCTGACGGTGGCAGCATTGCTGGAAGATGTTTAGCCACTTTGTTGTCTAAAGATGTTAATGTTGGCCTATGATGAATTTGGGCCAATATTAGAGAGATTTATGTGCCTTATTGCAATGTTGGAGGATATTTCGGGATTCTATTGTCTGACGTGTTCGCGTGTATAGTGTTATTGCTGGAGGATATTTTGTGTTTTTAAACCAGGCCGGTATATTTGCTGTTCGCCAAAGGTTTTGTGGTTTGATGGGCACTGGTGAAATTGTTGGCGGCGTTTTTTCACTTGCAATATATCTATTTTCTGTCCCTCGAAACCTCACATCCAGGAATTTAACCTGGAGAAGCCCTTGGCCGACGGTCGTCACCCAAAATGGATTGGAGAGCCGGACACTGAGGACTTAATCGGTGGTTCCGAAACTGTGAATGTCAAAGTTTGAGGTTTGAAGTTCCACGTGTTCCACCGAAAAGGGGTCTTTAAGCTTTTCTTTCTTTATATACATATTTAATTGGTTCGTCGAGTTTTTATGTACCCACGAACAGTGATAAAAATTGCTCTTGTGGTCCGCTCGTTGGCTGATGAGTAGCATTTCATACAGGTTATCCTCGCGATGACAGAGAATTTAAATTGTCCTTTCAGTGCCGAGCCAAATAATGAACTCGATTTCTTAATGAGAGAGAGATACGAAAACATATTATTATTATTGGCGATTTAGTAGTGCTACACGTATTTGCATTATGTGTATGAAATAGTGTACATACACATATCGTCACCTAAAATGCCAAAAGCCGTAACTACACTTTTTAGTTTTTTACAGGAGAAGGAATAAACGTTATAAATATTTCTTACAAACTACCTTTATCCCATTAATTTGTTGCTACTACCGAATTTTGGTTGTTTTAACCAATTTGAGTATTTCAAAAACCTCATTCATCTGAAATGGAAGATACAACTAATAAAAAGTACAATATTAGAATTCGTGTTTAAATATTAGTTACTGTAATCATCATTTAGTTTCTGTTACAAAGTTATGTATTCGATTTTTCACAAGAGGCTTTGTTGTAACACGAGGACTTGACAGAATAACTAATATTTTAAACAGAAAGATATCAGCCAGCGGAGAATACAATCCAGCCCTGTCATGGCTTTCGTACGAAAAGGAAATGAATTAGTAAATGTCATTTCGTAACGTTTTGCTTTTGCTTCTATGACTTTCGTACGTTTTGTTAAAAACGAAAAAGAAACTGAATACATTCTTTCCGAACAAACATCTGGCAGCTGCATGAGAAAGCAATAGACAAAACAGAAACGAGGAAACAATATAAGGTGAAATGAAGAAATTTGTTAGAAACTAAGAGAAAAAAATAACTTTAGACGAATGTGAACAATTCAATTATTTCAACTGCTGTATTAAACAGTGAAAGGAGTATACACCTGGCATATTGTTCAAAAATTGAACCGGCGAAGATTAAGAGACGCATCTGATGCTCTGTCGCACCCCGATTAGTGGTTGTGATCGAGAATTCTCAATTCTCGATTTCTCGAGAATTCTCAACAAGTTACAATATCTCGATTCTCGAGAATTTCAGTTTATTTCTCGAGAAATTAAAAAAAAAATTGTGTTGTTTATTCAATCGAATAACGACTACGCAAATACCTTTTTACACCGTCACCCCATAACAACGTCGTTTTGTGACCACGATTGGAAGTGTTTGGAAATCGGAAAGTGCACACATCTGTGAAAATAGCCGTTAAAAATAAACAGCTGGAGAAAACAGCAAAAGAAAATGGAGAAAACACTTTTTGTATAGTTTATTGATTCTTTGATGTGTGGCAAAAAAAAGTTAAGGTGCATATATGATTTTAGTGAGTTATAACATAAAGCTGTCAATCAAACTATAACAGAGAACTAATATTTTCATTCTTTAAACGTAAGTACATTCAGAGTATAATATTTATTGACTATTTTAACCTAACATACACTTTTAATATCAATTTTTTAGCCATAAAATGGAACAGACAACTTACGTAAATTGTTGGCAACATTTTAAAAAAAAACCTGGTGATATTGATACAGGTGTTTGCAATCTGTGTAAAAAATCGATATCATGCAAAGCATCGCAAACGACTGGACTTCATCGACATTTAACTGGTCGTCATAGCATGAAGAGGATTGCTAAAGATGACTATGCAACTGCAGGCTGTTCAAAATCATACTCAACGCTTGACAAATTTGTTGTTATCACAAATGCAAATAATGATCCTGAAACGTTGGAAGAAATTGTGGCTAAATTAGCAGCCAAAGATGGTTTTAGTATTTTGGGAATAACTAGAAGCGAGTTCATTCGTAAAAGTGTAAAAAAACAGGGATTTTCTTTACCACAGCAGCCGTCAGATGTCATGAATTTGGTGTATAAGTATTATTGCTTAGTAAAAGACAAACTAGTTCTTAGAATTAAATCGTTGAAGGAAGAAAATACGAAATTTAGTTTGTCTATTGATGAATGGACCAGCTTTAAGAACCGGCGATACATGAACGTCCACCTATACTTCGGAGCTTTGGATTCAGTTAATTTAGGACTAATCCCAATAACAGGAAGCTGCCCTGCTGAAAAAATTATAGAAATGGTGAATTCAAAATTGGAATCGTTTGATATCTGTTTTTCCAAAGATATTGTAGCCACTACATCAGATGGAGCGAGCATTATGGTAAAGTATGGAAAATTATCACCTGCTCATCTACAAATGTGCTACAATCATGCTATCCATTTGGCGATTATGTCGGTTTTATATGCAACTAAAACATCCAATAATGAGACCAGCGATGACGAAAATTCCATTTGTGACTCAAACGAAGATGCACAGGAAGATAATTTTTTTGTTAAAGAAGATAATCAGAAAGATTTAATTTCTCCTAACGGTTTGATAATCAATCCTGATATAAACATAAACGACACAATTCAAAGGATTCGGAAAGTGGTTAAACTTTTCAGGAAATCACCGGTGAGAAATAGTGTATTGCAAAATTACGTTAAAGCCGCAGAGCAAAAAGAGCTAGCCCTCTTATTGGATTGTAAGACTAGGTGGAATACCTTAGAGTCAATGGCAGAACGATTTCTTCGTATAATTGATCCTATAAAAAAGGCTTTAGTAGATCTCAATATGGCTTATCTTTTGAGCAATGATGATATTACTAACGCCAGAAATATTTTGGATGTTTTGAAACCTGTCCGAATAGCAATAGAGGCATTAAGTCGTGATGATACTACCCTATTGACAGCGGAAGGAGTCTTAAAATTCCTTTTTCAAGCATTAGAAAAAAATCATTCGGTTTTAGCTTTAAAGTTGTTAGATGAATTAAAAGAGCGTATTGGAAAGAGACGGGATAAATCACTAGTGTCTCTTTTGAAATTCTTACAAGACCCATCCTCTCTGGAAAATGTGGAAGATGAGTTTTTCAGCATGACTAGTAAAAATGAAATCACCAAATCAGCTAAAAACTTGATGGCAAGACTTTTTCCTCCACCACCTGATGAATCACATTGTAATGAAAATCTTGCTCTTGTGGTAAGTGCACAAAATTCAGAAATAATGGAAATTCAAGATTCAGAAGTCGAACCGAATGATACGAACCAGCAGAATACTACTATTACTAATGAAGTCATACTGAAAAAACAGCTGGAAAATTACATTCGTGCAAGCAACAAAGGTTCTCAGATCTCAGATACAGACTTTAAAACATTGTCGAGGGAAATTAATATATATTCTATCAATGGCCAACTTACTACAAACTTAGTGTTATTGAAAGCAGCATTACAAACGGTGAAACCAACTTCAACGCAAAACGAAAGGAATTTTTCAATTGCGGGAAATTTCGTTTCGAAGAAAAGAACAAGCCTCTCAGATCGATCAATTGATAGTCTCTGCTTTTTGAAGCATTATTTTTTGAATAAAAAGTAAATAATTTAATTTATTTATTTTAAAAAAAAATTTATGCGAATAAGAATTTTGAATAACTTATAATGATTTTTTTTTTAATTAATTATAATGAATTTTGTTTTGTTTTTTGTTCAAAATAAATATTGTTTTAATAAATAAATATTGTTAACAATACTTGTATTAAATATTACATATTTCTTAGTTTTTTCATTGGTGTTTTTATTTTGTTTTCAATTATCAGAATTTCTCGAAAATTCTCGAGAATTCTCGAGACAAGCATTTTTTTTTCTCGATTTCTCGAGAAATTTAATTTATCGAGAAATCACAACCTCTAACCCCGATATAAGGCAGTTATAAACAAAAGTGGGGCAACACAGAATGTTAAATTTTTGCGTTTCGTGGATATTCTTTAGTAAATCTTTAAAAATAATGTTTTATTAGAGAAAAAGTTTTGGAAAATTATATTTTTAAAAGTGGTATTAAACTAGGTAAACTACTTTAATCAAGAAAAATATAATAAGCAATGTTTTTAGTGGTTTCTCTTTACATTTGTCAACTTTACTGCAGTTTTACCAACTGTTTTGAATACGCAATATTTTTGCATTTTTGATTTTCCGTAGAAGGACAAAACGAAATTGATTTCACTTTCGAACGAAATTGCGCTCTGTGACATGGCTGATTATCATAAATTGAGGTGAAGTGAGACTTTTACACATAATTGTTGAATATAACGCCTTCACAAAAACATGCAAACAATTGTGGACACTTGGCTGAAGGAACTATTATTCTGGATGACACAAATTAACTTAAACGTACATATGATACCCAGGGTACCCCTTCCCCATTTTTGGTCGAAAATATGATAAATTTAGAAAAACTGTCTGTATCTTGAAAGCGATGCGTCCCATCGAAATAATACCAATTTTTACGGATTTCTAAGGGTTTCTCACAAAGTGTTCCAATTCGCATGAAATATTTTTTTTTAAAAAAATCTCCAAAATCAGAAAATCGCTAAAATAAAAAAAATTTCAAAATTTCCAATCGCAAAAATAATAAATTTTGTACGGAGCGTCCAATCGAAAACAAAACTAGGTTTCTAAGGGTTTTTCATAAAGTGGTCCATCGTATGGAAGATAGTTTGGTCAAAAAATCATCAAAATATGAAAAACGCTGAAATAAAAATGGCTATAACTGGACATACATACATACATATGTGAGTTGTAGCTATTTTTTATTTGAAAAATTTTATTTTAACGGATTTTAAGTGATGCCGTATGAGAGGCATCCATTGGTTAAATCCTCTTATGGAGGTAAACAATTTGTTGCTTTTGCGGTTGGACGCACCGTTTGGAGATTTTTAGAAAAAAATTATTTCATGCAAATGGGAACACTTTGTGAGAAACCCTTAAAAACACGTAAAAATTTTGTTATTTTTTCGACTGGACGCTCCGTTTTCGAGATATTGAAATTTTTCATATTTTCGATCAAAATTGGTTACGAAATACGAACCCTGGTTATAAATAATAATAATTGTGTTTATATTTAAATATAAAATACACAATTTTAATTCAAAATTGTTTTTTTTTTACTTTTTTTTTTATAAATTTCATAATGGGTTAAAGCATTACCAAATGGTTGTGACAGCCATTAAATTCAAGTACATAATTAGTTGAGCATACCAATGTATTATTTGGTACAACCGAAATAGCCTTTACATTTTTCGTTCATCCAAGTAATAGAATATTCACCACTACAGGATAATTTAATTGCTACAACTAAAAGTTGATTGACGGATCACATTTATTTCTTTTCTTACAACCAAAACTGAATTACAAATCAATTGATATGCACAACATTTGGTGACAAGAACCACAATTATTGGTAATCACAACTTAATAATGTGATAGTCCAAGGAACCGTCAAATTTTAGTTGGCTGTAAATATAGTTGTGACAACGAATCTCTTCTCTGGGTGTATCTGCTGGTTCTTTAGGGAATTAGTGTGATTTGACAATGTTTTCGTATAGTTTTAAGTATATTTGTTGTTGCATATTTGTTGCTCAGACCACCTTAATATTTCTTTCGCGGCGGTCACCTTGCATAGTGACGGCGACACTATCGAGTATTTAGCCATGAAAAAGCTACTCAAAATACCTTTCGGAATCGGTGTAAAACTGTAGGTCCCAATCAGTGAGTGAAAACTGAAAAGCGCACAGCTCAGTGATTGTGAGAAGCTCTCCCCTGTCCCTTCATGGGATGTAAATGGGTTTTCTGGTCGTCAGTATTTACGCAAATAAAACTCAAATTTGAATTTCGCTTTCCTCCTACGCGTTTCGGCAATTTGTTGTCGCCTTCATCAGGGAGTCTGATAGAATATATATTATTACTAGCTGACCCGGCAGACGTTGTCCTGCATAATATTTCAAGCGATTTGTATGGGAGGTACCACGCCCCTTTGTCCAATTGAACCGAATAGTAAATCTAAACCACCCAGGGCGCCACCCAAACGCATACAAAAAAATTATTAAAATCGGTCCAGAAGTTTAGGAGGAGTTCAGTCACAAACACACGTGCAGTAGAATTATATATACATATAAAGATTTATATATATATATAAAGATATATATAAAGATATATATATAAAGATTTTAACATTATTTAAAAAATTTTTAATAGTTAATACAAAAAACACATAAAAACATGATTTGCACCAACATATTATAAAATAATATAAACAATCATAATATAAAAAAGTAGATTGAAACACAATATTCTCGTCAAGTTGTAATTGCACACTAATATTACCATCTTATCACAGCAGAGTAAGCATATCCGATGTTGCCAGTGTCTTCTTTGGTATTTATTGTCTTGTGTATTTGCTGTTGGATTCTCAAGCTCTCCAGTGTCGATCGAGTTCTCGCTCTTCGGTGTATGTCCAATATTCTCGTTTTGTCAAAATCTGCTGTGTGATTCATTGACGCAAAATGTTTTGCCAAAGCTGTGGTCATCTTATTTTCCTCTGCGTCTGTTTTATGCTCTGCGATCCGTGTCTCAAGAGCTCTTTTTGTTGTTCCTATATATATTTGTCCGCAATTTTCTCCACTCCCATTGCATGTTATCTCATAAACAACATTGCTTCTTTTCGTCTTCTCTACTTTATCTTTCATACGAGTGTATATGTGTGCTGAGTGAGTGTATTCTTTGGTTTGTGTGCATACGTTATACAGGGTGATTCAGGAAGTTCCGGCCAAATTTCTCCAGCGTATTCCTTGGCTCATTTAATGAAGAAAAGTCCACTAGGCCCATTTCCGAAAATGGAAGGGTGCGAAATTTACAAACATTTATTTGTTTTTGTAAATGAACACGTTGAAGACTTTAAGTAGTATTTATAGGTATTCATTGATAGAATTTTGTCATTCAACAAGTTTTTGTCCGGTTTTTTAAAAGTGAATAACGACAAAAAAGTAAAAGTTTACGCTAATCTCTGCTGCAGCAACAGTTTCGAGTAGGTTGTGTTTAGAATTAGTACAAATGGCAACACATTCATTACATGTATGGATTCTGCGCTGGTAATGCAAGAGCTGCTGCGCGTGAATATGCATTACGTTTTCCTAATCGACGACCACCAAGCCGAAAAATATTCAGTGAGACGCACCGCCGATTTCGTTAAGGAACGTGTTTACACAAATGGAAAGACCTCTTAAAGACCTTTCCAACCAGCCCAAAAATCCGACAACTGGCTCAGAAGTTAGAAACTTTACCCTACTACCGTCTGACCTACTTTCCGAGAATTTTGAACCCGCTGCCATTTCGCACCCTTGCATTTTCGGACATGGTCCTAGTGGACTTTTCTTCATGAAATGAGCCAAGGAATACGCTGAAGACATTTGTCCGGAACTTCCTGTATCACCCTGTATTTGTTTTCGGTATAATTTTATGCAGTTTCTTTTCCTCTATTAAACCGCGAATATATATAATACCAAATATTGTTTCGTATCTTATGTTGTTTGTGTAGTATTGCCGGATCACACAAGTTTTGTGTTGTGTTTTATTTGGAAAGTCAGATAATTGTTCCTGTGTAGTATAGTGGAAACCTTTTTTCCCGTTCTCATATATAAACTCATCATCACTTAAGAGTTGTATTTTATTCATAAGGTTTCTAGGAGTATTAATCTTCTGGTGTGTTGGGTGAATTGGGTTACAGTTAATTAATCACCCTGATGCAACATTCTTGCTATACCAATTAAACTTTAGCCTCCCATAAATGTATATAGGTGTCCAAAAAGTGTACACAGTCATCTTTCTCGATTCCCAATGTGAACTGAACTTTCCTATGTTGTCAGTTTAGTGTTTTCAGAATATTGTCCTTGTCCTTGATTTTATCCTCTACATACGCATGTTCTTAATCTGTATGCTGGCATTTTCAAGTTCCTTTAGGCTGTCGTCCAGTATCCTATCAAGAATAATGTCCGCTATTGTTGGAGACAATGGTTTGCCCATAGGCATGGAAAAAGTTTGACTGTACACAGTGTCGTCATATTGAAAGTAGTTATTGTCTCTTAAGCAAAAATCGAGTAAATTGTGAAATTCTCTCATCGGTATTCCAGTGTGCATTTTCAAAGTATTCCAATTTTCCATAATTGTCCTCATCGCCATGTTTACCGGAATGTTCAGGTTTTGCATGTTTTGTTTTAATTCATGCGAGTTCTTTATGTTGCATGCTGTTGATGTTATATTTCGCAATATCGAACCAATATGTTTGGACATATTATAACATATTGTTACGAATAAGTAAAAGCTTTTGCGTGCTGTTAATGACTCTACTAACAGTATGTAAATAACAGGCGGTTAGTGCTGCGCCTGAAAGTATGCATTGTAACAACGTACCAGCTCGCTAAACCAGTAGCATGACTTCACCTCAGTAAAGATAACTCTCCGCCCTTCGAGATTGCTCTACAAAGATAAGCAATTTCTAGAAGGTTCTTGAATTCGCTAGATCTACCTTCATTCGAGTATGGTGAGTTGGTATAAATAGCGGAGGTCTTTGGAATGGAGAGTTCAGTTTGTGATTAAACCCCGTAAAGTGAGCAACGCGAATTGATAGTAAAGTACAAGGCTTATTAAAGTGTTATAAATAAAGAAAACTGTTGTACTATATAAGTAAAATAAAAGGAAGTGAAACCGTTGTAATTATCGTCATTTAAAACGAACCTTGTTTTATTATTGGGAATAAAACAACGCAAAAAGGACGAATAAGGATATTCGTAACATTGGTGTCAGAAGTGAAATTACGAATTAAGGACAACGATGAAGTTTGAAGAACTCAAAGTTGAACAACGAAAAAAGGAGTTGAGTAAATTGGATCAACCGACAGCTGGTAATAAGGTAGAGCTGCAGAGGCGATTAATAGAAGAATTTAAACGCCGAAACATCGACATTGACACACATAAGTTCGAGTGCAAAGATGAAATGGAGGTGTGTGCAAAAGAAGCAACTGGTAATGTAGATGTTTCTACAATGTTTGCGGCGAAAATTCTAGAATTATGAATGAGAAATTTGGTGAGAATTCTAGAATTATGAATGAGAAATTTGGTGAGAATTCTAGAATTAAGGACGAAAAACTTGAAAAGAAATTTGGCGAGAATTCTAGAATTATGGACGATAAATAAAGCGAGAATTCTAGAATTATGGACGATAAATTAAGCGAAAATTCTAGAATTATTCAGGAAACATCAAATGCCACGAATGAGAAACTGCAGGAAATCTCTGAAGTTGTGGGCAATATGGAGATTGAAGTGAACGATAAATTCGAAAAGGTTGAAGACAAATTCGAGGAAATGGGGCAGAAGATTGATGAAGTCGAACATAAGTTCGAGGAAGTCGAACGGGAACTAAAAAATGATGTAAGCGAATTGCAAAGGAAAATGAGTGAACTTCAGTTGCAAGAGGGTCCTGTGCGAGTATTTTCTGAAGGCTCTAGTAGATTGAAAGCTCCCAGTTTCGATGGCTCTACACCATTCGACGTTTTCAAATTCCAATTCGAAATGGTCGCAATTGAGAACTTGTGGAACAGCAACGACAAAGCAGTAGAGCTAATTTTAGCACTGAAGGGCAACGCAGCAGAAGTCCTTCAGAGCATTCCCGTCAGTGCCAGAAACAACTACGAGGATATACTGGCTGCGTTACAACGCAAGTATGGTGGCGATCACAAGAAGGATTTATATCGCATGGAATTGAGAGGCCGAGTGCAAAAGCATAATGAGACGCTTCAGGACTTCGCAACCGAGGTGGAACGTTTGGTGTTGATGACTTATCCTGGTGAGTCCCACCCATTCTTGGATCAATTTAAGATTGAAACATTCGTCAACGGCATCCGTGATCCTGACATAAAATACGTGACTTGTGCCACACAAAAAACTACATTCGCCGAAACTGTTTCGTTCGCATTGGCACAGGAGACAGCGAAATTTGTGTCCAAGCCTCAAATACAAAGAGTTAGAAAAATTGAAATGGAGTCGGAGGCAGGAGATTTGAAGGGTGCCATAAACGATCTTAAAGAAATCACCCAAACCCTCAGCAAGGCGTTACCAGGCCGAAGTAAGCCCAGACCAAAGTGCTACAATTGCGACAAACCTGGTCATATTTCACGAAACTGCAGAGCCACGAAAACGATCAAGATCGAGCTCACCTCAACGTGGCAATAAACGGGCAAATTTTACTATACAAAATGAGTCTCCGTTAAACTAAAACGAGCTAGCCCAGAGGGACATGTACTGGCTCCCACAACCGAGGGTCCCACGACCTCCATCTCAATAATACAACAGAAAAACAACAACCTCACTGTCTACGGAGCTATCGGTGGTCGGAAGCGCATATTGACTATGGACACAGGCGCGTCACAATCTATCATCAGATCAGATTTGATAAATGGACCAATGGAATCGTTACATGGTGTAAGACTCCGCACAGCAACGGGTGAGCCAGCAACTGTACATGGTAAAGATAAATTGAAGTTATCCATTGCCAACATTAGCATCGAGCACGTGTTTATTGTCGCCGACATTGTAGATGAAGTGATAATTGGCGCAGATTTTATGATTGCCCAAGGCCTCAAGTTAGATATGGGGCAGCAAATTTTGACGTGGGCTAATGTGGAAATTCCACTCAATGTGGGATACGACAATACAACACAGATTAAAAGGCTGATCACTCACAAAGATTTAAAATTGCCACCAAACTCAGAAACTATAGTATGGGCCCGAATAGAGAGAGATTGTGAGATCGGCAGTTTGTGGGTAGTTGAACCGGCAAATATAAAAAACTATAACATCATCACTGCCATAACTCTAGTAAAGACTAATAATGAAGGATATTTGCCTGTACGAGTTCTAAATTTGTCCAACAACGGGGAGCTGATCAGCGACCGCACAGAAATTGCAGAATGTACACCAGCCGAGGCGGTCATCAACTGTGAAGTTAATTCGGACTGCAGCAAACCATCAGAAAAGGAGCAGAAAGTACTGGAGTCGCATCTCAGTTTGTGAGTGCGAGAACTAAAGCCATCTGATAGGAACAAAGCAAAGCAATTACTGTGGAAGCATGCGTCTGCCTTCGCCCTAAAAAAATAATGCCAAGGTAGGACATCAATGGTAAAGCATGACATCAACACAGGGGAAGCGAGACCAATAAAACAGGCTAGCCGCTTGCAAAAAGCTTGCATGGACGACGTGACAGGGCATCAGCATTACCGTGTTTTCCTCCTTTTCTATTCTCAATGCTGAAGTCATAGTTCTGCAGTCTTTCAATCCAACGAGCAAGTTGGCCTTCGGGGTTCTTAAATTGCAGTAGCCACCTTAGCGCCGCATGATCGGTTCTTAACTGAAAAGGCTGGCCGTACAGATACTTGTGGTAGTGTTTGACACACTCTACGACTGCCAGTAGCTCTCGTCTCGTAACACAGTAATTTTTCTCTGGCTTTGAGAGTATTCGGCTGTAGTACCCAATAACTTTTTCTTGGCCATTGATTTCCTGCGAGAGCACGCCACCTATTCCGTAACCACTCGCGTCAGTATCCAACACGAATTTCTCTCCAGCAACAGGAATGCAAGCAATATTGCTTCAGTTGGTGGAATGACTCTTCTTGTTTTTCGCTCCAACAGTACGGGCGATTTTTCATTGTCAGCTCGTGAAGACTTGCAGCCAGCCGTCTGTAGTACGTACAAAGTCCTAAAAAACTGCATAATTCATGGAGATTCTGCGGTCGTGGCCAATCCTTCACTGTCAGGATTTTGTCTTCATCGGTGGAAATACCATCTGCTGTCCCTCGATGTCCCAAGTATTTTACTTCTTTCTGGAACAGAGATCAGTTCTTCAGGCTGAGTTTCAACACAGCCGCGGTTATACGTTGAAAGACTTCTTTATGATTCTTCAGGTGTTCATCGAATGTTTTCCCCATGACAATGATGTCGTCTAGGTACACCAAGCATGTTCGCCAATGGAGTCCTTTCAACACGCACTCCATTAATCGCTCGAAGGTGGCTGGAGCGTTACAGAGTCCAAATGGCATTACTTTGAACTGCCACAGACCATCCCCTACGCTGAATGCAGTTTTCTCCTTGTCTTTCTCGCTAATTTCTACTTGCCAATAACCACTTTGCAAGTCCAGCTTGGAGAACCATTTTGTTCCTGACATTTTGTTCTTCCACTTGCAAAAAGAGATGAGGTGAAGAAACTGGTAGCTGAAATGCAGAAGGATGGTGTAATCGAACCTTCTTCAAGTCCATGGAGCCCGCGGGTGGTACTAGTTAAGAAGAAAAATGAAAGTACCCGATTTTGTGTGGATTATAGAAAGCTCAACGACGTCACCAAAAAGGACAGTTATCCACTACCAAGAATTGATGACACATTGGATACGTTATTGTTAACAATATTGTTACTAATTTCCATATTCGTCCTTCTAGCGCTGTTTTATTCCCAATAATAAATCAAGATTCGTTTTAAATTACGATAATTACAACAGTTTAACTTCCTTCTATTTTACTCAAACAGTACAAGAGTTTGCTTTATTTACACCACTTTACAATAAGTCTTATGTTTTACTATCTTTCCGGCGGTTAATCATAAACTGAACTCTCCATTCCAAAGACCTCCGATATTTATACCAACTCGCCATACTCAAATTAAGTTCTATCAAGCGAATTCAAGAACCTTCTAGTCGTTGTTGTTGCTTATCTTTGTAGAATCATCTCGAATGGTGGAGAATTATCTTAACTGGTGGAGAATTTTCTTAACTGAATTCATGCTACTGGTTTAGCGAGCTGGTACGTTGTTACAATGCATACTTTCAGGCGCTGCACTAACTGCCTGTTATTTACATAATGTTAGTGGAGTCATTAAGAGCAAGCAAAAGCTTTTACTTATTCGTAACAATATTATATGTTGTTTTTCCGCGTTACAGCATGCTGCTTGCCTTTCAATCTGATAGTGCCCGATTAAGACTGAGCGAAGCAATACGACCTTCGGCCTTGAAGATATAAAAGGTTAGTAGATGTATATCGTCCACTTTTCTTGCTTCAATCGCGGAATATATGCTTACAAGTCGCTATGAACGTATTCACACGTTCCAATAGCTGCGGAACCTGTAATGTAGGCTAAGACTTGTCAGCCCATCAACTCTGCTGTTCCCCTCATGCACCTATAAAATGTAAATATTTGACTAATTTAGAGATCGTGGCCCCTACAGACAGATTTCACGGATTTGGTAGACGCCTGAGCCCACAGTTTAAAAAAGTATTATATGAAACAAATAAATAATTAATATGAAATTGGAATAATGTGTGATTTGCGAAGTATTTTCGATGGAAAAACATACTTTCCATTATGTCTTTATAACCTCACCTGTACGGGGTGTATATGTATACCAGCTGCCCATGCCCTTTCTGGTAACTCCCATTCAGATCGACAATTGTAAACGTCTACTTGACATGAGGCTCACGTAAAACATAATAGATATTAATAGAGTTCGGGACTGGACCATGTTTTGACAAACGCCACAGAAGAAATATTTCATTCAGGAAGACTGATTCCAGTGGCATGATAGTGGAGAGACTACCGAAGAACACGTTGTCCCCCATCAAGTATTGCCAGCAGTTTTCAAGAACAATATGCCAAGGCAGTGCAATCTGCAACCAAGAAATTTATAATTCTTAAAAATTTTAATTTGCAGTACATCGCGTTTTACGGACGATCATAATTTGTACAATAGCATAATTCTACTGCAAATCATCCGATCTGCATAGTTAATTTTAGTTGGATTGGAATTGAAACAAATAAATCCATGACGGAGCCGAAATTCTATAAGCTGAAAATTGGTCACATAATTTGATCATAAATTTTCAGCTTATTGGCGGAGAGGGAGTGGCAGAAGTGTTTGTTTGTTATGGAAGTATACACGCTGAAAAAAACGGCCTCTGTAAAGCGGCATGGCCACACGTACGATAATCTGTCCAATCTGCCCTTTTTTTATGTGTGAGTGAGAAAAAACTCACACGGATTGGTTTGATGGAATATCTGAAGCCCTTTGATATTTCGTCAGATTCTGCAGCAGAGAAAGAGACGCCGTTGGTTTTGTGTGTTTTTTTTCGACTTTTTCATTTGCGTTGTGTTGTAAAATAAAAAAATACACACGTTGTTCCTCTGCCACCACAAGTTCAAAATGAGATCTGATGGCAAAACTGATGTGTTGCCATGTAAGCACAAAGAGAATTACTAACACATACACAAGTTCCATCAGATAAATCGTACGTGTGGCCATGACGCTTAACATATTCTCCCAAACATATTCTGCAGGAACCATGTATGTATATGTTTGGAACACACTTCAAACATTTATATGTTTGGAAGTCCCAAACTTAGGTGTATTTAAATGCAAACATTAGGATGTTTACTGACAAATATGTATGCTTTTACGTGGGAACATATGCGTGCTTCATCCGAAATATCATATATTTACGCGTATTTCTCCCAAACTTGCATATACTTACGTGGAAACATATGCGTATGTTCTCCCAAATATAATAAGACTTAGAAACGAATTATTCTTTCTTTATTTATTTATTATAATTAAAATACATAATTAATACAAAAAATTAAAATATATAAAATGACTCTTTACTAGCTGAAGGCATTACTGCTCTTTTGCTTCTCCATTCTTTGTTGTTTCTCACGTTTTTGTTTTCAGAAGGTTTCAACTTTGCCTCGGTTATCACTATGCGTTTGTACACAAATAATATGCTTACAGTCAGGGACTAAAGTGTAAATACACCCTATAAATCTGAAATTTAAAGAAAAGTAAACTTTTCACTTAAATTTAAAGTATTCAGTTTCATTACACTTCCTGAATGAACATGCACAAAAACAAAAAATATTTATTTCATAGCACACATAACGGTAAATCTGATAACAAATAAGCTGAATAAGCCCTGCTACTTATTAATGCGTTTCGGAGTTTGTGGTTTCCTAACTCCCATACGTGATAAATTGGGATTAGGTGTGGTGGTTGAGGAGGGCTATAAAGCTGCGGAGGAGCATAATGATGTTGTCGTTCCTTCACTGAAAGTGCGGTACGTTGGATCGTTGACCTGTTGAAAGATCCAATGATGTCCTAGAGAGCCAAGCTGTCAAACAAAGGCTGCAAATATTGTTGCAGTACGCTCTTGTAAAGATGTTGGTTTTTTATTCCATCAATAAAGGCCAATTTTGCAGCACCACATGCTTCCTCTGATCACCAAACCATCCTTCCACCACCCTGATTCACAGTTAGAATAAAATTTATTCTTTGTAGGCCGGTTTTATGTTTGCGCCAGACTTTTGCACGGCCAGTTGTTGTATGAAAATTGAATTTGCACTCTTCAGTAAAAATATCAATTTCCCGAAATTCCTCGCCTTTGCCTATGTATTTATTTGCAAACACCTATCCGCTGTCTATTTTTGCAGTTATTAAAGGCTTCTTTCGTCGAACTCTGCTTGCATAGACGTTATCCCTCAATGCCCTTTGTACGGTTTTGGATGAACATGTATATTCAACATTTTAGGGATATCTCCTGCTATTTTTGGGACACTTCCTTCAGAATAGAGGTAACGGTTCGACGATCAAAGCTTCTTCAGTCGTCTACTTCTATGCAAATTCTCTACTGAATCGTTCTGCATATATTTTCTGAAAATATTTTGCACACTCGAAAATAGCACATTCAATAATTTACCAATTTCACGATAGGATTTGGCATCTTTAACATATTCTATAGTTAAAATTTTGACGCTTGAGTGAAATTTATTTCCGTTGCCCATACTGATTCATATACGACTAATATCCACTAATTACAACCAAATTGCAGCTAATAACAAATATAGAATCCTAATCAAAAATTCCGGGGGGAAAAAATAACGGTAGTTCATTTCTTAAGAAAATGGAATAAAGGCAATCCAACTCGTAATGTATTTAAACTTTTGTCCAGTGATTTGCTTTTGATTTTGTAAGATTTACCGTTGATTTACATATGTGTTCAAGTGAATATCTTTAGTTCTGTTTTTGATCGTTTAGGAAGTGTAATATAACTGCATACTTAAAATGTTAAAAAATAAATAAATGGTTTCCCATTACATCCCATGAAGGGACCTGGGAGAACCTCTCACAATCACTGAGCTGTGCGCTTTCCAGTTTTCACTCACTGATTGGGACCTACAGTTTTACACCGATTCCGAACGGTATTTTGAGAAGCTTTTTCATGGCTATATACTCGATAGTGTCACCATCACTATGCGAGGTGACCGCCGCCGCACAGTGGCGCCATTTGAGTTTTTTCGTTGCAAAAATCATATCTTTTGAACCGAATAAGATAATTGAACAGTTTAAACAGCATATGATAGATAACTGTTCAGCCTATGAAATGAGCGTTTGGAAAGGGTACTACGCTTTGTAGGGGCCTACTTATGGGTTATCAAAGTTAAAATTTGTAGAAAAATCAATTTTATGGTAACTAAAAAAAATTATTTTTAAATTTTTAGATTGTTTTTATTTTTTTTCTTTAGGGTTTTATGCTTTAAATTATTACCCAACAAATTAAAAAAAATTACTTCTTTTTTAAATTTATTTTTTCAATTTTCTGTAAAATATTCATCACAATTCGTAGGGGAAGGTATATCTAAAAGACTAATCATTTCTAAACTATAATTATTTTCTAACTCTATTCCTGACTTCACATGCCGCCGGGAAGAAATAAGTAGATCGGAAGATGCTGCCAACATGTTGAAGAGGTCCTCATTTTGCCTTACCCTTGATGCTTTCAATGTGTTCTGCAATCTATATTTTTTATAAAATTTGTTAAGAGACTCCTGTGCTTCTCCAGAAAGCTCTCCAATTGGCAAACACTGGTACTCAAATATGTCTTTGCCATGCGCCAATATTTTATGGACGGTCGGGGTCAACTTCTTCTGTGGATACATTTCTGCTAAAAGAGATGCAGTTTTCGATGCATATTCTCCATATTTTGTAGAATTGACGTTTTCTTAGCAGTTTAAAACATTCAAGATCGTTCCCAATCTTTTCACAATTTGATTGTCAATTCCAGTGATTGTAGTTACTGCCTCATCATTTTCAAAAAATCTCCTAGAAGTGTTTCCATCATTTGAGTTACCGTATCCGTGCTTGGGACAGTCTACTTTTAGTCCAACTTCTTTAAAAAAGAGCATCCTGTATTTGCTTCTTTCTGATCTTTTCCTTATCCTTTATTGATGTATTTTCATCGAAGTTTTCCTCCTCTTGTGGTAGGGTATACGCCAGTTTTAGCAAGAACTCCATACACCTTATCCTTGCGTGCAATGGTGACATTCCATATTCGGAATTCTCCTCGTTTGTAGAATCGTTTAAATTACCAAAGTTCTTCTGACTCTTTTTGCAAATCGGGCATGACAATGTTGAGGTTGTTCCTGTCAGTTCGTTTACGAATTTTCCGTCAACCATGGTCAGGTGGAACTCGTAATTGCATTCAATATATTTTCCTTCTCCAATTTGCAGCTTTGTATGCTTAATCTTGCTTATTTGTTTTTCAATGTCCTTCACCGTGGTCCTTATGAGTTCTGCCGATTCCCTTGCAAACTGAAACATTATTGGTCGGCAATAATGCACTGATGACGGACGTGGATTTTTCCAGTGTAGGGAAACATCAGATTTTAGCCGCAAAGGAACAACAGATGCCATAAACATATTTCCGTCCGATATTGTAGCGTCACCGGAAGATATCCTTTGCTTATAAACGCTTTGTCCGGATGATCCATCGCAGCCCCATTTGCTGATCAATGTCAGTTTCTCAGGAAGAATTTTCACCTCATTTTTAGGAAGACTCTCCAACAACCGTTTTGCTGTATGGCCCATGAGATCCTGCAGATTGGCTTTCACAGAGACTTCCGTAAACTCCGTATGCAGTGGTCGTGAATTTATTTTGGCTTGCGTAATATGCTTGTATCCTGGTAAAACGTCAGCCCCGTGTCGCATCAAGGATGCCCGTAGTATCTCATATTTTTCTTTGGAAAAGTCTAAGTCCATAAACAAGGCCAAGGCTTCTTCGGAACCATACTTTTTAATGTGTGCGTTTGTGGGCGTGGGAATGCTTTCCTTAATCCTTTTTAGTCGCAGTGGGCTTGCATCAGCAACAGATTTTGTAATCTGCGACCTCACTCTTTCACTATCCTTTGTATATTTAATAGACATCGCGTCCGATAAATGCTTCGTGGTCAAGTCATTGGTGGCCTCGGCAAGTTTCCTCTTTCTTGTGAAAATTGAACACTCCTCAATACTTTTTTTTGGCCTTCCTTTTGCTCCTCTGGTTGATGTGGTGGGTTTATCTACTGGCAATATATCCAGGATGGTGTCTTCATTAAGCCAGTCCTCGTATTTGGAGTTGAATTTCTGAATGCTTCGATTAGTTTTCACCCATTTTGCCTTAATATTTGCATATATCAGATAAAAATTATTTTTTATAATTTCGCTTCTCTCAATATTTCCGTATAAGCTATCAAGTTCTTCTAAAGCAGCTTCCGTGATAAACTTTGGGGTGGTTGACTTTCTGAACAGTTCAAATAATTTTAAATTGTTCAACGCCATGTTTTCAATAACTCGCGGTTAGATGGTTGGTCAATAATAGCACAATCAGGTTTGTTGAAACCACGCTAAGTGTTTACACTTATACAGGGTGTCCCCTAAACTTTTGTCTAAACTTAAACACGTGATAGCTGAGAACAAAAGCTACAATGTTTGTTCTTACGCCAATTGCCTAGGTGGCTTCGTTTTCGACATATTCGTGTTTAAAATAATTGCAGTTTTGAATGCATTTTCAATAAATGCATAATCTACTTTTTAAATGAAAAAGAAATATCATTGAAAATTGCTTCAAAATTGATTTTAAATCAAATGCGACAGGAAATGACTATTAATACAACTACAACTGAAATAAGAGACCGCTTATCTAAGTGCATAACGCAACAAGGCTCTCATTTTGAAAAATTTTCGTTAATTGAAAACATTTAAAAAAAAAATTCGTTTTCATTTCAAACGAAAAATAAATTATTTAAAAAAATTTAATTTTTTTTATCATTATACATTTAATAAATACATCAATAAATACAAACAAAAAATATGGCGATTCGTTACCTATTTTTCGTGATATTACACCTGAAATCGCAACAAATTGACTAAAAAAAGTGTGTGTTTTTGAAAACCGAAAGTCGGTCAACTTTGAACGGTTATATCTTCTAAACTAAAAATGTGATATTATTAAGAGTAGCACATTTGAAATCGTTGAAAAGTTTCCTATAACATGGGTTTATTCAAAACTTCGTCGGCGCACATGAAAATTTTGATTTTTGCAACCCCGTAGGGCAACACTGTGCGCCGAAAGAAAAAATATTTTTTTTTTTGAAGGTGGTCAAGCAGGTTTCGAACCCAGGATATCATGTACAAGAGCCGCGCACACTAACCACCATGCACCACCGATGGCCACATACTTAAAATGTTAGTGGAAAGTTTACTTTTCTTTGAACTCCAAATTTGAAGGGTGTATTTAAACTTTAGTCCCTGACTGTATATACAACTCTAGTTCATGCAAGCCAAGCGTGTATTAATTACGCGCGTTTTTAATGTGTTAACATCTACAGGAGCGGCTAGGGACTATATTCACAAAGTGAATAAGTGCATCCAAATACGGTTTGTCCGACTTCGATCATACAGATTGTCCGACTGCGATCACACAGATTGCCTGACTTCGATCACACAGATTGTTTGGCGCTAAACTCCTCTGAAACGGCTGGACCGATTTGTATGAAATTTTGTGTGCATATCGGGTAGCTCTCAGAATCGCCCAACATCAATTTTACAGACCCCTAAATTATAAGGGTGACCCACCCCAATATATAGAACACAGATTTGTCCGACTGCGAAACACAGATTGTCAGACTGCGAAAAAAACACACTGATGTAGCGGCAGCGAATAGTTGTCTGTGTGGGTGCGGACCACTCTCAGAGCAAAGAGAAAAATGACGTGGTTCGATGAACCATTGACGGCTGAATACATAAAATTAAAAGGCAATACATCAGCCAAATTAAGAAACACTGACTTTATCTGCAATTTCCACGCACATTCAGGAATATATGTACATATATGAATCATTCACTGAGAATATTATGCAAAAGTACAGATGCATACAAAATATACACACTCGTTGCCCCTCCTTTCTTCTCTTGATCACGAGAGAGCATAAACAGTTCAACAAAAGGTTGTACACTGCTCGCCATTTTGTAATTACTCATACCTCGAAAGCGGAGTGATAAGGTAATGGTATTTTTACACGTTCTCTTTGTGTTACTATTCTTCGATCTCTGTGACAAATTGCAAATTCTTTAAAATAACCGTTATATGGTTGTTTACTTTATGTTAGCATTTGTATAAATTTAGACACATTTTTTGCGCCACATGAATAGAACATGCATTTAGTCTGATCGTTATCTTTAACACGTGGACACATATTTTGCGATGATCGTAGTTGTTTGTGAATTTCTATTAATTAATTTAAAAAAAACGTAAAATGGGTCGAGGAAAAGCCTTAACCGATGCAGAAAAAGGGCAAATCAAGGCTTACAAGGACGCTGGCCTATCTATTACCAAAATATCTAAAAAAAACCAAGAGAAGCCGACACGTAATATTCACATTTTTAAGAAATGAGTCTAAATATGGGAAAAACATGAAGTGCTTACTGATGCGGAAAGGCGATTAATATTAAGAAAAGCGTAAAATTCTCACGACTCTTTCGCAAAAATCAGGGGAAAATGTGATGTTAAGGCAAGTCTCACAACTATGCCTCGTGTTGTTTCGAATGCTAAGCATCTACAGAGACTAAAAATTAAAAAGAAGCCACCCCTTAACCCGGTTCGAAAATCGCAACGCCTCAGTTTTTGCCGCAGACATATGACCTGGATTTCGGAGTGGCATCGTGTGGTCTTCTCGGACGAAAAAAATTTAATTTGGAAGGTCCCGATGGCTATAGCTACTATTTTAATGACATTCGCAAAGAAACTCATCATTTGGATCGACTCTATAGCAGCGCTGGGGGTGTGATGGTGTGGGGGGCCATTTCGTATTATGGCACCTGCAAATTAAAATTTTCGTCAACCACAATGAATGCGTTGTGTTACAATGGTATATTGAAAGAGGCCTTTCCATACTTTCATAACCTTTTTGAGCCTCTGCCTTGGATTTATCAACATGATAATGCGCCAATACAGGGTTGTTAAAACGAATATAGAGAGCCAAAATGTGGAACTATTAAGCTGGCCGCCCTATTCACCGGATTTGAATATTATCGAAAATGTTTTGGGATGGTTGGCACGTCAAGTATACGGATCAGGATAACAATATTCCAGTATATCCGAACTAACTCAAGCTTTCGAATTAGCTTGGAGCTCGATTTCACTGAAGGATTTGGCCAATTTGAATGCATCCCTTCCAAACCGAATGTGTGAAGTTTTGGAGCAGAAAGGTGGATCAACATATTATTAATTCGTTAACTTAGCTGCGCCATTTACCTTAATGTATGTAACATTCGTGTTAAAATTAATCGAAAATCTCTAAAATGTTTTTTGTGGCGTAAAATTAGCATCCAGCATTTTGGCGGTTTTTGGTTAATAATTTTTTGTTAATTCTTAAAGCTTGATGATTAAATCTTCTTTCTGGTCATATAATAACCATAAAATTAACTTAAATTAAAAAAAATTAAGTCTTTAATATGCTTTGTTTGGGAGCAGTCGGCGGTAGAAAATAATTGTAAGGGGTGTCCTATTCAGGTGGCGAGGAGTGTATGTATTTATACCACAAACACAAATATATTTGGGTCGCAAACACATGTTTTAACATATTAATCATTGTGTCTCAAACATTTAATATTGAATAGCAAGCACAATGCGTTTGGGCACCAGTATATAATATTTTGCGACAAGCTCCAAACACATGTTATATTAGCATCCAAACAAAAAAAAACTACAGATTTTTCAGCGTGTATAAATTGGTACATAAATAAGTACGTTACAGACGATGGGGAGATCAATTTAAATCCTGATTTTAGGATTATAGCTTGTGTTCGACGGTGCGTGGCAAAAGTGCTTTTTAAACCTAGAAAGCTGAACATTTGTAAATATTAAAGGCTAGCGTAAGACGAATTGCTTGAATTGTGATTTGTGCGACACCAATACATTGTAATGCCTGTCCATGTTGATCGTTTTGTCCGACATAGGCAGCCGACAGCAATGTTGCGTCTAATACAAGCAAATGAGCTCATGTTGTTCTATCGTGTTGTGTGTATTGTAACTTTTGCAGGTTGCATACAACAGTTCATACAAACATATATGGAAGACACGATGTCGTCAGCACTGAATTGCTGTCATTCTAACGACTGCTGTTGGTTCATAAATAACGTGAAAATGGAGAATTTGCAAAATATAAAAGAAAAAATAGATTGTGGCGAATATACAACTGTAAAAAGAATTTTAAAAAGTGAAGTATACAATATTTTTATGGATATTAAGGACTTAAATGGCGAAGTTTTAAAAGACATTGTGATTTGTGGTAGATGCAAAAACTTATACAAGCGCAACGTACATTGTACGTCGAATCTATTGAGGCATCAATGCTACAAAAAATATAAACAAGATAAGCAAACTAACGATATTAAAATACCACCAAATAATGAATTGAAGAAAGAGTGTTTACAATTAGTAGTACAGTGGGAGTGGGTTATTGGAAATTGTCGACCATTCAACATTGTAAACGACCAAGGGTTATGCAATTTGGTAGAATTTATGGTACAGACTGGACATTCTTTTAGCCAAAATATTGATATGAAAATGCTATTACCAAATCCATCAACGGTTTCCAGAAATGTTTCTACTCTGTATGAAGAGCAGTGCGTCTTATTAAAGGAGGAATTGATGTCCATCAAAAACACTGGATTGGCTATCACTTGCGACTTGTGGACGGCAATTTTCTAAGGACAAAGTATATAGGCGCTACAGTCCACTATATTAAGGATGGATTACTTAAGCATAAACTTATGGCTATGAGAGGAATGGGTAATGTGAAACATACTGGTAATTTTTTAACGTTTCTTCTGTAATTGTTAAAATGTTTTAACTTTTTATATATTTAGGCTACAATATAAAACTAAAATCGATAAGATTTTAAATGACTTCGGTTGTGAATTAAGCCATTTGGTACACATAGTAACTGATAGAGGGTCAAACATGAAGGCCGCATTGAAGAACGACGAGCATATTTTTTGCATTAATCACCTTCTCAACAACGTTATTGAAAAATCAATTGCTGATTTGTCGGATGTGGACACGATTACAAGTGATTGCTCAAATATTGTTAAATATTTTAAGAAAACTGGAATGAACAGTAACCTGAAAACAACCCTTAAAAGTTTTACTCCTACGCGGTGGAACACAGTTTTCTTCCTTTTGGAATCAATAAAGATAAATTGGGCCGACATAAATCGTATACTTCAGGAGAAGGGTGAGACAAGGAGAATTGCGCATCTTAACTTGGGCACCATTAACGATATTATTGAAGTGTTAAAACCCTTTGAGTAGGCGTCAAGAATATTAGAGACCGAAAATTATCCGACCTTGCATTGTGTCCTTCCTCAAATTTACAAACTAAAAGTTATGTGCAGGCAAACAAGCAATTCCGAAATAATGAGAAAATTTAAAGAAATAATACTTTTTTATATCGAAAATGTAGTTGATGCTAACATTTTTAGTCTTCATAAAGTAGCACTCTTTTTGTTTCCACCAGCGAACAAACTTCAAAATTTTGAACAAAGCGAGAAGGCAATTATTCATGAGAAATGTAAAGAGATGGCAAAATACTATGAAAATTCAAACCTATTTAATTTTTTAGCCTATCTCGAAGTGGCCAATAACGAAGGAGATGCCTTTAATTTTTTCGTTCAAACTTCATCATTGCCTAGACAGGAGGACCCGATAAGCTACGAAATAAAAAGATACGAGTCTCAAACTGTGATGTATTAGAAAAATTTTAATTTGCTCGATTGGTGGGAGAACCATAAAACGGAGTTTCCTTATCTCTTTAAGTTGAGTGGTTTTATATTTGCTACACCAGCGAGTTCAGCAGCATCAGAAAGGGTTTTTTCCAGGGCCCGTCATTTACTGTCTGAGCGAAGGTTAGTACTAGGAAAAAATCCAAAAAATGTTAATCAGATAATGTTTTTAAACCATAATATAGTTTTAAAAAGTATTTCTCCTAATGTCCTAAACATTGATTTTTAATTTTTTTCGATGAACATATTTTGGGATTGCTTTTCAGTTTTTGAATATTTTTGTTTTATTATGATGTATGTAAACAATGGATATCATTTTTTTTTGTTATTAATATTGATATCGTTTTATTTCTATACATTTTGTCTTTTAATTTTTGGAATAATTTATTTGTTTTATTTTGATGTAAATATATACAATATATATTTTATGTTATCGTTTACTTTCTAGAAATATTGAATTTTTATTTTTCTACTAACTTTTTTGTTTTTTTTTATATTTTGATAAAATAATTTTTTTATTATTAATTTTTGTTTTTGGTTTTTATAGATGTCAGCGCTCAGAGGAAAACAAGATGACTTTGTTCCAATAAAGAATATTTGATTAAAACGAGACAAAATAAAAATACTTTTCATTGATCTGGGATAGCATCAGCGTTAAATACAGGGGTTGCTTTACTACAGGGTTCAGAACCAATCAATCGTGGACGTTTGCATTAGCGAAGGTGTGGGATTCATTTGATTTGTTTTTACTGAAACTGCACAAAATCTTTTGTGGAATTTTTAAATATGGATAGGTATACCAGAAAACCGTTTTAATGTGGAGATCATGTTGTGACATTTTATAATAAGAAATATCCCAAATAATAATTCCTGTAAAATAAATTTATGTATTTTTGTGTATTCTGTTGTATTGTTTTTGTTTTTGCTGAGATGGTTTGGCACCGCCTACAAAACACAAACAAAAACATGATATAGAAAAATATAACTGCGACGCCACGACCACACACACTAATGAGTATTCCTGTACAGATTGATCGTCTCGCTGTTGATTTGTAAAATTTTTTGCTTATGCTTTGGAGACAATATGTAAGGGCCGGTCAAATGGTACAAGCACTTTCATATAAACGAAAAAAACACAGACCCACACAAGAAAAAGTAGTAAACGACCGCATCATTTTAGTGTTTGTATTTTTTATATGCATTAGTGTATTTTTTATTTGGGATATTCCATAACAAGAAAAATGTACCAATAAGATCTACCTAGTATATGTAATGGGTTTTCCGCGATTTCTATTTTTAAAAATTCCACAATAAACTGTTTTTGTAAAATTTCAGTAAAAAAAAATCATTCCTTGCAGGTAGCCAATGGAATAACACAGGATAATCAAAAAAGGGTACTTTATTTGTTTCCCTTTAGTTGAGTGGTAACCGGTAGATACCATTAATGAACGAGGATAACAATGAAACATCCACGCATATTTATGAGCGCCTATTATTTTTCTATCTCATATGATTGAAAACTTGCTTCGCGGTGACATACACACTTCTTAGATACATTGTAAAACCAAACGGCGACATCAGAAATTTCTAAATTTTCTAAAACGTCGACGTTTGCTATTATTTTCAGCCCAAATATTTCGTTTGTTTTCACTTAAAACGAAATAAGTTCCCTGTACATGTATGACACAGCAGTTCAACCGCAGCATTAAAGGTGCAGCCGCACTGTTGTCGCACGGTGGCGTTGTAACTGACATGCTAAGACATAAAAAATTGGTTGGCACAACAGTCATTACTGTTGCTGCCAACAACAGGCATGACATGACATCGTTTTTTTGTCGATGACTTAAATGAATTGAAAGTTGAATTGTGCGTGCTTTTAGTAAATATGCAGATAGCACTGACCATGTGGAAGATCAATTTAAACGTGAATTTAAAATTTTCAGATTGTGGGTCTAAAGCTGAGGTGATCAAAAATTTTTAAGATGTTGCTTCAGTCATTTATTAAACAGCGACGTATGCACATGAGCACGGGTTTGTGTATTTTTTTGCTGATATTTTTTTTGTTCTAGTTTACTTGTACACACTCGACAAAATTCACGCGTTATCGTAAAAAGGCTATAATATACGAAATATTATAAACGAAATCGAAATGCTTTATGACGATAAGAAAAAAACATTTAACAAATATTATGTGCACACGCAACATTAACAAATTAATTTTGTTTCCCTAACGATGCTACCCAATGCTGCAACGAAATATTGTAAATATCAAATAATAAAATGAAAATAAAAACAGCAAAAGCAAGAAAAATCAGACATCATTCATTTACAAAACGGCCGAATAAACAGAACATTTTTGTAAAAATTCATTAGGAAATGAAAAAAATTATGGATTTCATAGCATAAATTTTCAAATATTTTTCAAACAAATAAAGGATTTCCTTTCATTAATTAATTTTAAAAAAAATAGAGACTAGGATAAATATCTATTTTTGAATGAAAATATGAACATTTATTTCTATCAAGATAACTAAAATAAAATAAATTTAATATTTCTATTTGTCTTACAGAAATAAATACATATGTTGATTTATTTTATTTAAATGAAAAATTGTAAATATTTTTTAAATATTTATTTTAAATTTTTTTAATAAAATGGAAATAAAAAATATGTATATTTTTATAGTAAGTCCACAGCTATGCTGGATTTCATATGGAAAAAATTAACTTAAATTAAACAAAAAGTTACAAAATTTCATAGAAAAAATTAAATGGTTTTAGAATTCAAAATTATATTATATATTGAATAATATTTATAATTTTATAAATATTTATATCCGATTTTAAAATGATTTTTATTGAAATTGCGTATGACCATAATATTTTTTAAATGTGCCGCAGTAAGTCTGTTTCGTTGTTTAGAGCATATAAGTTTCAGATCGGAAAAAATCGGTTCACACAAATATGTGGATGGAAAACAGAAACATTTATAAGAATTTTCTTTTAATAGAGGAAAATATCTAGTTTTTCCAAAAGTTAACAGCTTCAATTTTATTTGGAGCTTATGGTTCGCTGCGAAGAATTATTAGCCCGCACTGTGACTCAAAATCATAGTTTGAAACATCAAATTTGAATGGGTTTTGAAAAATATACAGCATTGGCTGCATTATTTCTAAATCTGGAAATCTATCTTCTGTATTATAAAATAGTGTTTCAGTAATTAAAACGTGTTCTTGTTTTTTTATGTAATTTTGTTTTAGAAATACTTGCAATGTATTTGGAAAGTTAGAAAAATCTTCCATTTGAATTTCATTCATTAATATGACTAATTTAGTTTTAAAGTATTTCATATAATACTTTTTTAAGCCTTGTAGTTCTAAGTTCAAATTATTTAAAATGGTACATATATGTATCTGATAAAAAAGCTGTCTCTCAGTCATTTTTTCTTCTTCCAGAAATTGTCTCACTTCTTTTCTTAAAATAAAAAGCCTTTTAAGAAAATCACCGCGACTTAGCCAACGAACTTCTGTAAAAAGTTTGAGATCAAACTGTTCAGAGCCCTTTTTCTTTAAAACACATACAAATTTTCTATATGTGAGTGCATGATGACCACCACTAATATTAGTAACTATTTCTTCAGAAGCATTCATTACTGGGTGATCTGATATAAACTTCGACGCGAGGGCTACCTGATGAATGATACAATGAAAGCTGCTACAACTCGAAACCATGCTTTTGTAACTGATCAACAAAACCGTTATGTAATCCATACATCACGTTTGCACCATCTGTACAAACGCCGGCCAATTTTCTAGAATCAACGACACTTAAAAGTTTTTCATTTACGACATCAAACAACAACTTTCCTTATACATTTGCGTAAAAAGTTTCTAGTGAAAACATACTTTCAAATACATTGAATTCTTCATCTACGCAACGAAAACAAATTACAAGTTGGCACAAACCTTTAATGTCTGTGCTTTCATCTATACAAAATGAAAAATAACACAATTGTTTAGTCTTTCTTGAATAATAGTCTCTGCACGAGCTCCTAACTCAATAGTACGTCGAGCTACACTACTACGTGATAAAGCAAGAGAATGTATAAAACTAGCGTCATAATTAATAATAATAATAATACTTTTAACAAATATCCCATCAGAAAAGGGTCTGCCTTGTTTTATTATATCGTAGGTAATTAGATTCGATACCTCGTGCTTTACGAAATGTCTTCAGCAGCTTCTTCATCAAGGAACCAAACTTTGAGTTTTTGTAAAAACAAATTTTTTTGGTCATCCTAAAGCTTCTCGATTTCATTTGCATTATACTTGCAAAATTTTTATAAAATGTAATGTAATGAAATTTATAAAAGACATTGCATATGCCCACAAGCATTTTTTATTATAAAGTATTTTTTTAAAATAGTTAGTTTTATTCTAAAACAAATTCAATAAATTGGCACGAGAATTTTTGAAACCAAATTCCTAAAAAAATATCAGCAAACGATGCATACGTCCGCTTACTTGTTTACACGTCGCTTTCTCAAAGACGACTGAATGGAAGACAATAAGAGTAAGTGTCAGCGTTGCCGTTTTGGTAGAATCCTACCAAATTTGGTCGGATGGATTTTAAATTTTATGATTTGGTCGGATGGCCCGACCAATTCGATTTTGGTCCGTTTTAGACGCATCCATCATTAATTTTAGTTAGCCATCATTAAAAAAAATTAATTTTTCCATAGGTTGGTACATACGTATGCGCTAACGCGTACTGAATTGTGATTTGTCACTTGCCGCCAAAGAAGGCATTGTATTTGACGGCGCAAAAAGCTTAGCTTTGTACTTTGCAATGCTTCTTCGTTTCGTTATTTGGACTATTTATCGTAAAAACTGAAATTGTGCACGTCTTCCTACTAAGTGTTCCTTAATATTTAAAGAAAGTGATCTATCTGTCTAATCTATTGCTGTGAAGAGAAATAATTTTAATTTTGTCAAAATTAAACACATGGACAAGTGAGTAAACTTGATGGGAAATATGTAGCTCTAACTGTCCTGCAACATGGTCCGGCAGGCCCGGGAAAGTGTTTCATGCAAAGTGCTATGTGATATGACAACGAGGCTTCATTCTTAATTTATTTACATTTGGAAATACTAATATTGTGCCTGTTAATTTTTTAGGTATATAACAAAAAGGGCAAAGAAGGCTGAAGTAAACAACAGTGATGTCTCTAACAGGTCTGAAGATAACAATAATGATGTCTCTAACAGGTCTGAAGATAACAATATTGATGTAAAATTTTAAATGTTTTTATTTATAAATCTTTTAAACTTTTAGTTTCCAGTGGTGGTAGTTTCGGTTGGAATGGCTGAACTCATTTACTTGGTTGCAAGAAAAAGATGGGTCAGCATATTGCGTTGCTCTCCAAGTCATTGATGTGACATTTGACCCACCTAAAAGCACATGAGAAATCAACATACCACATTCAAAACTATGATCTGCAAAAAAGAAATCTGAAGATCAACAAATTGTGTAATGCGGAGAAACAAAAGCGACAAAACAAGTCACATATGCAGAAAATGCGTTAGTAATGTTTTGCATTACACAAATTCTACCGTTTTTATTAATATACTATCTGCCTGCTTTACTTATTGAGTGTTGTCCAGATTTTTCAATGGCAAAATTATTGCATTGCGGGAGGGCAAAATCAACTCAAACAGAGACCTATATTGGAAACCAGGCAAGTGATTGTATAGTTTCTATTTTAAAGAAAAAGGAGGTTTTCCTTCATTGTGGACGAAACAATAAAATGTTCCTCAATTTCGGGATTCAAGAAAAGTTTCTAGCCATGCTGAAGGTTGCTGAGGCTAATGCGGAAACTATTTGCAAATTAATAAAGGACTAATTGGCTTCACGTAGTATTCCGTTAATAACAAGTATTGAGTCTCTTTGCCGTACAATTTATGTCTTTTTTTCGCACAGTCCCAAACGAATAGACGAATTTAAAGAATTTCAAGAATATGGTGCAGTAAAACCCCACAAAATATTAGGCATTTTCGGGACTAGATTGATATCACTTGAAAGTGTAATAAATAGAATAGTTGAGCAATGGGTTAGGCTCAAATTATATTTTATTTCTTGTTTTTATGAAATACACGGACTTCAACCTGTACGAATTTCCGACGATATGACTTGTGTAGAAAAATGTTATTTCTTATTTTTATCATATATTTTATATTTACCAACATTTTTGTTATTGTAATTAAAATGTTAAAAAGACTGAATTACTAATTTAATTTTTTTTTTTTATAAGCAATGTCTATTCAAATAAAAAATGTATGTTACAAGAATAATAAAACAATTTAGGACTTATTTCACAATTTTGGTCGGCTACTTGTATTTTTGGTCGGAAATATTTTTTTCAAATGGCAACACTGGTAAGTGTGACTTTGTTTATGTGTTGAGCTGGTTACTAGTGGTCTAAAGTTGAAGGCTAGAATTTGGTGCATCCATACATGCGTCAAATTAATTATTAGGGTATTAGTAGTATTATTTAGGTCACAAAAACATTTATTATAACCTATTAGTCATTCTGTCTCTAATACTATATTTTCTATACTACATTGCGACAATATACAAACACATAATATTTGCATCCAAACAACAAAAAATTAAATATTTTCTAGCCTGCAACAGTAGGTGTCTTTTTATAACTAAAAAGACAAATATAGCGAGATGGATGCACAATTGTTGCTCTGGAGCTGTAAGTTCTCTCGATCAGATGCTCAGAACCACTTAAATTGCTATATTTAGTAGTCCATATCTTTTTAAATTTTTTTCAACAGCTAAAATGATACTACCATTTTACATAATAACAACAACAACATTTAAGTTTAATGCAACAGTATTATAAAAGTCATTTTATAAGACAACAAATAATAAAACAAATTTCCGTTCCTATGATTAGAACAATTTAACTAATTTTAATTATAAATTCATTATTTTATAATTTAATAATAAGAACTATTAATATTTAGTTTATTCATATTATTGTAGACTTTTTAATAGTGGGTACTACCTCTCTTGTTTAAAATAACTTTAAATATACAGCTTTTTATTTATTCATCAAGTGCTGTTAAATAACACTAGCCAACAGTCGTTTTGTGATTTGTTTCTAGCATACTTTTTCTCATTGATTTTGACCTACTAAACACGAAAATGAGTTTTAAAAATCTTTCTGTTGATTGGTTTTCGAGATACAAATTTTTGAACTTTTTTTTTTAAATTTTTGGAGGTACACTTACAATTTTGAGCATATCTTTCGTCTTCTTTGACGTATTTGATCCTACTACTACTCAAATTAAAGCAAATTGAGCCGTCTACAACTCATTCTCAGAAAATTTTCAAATCGGGTGAGTAGTTTTGATGTTGGCGGCTTAAAAAGGTTAAAAAACTGCGTTTTTTTAGTAAAAATGTGGCAGAAAAATTCATATAAAAATTCATATAAAATATAAAACGCGATGCTAACAGCGATTTTGGTTTTTTTACGTATTGCTGGCATTTTTCCAAAGAAAATAAGCACTTACTTAACAAAATCTGACAACAAATGGCGGACTTATAATTTTTTTGGTAAAACACCGAAATTCCGCTATTTCACGATATTTTGATTTTCATTATTTGCACAGCTAACCTGTGCAAGTTTTTTATAATCCTTTTGGAATAGAACGGAACAGTTGCTCCTATACATAAGTTACTTCTGTTCAAAATTTCACCACCCTGGGTTAATGTCTTCTGTTCTGGCAAGGGACGTGAAATTTCAAAAATTTAGTGAAATCAGCAATTTTTTTTTTGGAAATTTTTTTCAAATGTCACAGCACTTAGCAGTTTTGATAAAATTTTTAAATTAATATTAATAACACAAATATTTCATAATTGTAAAAAACCTATTTACAATACCGTAGGGACGTTTCGTCGATGTTTTTAAGAAAATGGTATAATGAAAATGCAGAACATTGAAACACAGGTGCATTTTACGATACGAATTTTGGCAAACCCACTTTACATGTACAAAATTGTTTGGAAAAAACGTTTACGTAATTTTTATGATTCTCAGAATTAAAAAAAAAAGTAATACACAAATAGTTATTTAATTTTTATGACTGTGGTTGCAGAGTAATATACGCTTCTGAATGTGCGTGGACGCTCTTCGTGTTCCTTTATGACTGCTACTCCGTTCACAGTCAATTAAAGGGAATTACACTTTTTTATTGATGTGTGTTTTCCCGATGGCTACCTGTATCGGATTTTTTTTACAGAAATTCCCCCCACATTTGTGAGTGGTCATTATTTGGAAACTTTTCCACAATTTGAAACGCACACTTGTCGCTATGTGATCTTTGCTATATAATCCTAACCAACTGGGCAGCTGGCGGAAGGTAAGAATTTTTATTTAAACACATTAAGCAAAGCAAATATAGTAATTTATTTTAATTTTAGGCGCCATATGAAATTCGATACACCAATGATGTGGAAAAAGCCGCTATGCCATTCCACAGACTGTTATTTTTGCCTCACCACAAACAGTGGGGTAGGGAGATTTTTAAGTGGGATCGTTTGCACTTCCAGTACCACATTCGAATGATGTACCATATCCAGTGTGCCCTGGTGCATCTCTTCAAAAAGCAGAATCGTCACATCAAGAGTCCGAGTCAAGTGCAAGCGAATTTGGGGCGTGCAGAAAGCGAAAATTACTGTCACAGGCCGAACTAAACGATTGGGTGCGCGATTTTGGTCTCACTAAGGAGAAATCCGAACTTTTTGCGTCTCGGATGGTACAGTGTGGATTTGCGGATTCAGAAGTGAAAGTAACAGCGTACAGGAAGCGTCACCAGCAGTATGCAAAATTTTATACAAAGAAAGACCAAATATGTTTTTGCAGCGACATTTCCGGCTTGTTCCAAGAGCTTCACCAAATTCACAACCCCAATGAATGGAGGTTGTTTATTGACTGTAACAAAGAGAGCTTGAAGGCAGTTCTCTTACATAATGGGAATGAAAAGCCATCTCTTCCTATTGCTCATGCGGTTCATTCAAAGGAGAACTATGAAACTATGAACATTTTGCTGAAATGCATAGAGTATAGCAAATATAATTGGAAAATATGCGCCGACCTCAAAGTTGTGGCCATTCTGTGTGGACTCCAAGGAGGCTATACGCGACATTGCTGTTTTCTGTGCCTTTGGAATAGCGCGCTGATGATCAGCATTATATTCAAAAAAAATGGCCGGAACGAACGAAACCTGTAGTTGGAGAAGCGAATGTTCAGCGCAAACCACTAATAGAGAACCGTGAAAATATAATACTTCCGCCGCTGCACATAAAATTGGGTTTGATAAAAAATTTTGCCAAAAAATTGGACAAAGAAGGTGAAGCTTTTGCCTATTTACGGTCAATTTTCCCTTACCTTTCGCTGGCAAAAATTAAAGAAGGAGTCTTCGCAGGACCCGATATAAAAAAATGTTGAAAGATGAAACATTCCCGAAGCTGTTATCACCCATCGAAGCCGCAGCATGGAATTCCTTCAGGCTTGTTGTGGAAAACTTTTTAGGAAACAACAAAAGCCATACTTATAAGGACATAGTTGAGGATCTGGTAAAGAACTATGAAGCAATGGGTAGGTTTTTTTTGAAACAAATGTTAATTTAAATAGCGTTTTAATTCTCGTTTTTTTTAATTTTTGGGTAGGAGTGCACATGTCACTTAAAATACACTTTCTGCATTCTCATTTGGATTTTTTTCCTGAGAATTTAGGAGACGTGAGCGACGAACACGGCGAGCGCTTTCATCAGGAATTGAAGGCTATGGAACGACGCTATCAGGGCATCTATGACACGGCTATGATGGGTGACTACATTTGGACCCTAATACGTGAGACCAATTGCAGCGAATACAAAAAACAAAGAAGAAGTCAGCTGTTTTTCCACATGGCATAAAATGTACAGTTATATCTTTGTTTCTACTCATTTCTTATGGGCGTTGATTTGGTTAATTTCGTTAGTTTAGCTAACCTGGCGCTCTAAATAAATTAAAAAATAATATACTAAGACTAATTTGTTTATTTTAAATTAAGTTCAAATGTATTTATTCGTTTGCGTTGGGTAGGTAAGCTGTGGAAATAATGAAAATCAAAATATCGTGAAATAGCGGAATTTCGGTGTTTTACCAAAAAAATTATAAGTCCGCCATTTGTTGTCAGATTTTGTTAAGTAAGTGCTTATTTTCTTTGGAAAAATGCCAGCTATACGTAAAAAAACCAAAATCGCTGTTAGCATCGCGTTTTATATTTTATATGAATTTTTATATGAATTTTTCTGCCACATTTTTACTAAAAAAACGCAGTTTTTTAACCTTTTTAAGCCGCTAACATCAAAACTACTCACCCGATTTGAAAATTTTCTGAGAATGAGTTGTAGACGACTCAATTTGCTTTAATTTGAATAGTAGTAGGATCAAATACGTCAAAGAAGACGAAAGATATGCTCAAAATTGTAAGTGTACCTCCAAAAATTTAAAAAAAAAAGTTCAAAAATTTGTATCTCGAAAACCAATCAACAGAAAAATTTTTAAAACTCATTTTCGTGTTTAGTAGGTCAAAATCAATGAGAAAAAGTATGTTATAAACAAATCACAGAGAAAATTTTGTTATTTATGACCTAGTGTAATCAAAAGAAATCTGATTATCATCGAATTGTCGTCCTTCATATACATTGCGGGAAAGAAAATCCCAAAAATTTTCAATTATGTTAGGTCGGAAGAATATGGTCGCCAATTAAAACGAACATTTTGGTTTGAAGAAAATGTGTAAAATGCAACCACAGTCATGAGAAGGGTAAATGCGAATTAGGAGAAGCTCAAAGAGAAGAGTTATATTGCGTGATATGCAAGAAATTTGGTCATCCAGCGTCACACAAGGGTGTGAAGTGTACAGAAAATTACAAGAGAAACTTCAACAGAGAAAACAAATTATACAAGAGAATAAAACAAACAAACCAATGCATTAGTTTTTCTAGTATTGTTAGAAATGATAATGTACAAGCAAGCAAGAAATAAAGAATATGATGACAAATTTAACAAGTTAGCTAATCAACAAATACAAACATCACGCATTGATACATTGTTTAATATTATAAATGTGTAATGTATGACAACTCTGTAGATATCATATAAAAAAACTAAAAATTTTGCATATTAATGTTAATTCCCTGATACTCGTTAGCCGCAAACATACACTTAGTGATGTTATTAAAATACATAAGCCAGATATTGTACTTCTTAATGAGACAAAACTAAATAAGAAACATAAACTAGTGTTTGATCAATATGATGTAATTAGAAGAGACAGGCCTAATTCAAAAAGAAGTGGAGGAACGGCAATTCTGATAAAATAAACCGCATTAAGTAGAAGCCTTACACCGATAACACCACAAGGTCATTTAAATATTTGGAAACTACAATTATAAGTATCCCAATGACAGATAAAAAATGTTTTACATAATATCAGCATACTACCCGTTTGGAAATAATGACTTCCACTTTAAAATATAAATTCACCAGCTATTTCAATCTATCAATATCCAAAATTTAGACAACTATTATAACCGCAACTATTATAACAAGACAGCTATTATAACTGCAACTGATTAAAACTGCAAAAGAGTGGATTGGGGAAATAAAGACAATAATACGAAAGGAAACATGCTACTAGCCTGGCTTTCAGAAAACAATATTAACGTTAGAAGTAAACTTTATGCTTCTTCCAAACCATCATATCCACGATCAAAATCCTTCATAGACGTGTGCTTTTCAGATAGCAGGACGGATATAAAATCAGAAAATAACACGTAGAACTGTATCAAAACCTTGGACTATGACAGCGATCATAGTGCGTTAGAACTCATTAACGACAACTATTTAACTTATTTAAAGAACCACCGAATATTAAATTCAATTTCAAGGCAACAAATTGGCATAACTTCAGATCAAAATTTCAGACAAATGCAAATAACGAACATATTGTTCCAAATAATTCAAATCTACATAATGATGAAATAGAATCGTATCTTATTAAAATTAACACCTTAATCAATAATACAATTGAAAAATTAGTTCCAAAATAAGGCAAATGGGTACGATATACAGCTATCACGAATCATATTATTGAAAAATTACACTCCGAAAAAAGTAGATTACTATCATTAAGCGACATAACAGAATGGAGATCCTCAGTCTCTCCAAACAAGCTAATACAGCTAAAAGCTGTATTAAAACAAATTAGAAATCAAAGCAATATTTAGAGATGTTTGAAAAATTACGTAAAAACTTCAGAAAATTTGAAACGATAAATTTAGATACATTAAAAATTTCTCTGAATTTGCCGCATATTGTACATAATGCCGGCATTGTTCAACGAACAGCTGAAAGAGATTCAAATCATAACTTTGTTATAAATGACGAAGATCAAGTAGTTAATGTAATCGGACCATATTTCGAGTCCATACATTCGCGCAAAGAAGTTGATGACAATAACATAGCACATAGTCACGTCACCCGAACTTTCAATGCATTTTTGGAAATAAAGACAGCATTTGAGCGTAATTGAACTGCTCTTACTATATTTACGGAAAACAAAAGGTCAAATTCTTTAAGGGATGCATAATCAGGCGATTTCTTTGTAACACAATACACAATTAAATATATATTTCAAACCCTAAGAAACAAAACTTCCTCTGGTTTGGATAATATACCGAACGTAGTGCTGAAGAATATACCTGAAAGTATAATTCTTGACTACTGTACTCTGTTCAATAATATGACAAACAATTCATATTACCCACGAGATTGAAAAATGGCAAAAGTGGTGATCGTGCCCAAAAATCAAAAAGACTCTTCCAAACCAGAGAATCTTCGTCCTATTAGTATTTTACCAAACATTAGCAAAATATTTGAAATGTATGTCAATACTACTATAAATAAATTCTGTATGTATAATAAAAGGTCAAATGATAAACAGCGTGGATTCAAACATAAACATTCAACTATAAACGAAATAAAGAAACTAGTGTCATACATCAACTGGAACTGGAACAAAAATATGTGCACACGCGGCTGCTTAATAGACATGGAAAAAACATTTTATAGTATATGGATCCAGGGATTAATATGCAAATTAATTGATCACAAGTTTTTCCATAAATCTAGTAATATTATTGTTTAATATGATAGTGGGAAATCATTCTCAGTTCACCACAAAAATAGGAGCAGCAAAATTTATAACGTGAGTAATGGTTTGCAACAGGGTACTGTTAATGCACCAATATTATGTAATATATACACCCTAGATTTAATCGACAAAATAGACAATATTATCTCCGTCGAAGATGATATCATAATATATCACGCCGGCGGCAAAATACTGGACATTAATCAGAGTCTACAATCAATCTTTGATAGAGTTGAAACACATGCAATAAACTGGCATATGAAAATCAATATCCAAAAATGTGAAACAATCCTATTTCGTGCAACTGTAGGTACAAATGCAATTATAATATTAGGACTAATGGGAAGTCTTTCGGAACTAAGTCCAAGCTATCCAATATTATAATATCAAAAAGGGATACGGTAAAATATCTTGGGATTTATTTAGATAAATTGCTATATTATGGCAAACACGTTGTCAATGCCATAAATAGGGCTAGAAAAGCATTTTTTGCATATACAAATTTATTTTATTCCAAATATCTTGAAGGAGCGTAAAATTATTATGTATGAGTTGTTAGTACGACCAATAATTACTTACGGATGCTCAATATGGTTCAATATGTCACCTTCTTATATGGAAAGTCAATATCAAGAATATGTATCAAACCAATTCAAATTATATTTCTAATTATATTTCAAAATTATATTTCTAATTTCTTCATTATTTTCTAAAATGATTTGATGGATTTTAGTTTGTTGGTGTCGCTTTCAGAGCTGATTTGCACAACTCTTGGCTCTCTTGGTTTATAACTCTTGGCTTCGGATTTTTAGTGCTAAATTGACTTATTTTCAAAAATTTTAATGGTTTCATAAGTACATAATTCTTTAAACATTTCATTCATATCTGAATGGGATTCTGGACCCTTTAGTAGATAAGTTTTGTTTTTCATACTACGAGGGGTGAACGTGAAGAACTTGGTCTCTCTCTTTTACAAGTATGCCTTTACTTTTACATGATCATTCAAAGAGTTAAGATATAGTGCTTTCTTATTTAGCTTTATCTGAAAGTCATTTATTTTCAAACAATTTCTAAGGAATTATATTAGTTCTTTCGTATCAATATCAAAAATATTTATTGCAGGAATATTTTGGTTTTATTATTTTCCGTATTTGTTGTTGGGATTGTCTGTTGTTGTTAATTTTGTTTATCTATTGTTTTGTTTTGGTTTTGATTGTTTGATTCAGTAGGTGTTTGACATTTTTTTTTATTCATGCACATGTTTTTCGAAAATTTGCATTATTGCTTTGTCGGTCGCAGTCATCGTCTTCACAAGCCAGAGCGGCAAAGTAATTATTCCTCATTTGTTTTGAATGTATCTACACCTTCACTCATGCGTTGTCTTTTCTAACCCATTTTAGTTACAATATGTTTCACCATTGGTGTTATTATCTGCATTCAGAGAATTCTGCTCTTTCATGACAGATTTTTGATTTTTACATTTATAATATTTACCAAAATTAACTTTACACAAATTAACTTTACACAATTAATATACACTTCACGTATGTGATGTATAGAATTTCAAATATGGTACAAATATAAAAAGACATTTAAAGTCGATTTTGTACATTTTCTTAGAGAAAGTACTTTTTCATAGTTATTGATCTTAAACCGAACAATTATTAAATAATGCAACAAATAATGAATATAAACATAAAGGGATATAATACGCAGACGGTATACCCTTTTTTTTGCAACAACAACATCTATGCAGTGGCTGTCGATGAAAGCATGCGTGGGAATGAAATGTGAACATTGATGGTTATGGCAAAGTATTTGTTGGGAATGTTTTCGCACAAGTAGAAGTGTTGAGGCCAATATCGCTAAGTTGAGTTTTGTTTATCCCTATAATGTGTGACTGCTGAAATTGTAAACGGATTAGTGCAATGGCAAGGGGCATAACATTGAAACCAGTGGAAGAGATGTTGGTGCATTAACGTTGCAAATCATGAACACAAAACGCAAACGAGTTACAATAATTGCAAAAGACAATAAATAACGATAACAAGGATATCAACCTTCGACTTCTAATGCCAACAAATATTCTACACTAAATGTTAATGATAGTGGAACTAAAGAGGAAAGGCCGCCTAAACCACCACCAATCCTGATATTGCAAATATCAGCAAAATGATAACAAACTTATTAAGTGAGATCACCAAAAGTGAATTTGATTATAAATCGATGAATTATGGACAAATCAAATTAAGCATCAAGTCCAAAATGCCTACAGAATAAATAAATAAAAGGTTTCCCGTTACATCCCACTTAGGGATTAGGGAGAGCAACTCACAACCAGTGAGCTGAGCGAGTTCTAGTTTTACACTCACTGATATGGATCTACAGTTTTACACCGGTTCCGAACGGTATTTTGAGAAGCTTTTTCATGGCTAAATACGCGATAGTGTCGCCATCACTAAACGAGGTGACCACTGTCGAAAGAAATTTAAGGTGGTCAGAGCAGGGATCGAATCCACGTTCTCATGCACAAGAGCCGCACAGACTACCGTTGCACCACCGACGGCCACCGATGCCAACAGAAAAACTTTTATATATTTAGATGATAATAAAATTTAAGATTAAAGAACGAGCTTACAGAATTGCAAGTAAAGGCCTCCACCATTCCACACCAATAGAAGATATAAAGGCAGAACTAATATCGAAGAGGATAATTATTATCGTTAAAGGCTAATGTCAATGTTCTACGCTGATTTAGATCCAACCCCTGATAGCAAAAAGGCTTTTGAGATTAATTATTTAGATAACGCTGTTGTGGTCATTGAACCCCTTTGAAAAACTAATGATACAGCCCAATGCCACCGATGTAAAAAATATGGTTATACAAAAACATACTGTAAAAACCATTTACATATGTGTGAAATGCGGCCTTGGTCATCCATCTACTATTTAACTAAAGAAGGATATGCCCCACCTCGGTGTACTCATTGTCTTAAAATGCATACAACTAACTACAAAGGATGTGATGTCTACCAAAATCTAGACTAAAAACTAACTCCAATGTATAGTATACAATACCGTCAACAAATCTCGATGAATAAAAACGATTTTTCCCAAATAAACTGTCAAAACCATAACTTTATCGAATTACAATTTTCAATAATACCACTTACTTATACTTACTCATACTTATAGTTACAATAAATAAATAAATGGTTTCCCATTACATCCCATGAAGGTGCTGGGGAGAGCTTCTCACAATCACTGAGCTGTGCGCTTTCCAGTTTTCACTCGCTGATTGGGACCTACAGTTTTACACCGATTCCGAACGGTATTTTGAGAAACTTTTTCATGGCTATATACTCGATAGTGTCGCCGTCACTATGCGAGGTGACCAGCGCCGAAAAAATTTTAAGGTGGTCAGAGCGATGAAAAGATTAAATATGACAAAATTCATTATATTATGTGGACTATTTTTAATGGAAACAGCAAAATGACAAAATTCGTTATAAACCCTTAGAAGGCAGTTAGTTTTTGCTTATTATCTAGCACTTGGGCTAAGATTTGTGTTCAGACTCATATAGTGACATTTTATGCCGATAATTTTTTTAGAACATTTTGACCACGCCCCCCGTCATTTTGGATCAGTTTTTTGCGAGTTTCAAAAAAACGTAAAAACTATGGTTATACGTGACAACAACGTATATATTTTTTTTGATTTTTCTGCCAGAATCCGTTGACAGAACCCCATCATTTTTTTGGTGTCGCACATTGTTATTAAACAAGCAAATTGAACCTGCAACAACAATAATGAATATGTTGCCACTGCTAATGACCAAATTATGCAAGTAAATTTGAGTACTGCTTTGTGGAATGCCAATGGAATACATTAGTTGGTTCTTGGACCTGTATTATATACAGGGTGGATCGTGGTAGTTTGCTTATTTGGGATTGAAATAAAAAATTATGAACCTTACAAAAAAAATTTTATTTTTCAATTATATTGAACAGTAAGGGAATTTGTAAAATATGTACGTGTTTTTAAATAGTGTATCTGGCAAATGTCCACCTTCGCGATCCACACACTGCTGCATACATTTTTGAAGTTTTCATGAGCTCTAACAAGCATGTCGACTGATGAAGTTCTCTGGGGTTTGTTTCACTCCAGTACCGCGTATTTTGTTTGTTTACACACCCGCTGAGGTGAAAATGTGCCTCATCACATCGTAAATGAAATGCTAAACGAATGGTAAACGAAAAGCACGCTGCACTGCCATGATCGAGTGCGCATTTGAAAAATACGCTTCAACACCGAATGACCTCTCATTACGTGTCCAATGTATGATGACAACTGAAAGGCAGACTAATACAAATCTCCCGTCAGCCACGCACAGTCTCCACTCTCTTCGACCAACAGTGCCACCACAGCCTGCAGTGCGAAAAAGCAAAATACCGCGCTCCACCCTGTACATATGTATGACATTCCTTGTTCGTCCGGTTTAACCGTTGCCACATACGCTGATGATACGGCATTCATTTCTTCAGACGCTTTCCCCATTACTGCTTCTGACATAGTTCAGAGGTAATTAGACTCATTATATTCCAGAGAAATAGCGTTCATTACTCAGAGCAATAGAGTTAACTACCTTGGTATACATTTGGACAGAATAACGCTATGGAACGAACTTCATATTCGAATCCGTTTCGGATTCGTCTTTTTGGAAGTAAAATGTATTCGAGACGGATTCAATTCTGTCACTTTTTGCGGATTCGAAACGAATTCGTATTCCTCTCGAAAACGCGAGTCGTTGTTTGTATTTTCTCTGATCCGCCTCGAACGCGTAACGAACTTCATATTCGAATCGGTTTTGGAACTTCATATTCGATTTTTTGGACATACATGAAATTGAAACAAAAAAACTTTTCTTGTAATCAAATTTATAAGAGAATGGTGAAATTAAAGACTGGCTCGTATTTATTCCTTCAAACTACATTTAATATTTTTCATTGAAACATCACTTGTTTGAATATTCTAACAAATACTACCACTCGGTTTAAAGGCGAGCTGCAGCAGCATTTGACCAATAATGTATGTAAGATATTTGAAATTAAAATATGTAATGAATATTTTCTACGTCTAATCCACTGAAGTTTTTCATTACTTGTAAGAGTATATATTAATTTTTTCAAATAAAAAAAATTTGATATCACCTAAAGTTAATTCGTTTTAGTATTACGTTTTGAAGTTTATGTGGTTTAGACATCAGACATGATTCTAAGATATTAAATATTTCTGGCTCAAATGTCTGTCGGCAGAAGGCTAAGGGAAGTGGGAGGTGTGTCTGTAGGTCGGGTACCTCTTGATCGAACAACGAGTTTGGTTTCCTCACGTAATGTTCGCAATTTCTAATTTGCTTTCCCAAACTTCCATTTCGCGTTTTTGTTTTTACGGCCTCGTAATGGATCCGCCAAATAGGAATTTACGGACTCGTAACGAGTTCGCTACGGATCCCCCAAATCGCAATTTGACTGATTCGCTTTTTTATTTTTATACGGATTCGTAATGGGTTCGAGACGGATCCGCCAAATCGCAATTTCACTGATTCCCTTTTTTATGTTTTTACAGACTCGTAACCAGTTCGAGACCAATCCGCCAAATCGCAATTTCACTGATTCCCTTTTTTATGTTTTTACGGACTAGTAACGGGTTCGAGACGGATCCGCCAAATCGCAATTTCACTGATTCGAGTTTTTAACGTTTTACGGGCTTGTAACGAGTTCGTGACGGATCTCGGACTCGTAACGGGTTCGAAACGAATACGCGAATCGTTAGCAGTTCGAAAAGGATTCGCATTCTCTTTTTTGTAAATAAATTCTGCTGCGGACCACGAAGACCTGTTAGCAATATCATTATTAGATGACACTGACGAATTCAGATGATTCAAGAGATACCCTGTTTTAGACCTCCCGTATAGAGAATAAATTAAATTGCTATGTATATACTAGAGAGTAGCATCAAACTACTCACTTTCTAGATATCTTACGGTTTTATCGACCAGAAAAAAGCAAACGAAGTACATACAAGAAAGAAATAATATTTGATTTGATCTAACTGATCGACCGAAACGAATCGATTTCAAATAATCAGAGAATATACACAAACTATAAGCAAAAACTACAATATTGTTTCAGGGCAACCACCGCGCGAATACAGGGTAGTAGCAGAAGACGTTGTTGTAATTGTGGCAACAGAAACATTCATTTTGTGTTGGTTGTGTACTTGTCTGCTGTCAAATCGGATTGTAATTGCCTGAGTTGATTTCGAGAGCGGATGCTCAAGCGTCTGTAATTCCTCTTTCGGTTTCGAAACCGGAATTGTGTCCGATCTCGAAATTAGGTCGGAACTGACCTCGAAACTGGAACGGAACCGATCCCTCAATCAAATTGGATCCGTTCTAGTTTAAATCATATCGGATCCAGTATCGAACTCATTTCGGATTTAAATTTCTACCGAAAAATGAAATCACAAACAAAATGTGTTTGATAAAAATAAGGTGTTCCAAATGAAAATATCGAAAGAGCTATATTTTGTACACTTATACACTAATATTATGTCCGTTATAAAATTTAAAAAAATATACATATATAAAATAGAAATTATATGAATCATAAAATAACGCTAATACATGGTAGATTAAATTAATTAAAATAATTTTTTCCTGTTTATCGGACTCATACCGGATACGAATCGGATCATCGAAAGCAAAATGCGCCGTGTCGTGCTCAAACCGTATCCGACGTGGATCAGAGAAAGCGATTCAGCGAAAGCGTAATTCAAAGTGTCAGATTGAATCCGCATCCGAATCGGATCAGTAAAAGCGAATTCCGACATGTCAGGCCCGAATGGGATCATCGTAATCCGACATACCGTACTCAAACCGGTTCCGTGTCCGACTTTGTGCTCATTGGCAAGTGCCACGGTAAGAAAAAAAAACAGCTTTTCTACAACACAACTTCGCTAGTTCAACCATGGAGCAAACACACAAAAACATTCACATTCGTTTGTTTCATGCCGTAATATTTCAACTTACATCGTTGAAAGTTGATGAGCTACCAAAAGAATTTTGTCGTTATTTGATATTGTGGTGAAATCACATTTTGTAATTCCATCACTCATATTGACACAATTTTGTATCGAGATCGGGTCCGTTCGATTGGAGATCGGGTACTCGAGCGGCCGTAATTCCTATTTCGATCTCAGAACGAGAATTGTTCCGATCTCGAAATGAGGTCGGATCCGATCTCGAAACTAGAACGGAACCGATCTCAAATGAAATTGGAATGCGATTTTGAAACGAGAACGGATGTGTAAATCAGATTGGATCCAGTAATATTATATTATTAAAATAAACGAAATATATAAAATATAAAATACAAATAATATGAAATATTAAACAAAATGTATATATGGTAGTTAAAATTAATTGAAAAGGCTAAATTATTTCTTCTTGGTCACTTGAATGGAATCAGTGAAAACTGATCTGTACCGGATCCGAATCTTATCAGCGAATGCGAATCGGATCAGGAAAGCAAAATCCTATATGTCGTTCTCAACCCGTGTCCTAATTGGATCATAGAAAGCGAAATCGGACATGTCGGGCCCTAATCGTATCAGCGAAAGTTTAATCCGATGTGTCGGACTCAACCCGGATCCGAGTCCGACTTTGTGATTATTGAGTTGTTAGACTGCAGAGACTAATCGGGAAAGTAATGAAGTAACTGAGTAGATTCATACATGGACTGGTATGCTCTTGGCTCGTTTCACTTGTATTTTATCTTCTTTGAATTTCAGATTTCGATGGTTTATATTTATGTTGTGTGATTTTCTTGACATTACTTGAATCAAAATAAAACGGACCTGATTGGTATTAGTTTTTTCATTCGCTTGCAGATGTCTAGTATATACTCACATATCTAATGTATTCTTGTGTTTTTGAAACTGGCACTTGTTTACATCGACCAATCACTCAACCCATAGATCGCAAATATGTAAAAATAAATAGAAAAAAAAACTGTACATGATGTTTTTTCTAAATATCTTTGTATAAAATTTGTTAAACCCAAGCTTGCTCTCCACTCTAACCATGTGTGATTTTGAAATGATTTTGGAATGCGGCTGACAAGCCTATAGACTACAAATATATGTTGTGGGGATAATGTTACCAGATATTATATTTCCCTCTCGAATGTGTGTTTTTTTTTTTTTTTGGAGGGGAAAAAAATTTGCCACAATTTAATTATTAAATTCTTAGACAATATTAGTTAGTAATAATCACTCTAACTGGGTTAAAGGCAAAAATAGGAGCAGAAAAAATATATAATAAAAAATCATAAAGACACCAGAGCTTAGCCCTCAAATAAAAATAATAAAATAGCTATTAAACAGAATCGCATTAAAAGCTAATTAAAGGGAAATTGAAGAATTCTCAAATACGGCAATTTACGAGTTTTTCTTAATCACCAAGGGACCAACGTTATCACCGGTCTGTTTGTTGTGTTCACCATGGCTGCCATCACAATAGGGCCAATTCTTTGTTTTCCAGCAACGACAGAAGGCAGCTTTCTCGGCAATATTTTCAATATCAACTGTGTCGACTACTTTGGCTTCGTGTTTACGCACAGATTGATTGCAGCGTCCAGCTTTCTAGCAGCCACCATGGGCGGCAGGGCAGTAGGCCAAATAGATAGTATAAAATATACCGGCTACTATGGCTGTGGGTGGTATAAGGGCACACCAATCTTTGAATGACAATTTAATCCATCCCGTCAAGGTATCTGGTATTGGTAAACTCGACAAATAATTAGGTAGAGACTCCTTAACCAATCCTGAAATGCTGTTCATTTTGATTTAGATATTTTCAAGCTAAAAAAAACCGCAAGAACTCGAATACAACATCAAAAGATGTACTTAATATGTGTTTAGAATGTATAGTTTGCGTTTCCGTATTTTATTAGGAATACTACACCACAGGAAAGCGGCAAAAGATCTACAAAAAGTTGGCCAATTTAAAAATTGTTTTGGAAGTTAATTACAAATTAAAAGCCTGAGTAAATAAATAAAAAAAATTTACTGAAATTTTCTAAAGTTCAATTATTTTTTAATTGTTTCAGTCAAATTTTTTGTCACCATTTTGTGCAATATTTGAAGTTTTATCATTGGCGCAATAAACTAGTATATAATTTTACGTAAACAAAATTAACAATATGTTTAATTGGATCAAAAAATATATTTGTTTATTATGTGTTTCAAAATTCGTAGGGCTGAAAAATCTTTTGAATATTTAGTTATAACAATGTTTTCTAATCTTAAAATCATCTATATGCATGGACATTTTATTAGAAACAATTATTAAACTACTGTCCAAAATTTAAATGGCTGTAACTTTTCAACGGTTAATGAACTTGAGTGAATTGTCTAAGTTATGTCTAAAGTATGTTCTTTATTTTTTGCAAGTAATTTGTGTTGTTTGCAGGCACAAATGTGTTTAAATATCTATCACTGTATTAAACATGTAATAACAATTTTAAAATACATTTATAACCCCATGTATGTACTATGAGCACATAGAAAGTTTTTTTATACTCTAACAAGCCCACTCTTTTTGAAATATATTTTTATATTTACGAATTTAAACCGAAGCTGTTCAAGTTATACAGTTACTTTAACGCTTCTTTATATTATATTTATCAGAATTGTTATTCATTCTAAATGATATGTTGTAATCGAACAATACAATTTAAAATATTGTACCTAAGACGAGTACAGTCGCACTACAATTATGACATCTGATTGTCGCTGAGCATACGATATAAGAGAAATCACGACAAGTTCAATACACCCATTGGCGAGGCCAACGAAAAACTGAGTACACCAATCTTTTTTATGTTAAATAAATGTGCATATTGTGGAAAATCTCATGCCGCAAAGATTTCGATGGAAAAACTCAGCGCTTGATTATGTCTTGGCGATCATTGTCACACTGACAAATCCAATGTACGTACTATAGCATATTGGAATGCCAATATGTTCCTGGCAGTATACGCACAGTGGGAGAATTTAATAAAAATAACAATGGAAATAAGTCTGTCATTTCTCAATGCCTTTAATTTAAAGGAAATTTCAAAGAAATATTGCAGAAGTACTGTCAAAGTTTGATTATAAAGTATTTGCACTCAGCATTGGCCCGAAGTTGGCTACCACAAACAAGACACCTCTCGTATAACACTTATATGTACACTTACACTTATATGTATAATTTTCAAGTTGCGGCTCGCAGTTAAATTGTGTAAATAAGAATATGGTTATGAGTAATAAAACGAGTTGCTTAAATATTGTCAAAATATTATTTCGGAAACTACTGGTAGAATTCGGGAACAAATGAAATATTTCTGTCAAAACTTCACATCAAATACAATATATAATAACTTATTTGAAGCTTGTCGCAAATATTGTGTAATTGACTCCAAACACATCGAGTTTTCCATTCAATATTACATGTCTGAGACTCAAAGATTAATAGGTTATAATACATGTTTTTGTGACCCAAATGTACCTTTGTTCGATTAGAGCTGCTGCAAACAAACACGTGACAGACATCACGGAAACAAAAAAGCAACAGATCTTGAAGTCATGAAAACTATGCTTGCAAAAACCCACATACCTGTTTCCTTCAATACGTCGCTGGGGCTGTATTTTTTAGTGTGCAAAGTTCGGAATAGTATGCAACCAAAATCTTGTTTCAAGCATTGAAAATATGCACGAAAAGTGGTAAAATATGCAGTAAATACGTACAGTTGTAATTGCTTTTATAGTAACAGATCACGTTTTTTTCTGGTTGTTGAAAAAAAAACGTAGATGCGCGGGTGGGACTCGAACTCGCTTTCACTGGACGATGGTTTCGAAGTTTGTGCAGCATCAGCTTCAGCAGCGTCTAGCCAGTTAAGACACCGCCGTGTGTATTCAAACGTGTCACTAACCGAAGTCTCTTATTGGGGTATTTTTTGGCACTACTTACACGTTGATTTCCTACTTACACGCAATGGTGCCGAAGTTGTTGTTGTTCTGTTTTTGCTTTGGCCATACCATATGATTTCTCAATTTTTTTCGTCTTTGATTCGAGTTATTTTTAAAGTTTTAATTCCTTTTAGGTATCAATTCATATTTTTTCCGGTTAATCAACAACTTTGAACTCTGCACATATAAAACTAAACGAAAAAACTCATAAAATAAATGCATTGCTTGTTGACGTAGCTATTAAGGAGCAGTGTTTAAAATGCTAAAAATAAATAAAATAGCTATATATCGACTTATGCTACAGCTAACGGGTTTTTCAACAGAGACGCTACAAAAATAAATCGATAGGGTCAGCAAACGACGCCATATTTTTTCCCGCTCTTTTGACATTTCTCTTCAGTAAGGTTTGCCATTTCATCATGGAAAGATATACGAGCCAACAACGAGTCGAAATTATTAAAATTCACTACCGAAATTTGGAGTCAGTGGCCTCAACTTTAAGAGGCCAACTTTAAGAGGCCTCAACAGTCAGCGATGAGGCTCATTTCTGGCTGAATGGCTTTGTCAATAAGCAAAATATGCGTTATTGGTCAGACATCAATCCACACGTAATCCATGAGTCATCATTGCATCCCGAAAAAATTACGGTTTGGTGCGGTTTATGGGCCGGCGGCGTCATTGGGCCGTACTTCTTCCGTGATGATCAAGACCGGCACATTACTGTGAATGCGAATCGCTACCGTTCAATGATAACCGAATATTTTTAGCCCCAATTGGATAATATGGACTTGGAGGACATGTGGTTCCAACAGGACGGCGCCACAAGCCACACAGCGAATGCCACAATCAATTTATTGGAAACCTAGTTTGGTGAACGTGATATCTCACGGAATGGCCCAGTCGATTGGCCGCCTCGGTCGTGCGATTTGACGCCGTTAGATTATTTCCTGTGGGGCTACGTCAAGTCTATGGTCTATGCCAACAAGCCTGCGACGATTGATGAACTTCGTACGAATATCGAACGTGAAATTGCAGCAGTTTTGGCCGATTTATGCTTGAAAACCGTCGACAATTGGGTTCAGCGTCTGGACTTCTGCAAGCGTGCCCGTGGTGGCGATGCAAACGAAATCGAGTTTCATACATAATGGCATCGAACGTACATTCACAGGAATAAAGAATTTCATTGGTATCTAAAACCGGTTTTGTTTTATTTAAAAAAAACTTTTGTAGCGCTCTTATTGAAAACCCCGTTATTAAGAATCACACAAGCAGCAGGAAAAGCAGCCAGCTGGCTTTTTGTTTCATACAATAGCATTCTCATCGATTATGCATTGTTTTTAATGTTGTCCACCAGCTACTTCTGTTGCTAAAGAAAACAACAAGTAACAACGCGAAAGCAATTGCATGGTATCAATGATTGCGCTTTTGTTGGCGCTGCCTTAACTAAAAGCACACATAAAGCAGATATGAAAAAGCAATGATTTTAAATGAGGGTCCTCTTGGTATGTATTCCATTTTGTTTACTGGGCTGTGGCCGTTAAAATAAAAGATAAATATTTTTTGTACTATTTTTCTTTTTTATTTTGCAATATTTCGACTCTCGCTGAGAGGTATCATCAACGCGCGTCCGTCATCTAACGGCGTGGCGGAGGAAGCTTTATAAATCTATTGAAATGCTTTTTGTAATGTAAAATATTCGCTAATATATTTGCCTGATGGTGACTGAGTCCAAGAATTCTGAGTCCAAAACAGTTACAGACCCTCCAAGAAATGGGTGCAGCTGTTATACGTTAACCGTTCAGCTTAAAATGAAGTATTATTACGGTTTTAAGTTGTTATAGCATGTATCTTAATTTCATAAAAAAACTATCTTATAATATTGTAACAACTTCTACAACAACAACGAAAGCCAAACGAAGGGTGATTTTCAGCTCCAATAATTATCAAATTTTTTTAAATAAAACTTCAAAAAAATTAATTTATGTATTTGTTTGAGATCAATTGTTGTTAACAATTTCTTCCAATCGTCTTAGAATAGAATTTCCCAAATTTTGGATAATTTCTTTTGGAATCTGTTTCACTATCTTAGAGAAGAGTGATCAAATCGTCTCCACTTCGATTTTTTTGTCTGATATTATTCTCAATGAACCCTGAGATTTTCTCTGGTGTTTATATCTGGCACTTAGAGAAGAACTTCTATCAGATTTAGACCATTTCACAAAAGTCACATATTGATACAAATTGAAGGCACTGTACGGCCCAAAACGACTAATTTGAAGTTTGCTAATAATCGTCCATATTTTTACTCTAGGTACAAGAAGTAAGTCTTACATCGGTTTTTTACTCCTGTTTTGAGGAAAGCATTTTGGCATCCCTAATAATAATTTTAAAAAGAATTTTGTCATTTATCTCTATACGGAAATTTTTGAAATTTCTGATATTTAATGAATTTAATTTTTTCTTCTACGCTTGTGGAGTTTCTGTACCAAATTATCTGTAACAATTATGTACCAAACAATTGTTTTCGTACGAAATTACTTTGGCATAACAACCCTGTAATTGATTTTGTTCACGAAATTTTCGCAAAGAGGTTAGTGAGTACATAGATAAATACAAACCATAGATGATTCATTTGCTTAATCACAATTATCACCAGATGGCAAAGACTGTTTCCGTGCGACCATTTTTCACTCGGATGCGATGAAAAAGCACTCAAAAATCATTTTTAATTCGATTCTGTTATTTTAATTTGAAAACAGAATATAGATAATTGAAAAGCATTTCGCTTTAGATATTTGTTGACAATTCAAAAGGCCAAAAAGCATGGTTATATGGCCTTTTCAATAGTTTTTGTTTCCAGGGAAATTGTGAGTGCCAGGCAAATGTACCGATAAATATGCTGTAAAAATAGATTTTTCTGACAGATAAATTAAAAGCAGATACGAAAAATTGTGCAAAACAATTGTGCTAAAAACCTGCACTAAAAATAAAAGGATTGGAAAAATGTTGAGAAAATTGTGCTAACCGCCACTTAGCATAATTTTTTAAAAAACAAGTGCCAAAATCAAAAAAATTTTGCCAAAACGGCATAAATTATGCCAACATGGTAACACTGATGCCAAACGATTTACGTTCTTCGTAATCTGTGCTCTCATTAGAAAACTGGCTAATCTCAGTTACCACAAACGGTATTTAAACTTGCGGCAAATGTAATTTTGTACGCGTTTGATGCAAACGAGAACTCGTTTGCAACAACATAATACATATTTGCGAAATATGAGTTTATTTGGGGGAACTACATGAACGGTTGCGTTTAATAAAGTAATACAAAGCAATCAAAGTATTGTTCTGGCAACCGATCAATAAACGTTTTATAATAAATTATAATTATAAAATTAATGTAAATATAATCACCATATGTTGCCTACTCCGCAGAAAAATTATAAATTATAATTATAAAATTAAATATAAATATAATCACCATATGTTGCCTACTCCGCAGAAAAATTACGCCATTGGTTACCTGAAAGTGCTTTGGGAAAAATTGGCATCAATATGAAAAATCAGCGCCAATGCTGCAACAAGTACACCCGTAATTGCAGAATTCGAAGAAGAGGATGATATTTAATCATTTTCCTGAATAAAGAGCTTAACATGCGTAATATTAACAACGATGATGTTAGTATCAACATCAAAAGTTAAACCTTCCACCTACAAACAGTAAAATAAACGTGGTGGACTCCAACGCAAGTATAAATCGACCCTTGTTTGATATAAGGAGCCTCATTGATAAACAACATTTTGGTCGAAAACAGTGAATTTTTTCAAGAGCCCAAAGAATGAAACGGTGAAGGGCAAAGACTTTTCATGACGAAAAGTCAAACGATACTGAAAAAAAATGCAATGGCAGTTTTATCTGTCATAAATCTCTACTTGTAAAGTGTGTCTCTCTAAATCACTCGATATACTTATTCTACATCCTTATAAGATGATCTAGCGATGCCCGTCTACCTGTCCGTATTTAAAAAATACACTTGCTTCAGAACGAGAACAGCCACATTATTACAACTTATAGCTTTAAGCTAGGAAGTACTGAAAAATTAGTTTTTTAATTTGAACTTTACGAGGGTGTCTAAAATTTCAAAAATATTTTCCAATACATACATATGTATAATACTTCCTGACACATACCCAATTTTTTTTAATTCTATGTAAGTCTGAATTTTAACCATTGGTATAAGATCATAAATACTTGTTATAAGCTCATCGAAACACATAAAACGATAGCTTTTTAACACACCCTGGTATATGTCGGTTGGGGTTGTAAACTTTCCTCTAAGATTAACGAAATAAGGTAGGTAGCAATCTCTGCACTTATTTCGAAAGGTTTCATTTAAGTACACGTTACTACGATATAAAATTAATATTTTAAAAGTTAGTACACGATATAATTGCAATCTGCTTCACAGTTAGCACCAAATGGTATTTTTGTTAGGAATTCGCGCTTTGTGGTACAACAAATACCATCGTGCTGTTTAGAATATACTTTGCAAAAATATAAGATTATAGAAATAAATGTTTAAAATATCTAAAAATATGCTCTTAATGCAAAATATGTTTTTAGAGCACAATATGCAACAACAAATATATGTCATTTTATTGCAGATGTTCTGATTCGTTCAGATAACTAGTCTAATATGTCCTTAACAATACGACAGCAACCAATTTAAATTTTGATTTAAATTTCGTTTCTATTTACACCGACTTTTCGGCTATACATACTTGGTGTTTCCAAAGTTCTCGATAAACTTGTAGTACACAATTCCTTTGAAGAGAGTTACCTCAATTTCTCTGCTGTGTGCGGAAGGTTTCAAAAAGTTTAAAATGTTTAAAGTTTGCTTAGACGTTTCGTTATATTCTAGAGTACAGTAATCTCCAGTTAATACTTCATCAAAATTTACAGGATTTTTAGGTAAAGCGAAGAAAGCATTTAGACGAATACGTTTAAATACTTCATGAGAGGCAATTATCCAAACATATGTAATTACTTAAAAACAGGGTCATTAAAATAAGTAAAACATTTTAGTAAAAAAGAATTCACATCATATGAAAAAGTGAATAAGAAATGTACAAAGAATTTGGCCATCAGTAGATTCTTGTAGATTCTTATCACAAGTGACATACATATTCTTCAAAATTGTGTGCTGATGTGGTTACATCAATAAAGGTTTCACGAACTTCATCGACCAATTGTTCGTGAACCGAAAAATCTGCCTGAAAATTGCTTTCATTAAAATCAATTGAAAACGAAAATGTATAAAACATATCGTCGACTTATTATTGTTATATCATATTCACAATTCCACCATTATTACCAACTAGCAATTTTTAGGGTTGCACAAACAAATTACAGTACACATCACAGTAACGGTAAGATATGTATATCAAAAATCTGACAACCGATTCGGAAAGAGAACGCACAAAACCTGTAGATACAATATCAAGTCGAAAGATACATAAATGGCGTATACGACAAAACAATAATCCACCGACGATATGTACCTATGTATATCTACCTAGCGGAAACAAATTATTATGGAGTCTTTTTTGACAAGCCACCCAGCTCGCTTAACAAAGTATGACGCATCTAAAATTGTTGTTGATTTTGTGAATTCTTAAAATTGTTGACCTTTTTCTAATGAAACTATAATCTGCCGATTATTTGACTTAAAGCATGAATAACGCCTTGGTCGAGAAGCGGAATCAGTGGCGTTGTATTCGGGGTTAGAAACTGTACATTTGCATTTTGTAAATCATGGCATGATGCATGATGCACGAACAACACAATTTTCTTGCTTTGTTTAACTATTTCGTTGTGAACTTGCTCCAGAATAGACATCCGCATAGATGTCCATGCATTTTGATTTTATAGGAAGATTATTATTACCTTTAAAGCAACGTGGATTTCGAAATTTACCAATCGCAAATACCTCTTTTGTTACGAAAGAATTGCACAAACATTATAGTGTTAAATGTTGATATTGAGATTTAGTGCCTTTGACTGGGTTCCCATTCCGAGCTTATGTACCACTTGCCAAAACTCGGTAAAACAGGCCACTGTCATCAGCATTAAATATATATTTTCAGGAGAATAATTTGAAGAATTGGAGAAAATTGGTACTTCCAGACAATTTCGGGCGCCTTCACGGCCATTTTCATTACTTTCTCCATGTATTTTCGCTATGTTTATATTTTCTCTATTTTGCCTCCTCCAAAACCAACAAGTTTGGTTCAGAATCCGATTTAATTTTTATTGCTCTCTTTTTTATACTCTTTTACTATATTCGTTACCAGTTGGTTAGATATGGGAGCATTATTCAGGAGCATGTGGTTAAACCATATCATGAGGCCTTTCTCTATATCTGGAAAGCCCAGGATTTATTGAAATAAAATTGAAAATAGAACATCACCCTCAGCTGAAGTCTATTTGGACGATAAAAAAAGATTATGAAGATCAGGGAAAATCAATATTCTTTGGTTTGATGTAGGCCCTAAGTCCACTTACGCGCAGAGCAGTTATTATTTAATATCGCCATAAGCTTTATGTTATTCTATGATCATTTCAGTACAAAACATATCAATTATGTACATTATTCTTACATATGTCTGCATTAAATTGTAATAACTTATGTTAGATCTTCCCTTAAGAGAATCCAAACACAGAACAGTTAGGTTTAATGTAAATAGTCAATATTATTTTTCATTTGACTACATATTTAATGTGTCATTCAAGTGTTAGCCTCCTTCCAGTAAACTCATCTTCAAACACCGCTTAATGTCTTTGGCGTTAGCATTCCGCACCCGACTAAAAACGACTGATCACAAATAATTGTAATTACGAAGTAAGTAGAAATCTATTCGTGCTAAGATGGACTATATAAGCCCTCAGTGAAATAAGTTGTTAAAGTATTGTAATTTCAAATACCGTTAGCAGGAGCAGAAATAATGGATTTTTAATTTGTGGTTTGAATGGGAGGTGTCCAATTGGACCGAATAGTAAATCTAAACCACCCAGGGCGCCACCCAAACGCTATAAAAAAATTTATTAAAATCGGTCCAAAAGTTTAGGAGGAGTTCAGTCACAAACACACGTGCAGTAGAATTATATATGTATATAACGAAGATATATAAATGTAATTTAATTTCAAAGTCAATTCTAATGCTTATAACATGGTGTGTTCACAATTATTTGCTTACAATATACATACACACATACATGTACAGATTAAAAAAGTGTTTTTATGATTTTTACTTATCATTTTCAAAACTGTCCCACTGTGTGATTGTTGTTGACGATCGAAGAGCGTGAGTGCACAATGCAACGTAATGCAAGGAGACAAATTTTTATTAAGTTATGTGGAAATTTTGTGGACTCCAACGCAACAGACGTTTTGTTATTTATACTTTTTTACTCTATCCGACGGAATACAAATAAGCGACGGCAACTTGAGAAAATATATTGCAGACAACCAACAGTCTACTTGAATATCTCTCCGGCGATGTGTACAATTATATCAAATATAGTATGTAGATTTGTTTTTGTCCCTGCAACAGATAAATTCATGTCGAGCATATGTCCCATTAAAAGTCTGGGAAATTTAAAAAGACGTAGGAACATTGCACAACTGCGCCATCAGTCATTCCGGCAAACAAAAAAACTTTAATCGAACTCAAGATTTCCATATACTAATTATATTATCTTCAGTCGGATTAATATTATTACAAGATCAGGACAAAGTTAAGGTTTCCAGTGAGGATTTTTTAGCAGATGTAATAATTCATTATTATATGTTTTTAATGATACAAGTACAATGTATATACGTGATAACTGTACGAATGGTTAGATTGCAGCAAGATATATTATTCGTTGCGAATATAAGTTGTAATCATTGAAATTTACGACATAGTTTTTCATCTCCAGATAGTTTATATTCATTATATGTTACGTCGATTACCTTGATACTAATAACGTGTTAAGAATGTGGGTGTATATCAGTGAACTGCAAGCGGTCCTATTTTTTGATTTCGTGACTTAACGTGACCAACTGATTTTGATCAAAAATCAGAATTTTTGCCAAAAAGCGGAATTTAAAACATAAACTTAAATTAAAAAAATTATGAAAATATGTATTTACTCTTTCATTAATTGCACACATATTAAAAAATATTTTTGTTGCATTACCATAACCGTTGTAAACTGACGAGTTAAATTGTCCACTATATACAATAACTTATCCATTTTCCGGCCAAAAATCGGTACACACATCAAAGCTGGCTCAAAAACATTATAGTAGGATTTTCGGAGTCGCCTATTTCAAAAGTGGACTTCCCATTTACTGATGTGAATAGCACCACCAAATCAAATTCTTTTGTATTTGTCAAATCTTTGTAATAACAAAATAACATGGATGCTGCTGCTGAAATGATCGAGAAGATAATTTTGATTGGTATGAAGTCATTCATTCCGACAAAAATTATTTCGGTTAAACCATCGGGAAAAAGTTGGTGTAACCAGACATGCAAGAATGCTGTCAGATCCAAAGAGGACGCGTTCAGAGACTGGCATTCTATTAAAAACGTTAATACTGAACTGCTACGCAAACAGGCAAGATCCAAGTGTGCCAAAGTACTTCGACGCGAATAGTTTCTTCACGAACTAAAGTCGTTTCTTTCTCTAGTGGAAGTAAGAGCTTTTGGTCATTTGCAAGAAGAATAAAGGATAGTTCTCCTCTATCCCAACTCTTCTTAAAGATGGCATAACATTCACTGAAACGGTTGATAAAGCTAACCTCTTGGCTGAAATGTTTGCAAGGAACTCTTCCGTGATCAATTACGTTTCTTGTTCCATGCCCAAGATATTTTTTCGAACGCGAGGAGTTAAAAAGGTTCTTGCGAATCCCGTCGTAAATAAATCCCCGAGCCCGGATGGCATATCTGCACTGGTCTTGAGTAGGTGTTCTTCGACGCTGGCGTGTCCACAGCGCAACCTGTTCAACCTTGCATACCGCCGGAGTCTTCCCGGAGCGTTGGAAGGTTGCTAATATCCAGTCAATCCCTAAAAAAGGTGATGCAAGTAACCCTGCAAATTACCGCACAATTGTGATTTGTTCTGAGCTCTCGAAGGTTATGGAGAACGTGGTTAACCACCATCTAGTGAAATATCTTGAGTCCAATAACCTTCTTAACGATCGGCAGTATGGCTTCCGTAGAATGAGATCTAGTGGAGACCTGATAGCGTTCCTTTCGGAACAGTGGAGTCGATCCATCCACCGGCTTGGTGAGAGTAAGGTAGTGGCTCTTGATATTTCCAATGCACTCTTGCACTCTTGTCAAAGCTCGCTGCTTTTGGTGTCGGTGATAACTTCACTCGATTTATATCGAGTTTTCTCAGAGATCGCACTATACGAGTTGTTGTAGATGGGGTTTCATCCGACGAGCATAAATTGACTGCAGGTGTACCACAGGGCTCTGTTCGTTCTCCTCCTCTTTTTCTTATTTTCATTGATGATCTCCTGGGTCAGACTGTGAATCCAATCAACTCTTTTGCCGATGACAGTAATTTCTGTCATTCTTATTCATTCGATCGTAGGCCAAGTCTTCAAGAGATTGAAGTCAAACGCCGGACGATGAATGAAACACTCGACCGCGATCTGGTGTCCATTGTAGAATGGGGTCGAAAGAATAGAGCAGATTGTAATGCGGGTAAGACCCAGTGTAGTTTGTTGTCGCATAAGCGGATTGCTGACCCAGGTGTGTCGTCATAGTCTACGGACGGTGTGAATATTCATGAATCAGGCGCTCTTGATGTTCTGGGCATGAAAATACAATGTGATGTCCGTTGGGCAAAACATGTATATGAAGTGTCGAAAGATGCATTCAAGGTTTTTTTTTATTTTTTATTTTTTTTTATTTATTTTTATTATTATTTATTATTCTTATTGAAAAATTTACATTATTTAAACTATGTCTTAATATCAGCCCGCGAAACTGTATTGGCTTGTCTGTCTGGGCTTTTAAAAGCGATGCAAGAAATGCTTTACTCCATCTGATCTTCTCAATATCTACACCACCTACATCAGGCCAAAGATGGAATATAACTCCCATATATGGGCAGGTGCTCCTAGGACATCTTTGGAGCTTCTCGACCGTGTCCAAAGGAGATCGATGGTGTTGATAGGGGACAGTAGGGTATCCACCTCTATTGTCTCCCTTGAGCATCGTCGAAATGTGGGTTGCGAGTCGCTGTTCTATCGATATTTCCACGGTATGTGTTCCTCGGACATCCGTCAACTTATGCCAGACGTGAGGATATTTAACCGATGCACGCGCCTTTCCAGGAACTCTCATCCGTTTTTTATCGGGTGTCCGGTTGACTTCACTACACACTATAGAGAAAATTCGTTCTTCAGCCGTACAGTCCGTATGTGGAATATACTTCCGTCCAGTGTATTTCCCACCAATTGTGACATACAAAGATTCAAAGCAAATGCCAACAGACACCACTCCCTCTTTCCACCCTCCACTACCTCAATTTTCCTTCGCCAACACAATGCACTACATTTATAGGCGGCATCCCCTGAGTGTTGGTTTGATAAAAAACAAAAAAAAATTATTATTGACATATCATATATAACCATTCAAGTAATCATTATTCGGTTAATCGATTAATCGTCTTATAAAATGAACCCAACATTTTAATAATCAATTTATCGATTAACGATTAACTCGAACAAATCAGTGTGATTAATCGGTTAATAATATATAAGTAATTGTTTATGGCAAGCAGTCCGTCTTGAAACACTCTTACATTGTGGCAACTCATATGACAACAATTTACGAACAATTTTCATTTATTGAGCAGTTCTACGCTAGACTTCGGTCGCTAATAGAATACTCAACTCAGTGTCTAACACATTTGTGATTAATACTACTCTCTTTCGTATTTTACTTCGCGAAAACACGAGTGCATTTATAAAATAAATAAAGTAATAACAATATAAAAATGCCCGGCGGGGCAAAGTCTTCGGGTTGCCATAGAGGCAATACGCCTTTTAAAAGGTCAAAAGTTCAGCCAAAGTTTGTCAGTTTCGGGTCTCTTGGAGCAACTTCATCACGGCACAACAGATACAGCAGCCTATCCAGCATTGAAGATATGGACGATCAAGAAACCAACATAACAACAGCAATTAGAACATACAAGCCACCACCACAAATTTCGCTCTTAGAGAAATTCAACACATTTTGGGAAATGACTGTGTTTATAAAAGCACATCTATCGGTATCAAAATATTTCCACAAACTAAAGAAAAGTATGACTTTTGCATTTCATACTGAATTCCGCTCATTCAATTCGAAAGAAAATCGTTTATATACCACTTTCTTATATGGACTGCCAAATTTGAACACCAGTGACATCGTCGCTGAATTGGTTAACTCTAACCTCTCTCCAAAACCGGTCACTGAAGTAAAAACCCGTTACAGTTCTGTGAATGATGCTGTTTACAAGGTTCAGTTTTTACGCAAGGAATTTAATCCCAACTCACTGCACAATGTGAGAACCATTTGCAATGCCATAATTACACGTAAGAAAAGTAAGCCTATAACGAATCAGAGCCCTACGCAATGTTGGAACTGTTTAATGTTTGGTCACGGCGGAGAACATTGCAACCGTCAACCTGCATGCATGACTTGTGCTAAGCAACACTCAACTAATGTCTGTCCGTATACAGAAAATAACAAACGACCTGCGGTATTTTCTTGTTTTAATTGTAGGAAGCATGGTTTAATTGTAGGAAGCATCACTCAACGAATGACATCAATTGTCCTCTACGTGTCCATTATATTGAAATACGTTCGAACGCAACGAACAGACACTCAAAGAGAGAAACCAACTCACATGAAACGCTCAAACAGGAGTAACGTCTCTCTCAATGTTCCATAAAATATTAGGAACAGTTCTCACATTTTTGACAACAGTCAGACCAACGGCAGATCATACGCGTGATGACCTGTAATGGCCTTTTTGGCATAGATCAGTTATTCAATATTTTCACTGCATCTCTTGAGGAACTGAGCAGATGCACTACTAAGTATAGAAATCATCAAGCGGAACTTTTCCCAAACTCAAAATTGGAAATTTTGTTCAAAAACACAGTGCAACACGAAAAAAAATAACCATATACGGACACCACTACGTGATAAAAGACTAAAAACAAAAAGACCCGTGTCTCACAATTTTTCCCAAAGTCATGCACTTTTTTTTATGGGCCGCCAAAGATTTGGGCCTCGGTATCATTTCGTAAAAATGTGATCATTTTCTCAGGCTCATATCTTGGAAACTGTTCAGAATTTCGATTTACTCTCTGAGGCAAAGTTGTAGCTCTTGTCATAAAGAACATATAAAATCAAAAAAACTTCACCTTCCAGATCAAAATCGCAAAAAACTTAAAAAAATTCGATTTTTTTTACCTTTTTTCAACGTGTTCAGGTCCATAGGTAGCAAACCGTTCAAAATTCAAGGAAACAATCAACTACAAAAATTTACCTAAGATCTCAGTAAACAAATTTCTAGAACATATAAACTTCCTGGGAATTATTCTTAACACCGTTTTTTAATTTCATTTGTTTTTTTATTTACTTCAACATTGAGATACTATGCTATCTATTACAAAAATATTAAAAAAAAGTATTCGTATTATGTTTATAATGTTGATGGCCCTGGACTTGCAAATCGCGTTCTCTTAAGTTGTGGATCCAAATCGTCGTCCGAATCGTCCGAATCTGACTCTGATTCAGCAATTATGGTGTCCACAGGCACGTTGCTTCCAGACTGCCCTCCATCATCAGCTCTTTCTTCTTCAAATACTTCATTAACATCATACAGGGTGATCTTGTGATTCCACCAACATACCTCTGCAAGCAATGCGTCGAGGTTTTTGGCCTTTGTACCGTTTTTCCATGGGCATTGTGGTTTGGTGAAACCGTTCTCCTTGCTCATCGGATTCGGTAGGGAGTTGTTTGATAAAATCGTCAAAATGAAAATGCAGAAAATGCAGCTTTAATGTCATCGATGCGCCGATTATCTCAAAATAATGCAGCATTTGTTTCACCCATTCTCTTGCTTCCGGTTCCGCGTCTCGATCCCCACCCAAGACTCTGGTGCATACACGCTGTAGGTAAATCCATGCCATTGAATGATTTTCATCAAGCGATGAATCAAAGTTGCTCTTGAATAGCTTTCTAATGTCAGGGCCATTAAGTACGCCTGTTAAATGAAAACAAAAAATAGAGACAGAAAAGAAAACATTAACATTAATTAGCGCTACCTAAACGGTGTTGACCCTTGGACAAACACATGGTTCTGGCCAGGCATATTTCATTTTTTGCTACCTATGGACCTGAACAGGAGAAAAAGGTAAAAAAAATGAAATTAAAAAATTTTCGGCAAATTTTTCACTTTTGCGTGCTACCTAAACAGTGTTAAGAATCATCTCTAGGAAGTTTATATGTTCTAGAAATTTGTTTATTGAGATCTTAGGTAAATTTTTGTAGTTGATTGTTTCCTTCAATTTTGAACGGTTTGCTACCTATGGACCTGAACACAGGAAAAAAGGTAAAAAAAATCGAATTTTTTTAAGTTTGTTGCGATTTTGATCTGGAAGGTGAAGTTTTTTTGATTTTATATGTTCGCAATTTTTGTTCTTTATGACAAGAGCTACAACTTTGCCTCAGAGAGTAAATCGAAATTCTGAACGGTTTGCAAGATATGAACCTGAGGAAATGATCACATTTTTACGAAAATGATACCGAGGCCCCAAATCTTTGGCGGCCCATAAAAAAAAAGTGCATGACTTTGGGAAAAATTGGGAAACACGGGTCTTTTTTTTTTAGTCTTCTATCACGTAGTGGTGTCCGTATATGGTTATTTTGCCATGACTTAAAAAATTACACACAGTGAAATCATTCATTTATTTATTTTTATTTATAAAATATAATTTGAAAGGCACGGGGCAGCAACTACCATAGTGCGCCTGTTGTTATTAGAAATGACTTGAGTAGTTTTGATTTAGAGATTCTTAATTACAATGTGTTAATATGTACAAAATTGTGCAACTGTAAGGATGACAAGATTCTAGGTAGCATGTTGGAGATTGAACAATCAAGAATATTTTGAAAGGGTTCGGCAATTTTGGATGACGCACGTTCGCAAAGAATGTGGTTAACCTTTAGATTGCAGTTACAAAAGGAACAAGGCAATGGGCTGGAGCTGTCATCATAATGCGAAGTATTAAATAGGGCCTTATATTTCTCGTAGGGCGAATCAAATTAGGCCAGCTGCGGTGAGTAGGCCATGTTATCAGAATGGATGAAGATGAACCACCGCGAAAGGTTTTCGATGACGTACCCGATGGAAGCAGGAAAAGAGGACGGCCCAGACTCCGCTGGAAAGACCAGGCAGAAGAATCCCTCCGTATCCTTGGTGTTAACAACTGACGAGAAAAGGCGAAGGATAGAACCAGCTGGAGGAATATGTTGGAATTTGTTTAATTTGTGTGTTTAATTAAAATGTGTATGATGTCGGACCTCATGAGGTTGTAAAATAGTCAATAAAAGTAAAAAGTATTTACTCGTAGCCTTGAAAGCGATATACTTGCAGCTCTAATGTGATTTATGTTGTATTTTTTCCTATTCCGTGATGGATTTTCCTGGCTAAGGAAAGTGTTGCTTTGCTCCCAACTAACCGTTTCTACTCACGGCGGCGGTTGCCATGTAAGGATGAACTATTGCTCCGAGAATACCCAAAAAAGTTTTAAATTACATTTATTACCCTTGGCAAGGCCTTTGCTTAAAAAAAAACTACAATGTTGTATTTCTTGCTAAAAAAAAATGTAAGAAACTATTGGTACATTATGTAACAAATTTTGATTTTTAGCAGTTTCAAAATATTTTAAATTTGAGCTGTCGTTACCAACCGGTTTGCAATAATTTAGAAATGTTTTCAACTTATATCTGACTGCAGTCTTGCCAATAAGATGTGTTTTTAAGACTATATTTTGACTCAAAATGACCACGTTTTACCAAAAAGTTTTTTAAACATTACATTTTAAACTTACGATTCCATAAGTTGTAAGTTATAACGGATAGAGACACGCCACACGATGCCCATGTTTTTTGTTTGTGCGGCTTAGTAGAATCTCATCACCAAGGTGGTCTATTTTGACACCCTGTTGCAAGTCGTACTGCCTCTAAATACCAGATACTGAAAGCCTAATTCCTCCCCTACAAATACCTAGTACATTCTAACACAACCGGGCTTACAGCTTATAATTTCCGATATTATTACCACTTTTTTGCAATCGGCCCCAATATGAAACGTTGAAAAACTCATTCGCTTGTAGCAGAGTTCCTTGCAGTACAGACGATTAACGACGCCTTGTTAGAGGGAAATTATACATTGTGGGCACGCACGCTCACCCACGCAAAGATTTTACTCACGCATGCTCATACACTAAGATTTTTTCTCTAGTCACGTTCACGCACGCTCACGTGGATTCACGTGAATAACGTAACTCGCGCCCATCTCTACTTCCAGTTCTACTATTGCACGTCTTTAATAGAACAACAATGGTAAACATAAAGTAAAAAAATACAAATTACATATGAATTTGACAGTTTTTTACTAGTATAGTATAATCTAACAAAGTCAACACATGCAAACAACACACAGCGTTAGCACAAAGCTTTATCTATGTTAAAGCTGTGCAGCGTTAGGATTGAAAATAATATGTGGTTGTTGTACAACAATAGACTCTGCCTGAAAATAAGTATGATGGTATTGATGTAGCGGCAGCGATAGTTGTCTTAAAAAGCGAAATCTTCCTACTCGTAAGCTTTCGAACATAACACAATGTATGTACATTAGAGTGTCCCGTTAAATTTTTTTGTGGCGTATCCTCACGTAAGACCTCTCAAAAGTTGCGTATTGAATAGCACATTACGGGAAAAATACTATAAAAAATATTCGGGGGTACTTTTGGGCCTCTACCAGCCATTGAAATTTTGAAAAATTAGCGATTTTTCAATATTTTTTTTTTTATTTTCCCTATTTTCCCGATTAAGTTCATTTTGTTTTTTGGTGTGAATTCATGTAAATTTTACCATTTGTACCGTTTTAATGTGTAACTGACGTTCTCACAGAGATACAACAAAATTACCTTTATCATAACTAGAAGCATAATGAAGCGAATATTGCACTTTAAGTTCGTCTATTTATTTCATTAATCTCAGCCGAAGACAATGTATACCTAACTAATTTACCGCAACAGAAATTATATTACTCGACTAGTGCAAGATTCCTTTTATGTTTATATTCATTTTGTTGTTGCAATCGTTCATTTCAACAACGCATCTGAAATTGTTCAACAACGCGTCGCATTGTCTTCCTTTGCTAATTGCAACAACAATAGTGGTCTTCATGAAAGCTCGAAAGAACCTCGTAAACTCGAAAACATCGTAAACTTGCACAGCAAACGTCAAAACAAACAAATTTCCCATACAAAGCGACTTGCTCAAAAGTGGAAAGTTTTCGAGGCAAATTTGATACGCAAACGTGGGATGGAGAAACGTGTAAACTTTTGACATTTCGTTGTCATCTGACTAGGATGGATAAATAAGGTGATAGCACTAGAACAGTAGAAAAAGTACACATACATAATACATGCAATTGCCTTATGTATCCATATTGGTCAGCTGATATGGTTTGTGTTACGCTGAGCAACTTTACCTGGTGCCTCATGCAACGGTGTGAGGGAAACTTGCGCTGTGCAAAAGTTCTCGGCTTTCACGTTTGCATGGATGCCGCTAATATATTGAAACAGTTAGGTTTACTCAAGATCCCATCAAAAACTACAAAAAACCAAGAAGTGAGAATACGAAGAAGAAAAAGAAATAAGAAGTTTCGTAAGTCGATCTAAGGCACGAACTAAGCAGCTCGAACTTAGTAAGCACATTATATTTTAAGCGCCTACGATAATTTAATGAAATAAAAAAAACTGAGTGCTGTTAAAAAACTGTGTTTTATTTAAAAAAGCCGGCTCTTGTAATTTTCTCAATTTTAAAAGGTCAACTAAAAATGTGTTCGGGTCCTCGTCGACAAGAAACATTGTGCCCCTTTTTCGGCCCTTTTAGTGAAATGAAAGAAAATCAGTTATCATTAGTGAAAGATGTAATAAAATATGTTCTTTTCACACAAAATGATCTCAAAACAAAATTCAATGGCAGAAATCCGACCAACTCCGAAGTTTTTCTTATTGTGACTACAAAAGTACAAAAGATTTGGGAAAGTGCTTCGATTCCAGTGGTTTCTCGAAACCAAGCACATTATAAGCTATAAAAACAAATTAAAAGATTTTATTACACTTTCAAGCACGCAATTATTTGACATTGCATCATGTAAGTGCAATTCATTTGATAACTGTCGTTGTGATAAAGATAGTAAAGTACCTAGGAAAGAAAGGTTATTTTTATTGGAGCAAAGGAGTGAAAGAAAAATGGTGATCGGTAATGTTGATACACTTGCAACAGTTAAAATTCAAAACCGTCTCGATCGAAAAGAACGTAATATATGCCGAGCCTCTAATGTGTCACCAATTTTGGTTGACACAGTCGATACATCGGAATTAGTCGAAACTACAGATTTAGTTCAGCCAGCTGAGACGGTTGAGCCACAGGTCACGGAACCCTCTACGTCAAGAGGTAAGCGAAATTTACTTGCTCTTCCATCTGTAGCAAGAGTTTGTGACAGGTATGGGCTTTCTGTGCGTTCTGCTGCAGCAGTTGCTTCTGCAGCGCTTCAGGACGTTGGTCTTGTAAACGACATTAATAATACTACTCTTGTTATTGACAAAAATAAAATTCATCGGGCTTTGTCAAAGTCAAGAGACACTCTTTCAAACCAATACCATGGTATCTTAGTCCACAGTATATATTTTGATGGACGAAAAGATAAGACTCTTGTTTCCGAAATAAAAGATGGACGTAATTATCGGAAGGAGGTTATTGAAGAACATATTTCAATTCTTGCTGAACCAGAATCACTGTTCTTGGACCATATAACTCCGAAAAGTGGGACAGGAAAGAAATAAGTAGCTCAATACTAGAATTTTTAAAAAACAAAGAAATCGATGTGGAATCTATTGTCTGCATTGGATGTGACGGCACTGCAACAAATACTGGTTGGAAAGGAGGTGTTATGTATTATGTGGAAAAGGTGCTAGGTCGACCTTTACAGTGGGCAATATGTTTACTCCACGCAAATGAATTGCCACTAAGGCACCTTTTCACCCACTTGGATGGATCAACTTCGGGACCTCGCGAGTATTCTGGCCCGATCGGTAAGGCACTACCTGATTGTGAAAATACCACAGTTACTCAATTTTCACCTGTTATGGGTTATGGGTGCTCAGATATTGAGCAAACAATCGTAAATCAATTGAGTACCGAACAAAAATATCTCTGTGAAATGTGCCAAGCGATCAAATCAGGTTACTGTGCTCCCGTATTAGCAAATCGACAGCCTGGGAAAATGGCACACTCAAGATGGGTCACCACTGCGAACAGAATATTAAGACTGTATGTAGGATCCAGTGATCCATCTGTTAGAATACATAGTCAAAGTATACGCACCAGTATGGTTTTCAATTAAAAACAAACCGTTATTGATAGATGGAGCAAATCACGTCTTTGAAATGATTTTTCTCTCAAGATGGTTGCCACAGAATTTAAAATCAATAATCGATGCAGTAATTCAAAGAAGCGCCTTTTTTGCACACCCCGAGAACATTTTGGTAGCAATGCTTTTCGATAAAAGGAATTATGTCAAAGAGCTTGCTCTTAAACGAATTTTTAAAGCAAGGCAAGAGCCCACAACAAAACGAATCTTTAAACCGCCAGAAATCAAATTTAATGCTACGGATTATATTGACATAATTCTTTGGGATGAATGTCATATAACTTCTCCACCTGTCTTGCAAGATTTTTCTGACGAGGACCTTTCATTGCTGCTAGGTAAAAACGAACTGAAAATTCCGGATTTTCCATGTCACACACAAAGTGTTGAAAGATGCATTAAATCTGTAACTGAAGCTAGCCAGTGCGTCATCGGAGCAAAATCAAGGAATGGACTCGTAAGGAGCAAGATTGAATCCGGAAATAAAATGCCTTCTTTCAACTTTAAGGGCCAATTTAAAATGTAAATATAACTGTTTTTAAGCGTTTCTGACTTCCGTAAACTTTTTTTGAGAACCTTATTAATTCATTTTTAACATTATAAATAAAACATAACTTTAATTTAACTAAAAAAAATGAATTCGATTAATAAAAAATCGCGGAAAATATGTATGAAAATGTTTAAGAATTAATTTTTTTTACATATAAAACCGTCGGTAGAGGCCCAAAAGTTATATCCAAATAAAAACGTAAGTACATATTCTTAATCTACTCGTCAATACGCAACTTTTGATACCTCTTACGTTAGTGTAGCTCGAAAATTTTTTTCCCCATATATCAACGGGACACGCTAATGTACATGTGTCTGTTGCCTTACATTCTCTTTGTTTTTTGTGGGAATAAAACAAAAAGTATTAAGCAAGAAATAATGACACATGTGCTTGCACTTGTGTTTAAATATTTTTAAGTATTAATATTATTTAAATGAAACGTCATCATATGATTGAACGCTGTTTTTTATTTTCCAATGTAACTTTTACTAATGTGTTCATAGAAATCGAAAAGGTACCGTGTAACAAAAACGTGTTAACACATCGGCCGTGAGTCCGAACACTCATTGGTTTTTTTTTAAATTATTATTTTATTTATTCAAGTTTTTTCTAAAAACATTATAAGATTTACGGCCTCAGCGCCTAAAGACTTTAAAGAGGCTATCTTTCAACAGTTTTACAAAAGTAATAAAATAATTACATATCTAAAGAACATTATTAAAAACTATATTATATTATAAAGATGTTGCTTTATATTATTTTTAAAAGACGAGATTGATAACATTGTTCTCAACTGTAAAGGTTATTCGTTAAAAGCGCTTATTCCAGCAGCATATATGATGAATTTCATGTAAAAATCGAGATGCATTGAACCCGACCCCCTCAGATATCGATGAAATTTTGTTCATAGCTAAATTTGATCAATACAAACAAACCCTCATTTTTAGAAATGACTGTTTTGCGATCTTTTGGGCGTGGCACAGTGGGAAAGTTTTCGAAAAAAATGCGAAAATGGTCGAAAAGAGCTCCATTTGAACTACAATAACTCAGAATCGGCTGAACCCATTTCCATGATCTTGGTATCATTCAAAAGATGTTTTAACAGGCTTTATGACACGTTTAAAAAAATAATACACTGTAAAAAATTTTATAATTTATATAAATGTGTAAGAATGTGACCTGATATTTTCGCTGTTATTCGAATTATTTCGAAAACTTTCGGTACGTATTACTAGAAGTGACACTACTTAAAAAATTATATAAAAAAAACTAAAAAAGAACCCATTTTTATTTTTTGATATGGTATAGGTGAAGGATAAACCTTTCTAAAAAAATAATACACTGTAAAAAAACCCTTGTTCTTTTTGGTTTTTTCGTTAGTTACATTTTTTTTTTGTTATAAAATTTTTTACAGTGTATTTTTTTTAAACGTCATAAAGCCTGTTAAAATATCTTTTTAATAATACCAAGATCATGGAAATCCGTTCAGCCGATTCTGAGTTATTGTAGTTTAAATGGAGCTCTTTTCGACCATTTTCGCGTTTTTTCGAAAATTTTCCCATTGTGCCACGCCCAAAAAATCGCAAAACAGTCATTTCTAAAAATGAGAGTTTGTTTGTATTGATCAAATTTAGCTAAAAAAAAAAATTTCATCGATATCTGAGGTGGTCGGGTTCAAAAATCCAGTTTTATCTCGATTTTTAAATGAAATTCGTCATATGTATAATTTTTTACTGCACTATTGTCGGCTTGTCTTGTAATTCGTCCAGTACGCGTTATATTTTGGCTAAATATTGTTGATCTTGGGACTAGACCTCGTATAGACTTGAACATATGCATTATGATTGTAGAGCTTTTAATGTACCACTTTTCTCCCACCCATATATAAGAGGTAGGTATGTAAGATTTGAGTGAACTAGGGATTGGTACATCATTAACTTAGTTTCTGTACTGAGCATGTTCTTAAATTTATTTATATAGAAGTCCAGTAGCCGATGAAATCTTTGCCTTAATTTCATTAACGTAATTATCCTACAACATGTTATGGGTGAAGGTCATACCAAGATATTTGACAATCTCACATTCCACTATAGCTTTTCCATCAATGTAAACTGACATATTTGACATTACTCTTATAAGGTTGGTACTCGATTTGGCTCCGAAGAGCTGTCTCATGCTTATATTTATAGAATAGACAGATATCGTCAGCAAACATAAATAACTGGCCCTCAAAAAATGCAATACATGCAATACTTCTGGAGGCGAGTAGATTTATAATCACAACAATACAAACACTAAAAAATATTTTATGTCATTTCATATTTACTTCTTTACTTTATATTACCTATATTGAATTAATTGATCTAAATAATGTATGTAAATTCAATAAAAATTGCGCATTTCCTAATACATTATATAGAAGGTAATTGACCGTTGAATAATTTGTGGGTAATCGGAGGGTTAAAGAAGTCAAAAGCCCATATAATCCTGTGCCGCCTCCGACCAAAAAGTGCGGTCTTGGTCCGTTCAATCCAAGAAACCGGTCTGTCGGTTGTTTCGAAAAATTAAATTTTTCAAAAACTAGTTCCATCGGTTTTGTTTTGAAGGACATCATCCCCGGTTTCCACCTGATTTCTTTATTATAACTATGTCATACGAATTGTGTGATTCATTTACACAATTACACAGTGTCACAGTGTAACTTGTAATCCTGGTTGAGTAATTCACTTTTCGATTTTCAGAATGTTGAATACGTCCAAAATCTGCAGATATGGAAAAAATGATTTTTAAAGACTTTCGCGGACTAAAATATTTGTAACTAAATCAATATTAAACTGATTTTGAATTTTTGAACGGTTTTAGAAAGACTTTTAGTTAAAGTTTTCAAATATATGTATATTAGGGTCCACTTTCAAAATCATTTTTGTTTCTGATTATGCGCTATAAAGCCTTTTTGGAAGGTTTTTGCATTACTAAATCTAATGGCGTTTTTAATTTTTTTAAAATTCCAACTCTTGGCCTGCATATCTGCGGCTAAAAACGCGGATTTTGGGCACCATTTTGTACAGAGCAAAAACGGCTTAATATTTTTCAAATCTGATTTCACCATTCGATTCTTTAGGACAAATTATTAAAAATAAGCGTTATTTGAGATTTTCAGGGTGGACCTGTTAGTCGTTTGGGTGTACCAAAAAATCACTTTGGGAAATGGTGCCCAAAATCCAAGGAGTTGGAAGTTTAAAAAAATATAAACGCCATTAGATTTAGTGATGCAAAAACCTTCCAAAAAGGCAAAATCTAAAAAATCAAGTGGACCCTAATGTATAGATATGTTTATACTTTTAACAAACCCATGTGAAAATATACAATATACCCCTATTTTTTTCTTATTTTTATTTGAAAGTACGTTTATTTGTTTTTCATTTTTGTTGTTTGATTTTTTTAAATTTTGGGGCATTTATTTTGTAATACTTTATTTGAAACCCTGTATTTGTTTCTTATTTTTATTTGAAAGTGCGTCAATTTGTGAGTAAACCACATCCTTGTTTTTATGAATCTGTTAAAAGTTTTTAAAGTTACAACTTAATTTCTAAACAAAATTTTAATTTTTCCCAGTATATCCGAAATATACATACATACGTCAAATAACTCTACTAGTTCAGCCATGGTACGTGTTTATGTTTCGCACAACTGGGAAAATTACAATTTTGTTTAAAAAATAAATTGTAACTTTAACAGTTTTTAACCGATTCATAAAAACAAGGACGTGTTTTACTCACATGTCAAAACACTCGGAGGACCGATTTTTGAATACTCTAGGTTTGGAATACCCCACCGTTGCTGTAAAAAAGACCAAGTGAGAAATGGACGATAGTTTTCATACAACCAAAACTGAAATTAGTTTTAACTTAGTCAGTGTCAATATACGTTTCAGCACTTCCTATCCGTGCAAATTTTGTACATTCCAAATCGAAGATTTAGAGCTTGAAGAACACCTGCAAAAACATTTTGTTTTTACATTTTGTTGATCTGATGGAAATGTTGCGAATTGTTCTTACGGTCGTTTTATCCACAGTCACAAGCATAGCACTTATGCCCACACAAACATACTGTAGTATCACACCTAATTAACATTGGAGGGCATATGAAAACATTTTGCATAACTTGAAAAAGTTCACCACCTGTCCAGCTTCTCGATATGCCACCGTGCACTTTTCCTGTCTTCTAGTTAAGTTTAGAAGTGGTCTACATGCCATGCCGCAAATGTCTTTTCCACAGAAATATGTCACCTGACAAATACGTATGTTCATATTTGCCTCAGATTACAAATGCGTCAGGCAGTGGTTTATAAATGTGATATTTATCACACAGCTGTGTCATATAGACTTTAACGACAGCACATTTGCTAATACGACAAAGTTTGATTTCTTTAGATTACACTATCGGACAAAATTAAGTAAAGAGTGTGCCACATAATTTTGTGGAAACATTTTATAGTAGGTTTTTGAGTTATATAAGAACTATATTTATTACATTGAATTGAGCAAATTTAATATTTAGGCAAGTCGGAATAAGCTATTCTAGAATTTTGTCGGAAATATGCTGCACTTTACTTTGTCTTTTTGTGTAGGTATGCATACTATTGCCAGTGTTCTATGCAAGGACGGATTTAGATATAATGCTTTTAATACAATTTACAACTATGAATATTAAAAAATAACTCAACTGCAGCAACATCAGTCAAAAACTATGTACTAAAGTAGATAGTCATATCTTCTCTTGACACGAATGCCAACAAACAAAACGAGTGAGGTTACGACCATAGAGTAATGACGGATAGAGGCGCCAACTCTCTCAGTAAATTTATGACATTTGGTGTGTTGCAGTTCGGCGGTTGGATGTTGGAAAGTATTGTTTTAATAATACTAGATAGAGGCAATGGCTCAAACCATTCAACAATAAATCAGCAACTGTACATTAAAATGTTTGTGTAAATACACACAGGGAAAAGATAAGTTGGAAATCAATTCAGACATTGGAAATTCCATGATAAAATCTTTATTTTGATCATAATTCGTAACTGCCAAACATCAGAATTATTTGTCGATGATCTAGATAGATGAAAAATCGGTGTTACTAAATACAAGCTGCTACTACCGAATTTTAGTTGTATTAACCAATTTGAGTATTTCAAAAACCTCATTCATCTAAAATGGAAGATACAACTAATAAAAAGTACGGAAGTTATGTATTCGATTTTTCACAAGAGGCGTTGTTGTTAAAGAGAAACCTTATGTTAAGTTCTCCCCGAATCTCATTATTAACTACGTGCATATAACTTGTCATGAAATAAACCAATGAAATGATATGTTAAATCAGTCTGTTAATTTATACTTGGGGAGCTTGTTAACAGAAATCGTTTTCAGTTATTCCTTCTTTAATACCTGTCTTTGTGATATTGTTTGAGGATGGCCTTCTAAAGACTTTATAGAACTCTGTCCGAGTGTTCGGTTCCTTCAACTACGTGATGATCTAACATTATTTAGAACATGAGACTGATTGGGCGACCTTTAACAAAGTAACCAGTATCGTACGGAAGGGAGGGAGTAGCATATCGGGGTTCGTTAATATCTAGTATTCCTATAAAAAGCATTATGAACAGTGGTTTGTTTTAAAATACTTAATAGTCCGCGTAAAGGTCTGTCCGATTGCGTAACTCATTGCATTTGTAATTACTGTTGTATCTCTTCTTTTGCCTTTTAGTTGTGACTCTGTCGAATTTACCTCAGTGCACCTAATAAATCATATATCCATCATACTGTGGATGACTATAATACACGTGGTATTGCCAACTGGAGAGATAAGGCAAAACATCGAAATGGTTGCCAAACTATGTTATCTTCGTTTTGTAAGGTCCCTGACCCCCCGGTGTTGTTCGAGACCGGATAAGTAAGTCAGTAAAAATGTACAGGTTATTAACCAATATATGAGTTGAAGCTAATCACATACACTAGGAAAAAGGTTTAGAAGCAACATGATTTCCCCAACACACCATCCATGTCCCCAACACCATGATATTGTCCCCCATTGCCAATCCAGTGTAACGCAGTTAACACTTGTTGCAACGGCTTTAATGCATATTTTTTTTCGCTCCGTAATAACTTGTCACCGATTTTAGTTAAAATAAATTCAATTTGCACTTTATTAAGTCGGAACCGCTCAATTTTCACATTCGTTTGGAATACGTTCTATCGTTCTATCCCGAATACACCTATTATGAGTTTCCCCATTATTTTCAGCGAATAGCCCTTCGAACAGATGCATTTTCAACGACTTAAACAAATTGCAATGAAAAATTATTCTATGCTTAATTAACTGCGAATTGGCAAAGTATATACGGAGTAAATAGTTTTGGTGAAACAGAAACATGAGAAGATGTGCAAATTTTCAACAAAAATTACTTTGCCAGCAAAGTGCAAAATGTTGTTTGGTGAAACAGCCTGTTGGCGAAAATGTTCTTCCACCAACTCAACTTTACAAGATAATTATATTTAAACCAAACATCTGACTTATAAATTCTGTGTCAAAAAGGAATAACGTCTTAAGTGCACTTAGGAAAATGTTTATTAAATGCACTACGATAACCACTGGGGTCTCAATTACCTCCAGATCCGGTTTTAGTTTAATTTGACTTATGTATCAGGAAGTTATACACCAGATATTGTTTTCATATCTAATTGAATGTCAGAACTTCTTGTGGAAAATATCTCCTAAAATGCTCACCTAAAAAAGAAGGAAATGCACATAATTGTTGCTGACTTAATCTTAGTATAACTTCTTTTATTGTTTCACTTGTACTTTGACAAATAAGTTTTGACAAGTGTGACGTTGGTTGATGACATGCGAATTCACAATATAACAATGATACCAACCTTGATCGTATTAATACTTATTGCAATGGAAATATTGAGTTAGAGGGCACTGTTAAGTCAAAATACATATTCTGCGTGATGTTAATTTGCTTTACACCATGAAATGGGCATGTAGGATAAACAATACGAAAAATGGCCAAAGTTTAATTTTCCGAAGTTGCTTAAAAATCGCCACAATTGCCAGTCCTAATCAGAACTTCCATTTCTTCTCTCTTATGAATAATTTGATATTTTTTAATATGATATATTGTCAACTAGAAGACAAATCGCTTAACATGGTAAATAAAACACAGTCTGGTTCTGGACATGTCACAAACGCTATAGAATGCTATTGGTTTAAGAGACACAACTAACCTGACCACGAACCTAAATATTTAAAAGAAAAACAAGTCCAGTACTTTAAGCACGATTCTCATGTCAGCATCATCCAAATGCGCCCGCCAAAGAACTGTCACACACTGCAACAGAGAAACTTCCAAATGGATCTCAACGAAAAGGTTTAAATCGCTGCGACATCATCCTTTGCTGATGCACGCTGTAATCAAAGCAACATCAAATTGGCGTTGTTAATAGGTAATGACGTACTGTAACGTCTACTGCACAAGCAAAGTCAACTAACCAATACGCCAAGAAAATAGAAACGTGTGTCAATTATGTTGTTTTAGCATCAGTTTTAATGAACTCTAAACTTGTATTGCATTTATTTCGATATTTAAGTCAACTTTGTTTCAAATGTTCCATTACTACAAATGCAATACAAAAGGCGGTTGCATAGGCTGATACAAATCATATATAAGGCGGCTAAAACGAGTATCCGAGTATTATTCCAGCATCTCTTAGCAATATTTCTTTACAACAAAATACATATCGTACTATTGGCGTCAAACTAATTATACAAGAATTGAAGTACAATAGTTAGTGTGTACAATTGTTGTACATATGGACCCGCTTTATAGCACTGAACCTAACATCATTTTGGACCCGCACGGTGCACAGTGACTCATTCAACGAATTGGTAAAAAGTAATTTTCTTGTGGCCGCTGATTTTATAATTGAATTTTTTATATATATGCAAGTTTATACTATAGAAGCTACGGAGCCAAAAACACCGTGCTCTGTATATTTCATTGCGCACAACATTTATTTGGCTAAAGTGCTAAACTTTTTTCGTAGGGTTTGATAGTTTCATTATTTCAACTTTCATATTTCAACAAACTTGTGGATTAAATACTTTTTGCTCTGTTGTACGATTTAGTGTTGGAATTTGCTCAAAAACTAAGCACTGTAAGCTAAGCAAATAAAGAGAACAAACCAACTGTACTTTTCTTCTCAATTCGGTATTGCCAGGCAATAATGATGTTTTCATAACTTAATTAAGTGGTACCACCTACTTCAGAAATGTTATAAATATGGTAGCACAGTATGATTTTGACATTTCTTCGCAAATAATTCCGAATTTCTGGTTAATGTATGACAAATTCACACTACAAGCTTACAAGTCAGGAACATGTTTTTGTTGGAAATAATATACAATTCAGTTAAGCACAGTCACTGGCATGGCTAGTTTCGAACTCCGTGACTAGTTCATCATCAGATGCCTAACTACTGTGCCATTAATACCATCGCATCGCTTCGGTTGATCATCAATCGTATATATTCAAAAACTGGGAGAGAGTGTAAATCAACCAAACAAAATTATTATTAATTAATTAAATAAATGTAGTTAAATTAAATACAATGTGTCAATTTCCACAAAATAAATGACATAAAATTTAGGACTTATCACGCCAACGAGTCTCAATACTCAAAATAGTCCGGCAACGATTGTGAATAAAGTTCATATAACAAAAAGTTCTTAGCCATAGTTAAATTTTTGTTGCGATGGTCACCACATCCAAAGGCTCGGGAAAGTGGGCAGCAAATTTTGACACAAGAGCAACCATTGGGAATTGATGGGGCGTCTCTTGCGAACGTTTTCCAATAAAATAGTGCGACATCGTGTGTGAAAAACGTTGGTACAACAAATTTTTGGCTATAAGTTGAAAATTTGATTGTTTTTGCGGTGGTCACCAATTCCAAAAGCTCGGAAAAGTTACCTGCAAAACGTGAGACAATTGGAAATTGAAGAGACATATCTGGCCAACGATTTCCGACAATCCAAATAGTGTGGCAATGTTTGTGAAGAAAGTTCGTAGAACAAGAACTTGTTGGTCATAGGTTACAAATTTGAATTTAGTCATATCTGGCCATATCTAACGTGAAAAAAGTTCGTAGAACAACAAATTTTTTACCATAGGTTGAAAATTTTAGTTTTTTGCTATTACCACCAATACCGATAGCCCGGAAAACCTGCAAAAAGTAAGACAAGGCGAGCAACTGAGAATTGAAGACATATCCGGCCTATAATTTACAAAACCAAACCTAGTGCGGCAACATTTGTGGAAAAAGTGCGTAGAACAAAAACTTTTTTCCGTAGGTTCAAAATTTGATTTTTTGCGGTGGACACCAATTCCGAAGTCTAGGCAAAGTTACCTGCAAAAGTGAGACCAATCGAGCAATCGGGAATTGAAGAGACATATCTGGCCAAAGATTTCCTATATCCCAAATACTGCGACAATATTTGTGAAGAAAGTTCGTAGAACAAAAACATTTTGGCCATAGATTAAAAATTTTAGTTTTTTGCTAGCCCAGAAAAGTTACTATGTCGGCCGTCGGTGGTGCAATGGTTGGTGTGCGCGCCTCTTGTACATGAGATCGTGGGTTCGATCACTGCTCAGGCCACCTTAAATTTCTTTCGACGACGGTCACCTCGCATAGTGACGGCGACACTATCGGGTATAAAGCCATGAAAAAGCTCCTCAAAATACCGCTCGGAATCGGTGTAAAACTGTAGGTCCCAATCAGTTAGTGAAAACTGGAAAGCGCACAGCTCATTGATTGTGAGAAGCCTCTCCCCAGTCCCTTCATGGGATGTAATGGGAAACCATTTATTGTATTTAGAAAAGTTACTTGCAAAAAATTATACAAGAGCAACTATATGGATTTCAAGGGACCTATCTGGAGAACGTTTTCCTATATTCAAATTAGTGCGACAAAGTTTGTGACAAAAGTTCGTAGAACAAAACGTTGGCCTAGATTGGATATTTGTTTTTTTTTGCGGTGCCCAACAATTCCAAAAGCTCGGAAAAGTTGCCTGCAAAAAGTGAGAAAAGACGAGCCATTGAAAATACATATCTTGCCAAACATTGCCAGTACAGAGTCCAAATAGAGCGGCTACGTTTGTGAAGAAAATTCGTAGAACAAAATCTTTTTGGCCATAGGTTAAAATTTTTAGTTTTATCCTATTATCACCAATTCCAAAAGCTCGGAAAAGTTACCTGCAAAATGTGAGACAATGCGAGCAAATAGAAATTGAAGAGACGTATCTGGCCAATGATTTTCACTACTCCAAATAGTACAGCAACGTTTGGGGAGAAAGTTCGTAGAACAAAAACTTGATAAGGTTGTATTTAGAGTGTTAAAAAAAGCCGAAAAATCGGCGATATCTGTTATTTTGCTATTACCCGGGTGTCGGTTTTAAAAAATTAATTTTCGAATAAACCGAAAACCGGTTATTTGATTTCGGTTAACCGGGTTTTACTCAATTAGTGTTAAGTAGTCTTACAAAAATTTTAATTAAACAAAAAGTGATACGTATGTATTTCAAACATCAAAGATTTTTTTAATAAGTAATCCGGTGGGGGTTGTGTAAGTAAATAAAAAATATTTTATTTTAAACTTATTTTTTTTAGTCTTTCAAAGAAATTTGTACTTTAGGTAAAGACTTATTCACAAAAAGTTCTGACAGGTTTGAGAGATGATTTACCATACAAAAATCGTCTCTCAAACCTCTCATAAGTTGTTGTGAAGAAGGCCGAATGTATATAATATTGGTATTACTTTATATGAAAGGGTTTTTTATGACACGTAAAACGGTATAAAGTATAAAACATGTCAAAATATATCCTGACACATCCTTTTTTTCAGGGATATTCTGCAAAAATTAGCCCAGAGCACCTCGGAAAATGTATTAAACAAAAAAAAATTATATCTATACAACAATGATGTCCTTGTCAAAAGAAAAGAGATCAACTCACACATTTCGGCATTTAACCTACATACATATGATCAAATTGCTATATGAATGTGAAAAATACGAATCTTTCGGATGAAGAATTCATGAGTAGTTTAGAAACGAAAAAAATCGTTGGCATTACTGTTCTAAGCCTAAGACACATTAGTGGTAAACAAAACTAAGCGGTTTATCAGTTGTCAAAACATGGTAGCTCAGCAAAATTGACTCGAAACTTTTCTACAGTTGTGCAAGTCGTTTTGCGCCTTAGCATGAACATGTGCTATCGATGTTCATTGTCGGTTTACCGCCCCTGTTGATACCAAATAAGAAGGTAATCGAAGTTGTTCGCATCACTATCAGGTTTATAAAATTTGCTGGTAATATTTTTATATTTCATCAGCCAGCTAAAAAGTTATCGACATGGTCATGAATGACAAGTCTGTGGTTCGCTGTAAGCACGGCAGATCAATGTCAACGATTATAATGGAATTGACGTCGTGTGGTACCACAACTGTCCTCTTTGGACTAAGTATGGCTAGAGTGAAAATCACTTCCATCTAACCTAGTTACATTTTTGTAATGGGTGCGCATCAAAAATTTGTCGTAATTGCCGGAGTTGTTTTTAACGTCTCGCATGCAACATCATTAACACAAGCTTTAAAAACCTTAATATATGGAATCCGTGAAAGGTGATAAAGAAATTCAAGCTGTTGGTATCATTACCACCCACTGATGATTCAATCACCCAGACTATTAAGGCTTCATATTTGTGCACTCACTGACAGTCACTCGTTTTGACCAGACAATTCCGTGTTACTATGCATCTGTCGACAGATATGTCTATGATAACAATTTAAAGGTTCGGTCTTCATTCTAGGCTATCGTACCTTGTTTTCTCAGCTTCTTCGAAACAGTTTTGGTGCGGTGCCCCTTCACACTGTGCAATAATTTGCATAAGGGTGTAAGCATAAGTAAGTAAATAAGTACGACTAGAGTGTTCAAAAACATGAAATTTTCGAACAACCGATTTCGAAAAATCAATTTTTCGGTAAACCGGCTTTTGGTTTAACAGCATGAAAAAAGCCGTTGAACCCGGCTAATTTTCGATTTTATTTATGGTTTCTTCTCGGTTTTGAATTGAAAACAATATTTTTCAATTTATGTAGAAAAATTAATCCAAAATCAGCACAAAATAACATACGTTTGTCTTTTTTGAAAATAATACACCATGTTCAGATTTTTAATAAATCCAAAATTTCTTTAAAATAACACATCTGTTAATATTTTACTTCTGCAGATAAAAACAGTTAAACTGAAATAGATTAGATTATATTGGATTAATTTGAATTGGTTTAAATTTAAATGAATTAAATTGAGTTCAAATGATTCGAGTTTAATTGAATTGGAATGGATTGGATTGAGTGTCATAAGTGAATTTTTCATAGTTCTATGTAAATTTATATATACATGTATAAGGTGTATTCAAATTTAATAATCATGTTTTGAATATATTTGCTTATTCGAATATGTAAATATTATCTTAACACCTAGAGTAGGGTGAACTTTTGAGTATAATTACTCGCGTAACGGCGAGAAATTACAAAATAAAGCAGTTGTAGGGAATAAATAGAAACTAGTAATTTACAATATGTAGTGGACTTTATTGTGCAGCTGCGTGCTCACCTTGGGAATAAGGCTTAAATTCTAATTCCACAGCACCAAGAAACCTCGGTTATCTTGGCGTTTTAGTATTATCTGAAATTTCATTTTGTTGGGAGAGTGTAATTGACCATGGTAGAATTCACAATAGGCAAAATTAGGAATTATTTCATTTACATTTGATTTCATTTATACATGGAAAGTAAATTTGGGTAATTAAGTCATATAGGTAATTCATGACATCGTAAGGTTCTATTGTTATACAAAAAAGTATAGACGAAGTTAAGACACGTTTAATTTGAATGACTGTTCATGTATGAACATCTTATAAAGTGTATCAAATTAATTTATATACTAATTTAAATTATTTAATTGTTATCCAAATTACAAAATCATTTTGAAAATAAAAACATGTTTAAAATGTTATGTTTAACTTATTCAGTGTATAACATTTATTTGAAAATGTTTGAAATTCATATCTCTTTTCGTTTAATTTAAAAATTTTTATAAGTTTTTTATGTACGAACTTTCGTTACAAATGTTGCCGCGCCAGTTTGGATATTGGAAATTGTTGCCCAGAAATGTCTCTTCAATTTCCAATTGCTCGTCTTGTCTAAGTTTTCTGAGCTTTTGGAATTGTTGACCACCTCAAAAAAATCATAATTTCAACCTATGGCCAGATAGGTGCCTTCAAATCCCCATGATTGCTCTTGGATGTGGTGACTATCGCAAAAAAAATTAACTATGACCAAAAAGCTTTTGTAATATGAACTCTTTTCACAATCGTTGCCGCACTATTTTGAGAATTGGAGGTTGTTGGCCTGATAAGTCCGTTCAATTGTTTCCCCTTCCGTTTGTGCCACTTTTTGCAGTTATCGTTCCACACTCGACAGAAGGAGTCAATTCCATGCAATTTCAATACATTGTAACTCTCCCTACAAGACAATGTGGTGAGTTGACGGGAGAGAGGTGGGGAGCGCTATGGGAAACATCCAACCACTGAACACCACCATTATAGCCTGCGACGCCAATGCGAGACATGTCATATGGGGCAGCTCTGAAGTCAACGAACGAGGTGAGTCCGTTTTAGACTTTGTTAATACTAACAACCTTACAATATACAACAGATGTACTAACCCAACTTTTGTCTTTCCGAGTTCCGATAACTTTGTTGGATGGTCAGACGTCATTAACCTTACTCTGATATCAGATAATAGAATAGTAGAGATAGAAAACTGGACAGTATCCGGAAAGAAATCCTTCTTGGACCACAACTGGATATTGTTTAATATTTCTGGGAAAACAAATTCGAATAGATGCTATCGAAATCCCAAGAGAACTAATTGGGATAATTTCAACAGGGTTCTGAAAAGTACGCTTCCTAAGTCCACGCAGCTCATTAACACTCCTACACACGTGGAAAAAGCTGTATCCAAGTTGGAGAAATTCATGGTTACCGCATTCAAAGTGTCACGCTCAACGAAAACCTATCCGCCTTGGTGGACAGATGAAGAAAAGAAGAGAATCTCGCAAAGCTTTCAATGCAAGCTATATAAGTGGATCCTGGCAGCCGTACAAGAATAAACTTAAAGACTATAAGAAAGCAATAGCCACTGCGAAAAAACGAGCCTGGTCAAAGTTCTGTCGCACAAAGGACACAGCAAGACTGAGCAAAATAATGGCCAAGGGGCTCTCAAATCCCATCTATACGAGGAGGGATGACGGGACATGGTCAAATAGCTCAGCTGACTCGCTAGAGATACTCCTGAAAACTCACTTCCCGGCCTGCGAGAACACATCCATGGAGGTGCCGACATTATCAACCCAATACTCGGATACTTAGGGTATAGAGGATATAATCAGTCCGGACAGAATTCTCACCATATAAATCTCCGGGCCCAGATGGTATTATACCAAAGATGCTGCAATGCGCGGAGGTTATATTTAGGCCGTGGCTCTGTATTATATTCCGATCCTGTCTGACTCTTAACTTCTTACCAAAGAGTTGGAGCCCAAGGCGGGGAGACGGAGACATAAGAGCGCAAAGGATTTCAGACCGAACAGCCTCTCATCGTTTCTTCTGAAAAAGCTTGAAAGGCTAATCGACGCACACATCCGCAAGAAGATGGATGGATCGCCCAAAATATCACGCAGCCAACATGCATATCTAAAAGGCCGCTCAACCGACACAGGCCTGCACGAAGTCGTCAGAACTATTGAGAGGTCCTTGGAACACAAACAATATACCCTCACTGCCTTCTTGGATATAGAGGGTGCTTTCAATAACGTGAGCTCAGCGGCTATAGAAGAATCACTTGAAGATCTACGCGTGGAAACATTCCTCAAGAGTTGGATGGTGACAATGCTACAGAGTAGAATTATCAACGCCTATATGGGAAACAGCGAGTCATCAAAGCGAGTGAATAGGGGAACTCCCCAGGGTGGAGTCATCTCTTCCCTACTTTGGCTACTCGTGATCAAAAAATGCTACTGAAAATGGTGCTATTGATGTATACTAGTACGATATAATCAGACCCATACTCTCCTACAGACCATTGGTATGGTGGCCTGTCGCGGGGAAGAAGTCCACCATGAAACTGTTGTATAGAGTACAGAGATCAGCTTGTAGGGGAAAACTTGTCGAGCTAGGTCGGCTTGCCAATGTGATTCTTACTTGGATACCAGGCCATAAGGGTCTCCTAGGTAACGAAAAGGCAGACGAATTAGGAGTTCCACTGAACTCCATATGGTGTCAGTCGCAATAATAATTGTGAACATACCGTGTTAGAATTAACTTTGAAATTAAATTTAAAAAAATAAATGGTTTCCCATAACATACCATGAAGGGATTGGGGAGAGCTTCTCACAATCAGTGAGCTGTGTGCGTTCTAGTTTTACACTCACTAATAGGAACCTACGGTTTTACACCGGTTCCGAACGGCATTTTCAGAAGCTTTTTCATGTCTAAGTACTCGATAGTGTCGCCGTCAGTAAGCGCGGTGACCGTCGTCGAACGAAATGTAAGGTGGTCAGATCCATGAAAATGTTGGTCGAAATATTGGAAAATATTAATAAAATTTTAACGAAGACATACTTTCAGTTTTTCTTTTTATTCTTATGGCCTTAAGCAGAAACAAATAAAAACCGCTCTATCTACTTATACAATGGTAAACTATACATACAACTAACATAAAAACTTTTAATTTCACGTTCAATCTAAAATCAAACAGTGTCCAAACCTTAAAAAAAACAAATATTTTCCTACCTCAACCTATCAAGGGATAAGGAAGAGCTTCTCAAAATGTGTGAGCGGTGCGCTTTCACTTTTTAACCTACAGTTTAATTCCGGTTACGAACGATTTTTGAGAATTTAAAACTTTAATTATACAGCCAATTTAAAAAAATTTATAGAATAAACAATTTCATCTGTTTGAATTTGTTCTATTGCAAATTAAAATTTAATTTTAAAAGAGATACAAATTTTGTTGAAATATTATTTATATAAAGCCTAACAGTCAAATGATGTATTTTTAAAAGAAAAAGTTCATAAATATATTAGTTTTTAAAATTAATTCTTTATACATTTTGTAAATGAATCCCTACAATTCGTAAGAGTTATGGCCAGTTTTTCAGTCAGTGGTGATCTTCGTTTCTTAGTTAAATTGTGGTTAAACTTCGAATTGTGTTTTTTAGTCATTGTTTAACTATGATTTAACCACCCAATGTTGGTTGGTTAACTTATAGTCAGAACCATATTATTTTGACAATCAAATTACTGACTGTCAAAGTGAGAAATGAAGATTGTATAAAATACATGTTTCAGATTTGCGTATTTGTACACATACGTTGAGTCTAGATCGTTAAATGATTACGCCTATATGGGTTTTTTACACATTTTTGTTAAAATGACTTCGATTTTATGCATCTATTTCTTATTTTACATAATTAATTCCATTTTGTTTGTTCCCCTTTGTTGTATTGGTATTTATCCCAAAACACACGTTTTTCCAATAAGAATACAAGGGTTGCCATATTAGTTGACAATATGGCGACTTACATTAACTCACTACTGAAAAACAAAATGCAAAGTTAACCTCTAATTAACTTGGAATTAAGATTAAGTAATCCGATAGTTAACTACCCACTTAAAAACTGGCCATTAGAGGTATAAAAACGTAACCGGCAGAAACCGGAGGTTTCCTTCAAAAAATCGACGGGGTTTCAAAAACTGATATTTTTACACTGACATTAACTTTAACACTGAATCCATGTTTAAATTTTCCCTGGGTACTCCTGCCTTGATTTTCTTCTAACATAAGAGAGAGCTAAAGTGTAGACTATTTGTACACAATCTTCCAAACATACGATTCTGTGACATATGATTAATAGTTTAATTGATTGAAATATTTTTTTGAAACTTTTTTGTTTAATCCCAAGCAATCGTTTAATAGAAAATTTTTCTCTGTGAATGAAGCACTAATCATTTAAACCACCATTCGAACAGCTGCGCTTCATTACGATTTCGTCAATTTTCCCGCACAGGAAAAAAGAATTACAAAAAAATTTGGAACGTAAAAAATTCAACACTCAGAAAAATTTTTTATTACTATGTATACTAAAAACTTAGTCAAATATTGAATGGGACCAATATTGAAAAAAAATAAACGTTATAGGAAATACTCCAATATTTGACGAAGTCTTTTGTGGATTTCAAAAATACATAATTCCCACTCAATTAACATGGTTAGCAAATAAATGCATCAATATGTATAAATATGATACAAGCAACCAAATGACATCGGTTAGTAATAACTTTGGGCAGGCAGCCGGTGCCGTAACTGGCTTAGTCACTGCTGAATATAATGCTGCTCAAACATCGAAACGAACGTCCAGCGAATGTGAATTCATATTTTCGTAGATGGGTGAAATTCTACATCGATTTAAAAATAATAGTATTCTTATGAACAACCTACAAATGTTGTTGCTACATATATGTGAATTTTTTTGTCACAGGATTTTCAATAATTATTTTTTTGTATTTACGAAGTTTTTAATTGAATCGAAAAAATTAAATTACTATAAGCAGAAGGTTCTTTCAGTCGATATATTTGTGATTGATTTAATTGGTTTGTAATTTATTTAAACGGGCCATAGACTTCGAATTAGAAGTCTTAATAAATGAATAAACAAATCATATTAAACAAAAAATGTTCATGACAAAAATTCAATCAATTTTATTTCATTTATACTATTTGTCAAAATTCGTGCACTATTCGATTAATTTTAACAATCGACTAATTTGTAATTCCATGCGAAGTAAATTCAATAAGTGATAAATTGAACTAACAAACATATTTGTTTGATTTATTCCGCTTGTTTCAATTAATTTGTTAAATAATATAATATTCTGGCCAGTGTCTTCTACTCCATTAAAGTCTTAAAATTAAATCGCCAAGAATTTAATTGAGAACGCGAATTTCTTAATTGAAGCCGATTTTGATTCATCCTGTTTACCCTGATTTCAAACTAACCTTTTTAAAAGCTAATACCGTATAACTGTATGGGTAATATAAATCACAAACCAAAAGAGGCTCAATCTTGATAAACAAATGCGAGTCTTAAATTGTAAACATGATTCATAAATTCGAAATATTATGAGAAGCTTACAGCTAGCATAAAAACCACCAAATCAGAACAATAGGGGTACTATACTTTATACCCTAGTTTCCTTACGTAGTTCTAGAAAGTCGAACAATTTTGAAAACCGGGTTTCTAAGAAACACTATTTTTTAGATGATACTGCTGAATTACTTCACAGATTTTTATCAACGTAATTAACAACGTCGTCAGCGGAGTTCATATAATTTAACATATCTGACCGATGTGTATGACTAAAAATATTTTAATTTTTAGTTTTATCTTACGGCAGGTGTTAACACCGACACGTTTATATCAGATCAAACTTATTTTGTAATGTGAACTACACTCAAAATATCGTTCATCGTTTTTGTGATTCCGTTTAAGACAAAACTCAGGCATAAGGCAGCATTTGATTTTAATTAAGTATAATATGCCAACTCAGTTACGATTGTGATCTTAAAACACTCCAACCATGGCACTTATACAAAACAGCATCCATACACAAATACTAGTACGAGTATGTATGTATTGAAATACAGATGTGTCCATACGATGACGATCAGATACAAACCAATCATTGATACAACCATAAAAGGCGAGATTTCCCTTTCCAGTAGTATTGAACATCATCAGCAGAGCATCCATTCTTTACATCTATATTAGAGTATTCAAACCTAAAACCTAAAAACCGGATTCAATATCAATAAAAGCCTGTTATTATAACAACGTATTTTTCGAAAAACCGAAAAATTTATGCTTCAACATCTATTAACTGGTTTCAAGTTCAACATTCCATTTCAATTCAATATTTAGCCTCAATTCAATGAAATTCATTCATAGTCAAGTCAGTTCAGTTAATTCAATTGAATTTAATTCAATTTAATTCAAATCAGTTCAATTCAATTAAGTCCAATTCAATTCAATCCAATACTCAATTAAAGTTCAGATTTGTTTTGATTAATAGATATCAATTATTTTGTACAAAAAACATTGTATATTGGTACAAAACCAAAAAGCTCTGCAAAACACAAAAATTACGGCTCCAGTCAAAAACCGGGTTTCCGCAAATGCTTGGTTTTGGACACTAGTAATCATATACTAAATTCTTTACGTTAGTGAGGAAAACCACACAGTCATTCTGGACTGCAAAGAAAAGATGTCTCTTAATCTTTCCTGCGTCACAAAGTTCTGATAAAAGGTATGTCATTAAGGCAGTGTGGGCAATTATGCAGAGTGAGTTGTCTTGCGACGCACAGTGGAACCGATTGGAAAAACATTGTAATAATATCACAACTTTTACAGTATTGTTCTGATCATTTAGGAATATACTAGAGATTAGTTGAGTAGGAGGCAGGCTTTCAGAATATTGCATTTAGAGATACCATGTTTCAACACAGTTGGTGCAACAGGGTGTCAAAATTGACCACTTTGATGCTGTTACAACTTTCAATTCCTGGTACTTGCACACTTATAGGATGATTACAAAGATTTTTTACTTTTCACATTCTACTATGCAAGAAAAACAAAAACTAATTACAAATACGACCAAACGCTCGAACAATTTAATTTTGAATATAATTCGAAAGGTCAGATAAATCATCACTTATTGTTGTGGAATACCTTTTATCGTTATTAAGATATCCTCTATCGAAGAATAAGAGGGTTTCTATTTAAGTTTTGAGTTATGGGAATACAGATATCGAAATATCAAATCTGACAGCAGCATAGTGTACTTTAGTTGTCGTTTCTTTGTTGTGTGTCTCGTATTTTTTAGCGGGTTTCAATAAAAAACCACATTTGGGTCTCAAAATCATACGTTATGGCCTATTAATCATTGTGTCTCAAACATGTCATATTGAATAGCAAACACAACGTGTGTGGGCACAAGTATAATATATTTGCGACATGCTACAAGCATGTTTGCATCCAAACAAAAAAACCAACCGGTAAAAAACATAGCTTTTGACTATAAATTCTTTATATCGGGTGTTTTTTTTAGGGGTATAGAACTTCGAATTGAAATAAAACACAAGAAAATCGTTTTAATGTCCATCAATTTGGCTTTATTGGAAGGATAATTTTATGCCATTAATGTTTAAATATGATTTCGGGCATGTGGTCGCCGCGGCTGGCTCGAATAAAGCCAATTCTACAGGTCCAATTTTCAACCACTTTTTCGAGCATATGGGGCCGTATGTCGGCAATAACGCCACGAATGTTGGCTTCCAATTCCCCTAACGTTTCTGGTTTGTTGGCGTAGACGAGCGACTTCACATATCCCCAAAGAAAATAATCCAATGGTGTCAAATCACACGATCTTGGTGGCCAATTGACAGGTCCATTCCGCGAAATTTTGCGCTCATCGAATGTTTCCTTCAATAAATCGATTGTGACGTGCGCTGTGTGGCATGTAGCGCCGTCTTGTTGGAACCACAACTCATCCACATTCATGCCATCCAATTCGGGAACAAAATAGTCGGTTATCATGGCTCTATACCGGTCTCCATTAACGGTAACTGCCTCTCCAGCATTATTTCGGAAGAAATATGGCCCAATGACTCCACCAGCCCATAGAGCACACCAAACAGTCAGTTTTTGTGGATGTAATGGCGTCTCAAGGGTCTCATGTGGATTCTCTTCACTCCAAATGCGGCAATTTTGCTTGTTGACGTAGCCATTCAACCAAAAATGAGCCTCATCACTGAACAAAATTTTGCGATGAAAATGGACGGAGCTTGCGGTAAACTTCGCGAACTGAACCATTATTTTCGAAATAAATTTGCACGATTTGCAAGCGTTGTTCTTTTGTCAACCTGTTCATGATGAAATGGCAAACCAAACTGAACATAAATGACATTAGAGTTGCCAGATTTGACCACAAAATGCCAGTTTTATCTCTATTCGAAAAACAAACCTCTAAAAAAACACCCGATATATGCCCACGCCCCTTTGTCAAATGCCGCCCATATTTACAGCAGATCTTAGAATATGTACACCTAACGAACACACCTAATTTTGTTCAAATACCGCTAACAGCAGCAGAAATAATGGATTTTTTATTTGTGATTTGAATGGGAGGTAACACACCCCCTTTTCCAATCCTGCCATATTTTGATTGTTCGTTTTTGTCGTCGCCATTAGTTTGTTAGTTAGTCGATTGGATCACGGGAAAAGGGTTAGAAATCAATCCAAAGTTTTTTCGGAATGCATGCAGACAGGCGAAGTTAATATAAAGTATTTAAAAAGGCAGATTTGTCAGCGTGTAGTTTGTCATAAGAGTGCTATTATTATTTTTCTTTTTTGCTAAATTCATCTCGCTCATAATTGCGAATTAAATCGTAAACATTGTATGTGGTGATTTTCGACGTGGATCAACTCAACAATAGTGTGCCGTTCAACTCGCATCGACTTTCGGTAATGAATTACCAACCGGAATTGCTTCAAACACATGCAAACGTATATTGGTCTTCCTGTGCAACAAATAGGACCAACAATAGAGTAATTTTCGATAATATCAATTTGACTACACTTAAATTAAGTTACACACTGAACGCATAGTCGATTACAAGATTTGTCTTCCTTGTATAAGTTATTAATGCAATCTACTTTACAAATAATATTTAGCAATACTTTTGCCAATTGTGTATAATAAAGTAGAAATAATCCACTGATCGTTCTACATTGGAAATGCGTAATATTTATAAATATTAATATAAATGACAAAATAACGAACAAAGTTAAACAATCTTTATACGAAGAGATCTTGGAGAGCTCTTCCTCTCAGTCTTCTAACAGTCACGATACTTGACATCAAATTTGACGCCAGAGTATTTGGATGACTTTCTCTTCGAGATTAATATGTGACCATTCTAACCTGTATTTCGTATATAACAGTAAGAATTTTGAGATCAACATGTAATCGGTTGTTAGAGTAACAAACCATTGGAGCATTTTCAATTTTTGGAAGAGTTTTTAATTGAAACCGTAATACCGACTTATAAAACGATAGAAATTGGGCTATGGATAATGGCTTAACCCTAAATCCGCAAAAGTCCAAGTGCCTAAAAATCACCAAAAATGTTTCCTATGTTGCTAACAATTTTAACGTTAATATCATATTGTCGGGCTCGAATATTGAAATTGTCAATTCAGCTAAGAATCTAGGTGTTGTTTTTAATAATCGGCTAGAATGGAATAGTTAAGTAAGTGCAGCTATCGGCAAAACCTATGAAGTACTGAGAAATATTTATTTTTAGCAAAAATTTACACCGCTGAATATAAAAATGTTATTAGCCAAAACGTTTCAAAACTTCTGTATTCTTGTGAACTATTCTGTAACTCTTATATCAAAACCAAGTCCAGATTTCGTGTAGCCTTCAACAGTATTGTAAGATATATTTTTGGTTTGGGCAAAAGAGACCATGTATCTGAATATGCTAGACAAATGTTTGGAATTACTTTTGAAAATTACCTTAATTTAAGAACATTGCTATGTTTGCAAAAAATTGTTTACACCCAGGCACCACAATATTTGTTTGATATTTTACGTTTTTCCCGATCCAAAAGAGGTAAACAATTGATCCAGTTAAGACACACTAGGCGTATATCTGATCAAAATTTCTTTGTTAATGCAATACGTCTTTGGTATAATCTCCCGTATAATATACAAACAATAACGGGCAATTTAAGACAACTCTTTAAAATCATTTCGGCCAATCATAATTTTTAGTCTTTAATTTTCCAATTTTTATTTTAATTTTATTTTTAATTTTAATTTTATTTATTTGTATTTTTTTTTTAATTTATAATTTTAAATTTATTTTTTTTTTTTTTATAGAATTTAAATTTTATTTTGTCCATACATTAATTTAACAATTCTTCATAACTTATTCTAGAGATTCTTCTTTTCTCCCAACGTCCTAAGACTTGACTGGGAATATATGCCCTATGGTTAATTCAAGTGCCTGTAAGACCAGCCCACTTATACTCTTGCGTATATTAAAACTCTTCTTGGTTAGCTTTCGCGGGAAAAGGACCATAAAACCCGGAATTTTAAATTTAAATTTTTCCCCCCTTATATATTCTTTTTTACTATATATACTAATATTTTATGTTACAACAGAACTCAAAATGTCAAAATATAATACATTAAATTCACTAACTGTAATTAATTTTATGTCGGGCCTTATCTTCATTAAATAATTGTACATTCTTTATTATTGTTAAAAATTGCTAATATTTTGTTTTTGTATACATATACATACATATATTGATTTTGTTTGTGAAAAATATTATAATTATACCTTATTTTGATTATATTTATTTAATTTTGTTATTATCATTTATGTGTATCTATCAAAACAAACCGTCTCTTGCACTTTATATAAGGACGTTGTCTTTTGTGCAGGATGTAACAATAACGAAAGAGAGAATTTTCAAATTAGAATTTGAGACTGTTCCCAATAGCTGAATTCCATATCTCCATATCGACTTGATGATACATTTGTAAATCAATAGTTTATTTTCGAACGAGAATGTAGATCTGTATTTAATGAGAGCATTTAATTTATTCAATTGTATGTCGTGAGCCTTTCTTTTTTTGAGACACTTGCAAAGATGTATTTTGAGATATTTTACTTCCATTGCCTGAGGTGCTTCTGCTTCATTTAGAGTTATGGAAGGGCAAGTTTCACGTTTGAGAGTAAACGTTACTTGGACTGAATTTGTTTCATTGACTTTGATCCTCCAACCATTTAACGAAAACGAGATGTAATCGATACATTTTTTAAGGGAGATACTTGCCTCTATAGGGTCTGATAAATCAAATGTCTCGTCAGCAAAAGTCCCAATTCCTACTCCGTCTGTTAGAGGCAGGTCTGAGGGCCCAAATCGCGCCTTGTGGTACCCCTGTGTTAGAGTGATAAACTGAGCTAATTTCTTCATTTTCTTTGACATAGTATAATGATTTCGAATATATTATCGTAGTTGCGAAAGAGATAATAGTTTATGGGAAGTATTTTCTTTAATTTGAGTAGTAAGACATTATGTCTAACTTTATCAAATGCTTGAGAGATAGCGAGAAATGCTCAGCGTAATATTGTCCTTTTTCAAAAAACTGATTTATCGTTTCCACGAGCCTGTGAACTTGTTCTACAGTTCCAGGTTTTTCCCTAAGTCCAAATTGATTGTGAGGAAACAGATTTTTCATATCTATAAAGTCCATACGTCTGTTCAGAGGAGAGACGCCAAGACTTTACCAAAAATTGTTAATAAACTTAATAGGCGACAAGAGGACATATTTTCGCGAAATTTTCCCGGTTTGTGAATCATTGTGATTTTCGAAATTTCCCATTGAGGTGGAACAAACCAACGAGAGGCATGCAATACACATATATGTAAAGACAGAGGGACATTTTTTTGGAAGTTAGTTAAGAGTTTTTAGAGCAACAATATCATAACCTGGAACTTTTATTGGGGTTTTCGGATTTTGAGAATTTTCTTATGCGAAAATCGAGTTGATGCATTTGATTCAAGAAGACAGGTATTTGAGGTTGGATATCAGCGTTGTGGTACCCAAATTCGTTTGTAGCAAATTCCTCTCCAAGTACATATTCAGTAAATCTACCTGCTTTATGAGAGTTAGTTTTTTTTCCAGTAGCTATAGTTTTTTCTAATAGTGTGACCCATGCTGTCCTGTTTTCTTTCTTTTGCATAGAGAATTCCAGGGGTCGAGGTTTAATATATCAGATTAATGATGTGTGTTATCTTCCTGTTGTAATATATCTGTGAGTTCAGAAGAAACTGCGTTAAGAGTGGATTTATCCGAGATTGTATCGTGTTATTGCCCATCACTGGTGCAATGGTAGTGTGCGCGGCTCTTTTGCATGAGAACGGGGGTTCGATCCCTGCTCTGACGACCTCACATTTCTTTTGACGGCGGTCACCTACCTTAGTGACGGCGACACTATCGATTATTTAAATTAATAAATAAATGGTTTCCCGTTACATCCCATGAAGGGATTAGGGAGAGCTTCTCACAGCCAGTGAGCTGTGCGCGTTTCAGTTCTATACTCACTGATTGGGACCTACAGTTTTACACTGGTTCCGAACGGTATGTTGAGATGCTTTTTCATGGCTAAATACTCGATAGTGTCGCCGTCACTAAGCGAGGTGACCGCCGTCGAAAGAAATTTTACGTGGTCAGAGTAGAGACCGATGGCCATGAAAAAGCTTCGCAAAATATCGTTCGGAACCGGTGTTAAACTGTAGGTCCCTATCAGTGAGTTTAAAACTAGAACGCGCACAGCTTACTGGGTGTGAGAAGCTCTCCCTAATCCCTACATGGGATGTAACGTGAAACCATTTATTTATTTATTTATCGTGTTATTTGTCATCGCTTGCGAGCTTTGCGTTTTTTTTGGTAAGGTTTATTCTTGCTTCTTCAGAGTGAAAAGGCACTTTGTAGTGCACTTGATAGTGGAGAGATCACTTTTCCACACTACTCCGCTCAGATTCTTCCACAGAAGATCAGGAGGTAATGACTGTGGAAAACAGTGTAGAGTTTACGCCCCCCCCCCCCAGCCAAGGCGAGACGAGAATGGCAATCTCTCGGCTTAAGAATAATAAAGCCGCTGGTGTGGATGGGCTACGCGCCGAACATTTTAAGGCCGGTGGCGAAGTACTGCTAGCCCACATGCACCAACTTATACGCGGTATATGGATGGGGGAATCTATGCCTCTCAGAGTATTATGTCCTGTATTCAAAAAGGGTTATCCGTGTATCTGTTCCACCTATCACGGTATCAGTCTTTGATCCATCGCGTATAAGGTCTTTTCGCACGTACTAAGTAAAAGACTAAAGCCAATTGTTGAAAACCTGATTGGACCTTGTCAGTGTGGTTATAGACCCGGCAAGTCCACTACTGTCAAACTATCATAATAAATCACTCCATATTCAACCACCAAACATGATACATTATACATACTATCTTTATGTGGATCACAAAGCTGCTTTCAATACCACCATACGGGGAAAATTGTACGAAGCTATGTCCGAACTTGGGATTCCGGCAAAACTGATCCGTCTCTGTTGAATTACACTGACCAACATCAAAAAAGGAGTGAAGGTGGGGAAAGACCTCACCGAACTAGTGTGTACCAAGCGAGGAAACAAGGCGACACACTTTCGTGCAATCTATTCAACATCTTAATGGAGGTAATAATGAGAAAATCTGCAGTAAATGCGAACAAGACCATTAACACGAAAAGCCGTATGTTGACGACATGGACATCATTGGGCGAAGTTTGTAAGAGGTTACTGAAGTATTTTCAAGAATTGAAAAAGAATCAGCGAAGATGGGTCTTGCTTTTAATAAGCGCCAGACAAAATTAATGTTGTCAGCGATTAGATCTCGACTTGGTCCGCACTGGAACGTCGAGAATTGTGCTTGCAAATAGATGATATTTTGGGCTTAAAAAGCAGTCTAGGAACAAAGCCCTCTCTCGACAGACAGAGCTAAACCAAACCTGTTTACCTTTCCTGGCATATTGTTCCGAAACTTGAGTCTAATCGCAAGCTGATGAAAAACACCTAGGAGTATTCGAGAAAAAAAATTCTCCGTTAAATATATGGTCCTGTTCAAGAAAACGGCGAGAACCGATGTCGTTGGAACCAAGAGCTATATTACTTGTATTTTGCCGCGGACATAGCTAGGCGAATCAAATTATCAATTACCCGATGAAAGCAGAAAGAGGACGACCAAGACTCCCCTGGAAATACCAGCCAGAAGAATCCATCCATAACCTTGGTGTTACCAACTGGCGAGAAAAGGCGAATGATAGAACCAATTGGAGGAATATGTTTAAATTTGTTTGTTTAATTGTAGACAACTGACCTCATGAAGCTGTCAAATAGTCAATTAAATTAAAAAGATTTTATTCACTCTGAGAACTTCAAGAAGAATATTAATTGTTTCGTAAATTAAACTATATTGAAATTTATTTACTACGCTAACCGCTCGTGCCATAATTAGAATTCGAGTTATGTGTTTTTCTTTTTTATTTCTATTTTTCACCTCTTAATCCACGCACTGTGGCGCCTATTGTAAAAAAAACAACATAATTTCAGAACTTCTAAACAATTGGTATTTTGTAGTAGGTATTTGTAGAGGAGTCAGGGTTTCAGAATTTGGTATTTAGAAGCACCCTGATTCACCATACGTTTTGCTACAGGGCGCCAAATTAGACTATTTGATGTTCTTTTTTCATGGATTTTAAACGATTTAGTAAGCAGGGCAAACAAGAAACTTGTAGAGTCTAACTGGTAGGTATATAGTTATTTGGAATCTGAAGTTTTAAATGTTAATTTTTACACTGACTTTGTTTGGGTTTTTGGTAATAACTTGGTCAGTTTCACCAAAATGTAGTTCCACAAACACAGCCACAGCGGCAAGACGTCAAATAAATATAAGCTGAAACTATATGCAAAGTATTTCAAACCGTTTGGTAACGACAGCTTCTCAAATTTAAAGTTTTTAATCGGAAAAAAAACTTATTTCCAAAAGTAACCATAACCAATCTACACCCTGCCTTGGCCGAAAATGGGGGAGTTTTGAACACAATTCTCGAGTTTCGGTCTTAAATTTTTTTACATTTGTTTTGAGTCAAAATTCTAGTGAATCAAAATTCACTATCTTGGTTATTAGAGCTCAAATTGAAATAGATATCGAATTTCCGTAAGAAATTTTTTGGGAGTAAAAATGTGACACTTTCACTATTTCTCAAATGGTATTAACAGCATTAAATTTAGCATAGATTGGGCTATAACAGTAATGATATTTGATAATTTTCTATTTTTCCAATAGTATTTTTTTTAGACATATCATTACTTTTTATCAAATAATTAAATAAATCTGTATTTACAGCGAAAGATTAACGGGCTGTTTGTAGACCATAAAAAAATGTATTTAATCTGTATATATACGACTTGTTTATCTTTCGGTGTAATTGCAGTGAAAGCCTTAGTTAGAATTAGGCACACCTATATTTCAGTCTTATTACACAAGATATAACAAAATAAATGAATCTTGGCAATTTCGCGCTTGATATAAAAACAAAATTCCTGCTGCTTCAGCCTTACTTATTTTGTCACGTGTTGTATTTAAAAACCTTTCAGATAAAATTTGGTGAGTCAAATCCGAAAGTACTTTTATTGGACCAAACGGAGTTAGGGACTTTTTGAAAGTGAAAAGATGTAAAAAAGTCCTTATGCACTACAAATATCATCCCTTGGCCATAATGGGTGAAAAATAAGAAAGATATCTGCAATACGTACTTATACTTCGACCTGATTTTGCAGATTTTATATCCTATCTGTAGGCTAGTAACTATGGCAATGTCTCGTAAAACACTGCCGATCTAAATAAAATTCGATACTAAATCATTTGGTGATAACCTCTGATTTTACCAAGCCCATTTTGGTACCTCCCATACAAAGGCTAAGCGAGAGGCTAGTTCTATTTAAAGCATATTGAACGTTCGATGCAGTATATAACTACGTATTCCAGATATCTTGCTAATTTCTTCGCGCTTTATGCTCAATTTAGTGAGAAATAGAGAAAGAAGTGTGAGATTTATACACCCAAAAAAATCCCTTACGGAAATTCAAGAATTTTTACCAATTGAGCTCTCCTGACCAAGATTATGTGTAGGATCGGGACTTTTTTTGCAGGTAGTAATCAACATTTCAGTCTACAATCTTGGTTTATAAAAAGTATAGAAAATTGAAAACAGAAACTTTTCACAAACTCAGAAACTGAAAATTGTGTTCAAAAATCACATTTTCGGCGAAGATTGGCTGGAGGGTGAATGCGCAACTAATATTTAAATTACATTTAGTAGTTTTATCATGGCCATTGCTTTAAACAACTAACAATTTTATATATGTATGTCTTACAAAATTACTAAAAGAATGATGGTACCTTTTTGAAAGTTTGGTTTTTTAAGTTAAAAAATATATTAAAATTAGGTGTTTTAAAAATATTAAAAAAAATTAAAAATGTGGTTACCAATCGGTTTGAAATAATGTAAAATCTTTATAAACATAAACTTTCTTCAGGCCATGCCCAATTTAGTTGTGTTTTTTGGAAACTAAATTGTGGCTCAATATTAACAAGTTGTACAAAAATGTACATTTTAAACTTTTCATGCCGAATATTTGTGTAATGGCTAGAGACACTACACAAGACTCAGAATTGGACTGTTTGGACTGCTTAGGAGAATCATAGCATCAGAAAACCTTTAAAATCGGGCTACAAGTTTAGAAATTACATACCATAAGAACAGAACATCACCAAGTTGGTTTACTTTGACACCCTAAATCAGAACGTATTTTGCATGAGGGTGCGTGCAAATACCATTTTCGAAAAGCCTGACTCCTCCCCTCCAAATGCTTGGTACGTTCTGAAACATTCAGAACAATAGTTCAAAAGTTCTGATCTTATTACTACTGTTTTTTGCAATCGGTCCCACTTTGTCGAGCGATAGTTTATGTCGTACCTATAAAAAAAAGAACTAACGGCCTGTCCCACTATCTCGAAAGAACACTTACACCATCTTTACACGATGCCATTTTTTGCTGACATTTTTATCAATTTGCCATCTCATGATATTAGTGATTGCCATTTTTTCTGACATTTCTCTTTAGTGAGTGTTCTTGTATGTGTTGTTCATTTTGGTAAGCGGTCAAATTTTGTTCTACATAATTTATAATTAATTTGTGTGTTTAACTTTCTTTTTATTTTTTTAACTTCTGTTAAATTATTTCACGTAACCTCGAACAATGTAACACAACACACGAAAAAATAGAATGAAAGAAACAATAACATCAAATGACAAAATCATAACAAATGCAGAAAAATTGCATGCAGTAAAATTGCGCGCTTCGTGCCTTTTTTTCGTCCATTCTTGTTTCTCTACACCATGGAAAAAATGTAAATGCAGCAACAACAGGCATTTTGTTTTTTTTATATTCGCTTCAGCTGTCAAACTCTACACAAATCCATACCAACAACACAAGAATGCAAAAGAGTACAAAAACAAAATACATGTGAGTTGGACAGCCGAAGCGAAGAACCTCATGAAAAAATGAAAACAGCTGTTCTTCCGACTTTACCATGAACATATTATTGTACCATGCCCTACACCACTTATCAAAACGCAAATTGCATGGTTAAAAAAATGTCATCGTGTAAAGGCTGTTTTACAGCGTTCATAGCTGATGATTATTATGAATGCTTTGCTACATACAACGATTCATATTCATATAATCTATCATTTTTTTTCAGCTTCCGAGCCGCAAGGTTGTTGGATTGTGTACGAAGTATAGTATGTATGTATTTTTCCACTAAAATATCCATTTCTTCGTCTTATTTATTTTTGTTTATGTAATCACGGTTTTGTACATGACACAAAAGAAACAGCGGCGGTATAAATCAGTGATGCTCAAATTTTGAATTTCATGATGGGCAGCAAACTGCTGTTTCTACGCTGCCGACACACGTATAGTATAATCTTCTTCGTGCGATTTCGATCGTGGGCGGGCGGCTCTTACTTTGTTTACATTTTTTCAATGCAAATAAATCATTTGCATTTGTTAGTGATGTTTTAGATTATGCGTCTTCAGCCTGCGTTAATCGTTAAATTCTCTTTTGAACACCCTCCGTAAATCATGAGCATTTACATTCTGCGGTATACCCTTGGGTTTTTTTTCATCTAATAGGCTGTTCTGCTTATTACTTACATTCGTAATAATTAATTTTTCAAACAAAGATGTCTGATTTTCATGTTGCAGATGTTTAGTAATCCAAATTTCCACGAATTATAGTTTTTAGATATTTTATTTAATATTTTTCGAATTATTACTATTCATATTATAAAAATAATCAGAAAATAATCTACGCAAACGATGTTCTCCCTGCAAAAGCAGAAAGAGTGTCAAACAACATGGCAGAACTACGAAAGAGGGTAAAGAAAGACACCAAAAATCCTCTCGAAGTCTCGTCTCGTCACCAAGTTTGCTTTTACACGTTCAACTTAAAAATTGCAACTCTGCTGGCGCTCTTTACGATTCTCTTTTGAAGTTGCAATGTGCTTTTACACGGGCAATTCATCCGCGTTGGAGTTGCTGAAATTCCTGTGTTCATTGTTGTTACTTCTGACAATCTTTTAAATGTAAGAAGCAAACATACTAAAATTGTTGTCACAATGAGATAAAAAATTTGTGCTTTATTGACACTAAACCCTTTTTTATTTCTTTAAACTCCTTTACACTTTTTTTAATTACACATTTGGCTTTCTTCAAACCGCCTTACACTTTTTATAATTAAACATTCGACTTCACTACACTTTTTACGTTGTCTGACCCATCAAAAAGAAACAAACGATTAAAGAGGAACGTTAAATTATTCTACAGCCAACTTTACTGGCGAATGAAAATAAAAGGAATTGCAGACCACTTGGTAGTTTTTCCCCGTTCCTTACCTCTTACCTCTCTCCTAGGAACTCTAGAACGTCGCCAGAGTTGCAGTCCGTAAGTTACACGTGTAAAAGCACACCAACCGAACACGAATTTCTTGGGTGAAAGCCGCGGGTGAAACGCATAATCTAAAGGGTATCTTAGAGAAGGGTCCCGATGCGTAATTGTTTATATTTACATCAAATTGAACTTCGGTTTATTCTTCTTCACACACAAGCCCAATATTGTTATAATATGCGTGTGGGCATCACTGATATCCATCAGTAAAATCCAAAAAGAATTAGGAGAGAGGAAGAGGAACAACAATTTTTCAGTAGAGAATTTGCCGTACTCGCAAATTCCGCTTTGCTCTCTTCGCTTAAACAATTTTTATTGACATTTCGTTTTAAACCTAGTCGTTGTTTTTGACAAATGGTCGTTTTTTTGACAATGCCGTTGATTGTTTCAAATAAAGAAAATGAATCAAATAAAAATAAAATTCGCCTCCAAAAAAAGTGGAGCCAGGGCGAATGACTTTTTAAAACCTAGATTGTGGTGTTTTGACCAATTGACATTTTTAAACAGTCAGACTGTACTAGAGGTGGGCACGGGTCGTGCTTTTAATATCTTCAAAATTAAACACAGTTAAATATTGGAAAATTTTTCGTTATCGCTTTATCACACACAAGTAGACCAAACAATGCTGTCAGTGCTAATGATTGTTATCTTTACGTCCGTGATTGGCATTGTGACCAATTAAATGCACTCCTGTATGCTGCAGCTCTTCATGGGGGTGAATTTTACAACCGTGTCAAAATACATAGAACAATTCGATTGAATTCTTCCGTCACAAATTTAAAAGAAAATACACCCAATAAAAAAATACACAAAGAAGACATACAAAGAGAATTTCTAAGAAAGAATTTCGCAAGTTAATAAAAAATTTAAATGCAAAAAGACAAGTTTGGAAAAAATTTTTACAAATTGAGTGCGGTGAAACAATAGTGAATTATGTATGCTGCGAAAAATTAAAACAATTTTGTCTCTGCTACGCATCCTTTTGTTGGTACACACATTGCTCTAAACATAGTATACCATTTTACTTAAGGTTCAAAACAGCGCGTGATGAAGTACAGACGTACCGAGTTTGCCGGTTGTGAATTTGAAGTTTCTATTAAAATTTCGAGCTATAAGCCATTATTCAATTCAGTATTTTTCAATGTGTTTAGTAAATAACTGAATAAATAAATTAAAAGTAGTTAATAAAACAATTTACGTTTCATATAATGAGTGCGAGCCATGCTCCAGACTCAACTTTATTGAAACCAAAAACAAACACATCAGACAGTGAAAGAAAACGAAAAAGTACTATCACCATGGAGAGTGTAAATAAACATTTAAAGAGTAATTATTACTCTCCTCTCGATATTGAAGATGACTTTCAATGTGACGAAGGGTCATTAAAGAAATAATAAGAAATCTAATAGTGTTCCTCTCTCAGGGAAAAGAAAAAACTCTACAATTGGAGTTAGCTCTCTAAATTCAACGAATGAAAACACAACAGAGTACGAGTCACTATTCGAATATTAATAATCAAAGAAAAAAGAAAAAATTCCACGAATTCATATTTTTGACATAGATTATTCGTCAGAACTCATAAACTTTATAAAAAATTGCCTAAAAATCGATGATTTCAAAATCAAAGAGTTCAAAAATGTAAATAGAAAAAAAATTTTTTTATTTCTAACTACATATGAATGCTATATACGAGTCAAAGTATATTTGGAAAAAACTAAAACCAAGTTTTTTACATTTACACCGAAGTGTGCAAAAACAAATCATTTCTGCTTAAAGGGCTTCCATCCGACCGACATAAGTCCAGAAGAAATCATTTTTGAACTTCGTAAAAATGACAACGAACATGTCGGAAAATGTAGCCTATCCAAGGCTGATGTAAACGATCGTGATAAGCTCTACTGCGTCCTTTGCAATAAATATGGCCATCCCGCGTCCTACAGAGGTTGCGAGAAATACAAAGATCTACAGAAGAAAATAAAATCCAAACGACAAGAGATGATGCAGAATCGAACCCAAAATCGTACGAATGTTAACAGTAGTTTCAGTTATGCTAATGCCTTAAAAATAAATAATATCAACATGGATAATTCTAATAATTTTTTTAATAACAATTTTTTCACAGAGCTTCAAAATTCAATATAAAATTTATCGAACCAAATATTAAACTTTCAGAAACAGCTACAAATGCAAACAGCTAGAATTGATACACTTTATTCAATGTTTAATGAATATTAGTCGCGACCAAATGGAAATAATCTCAAAAAATCTAAATATTGTACATATTAATGTAAATTCATTAATTAGATTAAGTAGACGGTATGATTTACAAAACTTTATTAATACTCATAATCCAGACCTACTTCTTTTGAATGAGACAAAGCTTAATTCGAAACATAAAATTCATTTTGACAATTATCAATTTATTAGAAGGGATAGAAATGGTGCTATGAGGAACTGTTAACGCTCCGATACTATTCAGTATTTTCATTCATGATCTACTTGAAAATGTTGAAAATATAATAGGATTTGCTGACGACATCATAATTTATCACTCTGATAATAATATAGAAAAAATTAACAAACATTTGCAAAATACGTAGAATGTTGTTGAGAGCTATGCGACTAATTGGAATATGAAAATAAATATAGACAAATGCGAATTGATTATTTTCCGTCCACCGGTGGGTAAATGTAATTACAATGTGAACACTAATTGGAAAAAATTTAGTATAAAATCTAACTAAAGAAGTTGTAAGATATTTAGGTATATATCTGGATAAATTTTTATATTTTAATATCCATGTTAATTCTCAGCTGGAAAAAGCAAGGAAAGCGTTTGTTATGTATAGAAGTATGTTCTATTCCAAATATGTTGACAAAGATGTTAAAATTCTTATGTACAAGTTATTTATTCTTCCAATCGTATCTATATGGTTTAACATATCACCTGCATATATGTAGGAAATTCGGAAATTTGAGAGAAAATGTTTGAGATCCTGTACCTCCCTATATAGATCCCCTCATAGTAACTACACTAAATACATTTCAAATAAAAAATTATATAATTCCGCAAATGTAATTCGAATAGACAACTTTATAATTAAGCTTATAAGAAACCATATATTGAAAAGTACAGAATGTAATATAAATAATTTGATAAAAGCACCGTACTACGTAGATGATCAACATATAATAAATACACTAAAATCTGGTTATGTTCCTCCTGAGGCCTTTCTGTATATGGATAAAAATTAGTATATTCAGAATGGTATTGGTATACCGATTTTTTACCATTTATATAGAAGGGCTAATAATAAATCATTTAGTGAGACCCTAATATCCGACAATGTGATAAGATTTGATGCAAGCATACCTGACATAGACTGCAATGAATCACATAAATGCAAATTTTGGTGGTTTTCTAACTAACCTTTCTTTTAATCTCCTTAACAATTCTTTTATATAAATTTAAAAAACCATAATTCAGTGATGTTTGTCTGTGTACTTTTTCATCACACATTATACATATAATTTTGTTTATATGTACATACGTTCACTTTTGTAAATAAATGATTTCTAAAAAAAATAAAACTTTATTGTAATCAAAAATATGCTAGAGTGTTCGACTATGGACCAGTGTGTAAATTATATATTATATTTCGTTATCTATTTGTTTATTTGTAGCTATAATATACCATTAAACTTTATAAATAAATAAGCTTAAAAAAAAAATCATTTTACCTAATGTTTTCACTGTATTCACTCTTTTTATATTTTCGCGTTTCGCGTGCGTATTTGCAGTTACTAAGTCGTGCTCATGCGGGTCGCGATTTTGCCAAAATTTAGTCGTGCATGCCTGTGCGTGGTTGTAAATAGCATTTTCGCGCTTGTGCCGGGTCGTGCCTAGAAAATTGATGCACGCGCCCACCTACGTCTACACTGAACTGAAGAAATAATTTTCTTTAATGAATGAAGCGCACACATGTTAAGGACTTGTTTATTTTGCTTCAATCAGCGAAAACTTCTCGGTTGAGTCGACCGATCTGCCGAGTTGTATTGGATTAGGAGACTCTTCTCTGGACAAAAAGAAATCACAACCATTCGCCAAAAACCTTGAGGTCTTAAAAGTCTTAGCATAAAAGCCGTCGGTGGTGCAATGGTTAGTGTGCGCGGCTCTTGTACATGAGATCCTGAGTTGGAACCCTGATCTGTCCGCCTAAAAAAATTTCTTTCGGCGGCGGTCACCTCGCGTAGTGACGGCGACATTATCGAGTATATAGCCATGAAAAAGCTTCTCAAAAATACCGTTCGGAATCGGAATAAAACTGTAGGTCCCGATCAGTGAGTGAAAACTGGAAAGCGCACAGCTCAGTGATTGTGAGAAGTTCTCCGCGGTCCCTTCATGGGATGTAATGGGAACCATTTTTTTTTTTAAAAGCGTACATAGGTGTGAAAATGTCCGCCTGGCTGGGTGCATTGGTTACAAATCAAATGGAGCATGTCGATATTGAAGATCAAGCAGCTGCATGATGGGAAGTGCAGTGCATAATGAAAAAATATGATCAGAAATCGAAGCAAAAAAATCGTCACCACCCAGTGTCATCCCCTTTGCCACGTACAGATACTGCTGTTAAAGAATGTGACGACGCTGCTGATGACCTTGAAGATACCTGCGATATGTCAAGTGAATTTCTTTTTGTTGAGGAGTTCAATGACGAGCTTCAGACGTGACAGACTCAATTAATATTTTTGTAGACATATTCCTCAATTTTAGAGCGTGGAATTAAACGTAGATTTGTGTTTTTACTAGTGCTTACTTTTGTAGCGCAGAATTAAGCGCATTCATTTTTTTAAGTTTAGAACTGAATTGTAATCTGTTGGTATAAAAGCAGTAAGTACTTTAACACCGTATAACTTTATTTTGCATCTACGGTTTAAAATCGCCTATGCAATGTGACTAAAAACATATTTAAAATTAAGAAAAATAAATAATTTACTTTTATTTCGATTTTTTTTTGCAACCAATCAAGCTTTCCTTCTTCATTAAAATAGTTCAAGAATCTTGACGATTTTTTTCTGCTTGCCCCATTCGTGGATTGTACTCGTATCAGCTGCTTGAAGTAAAAAAATCAGTATCGGACACTGTACTTTGCGTGCTACCCACACAATTCATGTCAACCTCCACCACATAGTTGTGTAATAGCTTATTCACATTTACTGCGTTTTAGCGAAATACTGTAATTTTAATTTATATTAATAAATCACATTGCAATAAGTACTTACCACCACAAAGCAAACTAGAAATGTAAACAAACAGATGTTTTTTCCCCTCATTTTTCTGACATTTGCTTTGAACCAGCAATGGAAATTTTTTCATTTTACTGCATTTTTTAACTACTATTGCAATACAACACTATGGTCTCTCTTGGTTTTACTGTGATTTGAAACAAATTACAAAAAACTGAGCAACTTTTTTGCATTTTTTTTGTATGGAAATATGTGTAATTTATAGTGTGATTTAGGCTCAAATCATCTCATATGGAGCGAAATTACAGTATTTCGCTAAAACGCAGTAAATGTGAATAAGCTATAAGGCACAACACGCAAATGTCACCAGTTAAACTTTAAATTGCATTGTCGCCAAAAAACACTCTTTACCTGTTAGAAAGGATACCGGTACCGTCTTCCGCGGGAAGCATTGCGCTAAAGATTTCCTTTTTTCACAGTTTGTGTGGAACGGATAGGGTTTTTTACATGTTTCTGAAGCGGAAATGCTTCATATGCGACCACAACATCAGCCAATATTCTCCCTTTTCCCACTATGATATGTTCGGGCAGTCCTTTGTTTTCATCAAAATTGTACTTAACTCACATTGAAGAAGTACGCCAGCATCATTAGAGCGGCCAATACAACCGACCTCAACAAAAGGAACTTGTCATCAACAAGGGCCATTAATATGATGCTATTTTTGACCTTCTAGTTGCGATAAAACGCGTCAACTTTTCGGGGTGACCGGAAGTTCATGTTTCCCATCCAAAGCGCCGACACAATTATGAAATTGCCAATTGCCAACAATTATGAATTGAAATTGTTAGTGTAACAAACCAATTATTAATTCGTCTTTTTCACTGTCGTCTGAGTCAATCTCCAAAACGGTTTTTGTACTCTCAAAAATCTTTTTTATTAAATTATTTTTACATTGCTTGTCCATTTTTACGCCGATTTTATTTAATTATTTTGTCAATGCTTAGATAAAGTCTTTGATCTTTAAACAGCTTTTAAAACTTATAAACGTTTTGACATTTCTTTCTTTCTTTTGTATTTTCTTTCATTCGCAAAAGTTTGCGAACAAAAATTTGTGTCTGGAAAAACAATCGAAAAGACCAGAAGAAAAAAGTTTGGAAATAAAAACTTGCCTGTGGAAAAGGGGACTAAGCGAATGAAAGACAGTCACTCTCTTTTCCTCTTCGACTTCTCGTTATCAGGCCTACAAGAGATATTCATTCATAGGTTATTGTGTGGTTGTGTGTTTACAAAATTGAGGTCCAGTAACTACTTATATACTATTCGAATGTTAATTTCAAATCCACTGACTTGAGTTTTACTTGTCGCATAGTTGGAAAATAAAACAAAGCTTGAAACAACAATTTAAAAAGAATTCGAAGGAAGGACCACACTGGAAAGAAAATAGTAATATTTTAATAATTTTTTTTTCAAAATGTGTATAAATTTCAGTAAAAACGTCAACTTTGAGTTAATATTCCTAGAGCAACACCTTTCTCAGTTAAAAATCAATTCCACAACAAATAGGTAGAACATGTGGATATTTTGCCGGTTATTTAGATGCAGTTTTCTTGACCTTGTTTCAAAAAAGGACGTCTGGAAATAAAGATAGAAATTTTTTTCTATGACGACCCATAATGAAATTCAACGATGAATAAATTCGTGGAACATTCTGGATCCGTATCGGTCCATTTTAGTGTCAATTTTTGGTACTTTTTGTACAAATGATGAAAAGGACCCTTTAAACTTTGAAATAGAGCATTTGAATATTCTACGAAAATAATCACTGCAGACATGTTATCACAAGAAGTCGCTCAATTCAATATTTATACTTGATTTTTAAAATTATCTCGGACAGTATCAGATAAAAAAATTCAAACTTGCAACGCCCAAAAAAAAGTGTAGCTACACAGCGGTCTAAATTGTTTGGGTTTGGTTACTCTCACCTAGTATGATCACTTGGCCCAGGAAACCTCTACCCCGAAGCATATTATATCGAAAACGATAACCTAGCGATAATTTGGACCTATATGTAATCGTCTTGCTCTAACGCAATGTATGAATCCATTCTATCAAATGTTTATATTTCTTCTCTTTGAATTCACAATAACGATTCTAACGGCGTGTTGCTGAATTTTTCGGACTGCCAACTTTATGCCTGATAAGACATAAATGAATGCGATGATTACTACTGAGAGATAGTATAATAAATGAACGTGATAATCTAAGCCATAGATGTGCAGCTAGTACTCTTTTGAGTCATCGTGTTTTCACACCGATAGTAGCTTGATCGTTTTTTCACACCAACATGTCCGAAAGCTTGCTGCTTGTTTACCGATTCAAAGTCAGTTGCTGTTCTGCATTTGACCAAGCAACACCGTATCGCTCTGCAAGCAAAATTATTTGTAATAAAAAACACTACACTTAAAAAATAAATTTTAATTGCCATGGACGAATATAAAGAAATTTTTATGTTTGTAAATGGCAAAAATCATAAATGGAAATAATCATTGGAGATGTTGATATTTGATTTTTTTTTAAGATTTAGTTTTAATTTTTTACTCAGTGTACTACTTTTGTTTTCTCTGCTTTTGTTCTGCTTGCTCCGTTCAACTTAACACAGTCGCAAAATTCGTAAAACTGATTTGAAATGCGTTTGTGTCAGTTTGCACATGTCTGATCTAGAGCCTTCACGAAAGGATAAAGTAATAACTCCAGTAGCTGGCAGCCATACATTGGGCGATAAATTATTTTAGACCGTTCATTTACGGTAGTAAGTTTTGGGTTAAAAGTGATCATAAACCGCTAACGTATCTATTCTCGTTGAAAAACCCATCTTCAAAATTAACCCGAATGAGACTCGATTTAGAAGAGTACGATTTTGTAGTTGAATACATCAGGGGTAAGGAGAATCACACAGCGGATGCGCTGTCGCGGATTGAATTCTTGGACGTACGGAATAATGAAGTTAACAATATTTTTAAAGTAACTACTAGGTTACAGAAATAAAGCAAACTGAAAAATACTAACGGCAAAACAACTTTAGATGAAAAAGGAATAACGGAAATGGTTAAAGTGTATCAGGCGATTAATACATTAGAGTACTGCAAAATGCCACAACTGCATTTTGCAAAGGATAAATTAGTTATCCGTCGCGGAAAGAATAAGCTTTCCGAGTTGCGAAACCTAATTATTAATGGAACTATTGATTTAGATCAACTTTTTCCAAAACTTGAAGAAATAGCTAATAATATCGGCCTCTCGACTTTACAATTCTCATTAAATGATGAATTGTTTAAACGTGTACACATTGGTTCATTTAAAACTACCGGCTATAGAATTCTTAGGAAGTTGAAAATAGTACTCGTACCAGCTCTAACAAAGATCGAATTCCGATAAAACTAGGATCATGCAAAAATATCATGGCGATCCAATATGGGGTGGACACCCCGGAACAACCCGTTTGCTTCGAAAGATCAAACAAAGATATGTTTGGAAGAATATGACAAGAGACATATCTCGATATGGAGAAAATGTGATAAGTGTCAAGGAAACAAATCAGGATTGAGGGTTAAATAACTTTTCATATTAACGCCCACACCGACAAGGGCATTTGATATAGTAATAGTAGATACAGTGGGACCCTTACCCATAGCAGAGTCGGGATATGAGTATTTGGTTACGATTGTTTGCGATTTGACGAAATACCTCATTGCGAAATACCGATCAATAAAAAATCCGCTAAAAATGTTGCAAGAGCGATTTTTGAAGTATTCATTTTGATATATGGTCCAATGACTAAAATACTCACGGATATGGGAACCGAGTATATGAACCAGGTCCTAAATGAACTCTGTTATTAATGAAAATTGAGAAATTAAACTCAACGGCGTACCATCATCAGACCCTTGGTACAGTGGAAAGATCCCATAGAACGTTAAATGAGAATTTGATAACATATGTATCCACCGACAAATCCGACTGGGATACATGGTTAAAATTCTTCGTGTATTGCTAGAATACCACACCTTCTTGTACACATGGAAATTGCCCATTCGAATTTGTCTTTGGAAAAATGCCACCGGTCATAGACTTTGTCAATGAAAATCATATAGAACTTGTATACAAGTAAAATTCAGATTACAAGTGGCTCAGCGAAGAGCTGCAAGTCCACTTGAGAACGTCAAATTGATAAGGAAGACAAGATCAGAGGGAAACTCAAACCATGTAGACACACGCGTGGGCGATCTTGTTTTAATCCGAAACGAAACTGGACATAAATTAGATAAAATATATTTAGGTCCTTTTAAAATAATAGGAATAGACGATAAGAATATTATAACTGTGCATAACAACAATGGGAACTCAGCAATAATCCATAAAAATAGAATAAGGATATTTAATAAATAAAAATATATTAAATTAATGAAAAAAAATTTTGAAATAAGAAAAATTAATATAAGCACTATAAAATTATAATGATTAGAATTCCGATAAATATATATAATAAATTTATAAAAAACTATAAATGAGGACAGAAATATATTATTTAAAATTTATTCTTTGCAATCACACGCGCAAGGTAATGCCATCATGTCTAGACATCATTACCTTTATCATTACAGTACTATGATGTCCAACACCAGACAAATGCTTACCTGCCCAATTCACACGATAAATAGCAATGTGCTGACAACTATATTTCTCGTTGTCAGTTTAATATACGTCTACATCATACGCTCTCTTTCTTACATTAGTATTAGTAATTAAACCACTTCCCTGTAGGAAGTCAAGCACATTTTTAAGTAATTTCAAACCGGTTTTTTAATAACCACATCTAGTTGATTATCTGACTATTTCCCATGTCGCCGACTCACTATTTTAACATGGACATGTCATAGGCGATAGTCAATTGGTCATCTCTGCATAACTTTTTAACTGACTACTAATTACATATTTTTCAACCAATTTGGAGTTAATTAGTAAATTATTATTTAAAAACCACTCTTTTTTTAACTCATTAGTAAACAGTTTTCATTCAGTCAAATTATGTATTATACATTTTTATATACAGAAATTATTATTATAATATATAAGAAAATATACAAATAAGGCATCTTTTTACAATTTCATTAAATTTCATTTTCATTAAATGAAAATTACATTACATTTTATGACTAAAAATAAAACTTGTAATGAAACCAAGTAAGATGAAAAATATTGGAAAAACATTCTTAATTGCCGCATTGTTTTTTTCCTGACACTTTTTCCACAATTCTCTTTTCTTAATTTTTGTACATATTTTTCTTTTACTGTACATTTTTTTATTTCCATTTTTAATTAACTATTTTATAATATACCAATATCACTTTTATTAATTTTATTATAATCTTTCAATATTTAATTAGTTTTTTCCCGCTTGATTAATAGTGAACACTGTTTACCTCTAAGTCCTCGTTTGCTTCGACTGACTTGTGACATTTGACTTCATAACACGCTTCTTTTGTTTTCTTATTTTCTTTTCATTTACTTATTTTGCTTTTATTTATTTCTTACGTGTGTTTCTATGCAATATGTTTGGTTGATATCTGCATGAGGTTTACACCAATTTGTAGTCATTTGCAAAATAGTTAATTTATAGTTAGTTTATCAACCGATTATTTTATTTACTACAGGGTTCTGTAAACAATAATGATAAATAAACGGTCAGTTGCTCATCAAACAAGCAAATGAACAGTCGTGCGTATTTCAATACACCACGAAAGGGGGTTATTAGACCTGGAAGATATTGAAAATACGTGCGTGCGTGTTCACAGGGGGATGGGTCTACACTGACTGTGGTATCGATATACCTCATGCCGGGAGGCGAATTTGACAATGTACAGCCGGAGCCCCTTTCGACTCTAGCTAGTCAGGGTGACCTGGTGATAGGAGCTGACCTTAATGCTAGCCATGCTAGCTGGGGGCGACTCGACGATCACTCGTGGCAGTGCAATCCAGGATTTCCTTACTGGTTGCCCTGACATTATTGTAGTACCAACTAGGCGCCCGACTAGGATAAGTGCTACTTCGGCGAAGTATATCGACCAGCTTCTGGTCTCTTCGGGGGTAGCGTCACGTGATACCGTGGGGAGCGAGTTGACGACGAATGATTGCGGATCGATGCATAGGGTCGTGGAATTGCTGCTGGAGCGCGGGGATTTCGGTCAACGTGAGCAACCGACTTTTTACAATTTTGACCGGTTGAATCAACGGCGGTTCAACCGGATACTCGACGGAGGGCTGGGAAGGAGCGAAATCCCGATCGATAAGAGTGTAACAAACTCAGAAATCGACTCCTGTGTCGAGTTTGTTGGTGTGGCTTGTGACTGTAGAAGCGTCTATGCCTAAGGTTCCTACGGGGCATATGGGACTCTGTAATCTTCCCCGGTAAATCTTGGAGTTTATACGGGAGAAGAATCGGCTTCGGCAGATAATCGACAGGACCGTAGATGCTGGTAGGGCGATAACGGTTCGGGCTATTGTGCGCAATCTCGATATGATCATCCGGGGATCCATACATGAGTTTGAAGCAAATAGCAGGGCGGCGTGTTTCCGCGGTATAAAATTGAACAGATGGACTTTTCGGAGGGTGAAAACCGCTGCGGGCGTTAAGGCGAGGAGGCCTATTCCTGAACGTTTGGATTCTGATGATTCCCTGATTGTGATCGATAGAGACAAGGCTAACCTCCTTGCTGATTGCATCCAGGGAGATCCTCCGGCGATGGGCGGTGGTGCCACGGACGGATTTTCGGCGTGGATGGAGAACGTTTTACGTGAATGGTGGGCTCCGGAATGGCTTTGTAGAGCCTGCCGAGGTTGGTGTTGCGTTACGGTGGAGACCTAATGGTAGGTCTAGTGGATTGGATGGGAGCCCTGATGTGGTCCTGAAGCGTGTTACTGACGCTATGTGGAACTTTCTAACCACTGCCTGAATCGGTTACGATCGCTATACCAAAGCCTTGTGGAGGAGTGGGAGCTATTGGCCGATATCGCTTCTGTCGCCCCTTGGCAAACTATTTTAGAGCTTCATGGTGACTAGGATTGTTTGGACGGCTGAGTATAAGAGGATTCTGAACGATAAGGACATTCAAACGAGGCGAATACATTTAACGTCTCATGGAATCTTTGTCCCATTTCCTTTGGAATTTGTGGTCACTGAAAACAAATGAAATGAAAAAATTTGTTATTACCTTTTTTTAATATTATTTGCTTAAAGTTTATTTATTTAACTGTGTTAAACATTCCTTTTATTTAATTGCACTTTATTATTTTTGATTTTGTGATTGTTTATTTAAGGGATGCTTTTAGTTTGTTGGAAATGTCAATTTAGTCTGTTATCGTTACCGTAAAGATAATTTGGAATTATTTGCAATTGTCAAATACTAATAGTGCTACCATATTTATTAAATTTACGGTAAAAATTAAATTAAATGGTAATCCCTTATGACAAGCTAGTGATACCACCTAATGAAGTTAATGGAGCATCATTATTGCCTGGCAATACTAAAAGCAGAATTTCTAGACTATCTCGGAAAGGACTTGCATTCTCTAGCAATATAGTCTGTTTCTCTCTCAAAAAAATTTAGTTTGTTGTCTTTGGTTTGTTAACTTCACGCCGATAACAAACCAAAGTGATATTAACAAAAAGTTGAAAAAAAAGGATTTTGCTTAAAAGCTATACTATTTGTTAGAACTAAGCAAATACTTACTGGTGCAAGGGTCCATATTCATTGATTTAGAAGCAAGCGGTTTAGTTTTTAATTTCCCATTGTTAATGAAATGAATAGTTAAGGATAAGTATGATATTTTAAGATAACTAAATAAATAAAAAATAAATGGTTTCCCATTACATCCCATGAAGGGACAGGGGAGAATTTCTCACAATCACTGAGCTGTGCGCTTTCCAGTTTTCACTCACTGATTGGGACCGACAGTTTTACACCGATTCCGAACGGTATTTTGAGAAGCTTTTTCATGGCTATATACTCGATAGTGTTGCCGTCACTATGCGAGGTGACCGCCGCCGAAAGAAATTTTAAGGTGGTCACAGCAGGGTTCGAACCCAGGATCTCATGTCTAAGAGCCGCGCACACTAACCATTGCACCACCGACGGCTGTCGGTCGCTCTACAAATCCGAAGTAAGGCCGTACCCTCTGGAACTGAGTTCATTAAGTTCAAATTGTATGGAGTCGTAACTGGTGTTATACACTTTGTCGACATTCCTGGATATAGTTGTGGGGTGTGGTAAAAATGTATCTACATCCACATTTGGTCCGTACTTAGCTCTAAGTGATAACATGAGTTCTGTAAATTTTTTTAAACCTTCGTCGTCCATCATCTTAAAAGATCAACAATTTTTTATCATCCACTCAGTAGTTGTACGAACTACTTGTTTCTTCGTACCGTGGTCAACTTCTACCTTGGGGTTATTTGCTAAAGTGTCCTTTAAATTCTTAAAGCACTTATGCTTTACAAGCTTACAAGTGTTGTTAACAAATTTGAGAACACTACTACAGTATTTGCATTAAACAACTCCTCCAAAAATCTCCCAAACCTTGCTTGTTCCATTTTGCAGAATTACATTATATTTTCCTCTTCTAATCTTATCTTTAATTTCTGATATTTTACAAGCTGCAGCCGGTGACGACTGTTCGGACAACATCGATTCATCTGATGTACCTTACATTGTATTAATTATAATGAGGCACTAATCCACAAAAATTTATAAAATTACGTCTTACCACCATACTGTAACAGTGTAACTAAAACCAACCAACCGCAGCAGCATGGTACAATATAGCTTTGTTCCTTTACTTTTCGGGTAAATGAGAGTAAAAGCAAAATTCACTGTCAAATACTCAAATTTACCCAAAAGTAAAGGAACGCAAAAATCCACTTTTCTTACCCGAAAACAAATGTCAAAACAGAAAACATATGTTTGACATTTTATATTTGATAATTGTGCAAATCATCCAGAAGTGTGTGTTGTGTTGAAAGTGTAAATTTTGGAAGTGGTTTATAAATTTTGTGTTTTATTACTTTATTTATTAAATTTGTGTTTTATTAATTATATTTTGCTTCACAAATCAATAAAAATGAATTTTGCAAACAAGCTAAATGTTAGTTGTTCGCCCGGAACATTTGATCGCGTTATGAGTGGTAAGTAATGTAATAAGTTGTTGGTAGAAATTTTTTTGTAATTTTTATCATTTATTTACCTTAGATGAAAAGTACCGGAAGGAGGTAACTGACCATGTGCTGTCTGGAGAAGATACACCATACACCGGTATAGTTTACACAAGAACTAATGCGCAAACCGTTGGTAAGTAACATAAAAAGGCTGGCATAAGACCGGCCGAAAGATGAGATGAAATTGTCGTTTTGTTAAGCTTTTCTTTTATATTTTCAGAAGAGCTAGCTAAAGCTAACGAAGCAGAGAATGCAACAGCAATGGAGGAAAATGAGACAACCGGAGCAGATGACTATGTTGAGTCCGTTTTTACCCCCTTAGGTGACATCGACGATGGGAAGCAGTATTGGAGCGAAGGAGCTGTAAAGCTTATGCTCGCTTCCATTGAAGAGCAACAGCCTAAGGTGGGTAAATGTATTGCCGTGAAGACAAAAGCCAAAATGTACGGGATTGTGTCGGCACGGATGGCTGCAGAAAATTACCCGTTTTCGCCGACACAAATTGAAAACAAATTCCGAGGCATGGAGCGGCAAAAAAACGGTGCTCAACAATCGGCAAACAGGCTGGAGTAGGCAAACCTGTCCATTTGAGAAATATGTAGTTTTATAGTTTCAAAATATTAATTTCTCTTTTTTATGTAGAGAGTTAGGAGAAGTTCTGGGCAATAAAAAAGGCTTCAACCCGGAATTTTTGCTAGAAAGCACAGATGTCCCTGAGAAACCCCGGAGTCAGTCTGTTGAGGAGGACTTGAGCTCGGATGTGGATCAAGTTCTTTCAGGTATGTGAAATTTAATGGGAAAAAATGTAATTTTTATTAATAAAATGTTTTTTTGTTTGTTTTTTATTGCAGATAATACTCCTAGCTGCTCCAGCCAGGCCACAAAACGCAGGAAAACTGGGGCTGCAGATGCTATTTTCGTGGAAATGGCGAAAATAAGAGAGCTGAAGTCTACATTCCAGTCGAAGGTGTTAGGCTTATTGGAGATGGAGGAAAGAGTGGAGAAGAAAGAGCGGAGAATAGAGAGGAAAGAGCGAAGAAGAAAGAGGAAAAATCGAAGAAGCGGGATGCAAGGTCCCAACAAAAATTAGAATTGCTGCAAAAGCTTTTAGATAAAAAAGATGCCCAGTAAAATATGTTTTTGTTTTTAAATTAATTTATTAATGTGTTATTGATTATTGTATATTATTTTTTCAATATTTATATGTTCTTCCATAATTACATTCAAAACAATTGATTTTGTAATTATAATTTTATTTTTTTTAATGTAAATAAAGAAACAAATGTTTAGTGAAAAAATTAAATTGCATTAGAAATTAATTCATTTTGTCTCGAAGCTCACTGCAAATTGCATTTCTTACAGTGTTGCCCTTGGCAGTTTCACCGTACTGCTCACTATACGCAATTTCGTCATCTTCAACTTCAGTTATACTAAATTCAAAATCATCTTCATTTGCGAGGTTGTGGAGAACGCAGCAACTTCTAATGAAGTGGCAGAGTTTTCTATTGCCTCTGAGTTTGCAATACTACAATTGCCTGAAACGTTGTTTTAATATGCCGAAGGTATGTTCTATTGCAACGCGGGCTGAGCTTAATTTTATGTTAAAATTTTTTTGGTCCCTTGTTAAATGGCCGTTAAATTTATATGGTGTTAAAAGATATTGTGTGCATGGATATGCCGAATCACCCAGCAAATAGTAATCTATTACAGAAAGTTAAAAATATGTTATTTGAATGACATGTTTATAACATTTTTACATACCTCCTCAAGCCGATGCCATCGTTTGACCTAAGCGAGAATTTTGAAACACCCAGCTATCATGGGAAGATCGTGGATGGCCAACAAAAACATTAATAAATTTTTTGTTTTCGTCGCATACACCTTGCATGCAAAGACTAATGTTTCCTTTGCGATCAACGTAGTCATCCTTAGAAATTTTTGGAGGATCAATAACAATATTAGTTCCATCAATGCATCCTGTGTAAAAATTAAATTAGAATTGTTTTGTTTTCAGAAGTCAGCACTTACCAATAGCTTTAGAAAATCCACTTTTGTTATTGAAAAATATTGCAGATTCCTTTTTTTTTCTCTTCGTTGGGCCATTTTATAACTTCTGGATTCAAACTGCTTATAAACATCGTAACTTTTCCAATAATGCGGCTTATGCTTGAAAGGGAGAGATTAAAACGATCTGAAAGGTCCCTAAAACTGCATGCCTCGAGCCCAGCAAACCATAAAAAAACGGCCAAATATGCTGTTGCTGGCAGCCGCTTGTCTGCACGCAGGTTTTGACACCAGTCAGCATCGTTAATTCTGCTGGCCAAGTTATTAAACATCCCTTTGGATATTCTAAAATGTTGCCTAAATTCAATTTCACTGTATGTCGGCACAACGTCCTCAATATAGTTTTTTATGCTATTTCGTTTGTTCCTATGTAACGATTCATAAGTCATTACCAAGGACTCAAGTTCCTCACTGCTGGACTCTCCGCCAAGCAATTCTAGCAAAGCGACATCATCCTCATCATCACTTGAATCACTGGAATCGCTTGATGAGTCCATCAGCTCCGCAATAAGGTTCAGATTAGCGTCCTCTTCAGGACCTATCGTTGCACCATAACCTTCTGCCGGGCCAGAAACTTCCGCTGGGCCACAAACTTTCGCCTGTGAAAATAAACTATTGTTACTTTTTTTTTCTTCATTTATTAATGCACATTCACTTACTTCATCACTATTCATTTTCTCATGTTCCATTTTTAAATAATCACAATCACTATGAACTACAAAACACTTTAACTTTTATAAATTTTTTCAACTGTGTTATTTTTTTTGCAAACAAAACATGAGTTTAACATCTGACGTTTCAAACAGCTGATTGTTTATCACTTTACCCAAACTTACCCGAAGAAAATGTTTGGGTAACTTTGGGAAGAAAAGCAACGCATTTTGACATTAAGAGAAACAAAAAGTCGCTCTCATTTACCCAATTTTTGCGTACGGGAACGCTTTTGGGTAAGTTTCGGTAAATTTGGGTTCCCGCGGTAAAGTAAAGGATCAAAGCTAATATGTACATGGTAAAGCCGTAAGAACTGATGTTTTAATTTTTTTCGTGAGGTTCTTCGCTTAGGCTGTCACACTAACATGTATTTTGTTTTTGTACTCTTTTTCTTTCTTGTGTTGTTGGTATGTTTTTGTGTAGAGTTCGACAGCTGAAGCGAATAGAACAAAAACAAAACGCCTGCAACAACAACAACGCGCGCTGCTATTACCATGTAGATATAATTGTACCATGCGCAGCAGTAAGAACAAAAATCAACAATAAAAATATGTATTCACTAAAAAAAAACGTGGTTACAATGTTGCTGGCGTGAAGAGAGAGAATGCACAATACAATGCATACTAATCACTCATTGGACTCCTTGCTACTAGTTCTTGTGTTTTTGTTCTCTCTATTATTGAATGTTATGAGATCGGGGTTTGATCGTTGTATGGGACGAATTAATACAATATTCGCAAGACGAAGCACAGCGAAGGACAATACAACTTCAACGAAGTACAACACAGCATTCATTCAATGGTCTTTTTGCACACTGACTAGCAAGAATCATTCATGAATGCGGTTGTGCAATCATTGGGGGAATGAATTCACTCAGATGTTTACTTGCTACTAATGACGCCTAAATTAACATTTATGTTGGGTGCATCGAAAGCAAATACGCATTCTTTTTTATCTCTGACCCTTTTATATCCAGCCAAAGAGTAAAATTCAGCAGCAACTCGAATTCGACCAAATTGCCTACTACCTCGTCGTCATCGAGAGAACCAGGGAGTATCCATGACACAGCTGATCTACTATGTAGTAAGAAATTGATAGAAAACGGAGTGGATATGCCAGAGTTCGATAAGCGCGTTATGCAGCAGGCTAAGTTTGAATTGTGTTTGATTGATATTAATGACAACCTAATTCACCAGCAAGTTGAACTCGAGGAAATGACCTGCTACTCGTACCTCGCCGTCATCGAGAGAGGGATAGAGACTTATATATTTCTGTGGGAGAACGTAAAGAGAGGGATATAAACTCTTTTATATTTCTACATATATAATCGCAGTAGAACCTTCCCGGTTGCGTTTTTAGAGCGACTTTGTCATATTGATATTTTCATCTATGATTCCTCCTTACAAACTAGGTCTCAAGGCGAAAATTGTATGAAAATATCGAAATGTCGATGAATGCACGTGACAACGACACAGTTTTGTAGACATTTTTATAGTAGATTTGCCGTATAAAAGAAAGTTGAAAGAAATCGACATTGTCTGTTATTATTCGACACCAAGCTGAACTCGGTTGAAGGAACAAAAATAACGGATTATTATATTTTTGTTTGTCAACGCATTGACGAATATTGAAACTTAGCAACATTGTCCGTTATGAGTGGACCTAAAGCTGAGTTTTTCTGCTGCACATAAAGTATTGAAAAAAACATAACGGTTATTTTTTTTCTTTTGTTTCTTCTTTTTCTTCAATTTAAGATTGTGATTTTTCTTCAGATTAGTCAAGTTCTCAGTGAAGAGTGGTTATAAAAGTGATTAAAGAAACTCAGTTCATAAGTTTTAAAAATTATTAAAGGTAAGTTAAAATGTCATCGAAAAGAACAATTAAAAAACAACAGACTCAATATTTACAACGTTTGAACCAGCTTAGCCCAAACATAAATATAAGGCAAATCTTTTCCGAAAATGTTATTGAAGAGATTAATATTGACAGACGAAGCGAGGAAACCCCTATAGGTATACGGGAAAAATTGAGAACGCTTTTTGTTAAATATAATATTCGAAAAGCTTTTGGTAATGAGTTGCTTAAGATTTTACAAGAGGAACATACGGATGTGCCTCTAAATATTGACACTCTTCTTAATATCAAGAGAGAAGTCATGGTTCTTCGTAGCGTAAATCCTGGTCAATATTATCATTTGGGACTTACACACCAGTTATCGAAAATTTCCAATTACTTTTCAGAAAGTGAAACAATAACTATTGACATATGTAAGTAGGACTTGACGGAGTTCCTTCATTTAAAAGCACAAACAAGTCATTGTCGCCCATTTTGGGCAAAGTCGTAAGTCCCACGATAAAATCTGTATTTTTAATTGGAGCATTTTATGGTGAAGGAATGCCTAAATGCATAAATTCTTTTCTACATGATTTTATTTATGAAGCAAAACAATTACATAGTTGCTAATGGTCTTACTTGTACTGATAAAACTTTACCGTTTAAAATAAGATTATTTATTTGTGATGCACCGGCTCGCGCTTTTGTTGCTGGTACTGTAGGTCATTGCTCTTTCCATGGATGTAGTCGTTGTCAACAAGTTGGAAGAAGGGTAGGACATGTAACCCTTTATGATACAATAGCTGGACCTATGAGAACAGATGAAAACTTTTGTCTTCGAAGTCGGCTTGAGCATCACAGCATACAATTGAGAAAAGCGACCTTGAGCGTATGGGTGTAAAAATGGTAAGTCAATTCCCTCTGGACTGCATGCACCTGATCGATTTGGACGTCGGAAGAAAATTATTGAAACACCTAGTTGCCAAAATGTCTTTAGAAAATAGAAACATATTATCACTAAAGCTGCAGTCTTACATTGGATTTCTGCCTAAAGAGTTTGGCCGACACCCAAGGCCTTTGTCAGAGCTTGGAAGATGGTAAGCATTAGAATTTCGGCACTTCATATTATATTTCGTAATAGTTGCGCTAAAAGGCATTGTGAATGATGATATTTATTATCATTTTCTTCTTTTAAGTGTCGCTTATAGGTTATTTTCATGCCCTCTTCACTTTAAGACCAATATAGCAACAGCAAGACAACTACTGTCTGATTTCGTTTTGTTTAACCCAAAATTGTATTCTGAGAGCGACTTAGTGTATAACGTGCACAAGCTGCTGCATTTTCCGGATTGTGTTGAAGCCTTTGGACTGCCCAACAATTTTGCGGCTTATGATTTCGAAAATTATCTAGGACATGTAAAGAAACTTGTGCGACGTCCTTCCAATGTCCTGTCACAATTAAAAACAAAGCTTAAGAATGCATCAACAACAAACAATTACACCATATACAGCAAACGAGATTTGAAAAAGGGAAGAGTTCTAAACGTAGCTAACATTAATTATTACATAAGTCCGGATTTTCCGAATAACTTATGTTCAATAAAGTCTGAAGAGCAACAGAAAACAATAATTGTAAAGGTATCATCACTTTCTGGATATATTGTCAAAGGATAACAAATAACCAATACTAGAAGCTTTTTTAATTTACCAACCTTATTAGATTCTATTGGAATTTATGAAACTGATGGCAAAGAAAATGAAACAGAAATCATATTCAGCATTAACCAAATTCATTCCAAAATGGTTTTGCTACCATTTGAAAACAGACACGTTTTAATGCCCTTGCTTCATACTGTTAATTGATTAAATTATTCCTTTAAATAAAGTAAATAAAATAATCTGCGTAATTTTCTATTTTCTTGGCGATAAAATTCTTTGGCTTTGCATCTTTTAATTTTTAGATGTGAACTCCGAATTTAAATTGGATCTCATTTTAAAAAAGTTCGAGCAACTAGAAAATTTACCTGCAACAATTGATGTAATAGTGAGACAGCAGGTTCAACTGGAAATGAAGCTTGACAACTGCCTTAAAAAACAAGACGAATTGGCGAAAATTTGGGGCGAGCATAACATTTTATTTTCCCGAAATTTGACTAATCTATCTTTGGCTTCTGTCCGATTTCCTATAAAATCCGACGATGAGCTAAAACCACTTGAAGATGACCTTATGGGAGAAAATTGCGAAAACTTGGTATGTGAAACAATTTTAAAGCAAAACAATAAAATTCTTAACATAACATTATTTTTGAAGGTGATGTCTATGCGCCGATTACTTTGCGACGATTTGGCTAGAAACTTGGAAAGAATTTTTGATCCGAATTTACTTTCCCAGTACAATTATGATGGAACCAAAGGCAAGAATGCAATAAAGTTGTATTCCAACCCAATAACGACTTTGAAAGGTTAGTATCATTTAAAATTAAAGATTTTTTAAATATCAAGTTCTATACTTAAAAGCGTATCTAATTTTTTTCTATTTCTAATTGTTTTCTATTTCTCTCTCTTTAATTATAATGCACAAGCTTCGAGTCTTCTGAAAAATTTCTTTGCAACTTCCGCTCGGCTATTAAAAAAGTAAAAAATAGAGACGCTAAACGCCAGTCTAGAAAAGATGAATCGAAAATATCTATGGACAGCCAAGAAACTTCAATCAACTAAACATTCAACAATCTAAAAATTACATTTTATAGTACAGCTTTTTTATATTTTTTTATTACTTATAATAGTTTTAACAATATTTTAATTAGTGCCTTAATTTTTTAATGAAAATATTTAAATGTGTTTAAAATAAAATTGTTGTGTTGTAATTTTGGGTATAGGATGAAAACCCATAGCATAAAAATTCATTTATGAAACATCAGTAAAAAATTATATAACGACACATAAAAGAAAAATTCATAGAAGAGATAAAGTGATTTTGTCTGCAACGAATCTCTGGGATGGTGTCGAATTATATAAAAACTCATATGAATATCGTTGATATTGTCTGTTAGGACTCACTAATACGTGGAGGCCTACTGAACAAAATCAATTTGGATCATCTATGATGTTTTGGAGAATTGCTTAAAAAATGCATGTATGACGCCAAAGAAAATTCAGCGTCTGTCATTGATGATTTAACATTGTCAGTACTTTTCACGATGAATCATAATGACGTTCGCCACCGGGTTATAAGCATTCTTACGTAGGTATTGTACACAGGACTTGCCACCTTGGTATATACGAACATTATCGCATACAAAAAAGTATGAGGAAATGTTTGCAGAAAATACAAAATGTATGAAGAAACCTACGAAAAATTTTCACCTTAGTCACCGAAATATGATTTCTGCAAAAATATATTGAAAATGTAATTTCTTGGTCTGATAATCAATTGGGAAACAACATCTTTTGAGAGTCAGAGACAAAATTGAGAGACAAAATTCTCACACAAAAATGGGTGCCAACATTAATGAAAAACGACAAAGATGTAAAATAAAATTTAAGGTGGAATTTGCCCGGCTGGCGAAGAACATTCGGCACGAAAATGGGGTCTGCTATATGAAATTCATAGTTGTGTTCGGGCTCGTACTCTACAGTGTTTTGTTTTGGATATCAAATATTTTTCAATCAATAAGGATTATTTGAAATTTACTTCAATTCAAGAATAATACAATTCAAAAGTAATTATTTTCTTCCAACAAAAGCCTACCCTTTTTAACTCCCTCTTACCCGACAGCCAGTGCTGTATGAACTTATCCCAAAATATGTTTTAGTTAAATTAAAGTAAAAGCTATCCGATTTCAAAAATGGTGCTGTTTCCAAAAAGTTCTGCAAACAAATTACACTAAGTAAATTTTTTTTAATTAGTTTGGAGGAATTTTGGTAAACGGCAAGTGCTATAGTATTCCTAAGACACCTTTCACAGTCGGCAAGTTACTTGCGCAAGTCAGTTTTTCAACTTTCCGAGTACAAGCAAGTCTGTACTCAAAATTTATTCCCCTATCCCGACCTTACCTCTGTCATCAACAAACCAAGACTTGGACAAGAGACTTGCGCAAGTAACTTGTCGAGTGTGAAAGGGGTCTAACAAATTTCAAGACGAAAAAAAAGAATTAGACGTCGTGGTAACACTGTACGTACATATGCGAGTTTACTCCGTTTTTTTGTACGTATATCACACTTGTAAAGAGTCGTCTCTTTGCATGTACCCTTTTAATTCCTATAAGCCACTAATAGTTGTCTACATGAAGTTGGTGTGCAGCTACATGCAGCAGTTTTGAATATCATTGGCTTCATGCGGTTATTCCACGGTCTTCTTTTAGTGCTTGCATATATACTTGGACAATAGGTGCGCTTATCGTGGAGTTTTTGTTTGTTACCACGGCATCATGTATTAATGGCTGTAGGATGAGTATGTGTTTTGTTGGGAGTTACTGTAACATGTGAAAACGGCCAATGCGATAATGTGGACGAGCTTTGTTGATTACATGCATCCTCGCCACGCAATGCCTGTTGTGCCATTCAAGGCTCTGATTTATTATCACATTGAGTCCTACGATTTGTCAGAATAACGCATCAAGTTGCAACGTGTGTATGGAAGTTACAAATAGAAATAAGAATCGCCACAATGTTTAGGTCCGATCAAGCCCGTACCCAGAATTTTGCAATCCGTACGCAATCTTCTTTTGCATATCAAAAATATAAACAGTTTGAATTAAAAAACCGAAAAAATATCTAATTTTTTCTTAATTTTTTTTATTTTGAATTTTATGACCGATTTTGTTAGTTTTAGTTAAGGTATAAGAAGTTCATAGCAGAAGTACATACTTTTGTTGGAATAATAGAAAATTCAGTTAAGCACACTCACTGGCATGGCTAGTTTCGAACTCCGTGACAAGTTCTTCATCAGATGCTAAACTACTGTGCCTGAATTGATACCATCGGTAGATCGGCAATCATAGGAAGTATATACAAACTCAAATATGCATTTTAAAGTACATATGCGAATTAGTATCGATCGAAGATCCTTAAGTAACAACACACACTGAAAGATCCATAATTCCAACACAAGAACAGAGAGTTTTTTTCCCTCCATGTTCTTCTTTTCATCTCGCATACTAGCATTGTTGCAGTGCTCTGAGTTGAGTTTTACTAATTCACAGAGTTGTATTTTTGTGTGGTATAGCTTTTTGATGACCGGGCTAATAATGTCAGTTACATTTTTGAATTTTTTGATCGATTTTGATAGTTCTAGTTAAGATATGGGAAGTTCATACTACAAGTTCAGGAATATTTTCTAATTGAAAACTGATAGTAGACAATTCAGTTAAGCACACTTACTGGCATGACTAGTTTCGACACAGAGAAATGACATATAGTGAGCGAATGCATCCCGAGAATTACCACCCGGGAATTTCGTCCATTTTCAATTCCCGCCTTCCCGGGAAATTTCCGAAAAATTGCAGTAGAATATTTTAGCAAAAATGTGTAATTTAGCAAGCTCTTCTTGCACTAGGGTATTCTAAAAACGATTATTCGTAGGGATGCGACATTTTCGTTTGTTGGTTAATATTGCCACAATGAAAATTTTCATACTCCGGACGATTGTACCGTTGCTGCAATATAGCATGTTTTACAACATTTTTGAGTTATCATCGTTGCAATGCTCCAGCAAACTCAATTGTTGTTGCTGCAATGACTACGTCATTTGTCCATTTTATAATGATGTTTGACGAAAAGTGACATACACCAGGTGGAATTACAATAACTTCTGACTTTAATTTTTGTTGAAAAACTGTGAAATTTAAATGTGTTTTACGCTTTTTGATTGACTGCAATTGTGTTGTATTTAACACAATAATTTTAACACACAAAACGAAATACCGTTGTTGTTATTTTGTTGGTTATTTTGATTCATTGCCTCTATTTGGTATTATTGAAGCAATTCTTTTCAACATCACACCAGGCCAAATGTCATAAATTTGCTGAGAGAAGCGTTATGTCTACTATAAGTATTAGTCTATGCTTTTAGCAATAATGCTCCATCATATAACTGTCAAATTGTCAAAAACTATTTGCTGCGTATTTGTCAAAATAAAAATAAAAAATTTTAGTTTTCCCACGAAATAGCGAAGTGGAAAATATTATAAAATGGGCAATAAAGGGTTCTTGATGTTAATGTTTGGACATCAGCCATATAGGGATGATTCAATTTCCAAAACAGCTTGTTGCAGCAATGAAACATATTAACCGCAGCAATGGAACATATTCACCACTGTAACGAATCATATTCGTAGCAGTGACGAAAGTTTCCAGGTTAATGAAATCAATTTGGTATATACGTATGTATCTCGTATCTAAGCACTACTTTTAGATTTATATCAAGATTGTACAAAAAAATATAAACTTGTATTTTGCCAAACTCAAAGGCGCTGATGGGAAAGTCACAAACTTCGAAGCAACCGTCCCCCAACGAGAGTTCAAAACCTGGTTCCGACTGTTCACATGTCTTCTGTTTGCAGAAGAAACGTGACCTGTATAGACCAAAGGAAATCGAAAAATATTCTTCTAAGAAATAATTTCAGATCGAATCGTATATAATAAAAAAAATGATTTTCAAATCTTTTGGACCTCTGTTGAACTAATAGTGTTCAAACTGAACTAAGATATAGTTCATATGCAGTGTATTTGAACTCATATTGAGTATTTTTTTATTTGTCGAAGTGCATTTATACTAGGTTAACTATTCAATTAATCATTATTCGGTTAATCGATTAATCGTGCTATAAAATTAGCCGAACATTTTAATAATTACATTTTTCGATTAACGATTAACTCGAACAAATCATAGCGATTAATTAAATATAAAAACGTGTTTATGCCAAATAGTCCATCTTAAAACACTCCTACAACGTGGCAACTCATATGACAAAGATTTGCGAACAAATTTCATAACTTTACACACATTTCGAACAGATTTGATAGTTGAGAGAAAGCGTCCCACAGGGCTTTGGCTCATAGACATACATAAAAAAAAATTGTCTCAAAATTGGTTCATTAAATTGGGTGTAATAGTCTGATGTAATTTCAAGAACCACTGGTCACTTTGTTTGGGGGTATCAAAATAACTGGTCCGATTCTGCTCAAACTACATATAATAAGGATAATAGTCAGAAAATTAGGTTATGCAAAACTTTTGAAAAAATTAATCAATCCAATAGGGTGTTATAGTGTGATATAGTTTCAGAGCGACCCTACCCTTTGTATGGGAGGTACCGGAAAGCGTGGCACTTTTGGGTCCAAACTTTGAGATTTTTTTAAATTTTGCCTTGGTACCAAAAGTCACTAATTTTCATGTTGCTGTTACTACGATTAGTGAATTGTACCTACATATATTTTATACTTTATAATGAAGTTGCTGTTGTTACGTTTTGTTTTAATAAATGTGCCTAGTACAATGTTTCAACACTGTTTTCTTTTTTTTTTTGTTTTATTTTATTCGATTAATCGAATAATTTGATTGCGTTTTGTTCGGTTAATTGTTAGATTGAAATTTACGATTAACGGTTAACCAATTAATCAAAAAACCCGATTAAATGGGTTCCCTACTTTATACTTATTCTCAGTACGTAGTGTACTTGCAGTAAGTTAAATGAACTGAATTCTAGTTCGTATGCACTTGTTGTTAGCAAACCTACAATTAATATCAGGAGAAATGGAATAAATCTGAGTCTGAGTCAGCTCCAGATAAAGTGAAATTTGTCCACTTATTTAGTTCATTTTAAACAAAATTCAGTTCATGATGTCATAAGATTGAACTAAAAATGTACAACAATTTCCTGAATTCACCTGTAAAATTTTGACAGCTGACAAATGTGCCGTTACGAAGGAAAAGACTAAACAAAAATAACTCAAGCGACATTTACTTTTTGTTTACAAATTTCCTCACCGCGTGGTGTCGCTTAAGTTAAATTTTCATTTTGAAATTTGTTAGTACGGCGTCAAAAAGTTTAATTTTTTGTGTTTATTGTTTGCTAATATTTATTCAAATGGCATCTGCTGAACGTACGGTAACTAGGTTTTTGTCGATTATGGAAATTTCGTCGACTTTGACAAGATGTGCATTGCACATGTTAGTGATATGTCGAATGAGAATCTCATGAAAATCATTTTAGGCTGCTTTTTCCTAAATGTAATGTTAGTGTGATAATTTTTCTTATCCTACGTTGTACGAATTATGCACTTAATTAACCACTACTATACGCCATGAGACTTCATAATAAATATTGCAATTTACTTGATTTTTGCCGTCTTAAATCAAATTTTTGAAATTTGTTATATACGGTAATTAATTAATATTTCAACTAGTGTATTAATGAATTTATGTAGTAGTTTACATATGTACATACCAATGTAATTTAATATGCTAGTCTGTAAGGACTTATGTCCATAAACGTAATAAATAAAAGAAATGAAAATTTGACAAAATTTGACATCTGTTCTTCGATAAGCCTTTACTGCGACAACTGTGCAGGTCAAACCTGAAATAGAGCCGTGCTTTCAGTTCAGCTTCCAGAAACAGAAGTGTTTTGGGCTCCAAGTGAATGGAATACTGTGATCACCAATTCAAGAACTCGACCAGGTGGTTATGAATGTGTTTGGATGAATAATGGAGATTTTAAAGACTGGAAACCATTTTTGCAAGTACCGATTCCTAGCTCAATAAAAATGTAAGCTCTACGCTCTGCCACATTTGAAAAAGACAGTTCTATTATCATTCTTAAGTATGGTTATTTTGAAGATTCCGAAAAAAACATAAATCGATCTCAGTACAATTTCACGCCCAAAACGCAATATGACCCATAACAACAAATGAACCAATTCCGGCATATAAGGGTTTGTTAAAAATTTCTTGCGCTAAATACAATGATTTAAAAAACCAACCCGTAAAAACATAGTTTTTGACTATAAAATCTTTATATATGACCACGCCCTTTGCCCAACCCCGCCCATATTTGCAGCAGATCTTAAAATAGGTATACCTAACCGACATACCCAATTTTGTTCAAATACCGTTAACAAGAGCAGAAATAATGGATTTTCAATTTGTGATTTGTATGGGCGCTACCACGCCCCTTTGCCCAATCCTTCCCATATTTGCAGCAGATCTTACAATATGTACACCTAACCAACATACCGAAATTTGTTCAAATACCGTTAACAGGAGCAGAAATAATAGAATTTTAATTTCTGAATTGTATGGGAGGTACCACGCCCCGTCGTCCAATCCTGCCCATAATTTGACAGTTCATGTTTGTCATCGCCATTAGTTTGACTGCGAAGCTTCAGCTCGATTGGATGACAGCAAAAGGGTTAAAAATCAATCCAAAGTTTTTTCGGCGTGCATTCATACATACAGACAGGTGAAGTTAATATAAATAATTTAAAAACGCTTTATGATAAAAACACAATTCATAAAAAATTCCACCACGAGTATTTAGGCCTAAAACACGCAGATACTATTAAAGATAGATTACAAGAAACAGATGAAGAAGACACGAAAGAATAAACCTAATATTACCATGAATTTAATTTTTTTATTATAATTAATGTCATGTTCGCAATTTCCTTGGTTTGAGTTGTCCACAATTCGAAAAGAAAACCAAAAAACCTTCTCCTGGAAAATTAAATTTTACTCGCTTAATTTTGTTTTTTTGGGGTTAGGGCTTGATATGTTGGATGGTTTCTAGTACATATGCACTACCTTTTGAGTTAGGGTATACTAAAAATTAAACAGACTGAACTAGAACTACGTTCAAGAAAGTATTAACTAAACTGGAGTACACACGTCTTTGCGTATAGAATGTGTTTAACTAAAGTATTATATCCTATTAACTTTACGATAGTTTCTTTTTGAGAATAAGGCGGGGTGAAATAAAGCCCCAATGAAATAAAGCCCCTAAGTAAAAACGAAATAAGGCCCCAAACGCTAGTACAGGGAAACACAACAACGACAATTGGGATGTTATTTCGTTTTTTGGGGCTTTATTTCATTTTACCAATAATGAAATAAAGTCCCAAATTTATCTTTTGGGGCTTTATTTCGATTTCTTAAAACCAACGATTCTTCAAAATGTATGAATGAAACCCGTTAGAACTTCCGTATGCCGTAGGCAGTGCCTACGAAACAGCAAGCAGTGCCTACTATACATCATCAATGCAATTGTTTGTTTAGAATTCAGTTTGTGTGACTACACCCCGTAGTGAACATAAAATTATAATGGATTTCGAAATTATTGATCAAAAAATGATACATAAAAAAAGTCAGTGTATAAAAATACCACAAAATATGAATGTCGTAACAAATCATGTAAAGCAAGAATTAATGTATTGTCCGACGGCAAATGTGTTCTTGCAACGAAATATCTCGAACATAATCATGGAAACGAAGAAGAAGAATATAAAAAACTAAAGGCTTTAAATCAAATAAAACATGATTGTGAGAACATTGGAGGAACACTTGGAGCTGATGTTACTGCAATGAGTTCTATCAGAGATACTTTTCGGAAGGCTTGCGAACGGTAAGACAACTTCTGATGTTGCAACATTCCTATTTATTCTGAAATAAAGAACATATTAAAAAGTAATATATTTCTATTAAATGTATGTCTAGTAATCAAGATGATACGAAAAACATTGTCTTTCCAAGGATAGAAAGAGGATTGCAGTATATTGTGAGCAAGAATTTGGTTACATCTCCAAAAACTTCGGTCCAAATTATTGAAACATTCAATTCTGAACACGTTTAGAACAATTTTGGACTAACTAAAGACACCAAAAAACCACAGCGTGCATAGCAGATGAAATGTATACATTTTCTTTGTTTTCTTCATTAAAAATGATAGATTTAATAAAAGAAAATATTCCACCAGCAAAAGGACAATACCTAATGGATGCAACATTCAAAATTGTCCCTCATGGATGTTTTAAGCAGCTATTAGTTATTTATATACAATACTTTGAAGAGGTAAGTAAAATCATTACAACTAATTCTTTGTACGAACTAATTCTCTTCTATTAGATTTTCCCAATTTTTTTCATCCTAACGGATCGTTTTTTTTTCAACCAGCGCGTATTTCGTGAATGGTGACACTTAGCTCATGTCTGATTTGACAGATAATTAGTTTTATCCTTCCGCTGAACGAATATGGTTGTGTATACGCTTAAACAGTGCTGGGAAATATTGCGACATTACTTTGAAATTCATGGTACATGCCACACAGCCGAAGCTATACTCGATGTTTTGCGCCCTGTTTTTGAAGATCGCATTATCGGCCGCAGAGCTGATGTCGTTTGGCCACCTCGGAGCTGCGATTTGACACCTTTGAACTATTATTTGTGGGGTGCCCTCAAAGATAAATGTTACGCCGACAAACCGCTTTAAAGGACAATATTCGTGAAGCCATTGTTGAAATACAGCTGCACACAATCGATAATCTGCTTAAAACTTGGACCGATCGTGTAGGCTACTGCATGGCCAGCCGAGGCAGCCATTTGAATGAAATTATTTTCCATTATTAACCGGAAGGATTGTACTTTCAAATAAAAAAAGAAATTTGAGAAAATATTCAGTAGTTTTTTTTATAGCATTTTAAAAAAAAAGGTTATTTGGCGAACCCGTTTACAATGTTGTATAATAAATGTGCAACATTTCTAGTACCATAACTATTTTATTACATGTAAGTCCCGACCATAAACAGTTACTCTTAAACAAATTGAAAATGTTGGTGTGCAAAAAATTTGGGTTGAGTTTAAACCGGTTGTAAATGAAAACTTTGCGATTATACTCGAGCAACAACTATTCAAAAACATAAACAGTATTAAAGAAATTTAAAATGTTCGTGTGCAAAAAATTTTATGTTGGGTGTAAATCGGTTGGAAATGAAAAATTCGAATTTTTGTCATTCAACAAGTGTCGACGAACGCGAAAAGTACAAGTGATTTTTGTCCGATTTTTTAAAAGTGAATAACGACAAAAAAGTAAAAGTTTACGCTAATCTCTGCTGCAGCAACAGTTTCGAGTACGTTGTGTTTTTAATTAGTAAAAATGGCAAGTTATTTAAACGAAGAATTAGCAGACATTCACTACATGTAAGGATTCTGCGATGGTAATGCAAGAACTGCTGCGCGTGAATATGCATTACGTTTTCCTAATCGACGACCACCAAACCGAACAACATTCAGTGAGACGCACCGCCGATTTCGTGAAGGTACGTTGTTTACACAATTGGAGCGTCCCGGAAATGAACAACACGACGTTGCAGTTGAAGAGTTAATTTTGGATGCGATAGACGAGAACTCAACGACAAGCACAAGACGAATCGCGGTCTAAGTTGTTGTGGCACAATCAAAGTATGGCGCGTCCTTCACAAACAAAAAAAACATCCATTCCATTTCACACCAGTTCAAGAACTCTTGGCGGTGGATTTGCCACTACACCTCAACTTTTGCCGTGAGATGTTGCAACGTGATGTACACGCATTTATGTTTTTACGTTCGATTGTGTGGACCGACGAAGCGCAATTCACGAGAGACGGCATAACTTATTTCCATAATTTGCACAAATGGGCCCACGACCATCACCACAACAAGAAGGAAACAGCATTTCAACACCGATCTGCCGTCAACGTTTGGGCTGGTATCATCGACAACACCTTGATTGGGCCAAAAGTACTTCCGCCCAGGTTAAATGCGCAATATTATTTGGCTATTTTGCAAGAAGTCATGCCAGAAATCCTAGAGGAAGTACCTCTTGCGGTACGAAATCATATTTTCTACCAACAAGATGGTGCTCCAGCGCATTACGGGCTTATTGTGCGGGATTGGCTTAACACCAATTTCCCTCGACGTTGGATTGGACGAGTTGGACCAATCGCCGGCCGCCACGATCTCCAGATCTCACACCACTGGATTTCTTTTTGTGGGGCTACATGAAAGATTGTGTGTATTCTGTGCAGATCCACAATCGTGAGCAGTTACACTGTATACAGGGTGATTCAGGAAGTTCCGGACAAATTTCTCCATCGTATTCCTTGGCTCATTTCATGAAGAAAAGTCCAATGCAAGGGTGCGAAATGGCAGCGGGTTCAAAATTTTCGGATTGGTGGTCGATGGGTAGTAGGGTAAAGTTGCTAACTTCTGAGTCAGTGCTCGGATTTTTGGGCTTGTTGGAAAGGTTGTTAAGAGGCCTTTCAGAATCAATAAAAAAAGTAGAAAAAAGTCAAATCGCCGAGGTACAGAGCACAGAAGTTGCCAACTTTACCCTCCGACCGCCAATCCGAAAATGTTGAACCCGCTGCCATTTCGCACCCTTGCATTTTCGGACATGGTCCTAGTGGACGTTTCTTCACGAAATGAGCCAAGGAATACGCTGGAGAAATTTGTCCGGAACTTCCTGAATCACCCTGTATAAGTATCTTGGTCGTATTTTGGTTACAAGCAAACAAATCTAATGTGATTATCTCTTTGAAAATATTTACATATATTGATGCCTTCCCTTGGCTTGATATTAGTGTATTCAAAACCGAAACGTGTTAACCGAATTTCGGCCCGTTAACCGTGCTTCGGTTTTGTAAAAATTGATATACTCACAGAACCCGTATCATCGGTTATTTTAAATCGATTAACCGGTTTTCGGGTTTTAAAGACCTTTTACGAAACTGATGTTACAACTGAGAATGATTGACTCATATCTGTGAACGATCTTATAGGAGTAGGTAGTTCTCATCTGTGCGCATGCAAGCACTTTTACAATAAATGCAAATCTACGGAAACACCTCTGCACGCTGGTGAATTTCATAGATTAATCTATTTACCTGAAGGAATACACTCTTGCCGCATTTGTCGATATAGGAGGTGCCTTTCACAATGTCTTTCCCGAGTCGATTAATTCAGCTGTATCGGACCAAGGAACCATTAATTGGATAAATAGATTACCTACGCGAAGGCGCATAACCTCGTTCACGTGTCACACGACTTTAACTCGAAGTTAGATACAGGGCCACACGGGCTGAAGTCCTACCTCCACTTCTCTGGAATTTGGCAGTATATAGAATTATGCTATAGTTTTCGGGATCAGGTTACACAGTCTGTCAGTTATTCACTGACGACCTGGAAATTACTGTGCAAAGTAAATACCCTTCCATATGCAGAGGTGCATTCCAGGACTTAATCACAGAAACCCGAGCTCATACTCTTTACCGGGCAGCAGAAGTTTCCATTTATTCAGCCATTGTATTAATGTGGTAACATCTAGGTGTGATCCTGGACAGAAAACTTAGTTTCAAGTCAAACACTATGGATAGTATCGTGTAAACGGCCATCGGAGGACGACGGGCCTGTCCTATAAAAACGTCTACTTGTTATATGCAGCGGTTATCCGTCCGATATTGCTTTATAATATTGCTGTTTGGTTACCCGTACTGACCAGAGAATGGCAATGTTGGGTATCACAGGTACCATTTGAAAACCCCCTCTGAGGGGTTGGGGGCTTTCCTCCACATATAACCCGTAAACTTGCTGGAGAGGAAAACGACTGAAGCGTCGGGATTCTGCCTAGGATATTCTTTGCTATGCATCACCAGCTCATATGGGCATGGGACGATTCTAAGGAATCTGCGGCAATGCACGATAGGAGTCTATTATGGCACCCACTTCCATCGTTGAGGTTCTAGAAGCTTCTATATTGTTGGCTTCACACTAGATTGTAAATAAAGGTTGGTAATCAATGCCAAAGAGCTGGGTTTAGACCTTGCACAAAGGCTACAAGATCATGGTAATGACTGAGGCTTAATTCATGGCAATCTGAGAAGGTGTCCTCTGTCTGGGTGGAAACGTCATCACCGCCTGGAGTTTTTACATCTATTCTGTGAATATGTATTCCTGAACTCAATAACAGCCGCATTCACCTTATATTTGTGCAGGGTAATAAACATTCCAGAGAACTATAAAGCGGTTGATGTGGAGAAGCTCTGAGACATGCGAATGATAGACGATGCTGACGCATAAATTGCAGGATCACCAGACAAATACGGTCTTGTTATGACCTGAATCGTACATTAAACTTGGTATCAATTCCTAGGCAAAATATGTCTATGCCAGTAGCTGTGATAACTGCACTGTTTAATAGGCAGACTCGCGTCTAGACTTGGAATATCAGCACATAATTATTGCAGAAGTTGGGGGATGAAGAATGCATATGCTACTCCCGGCCTTTTTATGAGTAAGTGACAATTTCTAGGATCTTACTTCATGTTGGATCTAACAGACATTCTGGGAGTTAACCTGAATCCTCTTAAGAATTTTTTAAAGAGTAATTCCTGGTTCGCCAAGGCCCAACTTATGTCACTTCTTCAGCCATATCCTAGAATATAGGGATGGGGTATCATTGGAGTGTGTATATAGCAAATTTTGCCTAAGGTAACCTAACCAAGTTGAATAAACTGTATAACACAGTAATATAATTCAAAAAACTCAATTAAAAATTAATTGAATCAATTAAATTTTTAATCATATTTACAATTTATTTTTTGAGTTTATAACAGAACTTGGAGTTGGCAAGGCGCAAATCTACGGCGCTAAAAATGTTTAATCTTTCTAAATTAATATAAATATGCACGATATGTTCTTAACAAACCGTAATATAAACAATTTTTGTAAACACAAATTGTTGTGATAAAGTATTTTACAGAAAGTTGAATTTTACACCGCCGTTGGGAGGCAATATGTGTGGCGATGACTCGTCACTTTTCGTACGGCTCTGGTCTTTCACGTACAACACTGTTGTTGTTTGTAATTCGTTTATTGTTGATTGAACGATTATATTTTTTGAACTTAAAGAATAATAGTGATAAATTGTCTTGTTTCGTGATTAAAACGATTGATTTTTGTAATTGTGTTTAATCGGCAAGTGTTTTTGAATAAATTTTATTGGAAATGAGTGCTTGCGTTGAGTGTTTTGTTTGCAATGGAAAATGTGGCAGTCGCCAAACATTTTTTATGCACTTCAAAAGACACAATTTGTACAATTTGTTTTCAAAAATTTCACGTAAAAACAATCTTTAGGACTCACATTCTTAGACATTTTGAACGTGTAAAACAAGAGTGACCTAAATTGGATAAAAGCAATTCATTTCTCCAACAAAACTGTGAATATGCAGAAGAGATGGAATGCGACAATGGAGTGACTGTTGCGTCGGAAGGAGCAGATAGATAAATTGAATGTTTCTCCAGATCCACCAGAGCAGCTCCACTCTTTCAGTTATAAAAACAAAATGAAAATAATTTGTGACAACGCAATGGAATTTATTGTTGAATTACATTCCCTCAATAACTGTTGTCGTTTAAGAAAACCTGACATTAGTTCCGATTATGAATCCAAATTCCAAAAAAATTTAATTTTTTATAGATATAAATATACGTGACTCTGAGAAACCTTGTATAAAATCGCTTTAAAAAATTAACATTTTAGTTTTTTTAGCATCGTCGCAGGGTGTGGGGGTATCATGCTGATAAAAGCAATAACGGTTTTAATTGCATCAATTCAAAATTTAATCAAAAATCCCTAAAAAATTACCTTGGTTACATACTTAATCACTATTTTCGAAAAAATTCAATAAATGTTTTAATCAAATTTACAAATTTTTTAATTGAATTTGTTTTTGACAAGTTTACAAATACCTTTAATTAATATTTTCATTTTCGTGATTACACCAAAATCAATTACAAAATTAATCAAATAAACAAATTTTTTAATTGAAATTGATTTTTATTTTTTTCTATATACTTATCTACAACTAGCCCAACATTTACTTTCAGGAAAAGTGTATTTTCAATTTCAGTTTTAATTTAAATAAACAAAGAAAAACACATAAATTGTTTAACAATAAAATATTGAATTTGAATTTTATGACCGATTTCGTTGGTGTTTATAATTAGTTAATGTATGAGAAATTCAGACTACAAACATACAAGATGAGGAACATTTTTTAATTAAAAAATGGTTGGGTTTTGTTGGAATAATAGACAATTCAGTTAAGCACAGCACAGCACACTGGCATGACTAGTTTCGAACGCCGTGACAAGTTCATCATCAGATGCCTAACTACTGTGCCTGAATAAATACCATTGTGGTTTCTCAGGTAATTAACAATAAACGAACGTTATAAAATGTAAAGTTTTCAATTTCGTCATTTTTGGAAAACAGGTATTTTTAATACTCTAGTTGCTAGTCCTAATTATTACGAATTTGACCCGACTGCTGCTGTGTAGAGTTCAATCCTTAGGAAATTTGACCAGCTGTTGTTATGGTTGTAATGTGTTTTGTAAGTCAGGACAATGCTATTAATTGACCGATTATAAAAATTATTAAATTAAAAGTTATACGCCGATGAAACACGCCGCCGTGCCGATTTCCAAGATTAAAACACGGCGACGGCGGCCACGTCGCAGTTAAGATCCAGGTAGATGGAGAGAAGAGTATCAGTGTGACCAAGTTCCCATAATTTGTGCCGTCTTGGCACTTACATTTTTAATGAAACTTCCCCAGAAATAAAATTATTAATTCTAGTGTATTTTAACACTAATTTTAGCGCAATACATTCAGTTTTCACACTGTCTGTAAGTTGTACTACGTATATGTTATAAAAGTTCCACAGTTGTAAAATTTCAACACAGTTTTGTACAATTTTGAAATATATGTATAGTAGGATGGGTCATCGCGATTCTTGTTCTATGGGTAATTTGAAGAAAGTTTGTCGAAGAAACCATAGTTCTAAAATGAATTTCGAGCCCCCGGGTTTTTCGAAATAGTTTTTTTTTTAATATTCAATAATCGAGTTGGATATTGGACTAAAAAGGCAAAAGAAAATTTTATTTCCTCTAGTTAAATGTGTATTTGGGAGTTTTTTGGGTCGACAAATACATTTTTGACATTTATTTTTGTTGGGATTTTATTGCTTTTTTGGGGGAAATTGACGAAATTGACTAAATGTTGTGAAACTTGACGAATATTTTAATTTCTCATAATATAATAGCCCTTAATATTCAGCACTATAGTTTAGGAGGGGTACTATTCACGACTTATATCGATTTCATTCAATTTACATGCAACTTTGCTTGACAAATACTACGTTGAAGGTAAATGCAGACCAAAAGGCTCCACTCTCATAGTGATACTACAATCCATAAAATAACTACTTTATATTGGAAAATATAAATGTGATTTGAAATTGAAAGACTTCACGATGGATCAACATAATGACAGAAGATCTACGATGCCGGAATGCGAGACAGAAATTGAAGAGCAAGTACCTAATAATATAAACATTTGAAGAGAGCCCAGGGTCAAACATACGTACCTGAAGAAGATAGGGATATTGATTATGGGCATAGTTCACATTCAATAGGTCCACACGATGCATCTCAAACGAGACGAGGACCATGTACTCCCAGAGACGTAGCTTTGAACTTTGCTATGATGTGTGACAGATTTGGGGTTTCTGATAGAATATTATCAGCATTGGCAACATCTCTTATGGAAGACATTGGTGTTAAAGATAGTCGTGGAAATCTTGTCATTATGGATAAGAGTAAAGTTCGTAGAGAAAAAAACTAAATGTAGACAAAAAGTGTTTCTTAATCGATATGATACTTCCAATTTAATTGCATTTTCATTCGACAGTAGAAAAAATGATGAATGAAATGATTGCTGGTGAAAGAACCTCATCTAGTTGTTTAAAATGAACCACATTCCCAATATGGCTACATAAAAGTGGGTATATAAAAATGGAAAGTCATCAAATTGAACGAATTATTCATCAATAAAGCAATATCTGTGGATTCTTTGACTGGCATAAGCTGTGATGGGGAGCGAGCAAATACTGGCATAAGAAATGGAATTTTCCGATGATTCGAAATGCAGTTAAACAGAAACCTGCATTGGTTTGTCTGTCTTCTCCACTTTAACGAGCTTCCGCTTCGACATATGTTTGACACTTTGGAAAAATCCTCCACCACTGGACCACGATCCACAACCGGAAACTTGAGCAAACAAATTGAAGCTTGTGAAAATCTTCCGGTATGTAATTCTTATAAATTTGTTATTACAATTTTCAGGCTGTAAACGGGTTTGAGATCATCACATTGCAAAATATATCTGATTTAAGTACTGTTGAATTAACTACCGACACAATGTACTTGTACAAAATGGCACTTGCAATTTCTTCTTGTGAGGTTTCGACCGATTTGTCCAACATTCAACCAGGGCCAATTGGACATTCTTGCTGGCTCACCAAGGCCAGTAGATTATTACGGTTACATGTGTAAAATAATAATAAATCTCAAAATTCTTGCAAACTATATAATGAAAGTGTATACGCCAATGTACTTCAATATTAAATATTAGAACTGTGTCGTATACGGTATTGCATTAGTTTATAAATTCATACGTTGTACTCAATATTTGGATTCGCATTTAAGAGAAATTTTAAATATTGAAAACGCGTGTTATGCTCACTCAGAAAACGTTTTATTGGCAATGTGGTTCGACGATAAAGACAAAAACGCGACTTAGCTCTTAAAAAACTTGTACACTATCGTAACCATGTGGAAGATTCGATGCAACTGAGAGTTTACAATAAACTTCAATTGCAGGAATTATACGAATATAATTGATATCAATGATTCAATGAATTCAATCTTATTCGAACCACCACTTACTGTAAGCATTCTTTATGAATATGTATCTACAACAATATCTAGGAGACAATTATCCGCCGCTGCCTGATCCAAAAATTCGAAATGCGATAAAATCCCAAAACTCAAAAATAAATGTAAAAAATTGATTCGTTTAACTAGAGGAAATAAAAATTTCTTTTGCCTGTTTAGTCCAATATCTTACTCGATTATTGAATATTTAAAAAAAAAACTATTTCGAAAAATCCGGGTGCTCGAACTTCATTTTAAAATTATGGTTTCTTCTGCAAACTGTCTTCAAATGACCCAAAGAACAAGAATCGCGATGAACCTTTTTAAATTTTTTCGGCCCCCTACAATTCGACCCGCCCTAACGAATACATGTTATTTTTGCGATATGGCAGCACTGTATAAGTTGTTCTATGCGTATATCAGAGCAGAATTTAGAATAATTGATGAATACAAACATAGAGTAATTCATCCCTAATTCATTAAAGATAGAAAATTTCTCTCATCTAACGTTTCCTATCACACTCTTTCTGGTGCGGTCGGTGTGATAGGAGCTGGTCGGCTTACAGCAGGTGGAGTCACAAAAACAATTTACTTAAATTTGTCATGTTATTTTGGTTGTGAACCATGAAATTTAAACGTATTTGGGACTTGTTTTTTTATTTATTGTTAGTACACATGTGTGTTGTTTTAACACAATAATTTGAACACCTCTAATCATACCTATATCTGGTATGATTAAAGCAATTATTTGCAACATCCAACGTTCATATCACACCAGACGAAATGTCAGAAATTAGCTGAGCGAAATATTAAGTCTATATATATGTATGTATTAGTCTATGAATTTGTCCGGAGAGAAATTGTTTTCGTTGTGCGTCATTCTGTTGTGTGGAAGGAGTTGGACGTGGTGTGCCGCATGAGGGTATTAAAAATGTAAGTTGAAAATAGTTGAAAAACTTAAAAAAGTACAAATCAGATAATTTCGTTGTGGGTGAACATTTTAGCAACAGTAATTAATTTAGCCCGGATTATAACAGTAAGTTACAGATTAATATAGATCTTTAGACCACAGAGCAATATACATATATAAGCAGTGCTTGCTGCCACAAGCTTTATAACAAAAAGAGCAAAGTAAAAAACGAAAGGTAAATCATAAAATACGATAATATGCCAAATATCAAACAAAAATTAGTGACAAAAGTTTAAAAACGCATTTCTGGAACAATTTTTCTATTGGCCTGAACATAACTAAAAGGTTAAGGCTTATGTCTATTATACGGCTTACTCTCCAAAAATGAAAAAAACATGATTCTGTCGGGTAGAACACTTTATTTAAAGCCAAAAAAGTACAATAACAAAATCGGAGCAAGTCCATAGTTTCAGAGTAGTGGGCCCGGCATTTACGGATAAGTGAAAGGGTAATAAGGTTAAGGTACCGTGAAAAGCTATTGATATGATCAATTTATTGTACCTTAACCTTAACCCCATTACTCTCTCACATATCCGAAATTTCGGGGCCCATAACTGCGAAACTATACATTTGCCCCGATTTAGTTGTTTTACTATGGTTGGTTATAAGTGTTGTCGCACATAATACATCTTTTTAATCCCATTCACAATTGGTCTAAAAACATCTATAAAGGTATTTGACGTGTATCGAAATTGCTTTCTAAGCACTTATAAAGTGATTTGAAATCAAACTGAAACCCGTTATTTAGCCTTTTAAACAATTAGGATAAATTTCAATCATTTTCTAAATGTTTGTAAACAAATTTGTATTCCTTCCAACTGGTTTTGCAAATGCCTTTAAACCAATTTGTATTGATTTGAAATCACTTTATACATGTTTTTAAACCCATTCGATTTGAAATTAATCTGAAATACTTCATTTAGCTTCTTAATATATTGGGATTAATTTCCAATCACTTTATAAATGTTTATGAACCAATTCGTATTCCTTTTAACTGGGTTTACAAATGCTTTTAAACCAATTGGTATTGATTTGAAACGACATTAGACATCGTTTTAAAACCTTTCAATTTGAAATTAATCCGAAAATCACTTTATAAATGTTTTTAATCAAATTTGTATTCCTTTAAACCAGTTTTGTATATGCTTTTAAACCTTTTTTTTGATTTAAAATCACTTTATACATCTTTTTAACACCATTCGAACTAATCGCAATTGGTCTAAAACATCTATAAAAGTATTTGAAGTAAATCGAAATTGCTTTCTGAACATTTATAAAGTGGTTTGAAATTAATCTGAAATACTTTAGTTTAATTAATCCAAATTACTTTCATCACTTTATAAATTTTGTTAAACCAATTTGTATTCCATTCAACTAGTTCTATAAACGCTATTAAACCAATTGTGATTCGTTTCAAATGGGTTTACAAACATGTATAAAGTGATTTCAAATGAATACCAATTGGCTTGAAAACATTTATAAAAGTATTTGAAATGAATCGAAATTGCTTCCAAATCATTTATGTATAAAGTGATTTCAAATGAATCCGAATTGGCGAAACCCCTAAATAAAGTGTTTCACAGTCATTTGTCGTTCCTAATTTCTAATATTACAAAAAGTACGTTATCAACATGCCAAGTTACAGTACAAAAACTAAACTGTTTATCCTTTAGCGATAACATAAAACTAAAGTAAGAACAATAATTAAATAAGTAAATGATTTCCCGTTACATCCCATAAAGGGATTAGGGAGAGCTTACTTCTGCGCGCAATTCTCCTATCAACTATAGATTTAAATATTTCATTTGAAAGCAGCCTTCTCAAATGATATTCAGGTGTTTAATTATAAGTGACATTACAAAAATGTGGGCAGACATTTCTGTGGAAACTCGGAAAATCATAAAGATTTGAGATAAAATCTAAACTACGCTTGAAAATAAGAAAATAACTATTTTTTCTGATAAAATTTTCCCTTTTCGAATGATAGTAAATTTGGATCTTCAAAAACAGAGAAAAATTTAGAGAAAGCTGAATGAGGAAAGTTAAATCGATATCCAAGATCTTCAACACACAGTCCTGTATGGTGCAAGTTTCGTTATGGTGTACGTTGGCGATCTTGAACAACATTGAATACACAAGAATATATAAAGCCTTTGCAGAAATATGGCTTGCCCGAAAATTAAGTATTCCAGGCAAATAATCACACGAATCACATCACGATTAGCTAAGGAGTTGATGCTATATATGACCAGCTGCTAAAGCGCATTCTATAATCATCGTATCTAAAGCCAATTTTGTATAAATTGTATAATTGTAAAATTGTAAAGCATTCCTTTTCAGTGCTATTTAATGAACCAAACTAATGAACCAAAATAATGAACATGTAAATAATAACTATAGGATGGTTTGAAGTATGTATCTAAGAATAAGGAATTGCCACTGATTATGTATAAACCCACAGAGGGACCCACTGACTAATTTCCACTTTATTAAATTATTCCAATTTAGTTATAAACTTCTCTATAAAATGAAACTTTGGCCTAGCATATTTTAATGTAATTATTTCCGTTTCAATACCTAACTTCTGTAAACTAATCCAAAATGTATTTGGTTTACTATAATTTAAAAAAATAATACCAATACTTACATTTTTTATATTGCATAGTTTGCTGTAAGGTAACGGGTTTTTCAATAAGAGCGGTACAAAAGTTTTTTTAAATAAAACTAAACCGGTTTTAGATACCAATCAAATTCTTTATTCCTGTGAAAGTACGTTCGATGCCATTAAGTATGGAACTCGATTTCTTTTGCACGACCGAGGCGGCCAATCGACTGGGCCATTTCGTGAGATAACACGTTCACCAAACTTGGTTTCCAATAAATTGATTGCGGCATTCGCTGTGTGGCTTGTGGCGCCGTCCTGTTTGAACCACATGTCCTCGAAGTCCATACATATTATCCAATTGGGACCAAAAATATTTGGTTATCATTGAACGGTAGCGATTCGCATTCACAGTAATGTGCCGGTCTTGATCATCACGGAAGAAGTCCGGCCCAATGACGCCGCCGGCCCATAAACCGCACCAAACCGTAATTTTTTCGGGATGCAGTGATGACTCATGGATTACGTGTGGATTGCTGTCTGACCAATAACGCATATTTTGCTTATTGACGAAGCCATTCAGCCAGAAATGAGCCTCTCCGCCGAAGATGATTTTCCGATGCAAATCCGAATCATTTTCAAGTTGTTGCTCAGCCCAATTCACGAACATACGACGCTTATGGTGGTTAAGCGGCTACAGTTCTTGCGTCAATTTGATCTTGTAAGGATGTAGGCCAAGATCTTTTCGCAAAATTCGCCACAACGACGTCACAGAGATGCCCAACGCTTGAGAACGACGTGTGAGAGACACATTTAGGCTTTCTTGAACTGAAGCCTCAGCGGCAGCAATATTCTCGACACTACGGGCACTTCTTTGTCTCACTGGCACAGGAACATTTTGTACTGTGCCTGTGGATTCAAATTTTTCCAGTAGACGCTCAATTGTTGATCTGGTAGGACGATTATGACGACCATAAATTGGACGTAGCGCTATTAAAGTTGAGGCCACTGACTCCAAATTTCGGTAGTGAATTTTAATAATTTCGACTCGTTGTTGGCTCGTATATCTTTCCATGATGAAATGGCAAACCTTACTGAAGAGAAATGTCAAAAGAGCGGGAAAAAATATGGAGTCGTTTGCTGTCCCTATCGATTTACTTTTGTAGCGTCTCTGTTGAAAAACCCTATATTAGGGCTTTTGGTTTTTGGCGTGAAAGAAGAACCACGCTATGCTTAGTTACCGCTGATATCTTCGGTTACGTGGTAAAAAAAATACAGTAGGGTTACGCTTGGCCTTTATGCTTCTAGCTAAATAAACGCTACTGTATTGTGTTTTTCACCAATTACTACACAATGAGCCAAAAGTTGCGATGTAAATGAAAAATATACGGTGGCATAAACTATGCATAGACAAATTTTTTGTGCCGTAGTGAACCTAGGATACAGCTTTTAATTTCCTTAAGTTTTAAGAAATCGTACAACATGTTGAGCCTACACTTATTCCTGCTTCTATTGCATATGCATACAGTTTTCTTTTTAATATCGTTAGCACACTTTCGATGATGTAATTGTGTGAATACACTTCAATTAAAAATCCCTTAAATTCGTAATATTAATGTATTTTTTATAGAATCCTATTCTACACTTTTTTCACCAGGAAGGAAAATATATTGAGATCAAATAGAACATATAACAGATTTTAAAGCTATAGTTTTCGAAAAATATACTGTCATCCTAATCAATACATAGTTGACCGTCACGTTCGTTAATTAATATGAGGCTTGTTTAAACCTACGGTATTGGATTGCTCTCCAGTGTTATACAATGTACCAAAAGTTTAAATTCCTAAAATCCCGCTCTCCAGTGTTATTCAATGTACCAATTTAAAATTTTTTTCAATTTCATTAATTCCTAATTTTCATATTATACACTATATATATGTGCTAAACTACGACTTATGGGATATATCAACAAGATTTACATCAAATTGTATTTATATTAGAAATAATTTATTGTGTTACAAGGAAAAATTGGGTAAAAAACCTTCATTTGATTATAAAATAAAAATATATATGTCAAACAATATCAGAAATTATGGATGTGAATAGTTAGACTATTAGCTAAAAATAATCTGCTATACCACAAACTTTTCTGTTTGATAAATTTCACGATAAACTAGTATTTATACCAATTCTAAACAGTCATCTCTTATTATATCAAAAGAAGAGTTGCTAATATCGGAAAAATAATTCTGATGAAGTCTTAGAATGAAGTCAGAATACATTTCGTATCCCGTTTCGTTATGCAGTCATTGAGTTGGTTATCTCCAGTACTTATTGTTTATCATTTTTAAACATTTGTTCTGTATGATTTGAATCTTTTTTAAATTTCATTTAGCGGAGAAGCATAAGATAGGATTGGTCAAATGACGCATCTAAATAATAAATTTTTGTTTTTGTGGTTTAAAATTGAGCGTCGATTCAAAAGAGGCCATAATGCTCTAAAGGACTTTGCAGCTTTTACGCAAGCTGTTTCGATATGTGGACGAAATAATAGCTTTTTGTCGAATTTGACGCCGAGGTATTTGACTTGGTTTTGAATGTTTATATGATTATTGTTAAATGTAAGTTGCCGACTTGGAGTTCTTTTAAGAGACTTTAAAAGACTTATAAGAGAAGATTCGCTAAAACATTTGCCAGTTCATTTGCGGTGATTAATTCAGCTTCGTCTAGAGCCAGGTGTTCTAGTTTTAAGTTACGAACTGTCTCATTGATCTTTGCTTCAAATGGGTGCGAATAGTGTAACATTAAATAATGTGACTTAGAGAAGGTGTTTGATAATTCTTCGTCTTTTTCTTCAGCTGAGATTAGCTTATGGTTACTATGTTCGAGATTAGGTATTTGGTTTATAGTTTTCCTCTCAAGTTTCTGCTAAGGCTCCAGAACCGTTTGTCCCCAGGTATCATACTGCCTAATAAGTTTGACCATTTAGTGTTTCTTATTTTATATATTCTTCTATCTACTAGTCTGTTGAGGAACTTAGTACCCACTTCATAAACTGACATGCTTAGGTTATCTGTTGCTCGTTATTGTTTTCTCTTAAACTTGTTCCTTTCAGCTATGTATCTTAGGACGTCAGTAGGCATAGAGTTGTGTTTAGATTGACTTTTCAGGGGAGGGGCAGCATCCCTCGCGGACAGAATAAGATCAATGAATTTGGCAATTTCTAAGTTGATGGAGTGTTTTGGCGTGTATGTTTCAATGGATTACCCAGTTCTTCTATCTATTTCTGATTTAAACTTTATCCAATCGCAGCGATTTAGATTATATCTGACCAGATTTACTGTACTAAACGTTGCATATTCTATAGTACATAAAATTGGACGATGATCACATGGGATTTCATTGCCTATCGTTTCCAGTCTCATGCATAATGAGATATTACTCAACACTAAATCAATTGTGGATGGCCTGCGGTTTCTTTGGTGTGGCTATAGGCTGGGATTGTGAGGGCTGTAGATGATAAAGTTGCAGGATTGTTGCAGGTTGTATTATTTGCAGTAGTATTATTTGTGTCGCAATTCCAAGAAGAATGTTTAGCGTTAAGCAACATCAACAGTTGTTGTTGCCTTGCAGTCAGATGTATAGAGTGCATACAGTGTACGAGAGAGAATTGATCCTTGTGACAAACCCGCAGAAATAGCCTTTGTTGACGAAAGGACATTGTTCACTGCCACAGAAAAATTTCTGCTATCAAGGAAATCTGCAATGAGTTTGCATAGATATTTGGGCAAATGCATTGCAATCAGCTTGTAAATTAGACCATGGTGCCAAATTGTATCGAACGCCTTTTCTATGTCCATTTTCATTGATTCTATTGTGAATGAGTTTTTGAAATACCTTGCCCAAATTGCTCAGAAGGCTTATAGGTCTGTAGCTGCTCGGATTACTTTTCGGTTTGTGGGGTTTATGCACAGCCAACATTGGCTTTTTTGAATGCAGGTGGAAAATAGTTCATCCTGATACAACTGTTAAAAATTGCTAAAAGAATTTTTAAAGCTTTATCGGGAAGATTTTTCAGTAAGGTGTTAGGAACGTTGTCCAATCCAAACGATTTCTGGGTTTAAGATTCGCTAAAACATTTGCCAGTTCATTTGCGGTGATTATTCAGCTTCGTCTAGAGCCAGGTGTTCTAGTTTTAAGTTACGAACTGTCTCATTGATCTTTGCTTCAAATGGGTGCGAATAGTGTAACATTAAATAATGTGACTTAGATAAGGTGTTTGGTAATTCTTCGTCTTTTTTTTTTTTTTTATGAGATTAGCTTATGGTTAACATGTTCGAGATTAGGTATTTGGTTTTTAGTTTTCCTCTCAAGTTTCTGCTAAGGCTCCAGAACCGTTTGTCCTCAGGTTTCATACTGCCTAATAAGTTTGACCATTTAGTGTTTCTTATTTTATTTATTCTTCTATCTACTAGTTTGTTGAGGAACTTAGTACCCACTTCATAAACTGACATGCTTAGGCTATCTTTTGCTCGTTATTGTTTTCTCTTAAACTTGTTCCTTTCAGCTATGTATCTTAGGACGTCACTAGGCAAAGAGTTGTGTTTAGATTGACTTTTCAGGGGAGCGGCAGCATCCCTCGCGTACAGAATAAGATCAATGAGTTTGTCAATTTCTAAGTCGATGGAGTGTTTTGGCGTGTATGTTTCAATGGATTACCCAGTTCTTCTATCTATTTCTGATTTAAACGTTATCCAATCGCAGCAATTTAGATAATATCTCCCCAGATTTGCTGTACTAAACGTTGAACATTCTATAGTACATAAAATTGGACGATGATCAGATGGGATTTCATAGCCTATCGTTTTCAATCTCATGCATAATGAGATATTACTCAACACTAAATCAATTGTTGATGGCCTGCGGTGTCTTTGTTGTGGCTATAGGGTGGGATTGTCAGGGCTGTAGATGATAAAGTTGCAGGATTTTTGCAGGTTGTATTATTTGCAGCAGTATTATTTGTGTCGCAATTCCGCGAAGAATGTTTAGAGTTACGATCACCAAGCAGAAAAAAGTTCTTTATTATGTGAAGTTAGTGCTAGTATATCATTACAGAAGTTAGCAGAGTATCTAGGGGAGTATGCTGTTGTAACGTAACAGCAACAGATAACGTAATTAACGTAATTTCAACAGATAAAATTTCAATAGTTGCTGTTTTAGTCAACGGAAGAAGAGAATGTTTAAGGGATCTGTTGATTAAACGGTCCACCCCTCCACCACTGGATTCAGATCTGCCATTGCGGTAGAAGATATAGTTATTGAAGTAGGGTTTATGGCTTGCGTTGAGGAATGTTTCATTCAATGACGCTGCGTGTATATTTTGTGTGTCAAGTAAGAGTTCTTATTGTTTTAAAAGAGAGTAGTGTGAAATTCCATTGGTATTCAAGTGAAGAATTCTGAACTGAGAGAGATTATTTAATGTCATATGCATGCTTTACCAAAGACATTACTACGTACATTTGTTGCACTTTTGTTGTGCATTTACTAAGCTCGTCAAGAACAGAGGCAAAAATATCAAACACTTGATCGATGCTGAAGAGATCGTTGTTATTATTATTTCTTACTTGAGCAGCATATGAAAGCCGATCTTCATATTGGCGATGGATGCTGGGAGTGATGTTTCTACTCGTGGGTGTTGATTTAGGTCATGCGCAGTGTGTGTATTCTTGCGGATTGTTGTTGTTTTCGTAGTTTGTTTGTTTATTGCAATTGAAACAAGAGATGATGTTTGTATGCGCATAGCATGCACGCTGATAGTCTGTTGCAGTGCTCCCCGCCATGACCGTACATGAGGCAGTTCCAACATTGAGTTAGTTGGTAGTTTTTTTTGGGCTTTTGTTTTCTCCATGAAATCATTACATTTAGTATTGTTTTGACATTTTGTAAGTAAATTGGAGTAAAATTTTTCCGACTAAACTGTACTTTATGCACAGCATCATTGACTGAGCTATATGTACTTTGTTGTTACTTCTGTTACTGATGCTGGAGTTTGATTGTAGCTCTTGAGATCGTTTATAATGTCAGCTGTATCCATTTTTGGCAAGCCATGAAGGAAGGTTGTGAAGTGTCTATTTTCCTTAGAATTATAAGAGTGGAATTCAATTTTGCTCTCTTGAAGCGCTTTTTTGCAAAATTCATATTTCTCAAAATTACTTGGGAAAATCTTCGTTCCGGCTGAAGTTCGATTGTAAATACATACAATCATTCCCTAGCAAATGTTGTATCTCTCTTAGTATGACGGCAGTGTCACCAACTATTGGTGGTGGTTTCGGATACCTTTCCTCTTCCACAATCTTGGACTCTTGTGTTATGTACATCCATGTCCCCTGAATCAGACAGAATACTGAATCTGTTACTGGATGATGTTGAAGATCGATTTGAAGTTATACTACCTCCTAGTACTAAAGAGGGCCGTATGTTTTTAAACACATTTGTTTTGCTTTTGGAACGAGCCGAAGCCTTGGGCACGGGGGCCATAATGAATCTGTTTAATTTGTTCTCCAGTATAGTTTCAGATCAGATACCCGCACGAAAGTTCAAAAGAGAAAATATATACTCAAAGAAATGACAGAAATGTATAGCACTGTACTGATGTTTGCGAACCGATTACTTGCAACCGTGCGAAACAAAAGCCAGCTTACAACTGCATTCAATGTACCAAAAGTTACAAATGTTAATGAAAAACATACGAAATGGTACGTCATTTCTACTATGCCCTAAGCCACAGATAAACCTACTACCAGAATATTCTCCTACTTCGAGTGCAATATATTTCTTGTAGTTTTATTATTTCAGCTTGCCGGTATATATCCTTCATCACATATTCCGGCAGATTTATTCGTCCAAATCAAAAGTTCTCTAATTCATTAAATAACTGGATTTTCGATGGATTAAACTAGCGCCATCCGTTCAAATTCTTAGACATACATAGTATCGTGTAATTATTATAACATGAGAGTTTTATTGCCACGATGTGAACTACGAAAATATTTTTCGAAACTCGCATTGCAGACAGTAAACCAGAGCTGGTTCCTAACTCAAAATTGTACGAGTTCTAGCAAAACATTTGTAGCTATAACCATTTCAATTCACAAATTGGGGGATATATCAAAGACGGGCATTCAAAGCCCCCGGGGAGGAACACTATAGGCTTTCTATGCGTACACAACACGAACATCATACCATCGGAGCGATAACGTAGGCGTTGCTATATTTTACTTGCATTCTTTGTTGCGGAGGCTTTGACCAAAGTACTCCCCCCGTCATTCTACCTAGAAATGAAGAAGAAAATTAGAAGAGGGAACTTAAAATTTCTTTACTTATCTGAACCCGCAAAATTTAGAAAAAAAATTTTGCGTGGAAAGTCCTTAAGGTGGCCCTTTTTTGACCCGGTGGAAACCATAACCACCCATTAAGCATTTATCTTGTGAGGCTTTTTGCATGGGAGGACCTAAGGGTCTCATAACTCCCATTAGCCGTTTAATATTTTATTATGTCGAATGTCCCCGATATGGTCCAGTGGTGTGGTACCATATCGGGAAGATAACCTAGAAGGGAAGAGGAAAAGCTGAAAGAAATAAGAAAATGCTGACAGAAGAGAAAACCTGGAAATAAAAGAAAGAGTTAAAATATTAAAATTTGTTCACCATTGGCTGAAGTGTAAGGGCGAGAATTTCGGTTACGTGTTTATACGGAAATATGGCAGGAACCGCATTAAAACCAATGTTCGGTCGAAGAATCCACGATGGCCCAAAAATCTCCGTAGTTCAAGTCCCCATACGTGCTGAAAATGAGGAAAACACTAGGTAAACAATCACTGACATGCCTGTGTCGTGTTTATTTATTTCAATTATTATACGTTTCCGGCATAATGGCAATGCGTTGCCAACTACTTCTCACTGAATACTGCCACCTAGTTCGAAGATTTTGACAATGGGAAGGGTGCCAGATCGTGAGGAGGGGAATGACAGAGAAGTACAATTTCATTCATGAATATAGTAACCGCCAAATAATTATTATAATATCGGATGTTTTTAAGTAAGAACAAAATTAGGCGGAAAACGTGAATACAGGCGAGGGAAAATGCGCGAGTGTAGCACCAAGTCAAGTTGGAGGGAAAACTCCCTATAAAAGGGCGAAAATAGGACAAACACCAAACAGTTTGGTGAAGTGATAGTGCAGAGCGGTTATTACAACGAAGTGTCGAGTTTAAAAGTGTCCGGGAAAAAAAAAGTTAGTTAAATCATCAAATGTAAGTGTTGTCTGTGAAAACAATAATAAGAGTCGTGATAATCTTAAATTTGTTTAGTATCTAACAATCAACTGCGAGGCCTTCTAGAAAGTCACCGTGTCTTAGTGCTCCGTATACCTACATACATTAAACGGAAAATTACTACAGAAGTGAGTGATAATCTGAAAGTTTATTCGTCGTCAGTTTACAAAATTATATTTTTTTAAACAGAACATTTCGTACTTGCCTCCTGTTTGGACAGGGGGCATCAGAATTTAGTTTGGAGCGCTGGAGGCCGTGGTCTAGACCCACATCAGATCCTGGTGATACGGACAAGAGAAGACAAGTTATCATTAACAGAAGCAAGATAAATTAGCATCAACTGCGGTAACTCTCACCAAAACTAAGGTATTGTTCTTCGTAAATTACGTAAAATTTGATGAAAGTGTGCACATAGGCATCGTGGAGAGCCACCTAATTAAACCTCCAAAATTTTAAAATTTCACTCTGGCGCCAAATACATCTTTCCGTCCCAGTGCATTCAGTTGAATGGTGTTTGCATAGGCGCTGAAGCTGCATAGAACTCTTGTGTTTTTATGAGTAAACCAAAAACTGCGAACAAGTAAATTATTGAATAGAAAGAGGAAAATTTTAAACAATACCCGAAAATAGACCAGCTCTGGTCTAAGACCAGAGAATAATCTGGAATAAAAATAGAAATACGAATCTCTGAAAAAAATAATTATAAAGGAGAATATTAACGCAAGTTGTTATACAGAGATTGTTAGTATTAGTCTAGTGTACAAATTTGTAAGGAAGTTATCATCGGGATTCCTTCCGTAGGGTACTAAAAGAGTGAGTCTAGTAGAATATTGCGATATTGGCAGATCAAATCCGCCTAAGTGAGCTCATTTAGGCAGGGTGTTAGATACAGTATTTTCGGACCGATAAAGGGTCAAATATATTCACTTTTTGTTTGTTATTCTCGGAACTAGAGAACATATTTTTTGTCGGTAATTAATTTCCAGTGTTTTGTTTGTGTTTGTTTCCTTTAGTAGGATTAAGTATTTAATATATGTAAGACACCGAATATGGCGTATCGAAAAGAAGAAAGGAAATGAAAACTTTATAGAATAAGAGCTTTATAGAATAAGAGCTAAAGTTTTATTTTTGAAGCATCGTGGACTTTTCGGCTTGCCAATGACTACAACGTTTTAATAGTCGCCGGTCGCATTACAAGTAAAGAGCTATGTCAACTGTTCTTTTGAACTTTTAAAGCCTCGTGTTTGATTCCCTTTTTTGCTTAAAGATGATTTTGGCAATACTCTGAAAAATATACCACTTTCGTCAGCGTTAGATATTTCTGATGGTTCATATTGCGAAATTAAATGTGGTAAAATCGAATCAAAAACGTCATTTGCGGCATCAATATCAGCGGCTGCACCTTTTCATTGAAATTTTTTCAGTGTTATGCCGTCTCTATTCTGCCAACGATGAAGCCAGCCAAAACTGGGATTGAAGTCTCCGTCCATGTCCACAGCAAACTTCTTTGATTTCTCAAAAATCATATTTCGTGAAAGTTAAAGAGGCGAACAATGTTCTCGCATGCGCCAGTTCTACCTCTTCGGGTGGACAACTTGAAGGTCTTTGATTGTTCGACAATTAAGTTTTTATTTTTCACAATTCAGTTTATGGTGGCCTTGAGCAATAATATTTCGCGTACAGTTCATCTTTTATTATTTTTATCACATCTGCAATAACATTTAATTTTTGTGTTATGTTGGAAATTGAGTGTTCTCTTCCACTAATTTTTGTTTGGAGAGATTTTTTAGTTGACAATTAACCGAAATTTTTGTGTTATTTCCTTAAAACGGTTGACCCGGTTTCATGGGTCAAATAAGAGGGTAACGCAATTAAACGGAACTCATTAATACGGGGATTTCCCTGTATTCCTTATATGGGAATTTTTCACTACAGTTTTTTTTCAATTACGCGGGTAAATCAATTATACGGAGAACAATTAAACGAAAACTACGGTAATGCACCAGTTATATTCGTAACCTGACGAATAATTCAACCTTCTTCGAAAAGCACCTAGGGTAATATCGAAAAAAGTTAAAATTTAAAAAGCATATGTAACGACTACTTGATGTGTGGACCAGTCCAGGAAACATCTGAACCACACACACAATCAATAAAATTAATGATCCAATTAGGGCGAATGAAATCTTAGGTGCTGCTCTTGATAGATACGAGTAGAGTTACTTTCCTATAAAGAATTAAAGAATATTATTTTAATTATCTGGTTAAAGCAGTCCCGTGCGCAACAGAGGGGGTTTTGGGGGTTAAACCACACCCCCGCCCGAGAATATTTTTGGAAAATTTTAATTTAGTTTTTTTTTTTAATTTTGTAAATTGTTATATGTGTTCTATAATTAAAACAGTTAATTTTTGAAAAGCCATCCAAACTGGATTTCCGTTGTGTGTACCGCGACAGAAAAATTACGACAATGATTTATCTTCGGCTCAAATACGATCTTCGGGTTCGGTTATATTTTTGTTGGTTGTGAAAAAACTCAAAGAGGCGATAGTTAGTAGTTTTACTATGTACAAACCGTAAATGGGTACACTGCAGTTTATATTTACTCCATTCAAAATAACAGTAATCAGTAAAGTTTTACTGATAATGAAGTTTAGTTTGTATTACCAGTAAATTTTTGCTGCTTACCGAAAAAACTCTCAGTACAAATAAATTCCATCTTTTCTGGTAATGCATATTAAATATCATTGTCAGTTAAAAATTACTGAATACTGAAATTTGTTCAGCTTTTTTTACTTATAATGCAAATTAAATTTCAGTATCAGGAGGAATTTATTTTTTTTGGGCTGAGCAAAAAAAAAAGTCAAAAAGTCATATTGATGGATAAAAATTTTTTTTTTTATTTATTTGTAGTAAAGTGGTTAACCCAATCCGCCCGAAATAAATTCCTGCACACGGCCCTTTGTTAAAGTGATTTAAACATACATAGATATCAGGTTAAACGTACGCCAGCGCGCGCACACACCCAGCTTAAAATTCGCTATAAAATATATTATCCAAAAAAGGTTGTATACTCACTTATTGGGGCCTAAATTTGTAAACCGGTTCTGACCGGTATTTTGGGAAGCATTTTTATGGCTAAATACTTTTTTACTAAATACTAGTGTCGCCGTCATTAAGCGAGGTGACCGGCGCACAGTGGTTCAGAATTAAGTCAGTACCTTATGATCAAGGTGACCGCCGTCGAAAGAAATTTAAGGCGCTCAGAGCAGGGATCGCACCCACGAGCTCATGTACAAGAGCCGCGCACACTTACATTGCACCACCGACTACCGCAAAAAATTATTATCACGCCTTGCAAATTTCACAAGAAAATAATAGATTTACGAAATTTGTATGTACGCCGTACTCACCACTATTTGAATATCTTCTGAACTGCTTTTTTAAATTTTAAATTCGTCCAAAGTCTTGCGTCTCAGTTTGCAACCTTTACGAGTGCTGGTCTGGCATTGTAAGATGCTTTTCGTGTGGAATACAGTACTGTCAGATTTTTCTGTTACTCTACCCACTTGGATAGTGAATATTCACTACGTCGTCTTAACCAATCAGTTAATATAGCATTCATTACCCCAAAAAACTACGCAAACTTGATTTACTACATATAAAACGGTAGTTCTGCTACATCTATTTGATCTTGGGAAATATGACATTTTTGAACTCGACTTCTTTAACCTGCGTTCCTTCGGTTTGTGTTATTATTTAAATTAATAATCGTCAGATTGTCTACATGATCGCCTCTTTGAAATCATTTATAACAACAATAGTAGCCAGTATGCCCTTGAAGACCTAACACGTATGATTAAGCAGTGGCATCAAAAATGAATGCTCGCAAGTTAATTGTACAGTAAGAGTACAAATTCAAAAACCGGGTTTTTTGGTTGTTCAGGCAAATTAATTCTACTTTGCAAAATACAAGGTCATTCCGCTGAACCGTTTTTATTTTATTCAAGGTTAAAGACCAAAAGTGTATGCATGCGCATACGGGGGACCGATGAGGGTTAAACAAATATCCATGCTCAATGTAATTGTTAAACTGTCAATATTTATAAGAACAATTCGTGGCTACTATATTTATTACACTTTAAAACAACACAAAACATTTGTCCAGTCAGTAATGCTTTTACATTATTTGCCCCATTGTCATGTATGGTTAATCGGAAAAACAGGTTGTGACCAAAACGTGGGTGCAATATGTAAAAAATCATGAATTTTTGGTGTTAAATAAAAAATTTAAATAAAAATGCAAGTATATAGTTAAAAAAAGACTAAATACAGGGTGGCTGATTAATATTGCTACATTAAGAAACTCAAATAACTTTTTTTCAGTGTATGGAATTCATTTTTCTTTTATTCATGTTAAAGCTCATTCAATTTTATTAAATATAGCTTAATTAGTTTTAAAAAATAATGGAAGTTAAATGCCCCCATGGTCGTTGATGCATGTGCGACATCTTACCTTGCTTTAGTTCATTCAAATTTGTTGGTTTTGCTTTGTAGATTTCCTGTTTGCAATAACCCCACAAGAAAAAGGCAGGTGCAGTATGGTCAGGCGACCTGGGGGTAGCTTCTGTATATCATCTTATTGTGAAAGTTTCATCGCAATTCTGTCATAACAGGCCGGACTATGTGAGGAGTTGCACCATCGTGCTGACACCACACAGAGCTGAAAAAAATTCCCATTCAGCGTAATTATGGATAGAAAAACTCTCTGACTATGCTCAAGTAAAGGTCTCCAGTAACCGTAACGGTGTGACCGTTTTCTTCGAAGAAACTGCGCACCACACTGTGACATGAAGTGGACGCAATTCCGTCTCATGGAGTATCTGTGGGTTGGAAGCACTCCATATTCGACAATTTTGTTTGTTTATGTTGCCGTTTAAATTGAAATGGGCCTCGACAGATATGAAAAGACAGTTCAACATCTTTCCGTCCTCTTCCACCATTTGAAGCATCTTCTGGTAAAATTCCAAGCGAATCGGGAAGTCTGCTGCATTCAGTTTGTTGGTCATTTGAATTTTATATGGGAATAAGTCCAAATCTTTGTGCATAATTGACTGCAAGGACTGTCTGCTTATACCCATTTGAGCAGATAAGCTTCTTGTCGAAACTCTTGGATTGTTTTGTATAGCAGCAGCTACAGCAGCAATTTTTTCCTCCGTCCGAACTGAAGGGTTTCGATGGTAAGGTCTTCTGTTGACTGTCCCATGCTCGGCAAAATTGTTAACAAGTCTCATTATGGTCCATCTGCTCGGGTGATTGGCGCCAAACGTGGGCCTATACTTTCTTTGGACCGAAACTAGCGACTCCAGTGCGTGATAACGGCGGGCAATCCAAATTCTTGTTTCAGTGTCCCAGTTGTTAAATCTAAAAATCAATCTGCAAAATAAAATAAAATTAACCAGATTCATTAAATTGAAAGTTATTAAAATTTTTTTTTGGTACCGGCTTTCATCAGCTACCCTCTATATCAAATAAATTGTTTTATTTGGTATATCGTCCCCTTAGTAAAACAATAGTGTATAATTTTTTTGTCGTTTCGAGAAAATCAAGTTAAAAGTTTTTGTGTAATTCGACATCTGAGAAAATAGTAATATTTCAGAAAATAATCGATGTTTTCAAGTTGTGGTGATTTAAATATGTGGTGGAATAATCAGGCTACTAGTAGATGATATTCCGTTAATCTACAAGTGCTTTATTGGCAACTTAATGGGATTCAAAGTAACATGATGTCACTTAGGCTATTTTATTTGTTTTATAATATGTATGAAAATCATTATACACTATTTTATATTGTATGGTATACACTATTTTATTTGAATTTTTTACACCATTTACCACAATTTTTAAATTGTCGGACGAATGTTCATGCAGTAAAACAAAGTATTCGTGCTTAACAATCCATTTTATTCATAATTCACAGTCATTTTTTGGTATTTCAATGACACATTGTTAATTGTTTTGCAATACAATTTTTACACAGTTTTAATTAATTCAAAAATACATGAATAAAAGGCAATATTCATCTACGGAAATATCCTCCTCCACATCAGGCTCATCCAAGGAATTTTTATTTCCCCCGGGTTGAAGATTAAGATAAAAAGAATGAAATTCTTTGGGAATGACATTTTTGGTACATAGCCCCTTAAGATCATTGTACTTTAAGGAAGATATGGAAAGCTGTTGCTTAAATGTAGGGCACAAATTTCGGGTATCACAGTTATTTGTGGTTGATTTCTTCCTCTTTCGTTCCATAATGTCAATTGTTTGCCACTCGGAGTCCCAATTCTCTTTGCAGGGCAGCAAATTAAGATTAACTTTCTCCACTTTAATTTGCTTAATCTTCAACCAATTCACTGAGCTGTTTTCGTTATTATTTTTTAAAGTGTGCCTCAATCTGCTGAACCATTCCTTGAGATCATAAATGTCGTACCAGAACATTCTTTTCACAATGTATGGTTGTTTTCTTCGGGCCAATCGCAAAATCGTTGGCCATTCCTCGGGAGAGTAAATGGATATATTTCATTTGGCCCGTTAAATTGTCGAGTGCATACAATCCGCCTCCATTTGTGCGTGGCCGCTCTCTAAATACTTTAACGTGACAGTACTTAAATTCAACTTACGAATTACGTAAAATAGCAACGCTGCAATATAACGATTCCTATTCTGCCCACCACAACAATCAGAATACAAAATTACTTCCGTTACATTTTCGTCAAATGAGCTCAACATTTTTATAATTGTGGTCCCAATCTCGTCCGAATCTCTTTGTCCCTGCGTTTCATCCCACAAGAGACAGTAGCCTTCCTTCGACGCAAGATCGAAAAATGTATTATTGAAGCTAGCAAACTTCCTTGAATAATACAATGAGCTTACATTGCTGCATGGGGTTGTCAAAACAGATTGTAAGTCAAAAGTAAATACTCTCAATTTGCTATTAATTTTTGCCTCTTCTTTATCGGCCTCCTTTTCCTCCCTAGCCCTCTTCTTATTTTTAATATGTTCATTGTACGCTTCCTGCAAAATCTCCTTTTCATCAGAGTTACGATATCGTTCGCTTGTGTAGCATGTATCCTTCTTCGGCTTATGAAAAGAATAATTATATTCGTTGCAGAAAATACGCCTGTACATACTTTCCTTAATGGAATTGCCTTCACGTTTTTCATTAAATAGTTGAAACATTTTTGAGTATAGTGGCTCTCCACAGCCGGAAAGGATTCAATATGCTCTTTAATGATTCAGAGTGTATGTTAGAGCTGGCAACAAGAGCCCTCTTGTATTTCTTTAATTGTATGCACTGGCTTAAGTACAACTGTTGATTTGCGTAGTCTGAAAGTTCCCAAAACTCGGCGTTGATCGCAATACGTTCTTCATTGTTAATCTGCTCAATGCATTTGTGCCGACACTTGCAATTCACTGATTTTGGCAGTCGCTCCTTAATCAATTTCCCCCTTTTGGTCACGTAAGCTTTTCCTGACTGCCTTTTCTTCTTCCGAATATTTTGCATCCATGCATGCGTCTCCGTCTGTAACATTAAATATAACCGTTAATGTAAATTTATGTCACTACTCTTAAATAACCCAAGTCGTTCCGTCCTGATTCGTCTGTTTCCGGAACATAATCGTCTGAAGATCCTGCGGAGAAATCTTCTTCGTCCGTCGTACCAGGGTCATAATCATTGACGAATTCCTCAGGGAAGATAGCCCTTGAATAGTTTCATCTGATAAATCCGCAGATACATCTATTTTGGCCTCAGCGGCACACACTTATTATCGCTTCGCAGTAAATACTCACCATGACTTGATAGATCCATTATTTTCACGAAATTTTCACAATAACTCACTAGCAAAAGCACAATTGCCCAGTCTATCTATGTCTTCTCTCAGAAAATTCTACAATCTATCAAAGCGTTGACAATAACAGTGTAAACAGATTTTAAGCTATTGTTTACGTCAACCGTAGAACAAACAGATAAATTTTGAGTGATATCTAAAATAGTGTATAAGTGTCATACGGATTGACTCCAAAAATATATTGTTAAAAAAATAGTGTATATCAATATGCGTCATTTTTCGATTTAATTTTGTTATGAAAATGGATTGTTTTGAATAATAAAAATAGTGTATGCTTTTTATACACTATTTTTCTTTGAAATTATATTTAGAGTAACAACTATATAAAACACCATACCTGCACTTACACAATTATTAATAAAAATTTTCAAACACGCAATTATACGCTAATATTTCAATTGATCTTTTGACCCACTTTGTGGAAGTAGAATTTCACCAAATTTTGACCAGATATAGAATCAATAACGTAGATTCTTATTATACAATTAAAATATAATGGTGTATATGCGTATACACTATTGTTTTATTAAGGGGACGATATTATAATCTCTTTATTATTTGAAATTGCAGTCGAAATGAGACACCAAAATGCAGGAAAATCACGCAAAAAGAGCAGAAATCCCGGCAAAAGCTTGACGGTTCTTCTGATTACTGATTTGTGTTGGCTTTATGAAGGTGTGTCGTGGGTAGTTTCTTTGTGATTATTTAAAACATTTAGGAAATGGTTACTAGCCGTATGCGTCCTTTCATTGATATAATGACCATTTGACGTGATATGTCGTAAAGGAGTTTTTTTCCCCCGTACTTTTGTTGATTTGATATATGTTCTCCGCAAAATTGCCTTCACAGCCATCACAAAAATATCATGCTCAACTGGAAAATTATCATCGTTGCATTATTAGTATGTATGCACATAATCTTCTTCTTCTTCATATACAGATTTGAAAATATTTTCTACCTTTCTTTTGATTGCCCTACGACGCACTAGTAATGAATTGGTGCTCAAATTTTTCGGCAAAAGTATCTCGTTAGCTGTGAAAAAATAGATATTTTTTTACTAATTCGGATTAATAACGGCGGCGTGAACTTCAAAAAATTATCTACGACGACGGCACACCGGAATATTTTATGTCGGCTTCGTTCTCCTGTATATGCAAAAAAGAGTACTAAGGTAATTTTGTTGAGTAAAAACAGCGTTGTATACGACAATTTCAACGAAATTGTTTTATATATCTCAATTTCGCAGTTGCCAAAATTTATGCGAAATTGAGCAGTTTCAACTCAATTTCAGCCCAAAATTGCGAAGACTTCAATTTCGCGGCAGCGTGAACAAGGAATTAATTTAATTCTGAAATCAAATTTAGGATATATGTCATTTTTAGCATTATACTTTAGCACAATTTTTTTCAACACGGAAAATTTTTTAAACTTAATATAAGTTTGAGCTCAAGTATCACAAAAGTAAATTTGTTTTAAACAAATGGTAGGAATTTTTTACTTAATATTGGAAATGTGTCATTTTCCTTACTACAAATAACATTGTACCAAAATTAAGTGAATTTTATTGAGGTTCAAATTAACTCAATTTCAGTTTATTGTGTAATATATTTAAACATAATTTTAATCGAAAAATGCTTGAAAAATATAGTAACCTTTCGTCAATATAGGTAAAATATTATTTATTTCTGAGAAACTGATTACTCCGATGTGTAGGTACTCCGAGCTAATAAATTTTACTCAATTTAAGTTAAAATTCATAATTTGAAATACAAAATAACTTGAATTGAGTACATACTGTGAACCAAATGTAAGTGAATTTTGAACTCAAATTTGAGAAATTTTTTTTAGGTGTACATTTCCTAATTAAAGAAAAGAAAAAAATTAGTTATTCTACATAGTGGAAGAAAACATGTACATAAAGTATGTTAAATTATTATTTGAAGTTAAGTTCTACTAGAATTAGATAGACTTTATTGAAATAAATTCTAGAAAGCAACTTTGGTTGCAAAAGTGGCTGATTTAGATATTGTTTTACCTCTTTTGGGTTTATTTTTAATGCTATTTTACTCTCTTTATTTGAGGTCAAATGAACCCAATTACACTACTCAACAAAATGAAAAAAATTTCATGTACTCCGGATGCGATAATTTTTTCTGTTTAGATAACCTTGACATGAGCTCGAAAAACGTAATAAAAATTTTTTTTTTCGTTTGGTTTTTTTTTTTTTTTTTTTTTTAAATTCTAAAAATTTTTTTTTGGTTAATTTGTTTTTGTATGAAAAATTGTTTCAGCAACTAACAAATCTCGTCAAAATATATACTAAATGGATGGTAGTAGACCCCAAAACATAAATAATGTGCGTCTTCATTCATCGGCTAGCTACAGCGGTCGTAATCGGTTGTTGAATCAGGAATTTTACAAAATTTTACCGAAAATTTACAAGTGAAAGCCCCTTAAAGCATTTTAAAAAAATATTAATTCACAGAGTGCATTTTTTTTTTGTATTTTATACGCAATGTGACAGGTTTTAGAAATCAAACAAGCTACTTTTTTAGAAAATCCATCAATTAATAATGAAGTTGTGAATTTTTTCACTAGACCCCTCAGAATCTACTTTTTAGTTCGAACATTGTATTTTACCTTTGAAATTATCTCACTAGTCAACCAAATGAAAAAATGTCATGTACTTCTAATGAAGTATCTTTTTCTGTGTAGATAGCCTTCAGATGAGCTCGAAAAATACAACAAAACTTTGTCTATGCTTGGTATCGGTGCTCTATTTCTTTCATTTGTTGATGAAAACGCTCGCCATGCTCGTCACTCACATCGCCCAGGTTGTCCGGAAAGAAGTCCAAGTGCGAGTGTAGAAAATGTATCTTAAGCGACATATATGCTCCAACTTTTTTATAATTTTGGAGTAGTTGTTCGACGATCTCTCTGTAATTTGAGCTTTTGTTGTTTCCAAGAAATCCGGAAACACTTTGCCGAAATGAGTTCCAAGCTGCAGCTTCATTTGGTGATAAAATGTGCTCAAACTGTTGGTCTTGCAACAACTTTTTAATTTACGGGCCGTCGAAAACGCCTTCCTTAATCTTTGCCGACGAAAGGTGAGGAAAAATGGTTTTTAAATAGGCGAACGCTTCACCATCTCTATTGAGAGCTTTCACCAAGTTTTTTTATGAGTCCGAGCTTTATGTGAAGAGGTGGGAGAAAAACATTTTCCTTTTTTATGAGTGGTGTATATTTCACGTTGTCGCTGCCGGGGATGAAGTTAACTCGTTCTGTCCAACTCCTCCTGGTGTAATGATGAGAAAACAACAGTACTTTGTGAATCCACCTTGTAATCCACAAAGGATACCGATAACCTTAAGGTCGGCAGAAACTTTCCAATCGTGTCTCTTATAGTTAAGGCACTTTAGTAGATTGTCCGTGACTTCGTATGTTTCCTTGGTATCAACGGCATGAGCAATTGGAATCGAGGGTTTCTTGTTGCCGTTGTGTAGTAAAATTGCTTTAAGGCTCTGCTTGTTGCTGTCGATGAAAAGACGCCACTCTCCTGGATCGTAAGAGTACCCGAGTTCACCAAACAATCCGCGAATGACCTTACAAAAACAGATGTTGCCTTTTTTTGCGTAGTACCTTGCGTATGGTTCATGACGCTTCCTGTAGATTGTTGTCACCACACCAGGAGCCAAGAAACCGAACTGTTTCATGCGCGATGCATGCAACTCTGCATCTTCCTTGGAGAGTTTCAGTTCTCTAACCCAATCGTTCAGTTCTGCTTGCGAACATAAGCGTTGACCTCCATGCAATGTATATGTTGACTCGCATTTTGATGTGGTTTCTACTGTCTCCGGATCTGATGTTGGATCTATCGCCTTATTATTAGATGCCCATCTTGAAACGGACAGTTGCGGGTCCACTGGTTCTTCGGAAAATGGCACTGGAAAAGTCACTGTTGAAACAGCAGCGTAAGTCCATCGTATATTTTTCCCACGCCGGTTGTTTTGCTAAGACAGAAGTAGCAATCTGTTACATGGCAAAGCGGTTCTCTCCAAAGCATTGCCATGATGATTCTCGGCTGTCGTCTGAAAGAATTTCAATAATAAGTTATATATGTTCTTGAATTTCGTAATCTACACTTTCCTTGAGTCAGCTATCTGTACGTAGCACCTTGGACATAGAGCACTTGGTGTCCACCGCTCATCTATGTTTGAGACCTGTAAATTGAAGCTCTCTCCAAATGAAACGTATTCTCCGCACATGTAACAAAAATTACTCGGATTGGTATTGCATTCAAATCCTCGCGAACGTTTGCTCATTTTGAGGTTACCTGCGAAAATAAGTGATATTTGGCAATGTTCATCCTTAAATACCTAAAATAAAATCAGGCACAACAGGTAGTGGTTAAGGTAGTTGCAGAGGTAGCAGAGTGACCAACAAAACGCATTGTTGCGTAGTGACATTACTACCTTCCGTTATTATTTTGTAAACATACCCAAGTGCAATATCTATAAGTGATACATACCAGCAAAGGTGCGCATACATTGAGCCATCCCTCACTGCGATTGTTGCATTTTTCAAGCTCATCTGAAGGTTATCTACACAGAAAAAAATACTTCATTAGAAGTACATGACATTTTTTCATTTGGTTGACTAGTGAGATAATTTCAAAGGTAAAATGCAATGTTCGAACTAAAAAGTAGATTCTGAGGGCTCTAGCGAAAAAATTCACAACTTCATTATTAATTGATGGATTTTCTTAAAAAGTAGCTTGTTTGATTTCTAAAACCTGCCACATGGCGTATAAAATACAAAAAAAAATGCACTCTGTGAATTAAAATTTTTTTAAAATGCTTTAAGGGGCTTTCACTTGTAAATTTTCTGTAAAATTTTGTAAAATTCCTGATTCAACAACCGATTACGACCGCTGTAGCTAGCCGATGAATGAAGACGCACATTATTTTTATGTTTTGGGGTCTACTACCATCCATTTAGTATATATTTTGACGAGATTTGTTAGTTGCTGAAACAATTTTTCATACAAAAACAAATTAACCAAAAAAAAATTTTTAAAATTTAAAAAAGAAAAAACAAAAAAAAAAGCAAACGAAAAAAAAATTTTTTATTGCGTTTTTCGAGCTCATGTCAAGGTTATCTACACAGAAAATCGTTTTCCTGGATTTTAGTTAAGTTTTTCTCGAAATGAGTTTTTAAAATAAACTTCATAAAGTTTATATAAGTAAACATTTTTGGCTTCAGTTCAACACACTCTAAATTCAATGGCACGTGTTCTGTAGTTAAGATTTATTTTCTTAAATTAATCATAAAACGACAATATTTACTGAAATGAAGTATACTTTTCCTCAATATATGTAAAATAATTCGCATTTCTAAGGAGTTCAAACAAAATCAACTCAACTTAAGTTAAAATTGAAGTAAAAATTAACTACGGATACGGTTGCGTACCCTTGTTTTTTTGTATAAAATAATATTTAACTATAGCGAGATTACGTGTGTAAAAAATGAATGGAGGTTTGTAGATTATTATACAAAGTAAACTTCCGATGTTTTTTGGCTGTAATTTAAAAAAAAAAACGAAAAACTTAGATTCTTCTTGTGGATTATTTTTATTTGGTCTTTTAATTGTTTTTACATCAAGTCGAGAATATGATGTCATGTAAATGGCCGCCGCCACAGTTGATTGTCATTTGAGCCTTTTTTATGGCATTTTCCATCACTTTGGCCAAAACTTCCGGCGATACGTCCTCACATTCTTGCCGGATATTGTCTTTAAGAGCTGCAAGAGTCTGAGGTTTGTTGACATAAACCCGCGACTTCAAAAAGCCCCACAAAAAGAAGTCTGGAGCGGTCAAATCAGGCGATCTTGCTGGCCAGTGCAAATCGCCAAAACGGGAGATTATGCGCCCGGGAAATGCATCCTTCAGCATATCGGTTGTGGCACGTGCAGTGTGTGCCGTTGCACCATCCGGGTGCAACAAAATTGACCCTACCTTGCTGGATCATAAGATAATAACACATACTTATGTAAGTCTGTCAATTGTGAAACGTTTATTATGTTATGACTAGTTATTTCGTAAGGCATTAAACTAATACATTAAAAGACACAATAATGTAATGGGAAACAAAACTTAACATTGAATTATTCACTTTTGAAGCAATAGCGGGTGCAACACCATATTATCGCGGATGCAACCCGACTAATTCAATTGAATACAAACATCAATAACCTTTATTTAGGAACAAATAAGAGATCAAACAATTTTAATGCCTAATTAGTACCATTCTCTGTCACTTTTGTTAATTATTTCTGAAATACACTCCGGTTCACTTATTTGAAGGCACTAAAAATTCCATATTCAGCAGCCTGTATCTTTTTCAATTTGTAACCGATTGCAAAATTTTAAAATGGAAATGGAAGCTAGACATCTTGGTATATAAAACAAATCATGACAATAGTGGTTTCTTAACTAAATAACTTTTTTGAGCAATTTATAACAAAAAACTCCAAAAATGTAGTATTTTTTGGTTCACTTGAATGAAAACCAGTTTTTCTTGTTTTATAATTTATTTTACTTTATTTAACAACTTTTAGTAATGGGTACAACACCCTTTGTTTTTAATAACTTCAAATATAAGGGTTTTCATTGAGAGATAAGAGAATTTATGTAATCGAACGGAATTTGATTCCACGCATCCTCAATGGCCTGAATTAGTGACTGCTTGTCATCAAATTGTCTACCTCCTTCATAGACCTTACGAGATAGCCAACCCTAGACATTTTCAATAACGTTTAGATCTGGCGAATAGGGTGGCCAGTCAAGAATATTAACGTTTTGGTTTGCAATTAACTCCTTTACTAATCTGGCGTTGTGTATAGGGGCATTATCCTGTTTCAATATCCAAGATATGGGAGTAGATAGTTGACTGAACTTCGGAAAAGCCGATTCCCATAACGTTTTATAGGTTGCACCAGTCATTTTTGCACTTTGAAATTCAAGGTCGATGGTGCCATAGTACGCCACACCATAACGCCGCCCTCTCGGCTGTGATGTCGGTTCAAAAACGCTTTTCTTTGCGCAGATCGCAAAAATAATAATTGTAGCTGGCTCATCCAAATTTAACTTCTTCTCATCCGTAAATACAACGATTCTCCAGTCATTTACATGACCACTTGGAAGCCGCGTTTCCTTACGAGGAGCACTAAGTGACGGCTTTTTTTAAATTTAAAGTATTTTAGATACTCACAGCTCTTAATTACTCTGCGTACTGATGACTTGCTCGCTTCCACTCCAGCTTGAGCTCTTATTTTTGTCAAGGTTAAGGCAGAATTAGAATCAGTTTTGATGATTTTTCTTTTCTCATACGTAGATAATGACAATGAAACCCTTCCTTTACAATTTTTCCATACCCCTCGGGGTCCTGGTTGTTGGGCTCCGACCACTTTTTTACCTGTTGCGCGGTTAGAACATCCTTCAGAACATCCATCCTTTAAAATTTTTTGTTTTGACATTTTGACTCGTAAAATGATTAAGATGTAATAAATTGTAATAAACAAACGGTTCCTACAAAAAAATCATCGCTTACTTAAAAAATAATAAAGTGCCTTTATTCAAGTGAACCAAAAACAAATAGCACATTTTTTGACTTTTTTTTTATAAATTGCTCAAAAAAGTTCTTTAGTTAAGAAACCACTATTGTCATGATTTTTTACATCTCAAGATGTCTAAGCTTTCATTTCCGTTTTAAAATTCTGCAATCGGTTACAAATTGCAAAAGATACAGGCTGCTGAATGTAGAATTTTTAGTGCCTTTAAATATGTGAACCGCAGTGTATATATCAATATTTAATAATTTAAATTTGATGGCTGAAGAAACGTTAGTGGATATTCGTCATTCTAGATTCGTTGTCTGAATCACTATAAACATCAGTGGAGAAAACAGGAGATTTTTCCTGCTTACAACGCAAATTTTAATGAGTTAATTCTATTTCTGTTTCGAATAAAACGACGTATACTGGTGGAATTCAGTGACAAGTTTATTTCTCAAATGTTTTATGTTACAATGTTTTAGACAACCGGTTTGTTCCTTCCTCTTTGACCGTGGCTAGATTTCTATATATGTTAAACGTCTCAGAACAACAAGAAAGAACCGTTCTTCAAAATGTACATAGCAAGAATCGAAATCACTACCAGTCATCAAATTATCCACGTAGAAGTCTCTCAGGGTAACGTTTGCTCCTATGGGGTACGACTCGGCATGATCATGGGCGAGTTGTTGTAGGCATTTCACAGCCAGGTATGGAGCGCAGCTGGTTCCATATGTTAAAGTTTTAAGCTGGTATGTCGCGAGGGATGATGACGGACCCTTTCGCCAGAACATACATTGCCAACGAGAGTCAGTTTTGTCAACCAGAACCTGGCGGTAAATTTTTTCTATGTCCGCCACAAGCACGTATTTGTGATATCTGAATCGACTTAGCATACAGAATATATCATCTTGTAATTGTGGGCCTACACAAAGAACATCGTTTAGCGACTTTCCGTTAGAGGTGGGGCACGATGCATGGAAAACAACTCTGAGTCGAGTTGTCGTGCTTTCAGGCTTCACAACGCAATGATGAGGTATAAAATTATCAGACTTTTTGAGTAATGCAGGTGGCATATGATCTAACTCGGAGTATTGGTCCATGAAATTTATGTATTCCTCGCGAATATTTTCATTACGCCTTAATCTCGACTCCAAGTACGAAAATCTTCGCCGAGCAATGTCAAATGATTGACCTAGGGAGGACGATTTTTTCTTAAAAGGCAAACGAAATCGTCAGCAAACTGGGACTATTACAGTGTTGACAGTGTCTGTGTTCATATTGTGCTAAAGTGAAGTGAAAAGTAAAATCCTAATACGGAATAAACTGAAAAGTGTAAAATGAGATTTGCCTTTGGCATCTCGCGGAAAATTTGAAAAATTGAGAAAAAAAAGTACAGAAATAGAAAGTGACTGAAAATCTGGAAAATCATAATATTTGAAAGGAAAAGTGAAAATTTTATGAAAAAATTTTTGAAAAATTGCTAAAATCAAATAGGCAAAAAATAAAAAAGGCTCTATTAATTTTTATTAATAAAGGAAAAATCGCCCAAAATCAGTGCTTAGCTGCACTTTTGAGAAGCGCATAGAACCTAAAGGGCTCAAAAGATTTAAGACACAATGTATTCATATTTCATATTTATTGGTCCCTAAAATTCATTTCACAAAAGTTTCTTAAAGATAACTTAAATCTATCCTTACGTGTTTCCCTACATTTAATAATATTTACAGGACTATATACTTCACACTAACTTAAGTTGTAGAAACTACATACATAACATTCGTGACTAAAAGACTAAACAATCTACTGCCCACTAGGGGCTTCCCCAAAAAAGGACTACATAAAAGGGGAAAAATCATCAGACTAACTACTAAAAACTTAAAATACTAATATACTAAAACTACTATTCACAAATATTTACACTATATACATATTTACAACCCTACCTACGGTAAGAGGTGCCACTACTGGTCCGTAATATACACTAGGTCGTCCAGGTCAAAAGATCCTGTTCTCCTATGATAGAATAGGAGTTTGTCATCAACGAAGAGGAGTCCGCCTCTATCCAAGGTCGCGAGGCCAACCGCTCCAGGAAGAAGTCGCTCCAGGATTTAAGACACAAAAAATTGATTAATGCCCCTTGCGAAAGTGAGAAGTGCATAGAAGGCTCATTGTGAACATAGCAGAAAAGTGTGAAGAAAATCGAACAATTTTTGAAGAAGCCCTACATTAAGTAGAGTGAATTGGCGAAAATTTTCGAAAACTAAAAGAAATCTGAAAAACTATCAATAGACTGAATATAAAACTGTTTAATGGATATGAACCCCTTGGCGGCCGGAGACCGCAAGGAAAAAAATAAGAAAAAAAGAAGGAAGAAAGACAGAACCAAATCCGAGTGTGACTCTGAATCCTCAGTAAATATGGAGGACATACAAAAACAATTATTAGAAATGCAAAAGCAAATGAACGAATGCAAAAAAGAGTGCGAAGAACTAAGAATAAAGTGCAATAAATTTGAAAACGAAAACATAAACTTGAAGAAAATAATAAACAACGACGATCTAGATGATCCAGAAGATCCTGATGAGGCTCACATTGCAGACATTGATTGTGAGTTCTCTGAAAATGAAAATGAATCTACTATGGCGAGCGCACCTGGAGGTCCCATAGGCAGCGTTGATGCAACCGTCCTGCAAGATGCAGATATGGACGAAGGCGAATGGCAAGTCGCGACAGGAAGAAAAACTCCTACAAGCAACCACAATAATAAGAAAGATGATTTCCCGACATTGAGTGCCCAACGGGACCCGAGAATGAGAAATCAAAACTCCACTCAACCGCAAAAGGAGCGGCTTCAAACGACCCAACAATATAACACCCAGCAAAGAGGACATCAGGGCAAAGGACCCAATGAAAGAACATCGAGGGGATATACAGGTAAGGCCAGCCCGCCAGTAATTAAGATATATGATGTAGATGTTAGGGACATTACGGCAAAAGTTCAATTGATACTAGGTCATAGCATATTCTCGCTGAAAATAGTTAATGGTAATCTGATAAATTTGAATTTAAATGACACTAAGGACCATCAAAAAGTCAGACAATATCTTGAGCAGAATAAAGTATCGTTTTACACGTACACGCCGACGGAGTTAAAGCCTTACTCTGTCGTGATTAAAGGACTTTCAAGCACATATGAAGTGCAAGACCTCGGAAACTTCCTAGGATCACTGGAGATGAAGATCACCGTTTTAAGAATGGTCAAGCTTAATGGTGACCGATGGCTGGTACAGCTAAGCCACGACTCGGATATGAAGGCGATATTCTCGATTAAATACATTCTGCACTGCAGAATAACAGTTCAGAAATTTAAACAAGGGGGGCTGGTGCAATGCAGAAACTGCCAAAGATACGGCCACATATCGTCCAATTGCTCCATGCCATATAGATGCGTCAAATGCGGACTCTCGCATGGACCTGGCAATTGCAGAATACCCGCAAAGGAACTCAATACAGAGGAAATCGTGACCCAGGACCAGCTCACCAGAGTCGTCACGAAAAGAATGGGATTGCCCGTTAGGTGCATAAACTGTGACGTGGAGGGCCATGTGGCCAGTGCCAAGGTATGCCCAAAGAGGCAAATGATTAAAAGAAAACTTGACGAGCGCAGAGCCAACAGAGCTCGACCAAACATCGTACCCACCAGGGTTGCAACGCAGTTTAGAACGGCAAACAGGTCGTATGCGGGAGTAGTTGGCGGGGCCATGTTTGGACCCTCCTCAACGGAAAGAGCAACCGGAAACCCCAACGTAATGGTAAGGGCCAACGCGGCCTTCAACAGGATTGACCAGGATTGCTCGAGACTTCTCGGCAAAGATTTCTTAACGTGCCTCGATAAAGTAGGCGAATTTGCGGCGTCGTATGCCAGAATCAAAGACAAAGGTGAGAAAACAAGGGCCCTTTTTGGCCTACTCATGAGCATTCGTCTCCATGAATAGGACACTCAAATGCACCTTCATAAACCTAAATTCTGTTGTTTCGCTATATAAGCGGCACCATTTACAAATCTTTGTAAATGAGCACCAACCTGACGTTCTTCTCCTGGCGGAGCACAAGCTTTCGCCACGACATAAATTTGATATTAAAGGATATACCACATATAGGCAGAACAGATCGAGGGGAAAGGGAGGAGGTACTGCTATCTGTCTCCGGGACAATATTAAGGGAGAGCGCATCACCGTCGATACTGGTAGCATCGAGGGAACGATCGTGCGTATTAAAGGCCGCAGCGGTGGCAGCATAATTTTGATGGCTCTATACCTGAGACCATGCGAAACCCTGAAAGCCACTGACCTCGATACTATTGATAGTATTGTAGGACCCAGTGAGCTAATTATCGGCGCCGACCTCAATGCCAGACACCCCTCCTGGGGTGGAAACTACGCGAACTGTAGTGGAAAAGTCCTTAGTGAATGGATATTAACATCGCCCAATATCGTCATAAGACGCACAAATGAGCCCACAAGGGGAGAGTCATACCTTGACCTGTTTATGACAACCGCAGGGCTTGCCCCAATTAACAGCGACCAAAGACAGCACCATATACTAACGTACGACTACGAGTCCGATCATAGGGCGATACAAATGACAGTGACCACAGACGAACTTGAAACTTTGGACCAACTTGAGATATACGACTTCGGACGGATGGACCGCAAACGGTTCAATGACACACTGGCCGGAAAACTCGAGCAGAATAAATTGCCGTACAACCGCAACTGCACCATTGAAGAAATTGAAGAGGCTGTTAGCACCCTTACGGGGGCATATGAGATGGCTATGGAGACCTCAATTCCTAAGATCAAGCCGATGACTGGGTCTATGCGCAGGCTCCCTGACAATATCGTAAACCTTATGGCGGAGAAAAAGCGCCTCAAGCGTAGAGCTCACCGAGCTATAGACCCACGAAGAGGGGCGATGATCAAAGCAGAAATAAGACTGCTACGCAAGATAATAGCAGTACTAATTGAAACATTTGAGGAAGAGGACAAAGTAAGGAAACTCCAGATGATAAAGGTTGACGCCAACATGTGCAGAAAGGTCAGGCAAATCGGTGGGGTATCCAGACGCCATAAGATACCCGGGTTAACCGACACTGCTGGGAGAATGTTAGATGACGACAGCGGCAAGGCAAATGCGCTTGCGGAAAAATTTGCTGAAATACAGCAGTCCAGAGCAGCAGAGCCACCGAACTCAAATATAACTGCAGTAGTAGATATGTTGGAGGGTCATGAACCGATGATGACATTTAACGACAGCAACACGGCAAACGGAATGGTAAGAACTGGAACATCATTTGAACTGGCCACGCCAGCCGAAATAGGCGCAGCTATAACTGGACTTAATAGTAAGAAGAGCAGTGGGAAGGACACCATCCCGAACTATGTCCTGAAACGTACGGATGAGAGATCATGGGAATACATAACTATACTATTTAACAACTGCATTAATTTAGGGTACTTCCCGACGAAGTGGAAGAATTCTAGGACGATACCAGTATTAAAACCAGGAAAGGATCCCACGAAAACTGAGAACTATAGGCCAATCGCACTCTTGTCAAACATCGGTAAGCTCTTTGAGAGACTCAAGTTTGACAGGGTGCGATTGCACATAGAGGAAAATAGCATACTAAGGGAGTATCAGTTCGGCTTCAGGGCTAACCTGTCCACTAGCCATGCGCTCATGGCATTCTCGGACCAGGTCAGAAGAGGACTTCACGGCAAAAGGCCGACATTAGCGGTGAGCCTGGACTTTGCCAAGGCGTTTGACACCGTCTGGCAGGAGGGCATCGTCTACAAGATGAGCACAAAGTACGGTTTTGCAAGGTACATTACAAGGTGGATATACCACTACTTGACAAACAGATCATTTTATGTGGAAATAGGAGATGAACATTCAGCGGTCCACTCAACGGTCGCAGGAGTACCACAGGGCTCGATACTGGGCCCTGTCTTGTACAATTTATACCTCGCGGATATATGCGAGCCCGAGGATGAAGTCCGGATCATGATTTACGCGGATGACATACTGGTCACTACCACCCATGCGAACGCCAAGGTTGCGGAGAGGAAGCTGCAAAATTACCTCCGAATACTGGAGGACTATTTCAAAGAATGGTATCTGAAACTAAATGTCCCTAAATGTAAATGCCTAATGGTGAAGGGCAAGAAAAAGGACCTTTATAAGAACGCGAGGAGGTATATACCCAAGGTAAAAATAGGAGGCTACGATATAGAAAACACCAAAACACTTAAATACCTGGGAATATTATTCACGGAGGATATGCAATTTAATAGGCAAGTCGACAGCGTACTTGGGAAAGCCAGAGGCGCATTTATAACATACTCGAAACTACTAACCGGCAAACGTGGCCTGAGTGACAAGGTGAAAATAGTTCTGTACAAGCAAATAATAAGACCTGTGATTGCATACGCATTCCCGATATGGTTTGGCATATCATCTTGCCAAATGGAGAGAATCCGAAAAACGGAAAGGCGGATCCTGCGGTACTGCATGAGGATGTGGCCTAGGAGGAACTTGGATGGGAGTTTCACCACCCCCCCTTGTAAACTTGTTTATAGCGAAGCCAATGTTAAGAGGATCGACTCGTGGATGGTTGACCTGGCCATCGGTTTCCTGGAAAAGAGCGGTGAGAGAGATAATGGGATAGTAATGAGGTCTCAAATAACGTCTGAAGAATTTCTTAACATCATGGAATCGGGTAAGGCTTTAACTCCAATGTGCTTGTTAAGGCTCAAGGAACATAACATGCTGGAGCGCCCAATGGGCAGCCTCAAATTTTATCACAGGAGGTTCGGGTCATATGACCTGGATGATACCGTCTACAACACAGCCCAATGAATGTACGGGCATGGTGGTGTTTAATTTTATTATTTATTTTTGTTTTTTTAGGTTAAGTTTAGTGTGTATGTTAGAAGTAAGGTAGTTTTAAGTAACAAGTGTATTGGATTTTTTAACCTTTTGCCAAGAGAATGAATAGGAGAGAACTAGGTGAACAAATGTTTAAATGGGCTGGCCTTACGGCTTATTTATGTTAAGTATATAATTTTATAATCCCTGAGCAGTCAGTAGACGCAGGGGAGGATCTGATTTGATTTGTATAACTTCTTGGAGGTGAAACTTGAATACTAGGATAATAAATGGCGTTTCGTTCGTCAGCAAACTGGTTTTCGCACGTTATTTCTTCTGCTGACAAATTTATGGTTTTGAATGAACCAAGCTCCAAAACCTTTGTAACAAGTCTTCTAATAGAGGTTCATTTGATATTGTTACAAATGCTTTCTATCTACATTTCTGATCAACCTTTGGTAACTTTACGACATTTAATGGGTGTTGATCAGCTGTTGACATCTGTAAACATTGTTTGTTTATGTGCGACCCAATGTCTGTCATCATATAATTGTTCACAGCTGATCCGTGCGCCGAATTCAGCGGGGCTGATAGAAGAGCCCATGGTGATGATGTTAACTACATGCCTGTTTGTGGTCACATTTGTTAATGTTGTTGTCTCTTGCGGCGGGTTCCAAGCTTGGTTTTAATGATGTTGGGTTGGTTGTCTAATTTGATTCTTCCAACCATTAATAAATCCCAAAAAATATCTGTGTCCACCGGACCAGGCTGATGAAAACTGTTATCCGCTAACCTGATATTTTTTGGAATTTGCCATTCTGATGTATCGACGTGTTTTTGTGGATGAAACGAAGATATGCATGGAATTATTACGGCATCAATTGTTGCTGAGTAATGGAGGCTTTCTGATGAGCTGAAACAGCATTTTTAGCTAATCCTGAAATTTCCATGTTGACATTCTTACACACTGGTTTTAAAAACTGGGCCATGCGTTTTGTTGTGAAGTTTAACTGTGAGCCCGAATCCAATAAAGCTCGTCCAATAATTGAGACTCCATTTGCATTACACAATTGGACCATTGCGGTGGCTAATAATACTACGGAGTTTTCGTTAGCCACTTTCAGCGATAACGAGTGGGTGATTTCGCCAGTGGCGGATGGATATTCTGGTTGAGTAGAGTAGCTATTAGTTGGTGTGGTAGTACCGACTGCAAAGTGAAGAAGTGTGTGATGTAAAGCATTACAATGCCGGCAACGATTTTGCGATGAACACGAAGAAGCAATGTGGTTAGGACCCGTACAATTCAAGCAAAGGCCGTGCCGTTTAACGTAGGTGAAGCGATCCTTTACGGGCATTTCGACAAATTTTGAGCAAAGATATGCACTATGGTTGGGTGTTGAGTGACAAAGAATACAAAATGATTGTTGATTTGCGACTACCAATGATGAGGCATTTTGTCCCCTAGTTGAAAACGAACTATTTGAAGGGCGATGATCGTTGGATTGACTGCTGTTCAGAAGACTTAGAGCCTTGCAGCGTGTTTCCAGAAAAGGTGCTAGATTCTCCCATGTTTGGAATTGGGGCGCAGTCGATGATGTGTTCCCGACCAGTGTCAAAATCCACCTTCGATACAACCATATGCAATAGAATGCCGTCTGCGACTTGCGATTTCGATGCGATAGATTCTAATGCGCGTAAGTCGACGTTAATGCTGTCAATGAATTCGCGTAAAGACGACACAGAAGATTGTTTTATTGCTTGAAGGCTGAAAATGTGACGTATATGAGATTGAAATATCTCGATTTTGTTGTCATATCTGGAGGTTAGTAGCCTTGCCTTTACAACAAAAAATGCGTCTTCGCACACACTGTGATGATTGTAGTTGAACTGTGACCCTTCTAAAGTTTCCAACTGCATTTGTAAACTTTCGAAAGATTCCCATTGCCGTTCTAATAGTGCCAGTTTCACTTCCAGCTGATGAAGCCCCATGGCGTCGAATGCGTCTAGGTTACTTTTTTGTAGATTTGATTCGCGAGGTTATTTGATCGCGTTGTAATTCTTTAATGCGTATACTACCCGAACTAGATGGATTAGTAGGAGTACTTTCCACCTCTTTAACCGACTCTTCATTACAAGACATGTTTTGCAAACGGTTCGAATTACACCGAAAAATTAACAACCAACAAACCCTAAAATCCGGCTCGAAGGACCTATGGAGAAAACAGTAGATTTTTCCTGCTTACAACGCAAATTTTAATGAGTTAATTCTATTTCTGTTTCGCATGAAAACGACGTATACTGTTGGAATTCAGTGACAAGTTTATTTCTCAAATGTTTTATTTTACAATGTTTTGCACAACCGGTTTGTTCTGTACTCTTTGGCCGTGGCTAGATTTCTATATATGTTAAACATTTCAGAACAAGAAAGAACCGTTCTTCAAAATGTACATAGCAAGAACCGAAATCATATCTCGCTGCACTACATGCAATAACAATTATATGTAAACTGAACAGCAGTAAAACTTACACACAATATGAGCTGAGCTGCATGAGAAGATTTGATTTATTGAGTGAAAATTAAATGTGAGTTTGAAAAACGTTGTAATTCCCGGTAGGAAATATACAATTTTAAGTTGGAGACCAAACAATCAGAAACATGGAAATTCTTTTTAGATGGCACCATGGATGCATTGACTCGAATTCGATACTGAAGGCGCAGAGACATAAGGACACAGAATTTTTTTTGGTGTTTTGTAATTTCCAAGAGGTTGCAAATCGTCATCGTCCCAGTCACTTTCTGGAAGAGTGGTGTATTTCGCAGATTTCAAAGGTAATCTGCATTTGAAATGAGGCAGTGAGGTTCGCGCCACTGAAATGCTGTGGTCGTCTTCGCATTGAAAGTGATGTTTTGATTGGATGCCTGGTATATTTTTCACATCCAACAGTCTCTCTTTTCTTTAACTTTTTCGTTTGCTTCGTATATATTAATTATCCCTTATTAATGTTTAAGGATGAATGAAGTAGTTGTGGAAATCTCAGAATGTAACAATATCTCTTTTAAACAGTGAAAAATTTGAAATTTTGTTCCAAAAGGAAAGGAAAACATATTTTTCTAAAAGTTTGAATATCGTACCTCAAATCGGATTATTAAAGCAGTGTACTAGTGCAACATAACTATTATATCTTATTTTAAGCTTCGAAGTGTTTTCAATGCTGCCATACCATTTTTAACGATTTCTGAATTCATAGCCATACAACTTTATACCAAAACCCAAAAAATACCGTTTTCAATTTTTTCTCTATTTGGCTTCGGATACACATATAATGATATCGAACCTCCACCAAATATTACCCACATAATCTCTCTATAGTTAGATATTATTTTATACAAAAAACACAAGGGTACACAACCGCGAATAATTTTGTTACCTTATTTCAAAAACATGTCTAAGGGTGATGCTTGTGAGATCTATAGGGCGTTTGCGGCACACCTTAGAGTTATCCGATCGGGTAAAAATTTCGCTCACACCAGTTTTTGAAGCAAGTTTGCTGGGTGGTGGGAGCAAAATATTTTCATCGCTATAAAATCTCCATACAAATAATATGGAGACATCGAGACCTAACGCCTAGCGTGCACAAAGTTATTTTTCATGGAAAACACTATACTTCCATTAGGTGAACGTACGCAAGAAGCACAATAATCCAGAAACAGAGATGTTAAGCAATTTCTATTATTTAATATACGAAAATTTTCAAAGTTGCATCAGAAGTTTTTATTGTATTGATATTGCTAAGATAATTTATATTTATAAACAAAGAAATAGATGGATTTACTTATGCAAGTATATAGAAAATAATTCGTCTTTCATAATTTTTAATGGGAGATATACAAATGGAATTGCCACCAACGTCGTTTGTTTTGTTCCACTTGTGAATGACTATTTCTTCTTCTACTAAAGTGTGCATAAACAAATGTGGTGAAAATTATAATATTGACCAAATCTTCTGCAAAATCCGATTAGAAATATGTCACTACATATGAACACAATCTTCATGAGTTTTTCATAGATTATAGCTTAATGTTTGCTTAATAAAATGCAATTGATAGTCCAGAAATAGTGAAAGAAACACTTTCTAAGAAAATCGTGGGCACATTAATGCGTAGGAGATCTAAGTTTTTATGTCAACTATTTAATAACGTTCCAATCTAGAAACTAAATAAAAATGATTAAAAACCAACCGAAATTTTTCGCAATCACGCAAAATTATTTAAAAAAAACAAAACTGGCCAGTGTTGGGACGTTGCTGGCTGTATGTCCGTTTTCCAAGGTGAACAAACTTACATTCGACAGCATTCTCATTTGCTTATCTTTAATAAAAACTTTACTTAATTTTTAATAAAAACAGTAGAGGATTAATGGTACCCTTTCAGAAAATTTTTTCAGTTTTTGGAGGTTAAGCAAATTGTTAAATTTGGGAACATGTCGGTTCCAAGCGACTATTATTTTGGGCTATAAATGTATAGAAGTGTTCTCAGTACCTGGGGGTGGATTCTGGTTCTGTGAAAACTTTTCAGTGATAATTCTTGTACATAAATTAACACTGGAGATTTTTCCCTGAACCTGCATTTTAAAAAATAAGATTTGAATAAAAATAGACGAGCTATTATCAACAAATTAAATTAATTTTAGTTTTTTATTTTTCATTGAAAATACTTTCTATCTGGTAAGAGATAAATAACACATTTGTTTTTCTCTCTTTGAAGACTTCATCCAGCAAAGAATCTTACAATTGGTTCAAAATTGTAGAAGTTACAGGTATTCAAAACATGAACAGCACCAATGTGGTCAACTTTATCACTCTGTACCTACATCAGCGTAACAAAAGAGTGTCTCCAAATACAATATCTTTAAAGTCTGACTCGTCCGCTACATATCTCTGGAGCATTTTTATAAATAAATTAGAAGATATAAGAAGTTCTTTTTTGCAATCGGCCCCATTGTGCGTGTGTGGCAGCTTAAATAAACTTAATGTGTTTACTGAATAATTTGTACGACTTTATACTATTCACTAGGGTGTTACAGTGTGACTGCATCCAGCTGAAATAATTCGTGGTGCGTTTGGGTCTAACTATGGCTAACTACATGTATGTACCAAGCTTCATTTATCTGCGATATCTTCTGGCATTGTTAAATTTTCTATGATGAGGAATCCATGTGTGAGGTGGTGTCGTTCCACCAATTTAAACACGGTACCAAACCATTTTCTGCATACAAAATTAAATACCGGAGTAAGGTCGGAGTCGTGCAATTTAAATCAAGCTCAAACTGACCCTATTCTCACCACAATGTCTTATATAAGTAATAAAACCAAGTAAACACTGTGCCAATTAGAAAAAAAATATAATAGCAAGATCCTACAATGTGCACCAACATGTGTCAAACATCATTCATGGGGGACATAAATATCCGTCCGTCTATCGTTTGAGCATGAGCAATCCAAAAAAGATAGTTTTAAGCAGTTAATAATTGTCAGTTTGGTGAGCGCCAACGATTGATTGGCGGTAAAATAATATTTGTGCCATATTAAGCGACTTCAATTACCTATTATTACCAATGTACGGACAGACTGGCAGACATTTGGAGTGATTCCTTTCCAACACACAAAAGGACAAGATAGATGTCTGTCTAGCTGTACTCGTAGAAAGAAAAAAATGCTGAAGTACAGGTTTGTTAGAGGAAACATAAGCAATGTTTGTTGTGCCGCCAACGAAAATTGAGAGTACTTTATGTAGCAACAACCACTACAGCAGCATCGTCTGCATTATCTACGACAGAATCATTTATGTCCACTGTGTGTCAATGCAGTAAACAACTTTTAGCAAGTATTAAGCGCTTGTTAACCAATTATATCGCTCCTGTGTCATCATTTCCAATAACATCCGTCTAAGTTTTTGTCTGATTTAGTCAAGTCTGGTAATTGAAACGGCACACACATTTTACCGCATAGTAATAACAACGCACAATTCAATAATACCATTAAGTAACCAAAAGTAAAGGAAATCGGCAAGTAAACAAATCAGTGTTGCCACAGACCGATTAACAAATTATGCGAAATGTCCTCAAAAATTGTGCCGTTTGCGAAGCCATAATGGTAAAATTGGAATTTTAGTCTTTTTGAAATTCTGTGTCCAGAACACACAGTGTCACTCCAAGAAACGCATGCTTATCTGAATTTGAAAATATAATCAGCTGTTATACATAATTTGGCCAAATAGTTGAAACCAAAATGGTGGACACAATGAGTAAAACAACAGATTTCTTAGGTTTTAAATAAAAATGAATGTATTTAGTTAAAATAAAACTAAATATATACATAAAAGCGACTTCGTTTGTACATAGTCTGGGTATTATAGATTCAAGTCAGACCGCGACACCCAAAATGTGCGACAATCGCGCAAAAGCCGGGCCAATCCCGCTGAAAGCGGGACCGTTGATCAGGTTAGTTATAACTTATTCACATTTACCGCGTTTCAGCTGGGACGCCGGCGTTTCGCTCTCTTGAGATCATTTCGAAACCATGGTGTTCACATTGTGCTTTTGTTAACTACTGTGGTTTCATGTGCCATTTCTCATTTCTGTTTTGTGTTTTCTGTATTGACTGTAAACAACACAAACGCACATTTGTGAATAAAGAAATATAAAATAATATCAAAAAATTAATGTAATTTTTATAATATTAGAATTTATATCATTGTATGATAAAGCAATGAATGCATTCAAAGATATAAATGATTATATTCATAAATCACATTGCAATAAGTACTTACCACCACAAAGCAAACTAGAAATGTAAACAAACAGATTTGCTTTCCCTCACTTTTCTGACATTTGCTTTGAACCAGTAATGGAAATTTTTTCATTTTACTCCTTTTTTAACTACTATTGGAGTACAACACTGTGCAGTACAGTAAAAGAGCATAATATTTGCGTTGTTTTTGTATGGAAATAAGTGCCAATTAAAGTGTGTTTCGCTGAAATCATCGAAAGAGAGCGAAACGCCGGCGTTTCAGCTGAAACGCGGTAAATGTGAAAAGGGTATTAGTCAGGTTAGAGAGAAGATTTTTGTATGGCAAATCATCTCTCAAACCTCTAATAACTGTTAATGAATAAGACCGTAACTCTTCAACTTGAAAATAAGTTTTATTATGGTTTTAATTTGTTATAGCATATATAAGTATATTAAGTGCAGACAAACAAAAAAATAACTTGAAATATATTTGTAATATTTACAACAGTAAAAGCTAAACCATGATAAGATTTTCAGCTCCAATAAATACCAAATTTTTTAAATGAATCTTTAAAAAAATCCATTGCTTTTAACAATTTCTTCCAATCTTCTTGGAATAAAATTTTCAAGTTTTAGATAATTGCTTTTGGAATCAGTTCAACTTATACTAGAGAACAGTAATCAAATCGTCTATTTCGAAATTCTGTCTGCCGGACATTTCTCTCGTAAAGAACCAGGAGGAATCATTGTTGTAACTATTTAGTGTACAACAAAATGGCGCACAAATATTTGACGTTTTGATGTGGGATAATGCATAAGGGTGGGTGAGCCGAGCCGACTGACGCTTATTGCGAGAAGCACTGCGAGAAAACTGGTACTATACAAATTAGTACAAATAAGCGCGAACAGGTCATAGTGCGCGCCGAGCTGGTCAGAGCGCAAAGCCGATTGAGTGCGAGAAAACAGTTTCAAAGCGTATTTCAGCGCCGAAAACATTGTTTATGTTATGTTGTTATGATTTCAACTTGTTTGGAAAACATAAAAAATATAAAAACAAAAATTTAAGAAAAAGTAAATAAAACATGCAATCAAAAAATTAAAAAAATAATAATAAGTAAAAATAAAATAAAAATTAAACCAAAAAATAAAAATTCAAATAAATAATAAAATTATAAAAAATTAAAAAAAAACATAAAAAAAAAATTTAAAAAAAAAATTTATTAAAGAAGTAAATAAAATATACATATAAAAAATTAAAAAACATAATAAAAATAAAATAAAAATTATAAAAAAAATTTTAAATTAATATAAAATACATAAGAAAAACCTAATTAATAAATTATTGTAATTAAAAAATCTTTTTTATTTATTTTTAATTGTAATTTAAATATCTTTTATTTACAAAATGTCATGAATAATTGAAGAAATGCGTTAATAAGTAAAATTGTAAAACTCAATGTCAGTTTTTTTTCTCAACAAAATATAACTCAAATCATAATTACTATTTTCTAAGAAAAGTTATAAACACAATCATCAACAAACACGAATGAACAACAAACCCAAATGCATTCAAACATACATAAAACACAAATAATAGATAAAATATCAGCGCTGATTCTCGCGTCCACTACCCTGCAGTTTCACAAGTAGTGGCTGGCAACATTTCATCGACTACATCGCCATTGATTTATCATTGACTACATCGCCGATTACATTGGTACTCAGTGGTAATCTGTAAGGTAGTGTCTCCAGAGATTTTCTATTGTTTTTCTTAACCTGTCGACGAAATGTTACCGATAAATGCGTCGACGAAATATTACCGATAAATGCGTCGACAAAATGTTACCGATGAAGTAATCGACGAACAGTAAGGCATTACCAAAGCGGACATCGCCTTGTTAAATTCGCCGCTCAAACTTGATTCTCGCATGAACAAGTTCTCGCAATAAGCGTCAGTCGGCTCGGCTCGGTAACAAGCGGCCACTGTGTACGCACCCTAAGAAGACGTCGCTTCGCCGAAAACACGTTTATATAGGTGTGGAGGAACTTTAAAATGTGGAATAATACCACAAGATACCAATAAATATGCTGTAAAAAATAGAATTTTCAGAAAAATTCTATTGAGAAAATTACACTAAAATGAAAAAATTTTGAAAAATTTTGGAGAAATTGTGCTATATAATAATTTTTTAAAACACAAGTGGCAAAACCAAAAAAATTAGCCAACATGGTAACAGTGAAACAAATACGATTTCAAAATAAACAATACTCATAACTTGGGTTTCCAATCAAACTACAAATACGATGTCAAAACGCAACAGTACAATATCTAAGACCCGTCAATCTGGCAAAATTATATTATTCCAAGAGAAACCCGCTCGGAACCGGTATACAATTTTAGGTAATGAGTGTACAATTATAAAGTGCACGGATTACTGATTGCGAGAAGCACACCATTCAAAATAAGCCGAACACCACAAAGTATACGACCTACGAAATTTGAGAGATACTATCATACATATATGCCGGAACAACCACTTTAGCTGTATAATCTTAAAGAGAATTATACGAGTATGTATACAATGGTTGCATTCAATATAATAGTGTTTAAAACTGAATTTGAAGATTGGAATGTCTGGTTCTAGATGAATTGTTTTCTGAAAACAATTTCGTCGAACGGGCAGTAGCGGTAGCTATGACTGCGACACGTTACACTGTAAGTAGGTGAAAATGACACACCAAAACGCGAGACACGTCAACCAAATTTGGGATCGTAGAATCCAGTGCTGTACCCCGTTTTGAAAAGTTAGCTCGAAATCACGAGATATTTCAATTTTAAATTTGTAGTAGATTTAAGGCGGTTTTTGATTTTATTTGAATGAAAAAACTTCAAAAACTTGTTTAAAATCAATTTGTATATTATTTATTTGTTAAAATTGGATGGAACATGGAACTATATTTGCTCTTATTTTGATGATTTTATAATTTTTTTTGGATTTATTCAATTTTTACTCTTTGTTTGCAATCGACCAGCAGAAATCAGCAAGCATTGATTCCATTCATTTTCCAACGAAAAGGTCTTCGACTGCCATTATGATTTGATGAAATCTTTCGCCAGTTTCGGTGGACAAATGGTATTTTTCAATCATATTGTTTACGTTAAATGAATTAATATTGATATAAAAAGTAATAACGTGAATTCTTAAAATCGTATTGAAAATCCCCTTATTTTATTAACTTAGCGTCTGGCATCCACACAAGTTATCGACTTTTATCAAAATGTTTTCGTCAAATTTAAATGTCAAACTGAAAATCAACAACTTCCGAGAGCGAAAACTGGTACGCGGTCTTATTCTATTACAACCGGCGTACTGGTAAGATCTTCCAAATAAATCCAAATACATATATGGAATCCCACATAGAAATATTCTGATTACTTTGTTTTATTTCTTCTTGCTTCCATCCGATTCAACCTGTTTGGTAATTCTTCTCCACCATTACTGTGGAGCGACGAAATCAAAGATCTCTCTTTGATTTCGTTTGACTTATGAGAGTGATTTTTCCCACCAGGCATTATTCCTGACTAGAGTTCCAGTTCTCCACGATCCTCTTTATCACCCCAACATTTGGTCCAATTCGAACCGGATTACTAGCGAGTAATTCTTTGCAGACAACTCTCTGAAAAGCAATTTCCAATAATTCCAGGAGATAATATCAGGTACGTTCGCTTTGTGCTTTTCTATTCCTATTTAGTTTACATAAAGTGCCGGGGAACGATAAGCAACAGCGCAGTAATCGCATTTCTTAGACAATTTTGCGCGCGAACTTTCATCATTATTGGGAAGGTAATAATTGTGACAAAATATTTGACAGTGTGCAGATGTCAGGAATTATACGGTGGTGAACAATTGGCACAGACATAACTTTATGGAGGAAATTGGCAGGTGACTTCTACAAGGAGTAACTATAAATTTTACCGCGGAATATCATCTGAAAGCTGCAATTCGTAAGTGATTATATATGCATTCCCAGTGATTAAGGTGCAAATTATAGAATAAAAACTTCGTGCCTCCTGACGAAGACATTACCACGCTATTTTAAGTGTCAGTTCATTACATTGTTCGTCGTTATTACGTTCAATGTTAATATCCTACGAATGTTATTTTTCATCGTCACTATGTTAAAAATTATAGTGATCTCTGGTAGTCTGTAACGCGCTGTTAATAACATTTTAGAACCACTGTAAGCACACGAGGCCATATATTTACATGCATGTTTGTGACATATCTTGCCTAGCTTATTTGTTTCTCGCGATAGTTATTCTCAGTATATATTGGTTACGCCCTTTTCCGCATTTTTTCCAATATACATTTCGTTTGTTTAACTCTGCGGTCTGTCGCCACTGTTTCTTCCTAGTGATACATATCGGAATCGAGTCACATTCTCCTTCATATGGAAAACAACCATAACTTATACTTTGTCCCATTTCCAATGTGTGTGTTCATATGATTTCTGCTCTTGGTTAATTAATATGATAAAGAGTGTATCACTATTCTGGCACATGTTGACAAAAGAGATTTTATATTGTCTTTGTCATTGAGATCAATTGTTGTTTTTTACGACAATAGTATTTGTTGCTTATGGGTGATTTCAAGCCACTCTCCTGGCGATAAGGGAGGAAGAGAAATCGGCTATACATTACTGGTCATCAAAATAACTTTCCAGTCGCGCAGAGTTCAATGACCGATTCTCAATTCTTGTGATAAGTGAGTGATATGAACAGATGATCACTTTCCAATAATGAGAACAAAGTATTTAGTATTATTTCATTGAGAAAAGTATTCATTTCATTGAGTAGCACATTCCTAAATATTTCTAGCGTTCTTTGAGATGCATCGTCATCTTTTGATAATTTGTACACTCTAGCTGCATTTGAATAAATATCACAGAATCGATTAACTTGTTTATTTACGGCCATCTGCGTCATTTTTCAAATGAGAAACTAATTTTGTTAGTTAATTTTAGATTGAACTGAACGAGTGTCTTCTCATTTAGTTTAAAGTTTAATAGTAATCGGAAAATCTCCTAAATATAGCGGGGTATTAACTTCACTCCGTACTAGAAGAGTTCAATTCAATTTGAGACGTGTACAGTTTTATGGTTCCATTCGACAAAAGCTACTGTTTACTTCATTGATACAAATATATCTGGCAGAAGTCTTCATACTGTATTGACGTCATCGGTAAAAGGTGTACATGAGAAGAACAATACTTTCTCCACTGTGTCCATTCCATCTTGCTACACACATCTCATTCCTGCCTTGAAATTAAGCATTTATTCCGAATCTGTATGTTAATGCTTATAGATTGCCGTACTGTTTTTATACATATTTGTTTAAGAGTCTTGTTGTCTGGCGAACTTTAAAATATTCTCGGAAATCTTGAGTTTCTTAAATTTTTGGTTTTTTTTTTTTTAAATTTCGAGGGCAGTTTACATTATTCCTTTGATCCACAATGTCCCACGACAGATTCATACGTATAGCTGACAGATTAGTTGGATTTGAAGCGGCTTTCAATGACAACAAACTGCCAGTTTCATCTGTGTTTGATATGGAAACACATAAAGATGAATTGAAGTTCATTTGGAATAAATTGAAGGACTCGTATGAAATTTGTTTGTCCGATATTCAAAATAGCGAAGAGAAGGATGAAGATGATAACGATGCAGATCCTGCTGCTGAAGAGACGGAAACAGTAATGGAGAAATATCAAAGCTGTTATATCACGCATTGCAGAAGTGTCTCCAAAATGTGTGAGCGAGTCCAAGAATTGTTTCCGCAGCCGACATCATCCTCTAGTCATAGGGGACATGGTTTCACACTTCCCCCTTGTGAGATAACTGTATTCAATGGTGACTATTCATCGTGGCCAACATTCCGTGATCATTTCACCGCAGTCTGTGTGAAGAACAGTCGGTTAAGCCCCATTGAAAAGTTATTCCACCTTAAACAGAAAACGAAAGTTGAGGCTAACGATATTGTTACTAAGTGCCCTCTGACTAATGAGGGGTTCAACCAAGCGTGGAGAAATATTTGTGCACGCTATGAAAATAAACGAGTGCTAGTGAATCTCCAACTTAAATACCTATTCAATTTGCAAGCAATCGGTATTGAATCCGGATCTTCGATTAAAAAGCTTCAGCGAGATATCAATGCACGTATATCCGCTTTGCAGATGTATGATATTGTACAAAGCTGGGACCCAATTTTTGTTTACATTTGTTGTAGTCGTCTTCCGGACACGACCTTAACTCTATGGGAACATTCCTTAACGGAGAAATCTATCATTCCCAAGTGGTCACACTTGGACATACATATATCTAACTACCCGATATCGCACACTGGAATCAGTTTCCGAAATGAGGAATGATGCAAAGACACCGAACTCTAAATCCAAGAGCGATTGTAAGGTGAAAAGCGATCCTAAAAGCCTTCACACATTTCAGACCAAAATTGGTCAGACCAAGTGTACACTCTGTCCTAATGAGATACACATAATCCGAAAGTGTCCACGTTTCCTGAATATGGAATATTCGCAAAGATTTGCGGAAATCAAGAAAAGCAATTTATGTCTTAACTGCTTCTCAAGTGTACATTCGGTTAGAAACTGCAAGAGCAAATACTCTTGTTTCAAATGTAGTAAGCGTCATAATACGCTCCTACATAAGGAATCGTTACCCACGCACATGCAAGATCCAAGTAAACAAGCACACGAGTCTTCTACCGCACCACATCTTCCTCAAACCTCTTCAAGCCTTACCCAATTACAGTCCACTAATCCACCAAATAACCTTCAATCCTACTTTGCTTCAAATTCGAAGAGTATTTTACTTGGAACAGCGATGGTTAACATATACAACGCTGGTTTGGTATACACGGCAAGGGCTTTCCTAGACTCAGGCTCAGAGGGAACCTTCATCTCCGAAAAAGTTTTCAATCGCCTTAAGCTACCTTTTAAGAGAACATCGGCTAAAATCTCAGGTTTAAACAATTCTGTATCCGCTGATGTGCGAAGAGAATGTTCGTTTATGTTAAGATCCACAACAGAAGATGAGCACGAGATCCCTGCATCGGCTTTGGTGGTGCCTCATTTGTCCGGCAACCTCCCATCTCGCGCTATTAACCTCGAATGTCTTGCCGATCTACCACCATTTAGACTTGCAGATCCACGATTCCACGAGAGCTCAAAAATAGACATCCTTTTGGGAGGTGATCTACTTCCACTTATTATGTTGTCCGGATTCGAGAGTGGAATCTGTGGGTCATTAATGGCACAGGAAACAGTTTTTGGGTGGATCCTTACAGGCCCGATTGCTTTCTCTACAATATCTTCATTTTCCACTCGCGCTACATATCACTGTGAAATAGCTTTAGAAAAGGAAATCTCACGCTTTTGGGAGGTGGAGGACCTTCCAAGAAGACAATGCTTAACCAAATCCGAGCAAATATGTGAGGATTTCTACACACGTACTACGTACAGAAATGAGGAGGGTAGATATATTGTATCTCTTCCATTTAAGGAAGATTTTCCTGAAAAATTAACTTTAGGTCATTCCAAAAGTAGTTCCATGGCCCAATTTTACCGTAATGAGGCTCGGTTTCTCAAAAACCCAGAGTTGAAAGGGGAATATGATAGTGTTATTCAAGAGTACATGACTTTGGGTCACATGTCCTCAATCATTACATCCGGGCCTTCCAATTTGTCGTCCGATTATTATTTGCCACATCATGCGGTTACTAAGCCTGAGAGCACTACAACAAGGGTTCGTGTAGTGTTTAATGCTTCGTCTCCCACATCAAATGGACTTAGCTTGAACGATGTGTTGTTTACGGGTCCAGCACTACAAAAAGACTTAACCATCCTTATTTTAAAATGGCGACTATTTCTGTATGTTTTTAATGGTGATTTACAGAAAATGTACCGACAAATATTGGTATATCCAGATCATCCAGCTTAATACTGTAACTTACGGAGTCAACTGTGCAGTATATTTGGCTATACGCACGATAATGAAGTTAGCTGATGACGTTAAGGACAAATATCCTCTTGCAAGTCATATTCTCCGAGAATATATGTACGTTGACGACGCACTATGGGGCCGAATGCCAAATTTGTGGCCAAAAGTCGAAAACGCATTCAATTCAGGTAAATGTTTGTGCTTAAGGGTTTTTGGGGTCGCTGATTACGAATCTGAAGTCAAAAATTGAAAAAACAAAATGGCGGATCCAATATGGATGACTTGTTTGAAAAAAACATTTTATTTATACATACATATATGACAATGATTAGCTTAAAATTAGGTTTAAACAGAAATTAAATTAAAATTATAATGATGGATAGATACTTTAGAAATTATTCATTACATAGGCTAGTTGGTTAAGTACAACTTTAGAAATCTTCGTCAGAAGAATCACTTGATTCACAGTCAGTAGATTCAACCAGAAAAAAGCTTGAGCTTTCCTCACTCGTTGAAATACTTGGCGCAGTTAATAACTGTACTGCTTCTGGCAGCAATGATTTAAACTTTTTACAAGGTAGTTTGCGCAAGCTAGAAATATATGGGTCAGATGATAATAGAAGCCGTGAAAAAAGGTCTTCCATAGTTTTTACTCGTGAACATTTTCTCGTAAAATCTGTTCTGAACTTTCTAATATACTTATTATTGGACTCTTGAGCATCTTCAGACATTTGTCCGATTGGTAATAGAGCAGAAGTTATTATTTCCTTGCCGTGAATTAAAATCTTATGCATTGAAGTTGGCATATAATACCACGGGTACAAGTGTACGAAGTCGCGAGCTGTTTGTATGGCATAATCTTGAAATGTAATTGGATTAATTTCGTGGCCACTCGAAAGTGCCTGCAGTAAAACATGAAAACGTTTGATAAGATCTTCATTCACCCCTGTGATTGAAGCAGAAGTGGTAGAGTTTTCAAAAAATCGCCGAGCGGTATTCCCATCATTCGAGCTACCAAAAGCAGGCTTCGGTTGATCGACTATCAGCCCCAATCGTAAACGAAAGCCTTTTTGAATGTTTTCTTTTCGGGTTTGAACAGATTCTTTATCATTGGAACTTCGCGCTTGATACTTTTTGATATCAAGTTTGTACCCTACATGCAAACAGCACTCGAAGAATCGAATCCATGCATGCAAACTTGACAAACCAAACTCTAAATGATCACTGTTGATTTCCTTTTCCAGCATCGCATCAATATTGTTAAAGTCTTTTGAAGTTGCTTTACACAAATAGCAACGTTGAGAAGATGCAGTATTTGTGATTGCATTGCAAACTTTACCGTCTATCATTGTAAAAGCAAGTTTGAAAGAAACGGTTATGGGTTTTAGATTTATGTCAGTTTTGTAAGGGACGAGGTTAGTCTCTTGCTTTTTAATGAATTCCATTTCGTTAACAGTGGCTTCAGTATTTTCGTGCAAAAATTGAATCCTGATTGGTCGACAAAAACGGGGAGAAGATGGCCTTGGATTTTTCCATACAATGACTGAATTTTGTTCTTCCTGGTCGGCTGATAAAAGTTGCAATGGAACGAGTGAGGTAACGAAAATGTTTGCATCAGACTGGCTTCCATCATCATCGGTAAATTTTTGCTTGAACGTACTTTGGCCCGAAGTGCCATCACAACCCCACTTACAAATTAAAGTCAAGTTGCGAACTTCTTCGTAAGACATACTGTTAATAACATCCGCTTGAGTTAACAAGATTCTTTTGATTGTGTGATCTAGCAAAGCCTGTAGTTTTACTTCGGCACTACATTCCGTTACAGAAATATCTAATTTCGTTGGGTAACATTTAAGCTTCGCTAGATATATTTTTTTGTACGACGGAAATAAAGTGCAGCAGTTTTTTCTGCCTTCATTACGAATTTTCTGGTACTGTGATTTTGATAAATTCGTTTCGAGTATAAGCGACAAAGCAGCATCAGGAGAAAGAGGTGTTTCCGAAATCGATCCGAAAGATTCTCTATACTGATTGGCTTTAAATGGGCTTACCAGTGTCACATCTTTGACAACTTTTGCAGCATCTAATTTGCCAGATGCTCGAAGGTTCATTTGAGTCGCATAAGACAATTCTTCCGTACTTGTCCCTGCACGCAATTGTTCAGTCTTCTTCGCTTTGTACGCTCACTAGCTTCGGAAAATTCTAAAGAAGGCCGACCTATTTTGTTGGAAATCTTTGCAACTGCTGGAGATTCTTCTAAGGGAACCAACACATTCAGCCATTCGGAAAACTTCTCTAAAAATTTGTCCTCGTGCCTCCAAACGGTTTTCCATTTATTATTTAAACTCACCAACAAAACGCTTATGCGAGATTTCACGTTGTTCGATAGCGTGAAAGGACGTTGTAATTTTTCGGACATGGTTTTTTCAATAGCCTCGTACGCAGTAGCTGCACCATAATTTAGTTTATTCTTGATTAGGAGGAAAATATCCTTCCTGGATAAACCAGGTATAGCAGGATCACCGGCAGCCGATTCTGAAATGTAGAATTAGTCATAAAAGCGAATGATGCTTCGTTAAATGAATGGAATAATTATCAAAAGTTTCTGCACATGTTTAAAATATTTAAAATTGAGGAAAATGCACCTTAGTTACAAAAACTTGCACCAATATCGGTGGCGCAAAAAAGCACAAAATATTTTTTTTTTTCCATTAAACAACAGATTAATCTACAACCTAGAACAAGCCCGACCATCGAACAACGGGCAGCAATATAACTTTTCTCCCTGTTTTCACAATTTTCCATTGCAATTTTACGTTAATTTTCAGACAAATCATTCCCTTGTTAATATCACATACATAATTATTATAAATTTAGGACATCATGATAATATTGTACTTACTCTTCCCTTTCGAATCCATTTTTTAGATTATTTTTAGTGGAATTTTTGTAGGTTTGGCGTCGGTTTGTTATATGTTATATATTTGTAAGACTGACAACGAAAAAAATGAAGTTGAAACAACCGATTATATGACAGCTGTTTATGCACAAATAGAGTTGCCAACAGTATATTTTTTTTTTGCATTTTTCTCCTCAATATGTTGCAAATAAACCACCATAAAAAAATTTTGGGAAAGTTAAAGTTGAAAAATTGACTTTTGGCCGCGAAAACTTAATTTGGCCCCAACGTGCGACGCCTTAGCCGGAGCTCATACAATTTCAATGGCAATCAAGGCCAGAAGTGAGCTTATGCTTGCTTTGAATTCGGCTGGATTTATGATGAGAAAGTGGACGGCAAACTGCAAGGACATTCTAGCAGGTCTTCCATTGGATCATCTACTTCGCGAAGATTTAATCAACCTTGATGATACCAGTTCTGCAAAAACTCTTGGAATCCATTGGAATGCACGGATAGACTGTTTTTACTTTTCCATAGTTCCGTTTCTTGCTTCCAGTAAATACACCAAAAGAACAGTTACCTCGTTGATTGCCAAACTCTTTGATCCTGCAGGATGGCTAGCTCCTATTGTCATCTACGCAAAAATAATAATGCAGAAAGTATGGATGGATAGAACTATGTGAGGAAACACTTATTATGTGGAGAACATTTTTGTCCAATTACCACCACATAAACATGCTTAAAGTTCCCAGATGGATTAATTTCACACTCGGTTGCGACGTCGAATTCCATGGCTTTTGCGATGCATTAGAAAAGGCGTATGCAGCCGCTATTTATATTCGTATATTAACGACAGATACCGTATACACTAATTTACAAGTATGTAAAACTAGAGTGGATACAACTAAGACATTGTCTATACCACGACTAGAGTTATGTGGCGCAGTTCTCCTTGCGGACATGGTCGACAATATACTTCCAAAATTAACAGAAATTCATAATTATACCTTGAGATGTAGGACTGACTCTACAATTGTACTTTCGTGGTTAGCAAAACCACCATGTACTTGGAATACATTTGTTGCCAACAGGATATCAAAGATAATTCAGATAACCGATCCGACCAAGTGGAATCATGTAAATTCAGAAAACAATCCTTCAGACTTGGCAAGTCGAGGGGTATTCCCACAGGAACTATTGAATAACAAACTGTGGTGGCATGGACCCCAATGGCTGTCAGAATCACTCAAATGTCCGCCAGGTGAGTCTTACGATATTCCTGACGATTTCAAATTAGAAAAGAAAACAGTAAAGGTAAATTTTTCTTACTTTTCCAATTTCGAAGATATTTTAGAGCGATTTTCTTCGCTTCCCAGGGCTCTACGAGTTATGGCGTATGTCTTTCGTTTTATTTACAGCACACATCCAAGCCATCGTTTGAATTTGCATGGTGAGTCCACACCCATATCCATCTGAGAAATTAGGGTAGTGCAAAATCGACTAATAGTGATCTCTCAAAAGGTCACGTACCCAGAGGAGAATAGAACTTTGTCCAATAAGGAATGCATTAAAAATACCAGTCCTTTACTAAGTTTGAATCCATTTTTAGATTCGGAAGGTATCATGAGAATGTGTGGTAGACTCGAATATTCTTCAACTCTATCCTATAATGAAAAGCATCCGATCCTGCTTCCATACAACTGTCAGTTCTACCGCCTGCTTATTAAATTCATCCACCATATCTCGTTGCATGGAGGAAACCAGCTGGTTCTCCGATTGGTCAGAACGAATTATTGGATTCCACGAGTTCAAAATCTGATTAAAACCACCATTCACAACTGTAAACCATGTGTCCTATACAAAAAAAAAATGTCAAAAACAGTTGATGTCTGCTCTGCCCGCGGAAAGAACCGAGTTAACACGGCCATTTGCTCATACCGGTTTGGACTTTGCAGGTCCATTTGATATTAAAAGCTATGCCGGTAGAGCATGCCTTATCACTAAGGGGTATGTTTGTATATTCGTGTGCTTCTCCACCAAAGCAATCCATTTAGAAGCAACTTCCGACCTATCCACGACCGCTTTTCTTGCAGCATTTAACCGTTTTGTTTCTTGACGTGGATGCCCTCTCCACCTACATTCCGATAAGGGAAAAACATTTGTTGGAGCATCGAAACTAGTTACCAAAGAGTTCCTAGAAACATCCTCACCAGCGGCCTCTGCAAACTACGCTCATCAAAATTTAGAGTGACACTTTATTCCACCTGGAGCTCCTCATATGTGTGGACTATGGGAAGCTGGCGTAAAAAGCTTTAATCCACATTTCCGGAAAATAGCTGGGATTTCCAAATACACTTTTGAAGAGTTTCAGACACTCTTATCCAAAATAGAAGCATGCCTTAACTCGCGACCTATATCTCCCATTTCCGAAAACCCATCGGACCTTGCGGCCTTAACTCCAGGTCACTTCTTGATTGGATCGCCTACCCTTGTTCCAATTGATCCTCCGGTCAGCGATACTCCTATGTCAATAAGTAACCGGTGGCAACGTTTAAGGGTAATCCATCAACAATTTTGTGCTCGCTGGAAAAACGAGTATTTAAAGGAACTCCACAAGAGGATTTGAAAGAGAACATGTTAGTAGTCCTAAAGGAGGATAATTTACCTCCAAACTGTTGGCGTCTGGGTAGAATTATCCGCGTTTATCCAGGACAGGACAATTTAGTCCGTGTTGCTGAAGTACAACCCAGAGGGGGATTATAATCCGTCCAGTGACAAAACTTGTTTTGATACCACATGAATCTACATAGATTTGCTGTAGTATATAAAACCACTTTTATTCAAATATGTTCTTGCCTTAAATCCTTTTTTTTTATTACCCATTTCAGCAAAAAGAATAGCAAAAAATCATTTCTTTGTCGTCTCTGCCGAAAACCACATCCGCTGAGGACCTGTCGTAGATTTCTTAATATGAATACGCCCGAGAGGAAAGATGTTGTGATGAAGTACGGATATTGCCAAAACTGTTTAGCCCATTCTTATTCACAGGGTTCCTGTTTCACCAAAACCGGCTGTAAGTATTGCCAGAAAAATCATCACTCCTCACTCCACATGCATCCTCGTCTAAGCTGCAGACAAACGAGGTCTACGTCGGCATCTCACTCATCTGCAAGATCAAATTCAAGGCATTCAGCGCAAAACCCCCCAAACCGCAGCCATCTCTACCAAATCGAAGCTCATCAACAACGAATGTAACGAAAACCGTCGATACGACTTCGCTCACAGCTATGATTCGACAAAATTTCGCAAGTTTGTTACCGACAGCATTGGTCAAGATTGAGACGAAACGAGGCAAATACTATGCAAGATGTGTTTTGGATACGCGCTCACGCGTAAGCTGCATTTCAAAACGATTCGTGGATAAATTGAATTTGAGCACCCTGGAATTAGATGAAGAGGTAATATGCCCACTTACTCTATTGTCGTGCAGTGACCCGCACCAGAAATGGGAAACATCCTTGAATGTCAATAATCGAATAACGACTCGAACTCAAAGTAAAAACCTGACAGAAACAATCCGGGCACATTTTCAACATTTGGTTTTGGCTGACAAGAATTTCTTCAAGTCGTCTTCAATTGACATTGTCCTGGGAGTGGATATCTACGCAAGAATTGTATGTGATGGCACTTCAGCCAGCACCCAGAATACTATCTTCGGTGTTGTCTTATATGGAAATGTTTCTATTTAAATATTTAGCTCTTACTTATACTTACTGTATTATACAAAATACAGTGTAATCTAATTTAATCCTACTTTCGTATAAATGAATTTGAAAACGTAAACTGCACTTATATGAACTTCTGAATTAGCATACACTGAACAACGTATTAGAATTGAAAGTTTTTGAATTGTAATTTTAAATCTATCGTTTTGCTTTATAAACTTTTTGCAGTCGTGCTGCAAGGCGGGCGGCGATGTTTACGTTAAATGAATTAATATTGATATAAAAAGTAATAACATGAATTCTTAAAATCGTATTGAAAATCCCCTTATTTTATTAACTTAGCGTGTGGCATCCACATAAGTTATCGACTTTTATTAAAACGTTTTCGTCAAATTTAAATGTCAAACTGAAAATCAACAACTTCCGTGAGCGAAAACTGGTACTCGGTCTTGTTCTATTACAACCGGCGTACTGGTAAGATCTTCCAAATAAATCCAAATACATATATGGAATCCCACATAGAAATATTCTGATTACTTTGTTTTATTTCTTCTTGCTTCCATCCAATTCAACCTGTTTGGTAATTCTTCTCCACCATTACTGTGGAGCGACGAAATCAAAGATCTCTCTTTGATTTCGTTTGACTTATGAGAGTGATTTTTCCCACCATGCATTATTCCTGACTAGAGTTCCAGTTCTCCACGATCCTCTTTATCACCCCAACACATATTAATCATATTATTCAATCATATTAAAATACAAAGTGTACTGAGGGTCCCAAACAAGAGATCTATATTCGAAAATAGGGCGGACTAGTGAAGTTAAAGTTTGCCCAACGTTTAATAAAGTTCAGAACGCCATAAGCCGTAATTATCTGGGAGTTGAAAAGAACACCAAGATCATTGCCACCCAAAAAGTTTTTTGCCGAAAAGAATGAAGACCTAGAAAACAGCATATGCTTCCATTTCGCAATACAAAAATAGATCTTCCCGTCATCAGCGTACATTAACAATTTATAGTGCATTATGGAGGCGGGTAAGTCGTTAATGAATAACAAGAATAGAACCGGGCCAAGATGACTGCCCTGAGGCACCCCAGATGACACAAAAGTAGATCTTGGGAATGATCGACCAAATGATTCCATTTGTTCTCGGTTCATTAAGTAAGAACTAATCCAATTCAGGATGTTACAATTAAAACCCATAGCCCCGAGTTTATATAATGACAAATTGTGGTGAACTATATCATGCACTGAACGGAAACGCATCGTTACAGGTGGAGTTGGTCTTCGGGAATTTCTCGAGAAATTTCCAAAATTTTTCAATCCCGAATTTCGAGAATTGAAATTTTTAACATTTCGGGAAATCCCGAATCTCGAGAATATCTCAAGATTTCTCGAGAAATCCATTTTCTTTTTAAATTTTTTTTTGTTGACAAATATTAATAGAACAAACAATTCTTTCAAAAGTAAGAGAATCTTAAGTTTGCAAGTAAGAGAATACACATATGATTAATCCCTGGAGACACCAAACTGTAACGGCCATTCTGTTACACAGAATCGCAGACTACATGACATAGCAACAAGCTAAAACGACCATACTCTTACGCAGAATCACATACCAATTCACACCAGTGTTTCAATTGCTATGCGAGAAACGACAACAGTATAACTTTACCGTTTGTTTGCCTTAGTCTTTTCTCTACGCTAGGCCGCTACTTGTGCGCTCTCCCACTACAAAACCCGATAAAAAAAGTTCGAACAGCTGTTCTTACGCTCCGATTATGTATAATTAGACTATGGAAAAACACTTGTTGCTTTGCTTGCAGACTCCACAGACGACGTTTGCAAATTTATTTTTGGTGGTGAGCGGGTGTACTTCATTTTAATTCTTATTGAGCGTTAGCCATCATAAGCTCATTTAATTTTCAATTTTGTGGCAACTGATAAAGTATAAATTATATACCATACAATAAAATACAGTGAAAGCTCTCTTCGCGGACAGCTCTTATAGCCGGACAGCTCTCTTAAGCGGACAAATTCCTTGGTCCCAAATTTGTCCCCTTGTTTCAGGAAGAAATCATGCTCCCTTAAGCGGACGCTCCCTTGGACGGACGCGGACACTTTTCTGGTATCAAACATCTCCCATGAGCGGACAACAAAATTGTGAAAACTTGATTTCTAACAATTTTTATTGTCGAAATAAAAAAGTATGAACGGGAAAACAACTAACATCGCGTTCATGCATCAGACAAGTACGTAACTATCTGCGTTGAGCTGTGATTCACCTTTTTTTCTCATAGACAAAAAAGTTGCACAGCTACTGTGATTAACCTCTACCTTTAGAAATGTGTTTTTTGCTGTTGTATTTCGATAAGCATAAGTTGAAAGGGATCCCTTGAAACGTGTGAATGTTGCATCATCCGTCAATTTTTTCAGCAGCAATTATAATTTATAAGTTTTGTTTTCAGTGTGTTTAGTTTTAGTTTATGATTTACGAATCTGCATATTTTTCTACGTGAATATTTTACATGAATGTAAGGGCTTGACAATGCCATGTATTGAAATGATATTTATAGAACGCATTTAAATAATAAAAATTTATAACAAATTGGTTTGTAATGTATTAACATATTTATTTGCTTAGTGGAGGGAGTGTTATCTTTCATTTTATTTAATTTCCTTAAAACGCTCTATTGGGCGGACATCTCCCTTACGCGGCCAAAATTGTTGCGACCGTCAGTGTCCGCTTAAGAGAGCTTTTACTGTATTTTGTGTTGAAAATATTAAAAATTTTAAGTTTTAACAAAAAGCTTAGCAAAATCAGATTAAAATTTGTAAGTAAAAATAAAAACGGGAACCGCCTTCAATTTTTGCTAAAACTATTTAAGTTTTGAATCGACGTATCGTTGACGGTGAGTACCGGTTAGTTACTTCCTTTAAAAAACAAATTTTGAATTTTCAGCATTAAAAATCATGAGTTCAGAACACGAATACGACCTAGTTTGGAAGCTTTTCAAGCGATTTGAAGACGAAGCATCATGTTTGAAATGCAATGAAATCATTAAATGCAAGTCATCGTTAACATCTGGACTTCACCGTCACATGGAGAGGATACACAACCTGAAGCGAAGGGAACATGAGGCTGCAAAAGAACAGCCACCAACTAAGAAAGCGCGAACTCTTCACAACTTTTTCAATACTTCTTCTTCGCCTGCATCGCTTGAACAAATTGTTGCAAATTTGGCTGCAAAAGATGGAATTCCAATCAACGCGATAACAAAAAGTAAGTTCATACGTAATATGTAGTATCAGCCGTTTAGGATTCCGTCTTCCAAACTGTCACAAAGCTGTTCTGGGTTTGGTTATGCAGTACTGCACGACCATAAAAAGCGATTTGAAGAACAAAATTGAAAATTTTAAATCGGCACAGCGTAAGTTTAGCTTGAGCATCACATCCATATATATTATGACGATGGAGGATCTGACAACCTTGGCCTGGTTCGCATTCAGGAATCATGTCCCTCTGAAAAAGTATATGAGCTCATAAATGCAAAGCTTTTAAGGGCTCTGGGGACGATCAACAAAACCCATCAACGCTTTAGTTGTGTGCGTGCGCTGTCTTCGTGTCTTGCCCGCAAACGTAAAACTGAAAACCATCAACCCTCATTTTTATTTTGCTTTTGTCAAGTTCGGTCATAATATGTCGTCGTCGGAAGATGATATGTTGTTGGTAGCGTGTACAGCAATTTGTTTAAATTAGCAATTTTTTTTTACATCGTCCACAGTTCCTTTTGGGTATTGTCCAAAAGCATTTCATAGTGTTTCCCTTTTTCATCTCTGTTGCAATAAGCCTCTACTTCTATGTTCCATAAAGCTTCAAGGCAGTGGTATGTTTCGATGAAACGCATTAAAAATTTTAGTTCATCCGCACACTTTTTAATCCTCACTCGTTCACTAAAAAACACAAATGATGTCATCGTTGACAAACATGATGGGGACGATCAACTAACTTTTTTTTTTTTTTAACTTTAAATTCATTTATTTCTCCAACTTTTCTTCAAATTCTTACAGCTAATTAATATACATACGTACATTTTTTCCTAACATCTACTGACAAAAATAGGATAATTTCATTTTGAATGAATTATATCGGCCTATGGCCAGCCCATATACATTTTTACTTCAGTTTTGACCTTTTGTCCTTATTTTCGTCTGTTATCCCGGGAAAAAGGAGACTAAACCCGTACCCTTGCGAACTTAAAAAATAACTTACAACTAATCTTAAATCTAAGGGGGAGGGGAACTATTTACAATGGATAAGGAGATTATTCAGGAGTTATTGTTCAGTATTATATACTGTATTCTCCAAGTCGTATGACGCATGTCTCCTGTGGTAGAATAATAGTTTTCTTTCGGGGTTGAACAGCATTCTCCTATCATTTAGCCCCATGAGGCACATTGGAGTTAAAACCTTATCCGGTGTTATCATAATTTCAAATTCCTCTTGTGTGATCATAGTCTTACGTACTAGTTCATTTTCACTTTGGTGACACTTATCCAGAAACCCGATGGCTAGCTCAACCATCCATTTATCAATTCTAGTGAGCCCACTGCTCTCATACAGAAGTTTATTCGAGGGGGTCTTGTACGTACCGTCTTGCGTCACTCTCGGTCCCATATTAAAGCAGTGCCTTAGGAATCTCCGCTCTGTCTTCCTTAGCCTCTCCATTTGGCTGGATGATATGCCGAACCAAATGGGGAAGGCGTACGTCATAGCTGGTCTAATAATCTGTGAATATACCGTCATCTTCACCCTAGGGCTAAGACCACGTCTTCCACCCAATACTCGGGAGTACAGTTGGAATGTCCCCTTTACCTTTCTCAAAATCTCATGTACATGTTCGTAGAACTTCATGTCCTCAGTGAATGTGACACCCAAATATTTGAGTTTGCCGGTGTTATTAATTGCGTCACTGCCGATTTTGACCGAAGGTATATATCTCCTCGCATTCGGGTAAAGTGTACTCTTCTTGCCCTTTATCATCATACTTGAGCATTTAGGCACATTTAGTCTCAAGTGCCAAACTTTTAGATACTCCCCTAGTACATGTAGGTACCCGTTCATGTTACGGTTTGCGACTTCCGCACTTGCGTGTGTCGTGGTGATCAGTATATCATCCGCGTATAAAATCAGGCCCTCACCATTTTCCGGATGAGGAATATCGGCAAGGTAGATATTGTAGAGTATCGGACCCAATATGGATCCCTGCGGCACACCAGCCACCGTTGCAACTGTGGTAGAGCTCGATCCTCCCACTTCTACTTCAAAAGTTCTACCCCTCAGGTAATCATAGACAATCCTCGTCAACTGTTCGCCAAACCCAAACTTCGTGTGCATTTTAAACACTATACCCTCGATCCACACTGTGTCGAAAGCATTTTCGACATCAAGACTGACTACCAGCGTAGGTTTCCTCGTGTTAAGTCCTCTCACCACAGTATCCGCGAAGGCCATGAGCGCATGGTTCGTGGATAGTCCGCTCCTGAATCCAAATTGGAAGTCCTTTAGAACTTCCCTATCTTCCATGGTCTCACGCATTCTGTCATATAGGATTCTCTCAAAGAGCTTTCCTATATTAGACAAGAGAGCGATTGGCCTGTAGTTCGCCGGGTCTGTGGGGTCTTTTCCAGGCTTCAATATAGGTATTACCCTTGAGTTTTTCCACCTTTCAGGGAAGTAACCTATGTTGATGCAGTTGTTCATCAATACCGCTAGGAACACCCATGATCTCTGATCGGTTTTTTTTAGGACATAATTTGGGACCTTATCCACTCCACTGCTCTTCTTATTATTAAGGCGCCTCAAAGCGCATCCAATTTCAACTGGCTTAACTAGCCGGATAGGTGTAATAACAGCTGAAGACCCATCAGCTCTAATCTCGTCACTGAAGCTCACCATAGGTGTGTGGTTCTTAAGCGTCTCCACGGCTCTTAATCTCGGGGAATCTGGTGGCTCCGCTATCCTATTCGTTTGTATTTTAGCAAACTTCTCCGCGAAAATGTTCGCTTTACCATTATCATCCTCCAACAGCTGGCCCTGCCGGTCTTTCAGTGCAGGTATTCTCCGAGATTTGGTAACACCACCGTAACGCCTTACCATACGGAACATTGCGTTGTCAACATTTATGGCTTCAAGTTTCGCGATGTTATAATCATCCTCGAATATTCGTATGCGATCCTTTATGATCTTCCCAAGGTTCCTGATCATTGCCCTGATGGTAATCTTTCGACTTGGGTCCGGTGTTCTGTGGGCTTGTCTTTTAAGGCGTTTCTTCTGCGCGACTAGATCTCGTATGTCGCCAGGGAGTTTCAGCATTGTACCAACTGTTGGCCTTATCTTGGGGATAGTCGCCGCCATTGCATTATTATAGGCCGCCGAGAGAAACTCAACAGCTTGATCAATTTCATTTTCACTCATGTTACGATCATCCGGTAATCCATTATCCATAAGTGCATTACCCAAAATTTGATTGAACGGACGATCAACTAAAAACCACCAACTCAAAATATCAAAAAGTTTAGATATTCATCAACCAGAGCCGACAACGCGTATGTGTAGCCGACAAAAGCCGACTGCACGCACACAATTAAAGCGTTGATGAGTTTTGTTGATCGTCCCCAGAGCAGAGAAACAAGCCGAGGCCATATCGTCGGCGGCGGCGGCTCTGAAGTTTTTAGCCGGTCGGCGGCGGCCGTTGTGAATTTTTGCCGGCGGCGGCTCAATTTTCGGCTTGCAGTCAACAATTTTTTTGGTCGTGTAAAAACAGTGTTAGTGCGAGTGTTAATTGTAATTGTTAAATAACAAAAGAATCACAATTGCCAAAAAGGCACAAATAATTACATTTCTGATTTAAAAGTTAAATGTAAACTTCATTCCCTTTTTAAGTTGCAGGCGATGTTTAGCGTCATGTTCGGAGATACAGCTCATACCGCGAGAGGCACAATGTTATAGGTATTTCAAATCAGTCAGTCTTGTCTTGGTTTGTGCGAATGAGAGCAATTCGAAGTTATATCAGGTGGAGGTACAAGAACGGTTGACTTAACTCTTTCATTTCGTTTTCGTATGGAACTGTGAAATTTAAATGTATTTTGTACATTTTTAGTGAGTTTTGTCGTTGGTATACATTTGTATTGTATTTAACACAACTATTTTGCAACATAAATACCAAATTCGGTTGTTATTAGTTTGGTGGTCGTTGTATACTGTTGCCTCAATCTGGTATTATTGAACCCATGCTTTCAACCATCCAATGTTTACTTGCAACCATACCCATGAAAATAAAAAAATGAGAGAATAAATTACTCTATCCTAAATTCCTCTCTGCCGTCTGTATCATAGAATAATACATACCATAGAAACTTTTATTCGCTCAATAAATTATACGTCATAGGTACGATGGAAAGTAAACACTGGATGGTGGAAAATATGGGTTCAATAATACCAGATAGTGGCAATAGTATACAACGATCAACAAAGGAACAACAACCGAATTTCGGGTTTTTGTGGCAAACTAGTTGTGTTAAATACAATACACATGTTTACCAACGATAAAAGTCAACAAAAAAGTGCAAAATATATTTAAATTTTTCAGTTCTACACCAAAACGACAGGAAAAAGTTAATTGAACATATTTTGTAACTCCACCTGTTGTAAGTTAATTTCAAATTTAATTGCTCTCATTTCCACAAACCTACGATGAAGAATGTGAAATGAAACGTCAGATGAGAGAATGAGTTTATCTCTGTATGTATTATTCTATGCTCTGTATATACATATTTTATTTTTTGTTTCAAATGATATTTTATGTTTACGCTTTCTTTTAACTTTTAATTTTATTTTGCTTGTTGTTTTATAAGAACTTGACGTAAATTTTTTAAATTAGTATTAAAAAAAAGTTGTTTGTTTCCTTTTTCATTTTTTAATTTTTATTTGTAAATATATAAAATTCGAAACAAAAATCTTTATCAGAAAATGTGAGAAAAGATTTATGAAATGAAAATTTTTAACAATATAACACTTTTTTGTCAATCAATAGAAATTTTGGCAACCAATTCACTTTACCCACATATGCCAGATTTTTTGTCCCTTTTAGGATTTTAGATTTGCCCATGGAGTGTGAAAAAGCTCATTATGTCAAAATATAATCCATTTGAGGTGTATAGTTTTATAAGATATTCTCAAGGTAAGACTTCAAGCTTGAATTTGCGGTATTATTTGTCTCTTGAACTTTTTACACCCCAGAATAATGATGATATATTTTATATTCCAAGACTATTGGGAAAACTGCAGCCGTTGGGACGGGATTTAAAAACAAATAAAATTAGAGAACGGCGAAATCACCCATTTTGAAAAATTATTTTAAAAACATCGCGCGAATTTATTGAAATAATTTTTCAAAATATGGTTTTTTGAACTTGTGTACCTTTGGTGTTTCCAGGGTTCATGAGACATATTGTACCGTGGTTCATATTTTGCCATGAGTATTCTCCCAAAATGTTTGGACCAAAACTTGAAACCGCCCCACAGTGGCTGAATGAAATCGTAATAATTAGACATTGGTTCAAAGGGGTTTACATAATCTTCCCAATGACAACCCTATCCGATAATAAACCACGAAGATATATATTATATTGAAAATTGGAACGACTATATCTCGGAAACTATGTGGTTAACCCTAAAAAGATATCCTTATTTTTTTATAAATAAAAGATAACCATACGTCTTAAAGACATATGCTAGTTTGAGGACTAATTAGTAAAGGTTCCAAAATGTTTTAAAATAAAATTCGTTTCAAATTAATAAGATTAAATCTTGCTCTATCTATAAAATTCCCCTTAAAAATCATAGAAATAAATAAATGCTTATTTCTTATACGTCTCAGAGACGTACGTCATCTCACTAGGGTTAAACTGCATTTGTACTAACATTTTAAAATATCATTTAAAAATAAAAAAGATAACTTTTATTTTTAAATGATATTTTAAAATATTTTCTTCGAAGCAGTGAAAATAAAATCTATAACCCTTTAAAATGGTTCTGCCTCCAATGATGAAAGGTTAAAAATGATTCCAGCATTGGAGCCGGCCCAGTAACATGGAAAAATTTTTGCATGTTCTTTCGCATATTCTTTCTGTTTTACCAATTTCTAATAAAACGCCAGGTTTTGTTCGTTCCCGAATTCTTCGTGTTGTTCGTCAGTCAGTTTCACCTTCTTTAGGTTTGTTGAAAAAATAATCAATCGATTTTTGTGCCATTGTCACTACTTTTATATGTCTGTCATTCTCGTTTTATGCCGGAACTAGGCGTCATGTTAGACAGTCTTGTACAAATCATCATAATGAGTACAACTACCAAATATCTCGCTACCGGTGTTCTTTACTGGTTACATTAACGCTTTTAAGTACACCTAACGAAAAAATCGGCGGCTACGAGTTAATCGGCTCATATTTTAAGCCGATTTTAGCCGATCAAATCGGCGCGGCTTGAAGTATAAAAAAACTACCGGCGGCGGCGGCTCGTCGGCTCAAATTCGCTCGGCTTGTTACTCTGCCCCAGAGCCCTTTAGACTTCAATTTAAACCTCCAGTCGGACATCGTCGCTATTACAAGTGATGGTGCCAGTGTGATGATCAAATTTGGGAGACTATCGCCAGCGCATCAACAGATTTGCTACAATCACGGCATACATTTGGCGGTCATGGAGGTAATGTACCAGAAACGAAAAGTCGCAAACAGGTTATACGATAGTGACGTAAGCGATGGAACCACCGTCGGTGAAAATTATATAGATTGCAGAGAGAATTCGGATGATAGAGGCGCCGATGAAGATGAAAACAATGCAGCCAGTACATCTTTTTCCGTCATTAATGTGGAAAACACTTCCGATGACGAGGACGACAATATCGTATTTGTTGCTGAGGAGACGTCACTATAAAGTCTGCATTTGAAATCGTAACAAAAGTTCGCAAGATAGTTTTGAAATTCAAGAACTCGCCTATACGGAATGCTATCTTGCAGAATTATGTTAAAGAGTAGCTTTTCTTGCTGTTGGATTGCAAAACACGTTGGAATAGCCTGGAAACTATGCTGGCCAGATACATTCGCATCAGCAAGCATGTTCGTAAGGCGCTCGACACACTCAATTTAAATTTTATGGCCACTACTGACGCAGAAGAAAAGTATTGCGAGAAAATCATAAATGCTCTTAAACCTATACGTGTTGCTGTCGAAGCACTTAGTCGCCAAAATGTGAACTTGCTTGCTGCGGATTCTATTCTCAAATTTTTGTTCACAAAATTGGAGAATCAGCACACCGAATTGGGCGACGAATCCTTATCCAGTCTAAAAAAAATTTAACAGCTCGTAGGTCTAACCCTTTGTTATCGGGCTTTAAATATTTACACGATCCAATTTACAGCTGTAGTGACAAATCTGAATTTTTCCAGACCTGTTCCAAAACAGAATTAATAAAAGATGCCGAAACGTACTTTTTCTACAAGCATTCAAGAAGACCAAGCAGTGTCTGGTTCTGACGATGATGACGTATTTTTAACCAATAACGTCGATGAAGAAGATATGGCGAAACAACTTGAAAAATGCGATCAGCAATGCTCAAAAGCCAAAGCAAACATTGCACAACATGCGGCAAACCAGCTTTTTTCGTCGCTTAGAAACGAGCTAAAAATATATGAAAAAACTGGACAGAAAACACAAAATGTTGAAGACTGCTCGGGGCTTTTAACACTATTAAGCCAACATCGACTCAAAATGTGACGAATTTTTCTATAGCGGGCAAGTTTGTGTCCGAAAAGCGTACGCGATTGTCAGACGAAGCCACGAACAGTCTGTGTTTTTAAAACACCATTTTAGTAAATAATGTTTTCAATCACTTTTTTCCCTATTTTAATAAGTATAATTTTGAATTATTTTTTTTCCCCCTTTTTTGTAATTATTTTTGTTAAACTATCTTTGTTTTGAAATTATTGAAATAGTAATATTTTCAAATATTTTTTATATTATTTATACTTAAATAAAAATAAATAAAAAGAATATTTTATGAAATTCATTGCTTTTCCACTGATTTTAGATTTTTTTTGAATTTTCCCCGATATTTCGAGAATTCTTTTCGGGAAATCCCGCATCTCGAGAATTGAAATTTTCGTTATTTCGGGAAATCCCGAATCTCGAGATTGGGATTTTTTCGGGAAATACCCAACTCTACTCGCAGGGATGAAAATGTTCATCACCCCAACAACTTTCGTCATCGAATTTGTTTCATTGATGCTATGAACTTATTGCATTGCTGTAATGAATGTGTTGAAGTGTGTTTGAAATTATTTATTGTTTATAGAATTACATTACATGTGTTTTGATAAAAACAATTTTAATGTTTGTTTCAAAAATAGTCTGAATTTGCTAAATATATTATATCCATTCAACTCGTCTGGAGAAAGATTATGGTAGTCGAAGTGTTGAGGGTATTAAAAAACAAATATGAGAAAATTACACTGTAAGTAGATGAAAATGACACACCAAAACGCCAAGACAAGTCAACCTAATTTTGGATCGTAGAAGCCAGTGGTGTACCCCGTTTTGAAAAGTTAGGTCGAAAACTCGAGATATTTCGATTTTAAATTTGTAGTAGATTCAAAGCGATTTTTGATTTTATTTGAATGAAAAAACTTTAAAAACTTGTTAAAAATCAATTTGCTTATTATTTATTTGTCAAAATTTATATCTAGAAATAATGGACGTCCATTTTCAAGCGGACATGGAACTGTATTTATTTGATGATTTTATAATTTTTTTTGGATTTATTAAATTTTCACTCTTTGTTTGCAATCGAGCAGTAGAATTCAGCAAGCATAGAGTCTATTCTTTTTCCAGCGAAACGGTCTTCGAATGCCATTATAGTTTTATGAAATCTTTCGCCAGTTTCTGTGGACAATTGTCGTTCGTAAAAATCGAAATGTGCATGTAACATGTGGATTTTCAACGACATATTAACGCCAGATTTGTCGAAAGACTTCATCATGTTGTCAATATAATTACGGTACACTGGTGAGCGATTTTAGCAAAGAACGTTTTCAATTACCGTACGAATTGAGTTCCCTGCGTTTAGTTCAGTTACATCTAACATTTCAGAAAAACTCGTATCCCTTAAAAGTTTCCGTATATTTGGACCGTTAACTACACCTGTTAAAAAAAATTGATATAAAATATATTGCAGTCAAACACTTTTAGTTACACAAAATTACCCTCTTTTAATTTTTCAATTGATAATTTTGGAAAAGCGTTGTTTTTCAAGTATGGCAATGCATTTTCGTTAACGCGAACCAAACGCTCTGAAAAATTCTTTACAACTCCCAGCTTGATACGAAGATCCGGAAGCATTATTTTCTGAAGGGGGATCAATGGTGGACGAATTACATTAAATTCGTCAACAACTTGTGAATCGCGTTTTGGCCAATCTCGCTTTTCGTACTGTTGCATTTACAAAAAATACACATGTACTTTGTATAGCCAGTTTGCATTCCAGCTAAGAGTGAAACAACCTTAAAATCACAATTTACGCGCCAATTGTATTCGAATTAATTTCTTGGTATCATACGACCATATCATATCATAAGTGCATACATCAATGGCATTGGTTTAACGCTGCTGTTTTCAAATAGCAAGAGTACTTTTAAGCTTCTGGTTGAAGATTCTATGAAAAGACGCCATAAAGATGGATTATAGTTGCAGAATCCCATTTCATTCATTCAACCGGGAATATCTTGACAATATGCATAAGCTGCCTCCTCGAAAAGTATGAAATAAGGCATATATGGTTCTTGCCGGTATTTGTAAGATGTAACTTTTATACCTGGTGCCAGCACGTTGACGCTTCTTAGTTCCGAAGCCAAAGTCATTGCATTATTTTGAAATAGCTTCAGATTTCGAACGATTCTATCTAAATGTTCCTGCGAAATTAATGATGGATATTGTATAACTGGCTGAAGGTAACCAGAATCAGCATGATGTTGTTGAAGTTTGTGATGTACTTCATAGGACGCAGTATCATATTGGTATGTCAATGGATGTACTTCACTGTGTGGAACTGCTACGTGAGCACTTGGCACACCTTTGTATATAAAACCGGAACGTTCTATAAGAAAAAATTATTGTGTCTTTCTAAGTGAACTTACTGTTTGGATTGAGACCATTTACATCGTTCTTGCACGCGTAGCAATTTTCTGTATCATGTTCCAATGGATCGGTCCATATCATTGGAAGTCCAAATGGCATCGAATATCGCCGTAATTTCCACCATTTTTTTAATGCAGTAAATTCAGGTGCATGATCAACATTTCGCATTTCTTCAGTGGGGGTATCCAAAAAATACTGATTGTAAGCTTTGAGGGCATCTTCAACCAAATGTCGTCGACGATTTTTCGGTGTAAATTTTTCACACACAAAATAAAACATATTTAATTTTTCGCAATGTGATCTGCATTTTTCGTCACTAATTTTTCTATTTTTTCAAAATGGTCAATAAAATGCTTATATTTTTGATGTTGATAGCGGCGGGTAGGGACTAATCTATCAAAGTGAAAACTTTGATATATATGTTGTAGCATCTGTTTGTAATAGGGATGCCAATCCCGAATACCAAAATTATTATAATTATGATGGCCCCAAATTGTAAGAGGTAAACTAATTCTGCTTCCTAATAGATGTCTGTTATTTCAACGGTTACATTTTGTCGAAAAAAAATATATATGTAAATTGATTTAACAAGAGGCTTTGCAGGTTTTTCCCTCAAATAAAATCAAAAATCACCTTAAATCTACCACAAATTTAAAATCGAAACATCTCGATATTTTGAGCTACCTATGACCCAAAAATTAGTTGGGGTATCTGGGTGTTTTTGTGTCATTTCAAAACTTCAAATTTTACTTACAGTGTTATTGGATGGCGACTAAAAAATAATAGATTAAAAAAAGTAAAAACAATAAATTACATATTACATAGCGAACAGAAACGATATATTCTACACAGACAAAATTACACAGCAGAAAACCTAACAAATGTGTAGTTTTCCTAAACATTTGTTACGATTTCTGCACCGTAAATGCTTCTAGTAGAAAGCCAAATAAATCGTTTAGTTTCTAGAAAATGTGCATTTAGTTTTCTATTGTGTACGATTCAGCTTGTGCTAAGAAAATGTGTGTTCAGAAATATATTATGGCCATTCAGTTTTAGTATTACTAAATGTGAGTTCAGTAAATAACAACGCGAATTCAATTTTCGTTAACTAAGCTTATTAAAAACAACTAAACTTATTCAATATCTATCATTCACAAAGTTTAAACATTTGCAATAAAAACATTCCCAAAATTGTTCAACGAGGTTGAAAGTTGTCTATGTTGAAAAGGAATCCTAGAATTCCACATGCGGGCAACGCGAACTACGGATGATTTAGCCATTACAACAGATGAAAAAGGTGGAAGCATCAATGTATTTGTCCTAGAAGAGGAACTTTTCCACTAGATAGGCAGATGCGCCAGTTTTCATAAACTTACAGAAAATTGATATTAATCTTAATGATATGAAATCCCTAAAATCACATCACAGTAGCCGCCTAGTTAATTCTGAAACACGATCTCGTATGCCCAAACGGAATAGATAACTCACAACTCGATTAAAACATTTGTTGACCTTATTAACAAGAAGTTCAGATGTGCCTGAAAATACTTCAAAGTCATACAAGAAAAGTGGGAGGCACAACGCCATTGGAACTTTTCTCATACGTCTAAATGGCAAGTAATATCCTACTGAATACAAACGTCTTAAAATCTCTACTAATCGCGATACAACATAGTTTATATGGCAATTAAAGTCAAGTGTAGAATCTAAGTAGATACCAAGAGATTTATATTGATCCACGAGTTGCACAGCTACGCCATTTAGTGTTAAACCTGGAAATCGATTTAGGCTGTGTGAAAATATCATCGCATTAGCTTTTAGGGGGTTAAGACCAATCATAAATTCGACTGAGATCACCATTCACATTTTCCACAAAGCGTGCAGAATCAGCATATCTGTCAACAGCAAGAAGTTGAATGTCATCTGCATATACGAAACAGTCTACAAATGTTAAGCTCCGAAAAATGTCATTGACGTACAAAGTAAATAACATAGGTCCAAGAATTGAGGCCCGCGAAACCCCTCTAAATGTACGTCGTACAGTTTATACATTTTCCCTGCTCACAACAAATTGAGATCGCAGTCTCAGATATTTGGTATTGGAATAACTCTTCTCATTTTCCCTTCCAAAGAAAAAGTTGAAGATGTTATAACTACATTAAAGATGTGAACTATATGCTCAGAAATTAAGGGACATATTAGTTTCAGGAATCTAAGAGGTACCCCATCTGCACCAGTTGACTCAGATTTAATTTGGAGTATAGCGTCATACACTTCACAAGAGGCTGTAGACCTAAAATAAAATCCTTCAAAGGGGGGAAATGTCCAAAAATCAACCGGAGGATCAACTGATGTTTTCATTTCAGGAAGTAAACAATATTCGTTGAAACCATCCACATCAATTTCAGATGAAGAATGATTTAAATCGGCTTCATTGCCAGTAGCTCCAACACTGTGAAGCTTTAGCCACAGTTGACTTGGACTGCAATTTGAAAACTGGTTAATGCAAGATTTCCGCCTATGTTTTCTAATAGCAGATTTAACTTTATTTCTATACTTGCAGTAAGTCTGAAACCTAGATTGTGACCTACCTTCGGAATAAGCTCTACGAGCCTGATCTCTATTTATCTTAGCCAGACGAACTTATCTAGTATACATCCAATCATCCCTATCATCTTTTCTATATGTTTTAAGTGGAACATTTTGATCAAATAGTTTCCTTATAATTGTGCTGAAAAATTGGGTTTTCTCATTGACGTCTGAAGTAGGGTACATAGGGGAATAGTCGATAGAAGCCACATCCAAACGGCACTGTTGTGTGCAAAAAGACTTATAATCTCTGTATACATAAGTTAACTAACTATCTGCTTTTAAATCATATAAAAATATATGCATGCATGATGAGAATTCAAAAACGACATATGACACTGACCCTTACCTTTAACCAAATTAATATTAGATACAAGAAAGAAATCTATCAAAGGCGAACTAGAACGAATTAAATCAAAATGTGTTGGCATTGAGTTATGGACAAGTTTCATATGTGTTCTACTACATGTGGCCCTAACTTGATCAGCTTCGTGAAATAGGTTTACATTAAAATCGCCCATGACTATAATGTTAGAGTACCTGCTGCTTATATCTGCTAACAACTCCTCACACTTTGAAAATCCCCCTCCTGCGTTTGATATCTTTACTTCTAAAAAGAGTGTTTCTATTAAGCCTTCATCCATGCGATCGTATATTACCTTAGCATTTAAAGATTCGGATATATACAAGCAAACACCGCCTCCCCGACGCCACAACCTGTCATTCCTAAATACACGATATCCCTCGACATTAACAGCATTAGAGGAAACATAACTATTGCACCAAGTCTCAGACTACTAGGAACTTTTTCCGAAAATTTTTTTAATTTCATCAAATTTTGTAGTACCTGATCGAGGTACTATACTTTGGCGTTTATACTATGTGCAATATTCAGTCGCGATTGAGAGAATATGTTGCTTTTAAAAATATTCAAACTAACCACTGGTCCTAAATTATCTTGTAACAACACTGGCCCTTATTCATTGCACATGTGCTGTAAAAAGTATCCCCTTAAAACTATTTTGTATAACATAAAAACTTGTTCTATCATAGTTATTAATTACAATAACAAACTACGCAAAATAACTCATGAAGTTTATTAAAACCAGCAGTAAGTATGTACTTAATATTTATGAAAACATGCATACAAAAAATGCTAAACTAAGTCGCATATTTACGTTCATGGCATCTCTGGCATACAAATATCACTCACTGAAAGATACAATTAAAAATATGGAGCTATGCGTGATAAACGAATAAACGAATGCCGAACTACATAGTGTTGAACTATGGTAGTAGGTATGTAGGTAAATAAGTCTATCATTACAATAATATAACAGTTTACCTTCCAAATATAAATCTTGGTACTCATTTATAACCCTAGAATTGGTAAATATTCTTCATCTCTTTCCACATGACTGACAAAAGCCAGAATGATAATAATGTAAATATGCGTGCAGTTTATTAAGACGAATGAATGAAGCAATGATAAATAATGACGTGGTAAAAGTGACGTTAAATATACTGATATAGACAGTAAATACGTATGTATATTTAAAAAAATTTGATTGAGAGTCAAGCTGAAAGTTTCTCTGTAATTATTCACTACAGCATCTCTCTTCCAGACATTATTAAATTTTATCAATACTGTTGACTATTTCCTTATCCAGGAACAAAAATTTAAATCGTTTACACTGATGGGAACACCACAGTTCTTCGCAATTTCCACAGCTGTTGTGTAAAGACATTCAGTTGAATGACTTACGGGGAGACCCCCTTCCAAAATATCACTGCGATTGAGTTGCTTGCGAATATTATTATTTTCTGCGGCTAGCAAATCAATTTTTTGATTTATTTCGTTCTCAAATTTCTCGTTTTGGGATAGCGAGGCCTGTAGATCAAGCTTCACAGCATTTAGTTGGACTGAAAAATCTTGTCTAATTTTACCAGGCAGTTCATTAATTTTATCCTCTAAAGACGCCAAATTTTCGGTGGTCGAATTAGCACTGGATTCCAACATGATTTGCTATTGCTTACATGATCCAGCATACGCTGATTAGATGATGGAATATTTTTTATCAAACATTTGGAATGGAACTGCGTATTACAAAGAGAACAAAAAGTGGTCGCTAAATTCAGAAGCTTTCAACTGACTACATATTAAGAGAATTTTTGAATTTATGCAACACTTATATTTATACATTTAAATTTTATCGGCATTCTTAATACCTAAACTACAATTTTTTTTATAAACACTATTTTTGTATGTTATGCAGTGGTCACTACATTTTTAAAATCAAGCCGATATTGGTTATTATTGAAATTTTAGTCGCTTATACACTCGTCTTCACTTGAATAGGTAATACATTTTTTGTAGAAAGAAAGGCCTATAACTTTAGTTTTAGCGGTGGCAAAAAGTATCTGTTAGTTTTGTTTGAAAGGCCATTTAAATGTGAATTAATAACGTGAAGAAGAAGAAGAATTTGCTCTTGACGTTTGGTTAAAATAAAAATTTTCTACATTTTCATAGAAAAAACTGAATTTATTTTGCGTGATTTGAATAGGTAAAGTAGTTTTACCATCCTTGGTATCACAAATGTGAGTTAAAAAGAACAATGTTTTTATTGTTAGGATTAATTTGAATATTAATCTTCAAATTTTAATTGCTGTTGATGCAATATGGGACGTGCACCCGTATTAACTTTAGCCGAAAAAGCGAAAATTGAAGCTTTCGCAAGCCAGGGTCTTTCCGGATATGCAATTGCACAAAAACTTGGCAGAAGCTGGAACGTTGTCTAAAATATGAAAGGAAGGCGATAAAGAGCTACAACAGAAGCTTATAGAAGGTTGATTCTAAGAGTGGCGTACAATTCAAGTGATAGTGAGAAGAAAATCCGAGCAAAAAGTTCAATAAGTTATTATACCTCAGCGTCCTATAAGCAGACTTTGGAAAGGGCTTTTCCGAAATTTGCAGACATTTTTGGACCAATTTCTTGGACTTACCAACATGACAATGCACCACTACACACTGCAAGAATAGTTAAAAATTGGATTAGCGAACAAAATGTAAATTTGCTTCAGTGGCCTGCCTACTCACCGGACCTTAATGCAATGGAAAACGTTTGGGGTTGGCTATCTCGCAAAATTTATGAATCTGGTCGGCAATTCGAAGATAAAAATACCCTGATAGCCGCCATAAACGAAGCATGGAGTCAAGTATCCCTAAACTACTTAAAAAGTTTATACGACAGCATGCCAAATCGATTATTTGAAACAATAAAGAGTAAGGGAGGTAGTACTCATTACTAAAACTACAAATTAACTTATTTCTTTTCGAAAACCACCAATTATTTGACATATTTCGCGTTTTCAGGTTATACTACCTATTCTAATAAATCGAAATTTAAAGGATTTTTTTTAAGTTCTTTCGAAAAAATGAAACTTAAAAGTAAACTATTCAGAGTACAGTCTTGATTTTTACTAATTTAATTAACTATTATATATCCTTAAAAACGAAATCATAACCAACTTTTTCTGAGAACCATGAAAAAAGTTATACGTGATTTTGTTTTCTAAAAATATATTACCATATTACCTATTCAAGTGAAGCGGAGTGTATCTTTTAATTTAAAACAGCAATTGCTGTACAGTTTTGGAAACCCTTCCTAGTACTTTAGAAGAATTTTTGAAAATTTATAAGAACACTTCGTGGCAATTGTTTTTTCTGTCTCTGCAGATGCAATACAAAGGGCAGACATTTTCATTACTTTGTGCTTCTATTCAAAGCGCATTGCCACACATATATTTCCAATCATCAGCAGAAGAAAAGTTACAAAACACTCATAGCATGTCAACATAGTGAATTATTTAACATATAATTTAAAAAACCAGCTAAAGAAGCCGAACGTATGTATATCTGACAGAGTATGAATTTGATAAAAATATTTTTGTACAAAAGTCCACGCTTTAATGCATGGGCCTGGATATTTTAAATTCAATATAAAAAAGAGTTTAAAAAAAACACAATCAAAGGCTTCCTGAAACGAAATAAATTTTAAAAGTGTACCATCAAAATATACATAAAAATTTCGAATTTATTGCAAACCTTCAATAATACCGAGTGGCTGCAACGAATTTAGCATTGATTTGCACGTTATTCATGTTGTGTACAGTAACAATGAAAAATTGTATCGCGCATCCAAAATTGTAAATGCATTTCCTCCAAATCCAATAGGTAACAGCACCGCCTTAAGCAGATTTAGCAAAACGCTGTTTTGAAAAACTGAAAGTATAAAATGAATAGTTGAATTTTTTTTATGATAATCTATATTTCAGCGCAATATTACCTTCATTACTAGACTCTAAAGCAATTTTAAACAATTCCCTGCGGTGTTGATTTAGTTGCTTAAAAGATTAATATTTGCCAATATCTTCTTTAACTTGTTGCCACTTTTCTATATAATAATATTATATAGATAGATAGATACAAAATAGAAAAAACTTACTAAATCTATGCTTGCATCTTTCGAAGTGGTCATTCTTTCAAAAACGAATAATTGTCTAAATTTTGTATGTCCTCCTTTCTCAAAGAATATGTCCGCACCCAACGATCGCCTGTAGTAACTTTGTAGCGGCCAAAGCAATTCTTGTTTTACTTTCTGGATATTCTCATCGATTTTTTCTGTTTCGACGGGCACCGATTCTTCTAAAGACGATTGCTCAATCTTTCTATTGTTCGCCTTATAATTGTGATAATGGTGAAATAATTTTCCTCACGAAGCTTTTTTTTTCCTTTGCAATGACAGTAAGAATAATCCTAAATAAAAAAACATTTTATTTAATTATTTACTTATAGAAACTATTTAATACTATTAATTATTTAATACTTACAGAAATATATTTTTCCTTAGGAAATTTCCAGCATATTTCTTCCTCTATTTCCTTAAAATCAGGCGTAAGTTTTATTTCTTTTAAATAAGTATTTTCCAATATTAAGTTAATTAATTTATCTCTTTTCTTAGAGCACAAACATTCGTTTGTGGATGATAACAGCTCTGATAAAGTCTGAAATAATAAAATATAAATATAAAATAATCTAAGGGGAAACAACTAAAAAACTGAATTCTTACCTTTTCAGAAAATACGTGTTTGTTTGTGTGACACTCCTTTAAGGGCTGTTTAAAGAACATTCTGAAAAGTTTTTCACGGAATTCTGCTCTCGGACCAACTTCTTTTATTGCATCAGCAATATCGCGTTCATTATTTTATCCCCGCTTCTGAAACAATAAGTCAATAGCAACAACGAAATTTTAGAATTATAAAATTACATAAATATAAACAAGGCACAAATAAGCAGAAGAAATCCAGCAGTAGAAATTGTAAATTAAATTCTTTTAAGAACGCTTCCATGACAACTAATCTCATTGATAAACGAAACACATTTGACATCTACTCAAAAAAAATTCCTGCAAGTTTGACCGTACAATGTATTACCCACCAAACATTTTCCGGACAAGAGATAAAAATCGGAATATTTCCGACCACATTTTTTTATATTTTTGTTGACTAAGGTAGAAATTTTAAAATAGTTTTTGCTTGGGTCAGAAAATGTGTTACATCCATACATGTAAACCCCCCTATGTATTAGTTTTGATTCCAGCAGTTCCTTAAAACTTCACTTCAGAAATTGATTGTTGGGTGGCATCTATTGTCCAGTTAGTTTTGAGTTTGGAAAATATAAATGAGTTAAAAAATGCAACAACTGTCCTAAAATTTTGTTACGATGTTGCGTTCAAACGTAGCGTTCAGTTACGATGTTTCATTTAATATTTTGTCAAAAGTTTTTTTTTTGTATTTTCTCTTATTGAACGGAACATTTTGCATTTTCTATGAAGAAATTGACTAAATATTGAATTCTTTTTTTTTTGAATGACAGTTCAGCCAGAATTTAAGTAAATTTTTGCAAAAAAAATCAAACAAAACGTTTAGTTTGCTTATGGAAAAGAATACATTTTTCGTTCAGTAGAGAGAAAATTCATATTCCGGAGCTGAACGCTGCGTAGTAAAAATAAAAATATATGTTCGGCCTTTAAAGTGTTGAACGCATCTTGAAAGGAGCGTAGTAAAGGGTTTTTCAATAAGAGTGCTACAAAAGTTTTTTTTAAATAAAACAAAACCGGTTTTAGATACAAATGAAATTCTTTATTCCTGTGAAAGTACGTTCGATGCCATTATGTATGGAACTCGATTTCTTTTGCATGGCCACCACGGGCACGCTTGCAGAAGTCCAGACGCTGAACCCAATTTTCGACGGTTTTCAAGCATAAATCGGCCGATACTGCTGCAATTTCACGTTCGATATTCGTACGAAGTTCATCAATCGTTGCTGGCTTTTTGGCATAGACCATAGACTTTACGTAGCCCCACAGGAAATAATCTAACGACGTCAAATCGCACGACCGAGGCGGCCAATCGACTGGGCCATTTCCTAAGATAACACGTTCACCAAATTTGGTTTCCAATAAATTGATTGTGACATTCGCTGTATGGCTTGTGACGCCGTCCTTTTGGAACCACACGTCCTCCAAGTCCATATTATCCAATTGGGGCCAAACATATTCGGTTATCATTGAACGGTAGCGATTCGCATTCACAGTAATGTGCCGGTCTTGATCCTCACGGAAGAAGTACAGCCCAATTACGCCGTCGGCCCATAAACTATTCAGCCAGAAATGAGCCTCATGCTGATTGTTGAGGCCTCTTAAAGTTGGCCTCTTAAAGTTGAGTCCACTGACTCCAAATTTCGGTAGTAAATTTTAATAATTTCGACTAGTTGTTGGCTCGTATATCTTTATATCTTTCCATGATGAAATGGCAAACCGTACTGAAGAGAAATGTCAAAAGAACGGGAAAAAATATAGCGTCGTTTGCTGTCCCTATCGATTTACTTTTGTAGCGTCTCTGTTGAAAAACCATATAAATATGTCTACAATTATTCAGCCTGACTTCATCTGAACGTCGCGTTTAGCTCATTTGTTTTTCTATATATCTGTAATAATATGTAAATCCTATATATACGATTAGTGAACATGTAGTTTCTCTATGCAGCTTCATAGAAACTAAAAAAGACTAAGCAACTAATCAGTCGCTAACAGATATTATGGCCTGTTCAAGCTGCCATGAAATTGACACTTTCTCATTGGAATTCTGGAATAAAATTTAAGTCGTTCACATTGGCAATTTTTGGCATTTAACCCAGTTTCGTTGCAAAATGATAACTGTTTAGACACACGGAAAACCAGAATTGGTAAAATCAAATAATTATAATTCTATGAATAAAATTTCTGGAATTCAAATATTTACTTATTTAACTTGAGGAGAAAATTCATGAAATCATCATACTTTGTTTTCTAGATTTTCAAATTCAAATTATTTGATTTTAAAACGAAATATTTTTGCTTAATCAGCTAACTGTTTCAGTTAGTTAAAATAAAAAACTTCGCTAATGAATTAATAAAATCAATTCAAATTTTAAAATTTTTAACCACCTTATATTTGTTGAAATTTTATCTCAAAATATATGATTTTTCAAATCATTGTGACGAGTTCTTTATGACGTCACAGCCTGCTAAAGAATTTTATTTTTGATGATACTTAGGCCTAACTTTTGAGTGGAAAATCAGATTTGATCAACGATCAAACAATTAAAACTCTAAGTTCACTTTTTAGGTTAATAGTTAATTGCTGTTTAAACATCCAAAGTTGAGCACATGGTAGTAAGATTATTTGACAAAGCACTGAAAAACTCTTCGTATTTAAAGTCAGATCAAACATAAATCAAAATCAGCTGATTAACAATTTGAACAACCAGCCAAAAATTGGGACTTAGGGATCTTCGATCGATACTAATTCGCATATGTAAATTGCATAATTCAATTGGTATATATATGATTGATGACCAACCGATGGTATCAATTAGGGCACAGTAGTTAGGCGTCTGATGATGAACTTGCGACGGAGTCATGCCAGTGAGTGTTCTTAACAAAATTGTGTATTATTCCACCAAAACCCCACCATTTTTCAATTAGGGAAATTGTTCCTGACCTTGTAATCTTGTAGTATGAATTTGTCATACATTTACTGAAAACTAACGCAATCGGTCATAAATTTCAATTTAAAAACGGCAATAGTTGCTCAAATATATTCCAGAAAGCAAATTAAGTTTAAATTAAGTTTTATGTATCCACCAAAAACACTTGAAATTTGTAGGAATCAAATAAACAATTTACCAATTTTTTCTTCAATACTGAGAAATTTTTTTAATAAAAGCCAGAAATATTTCTTTGATTTGACTTATTTTAAGTTGATATTCGTTGAATTTCGAATTTATGAACAATATTTCTAATTATAATACGTTAATCCATACATAAAATTAATTAAATCAAGGAATGTGTTTGTTGAATCATAGATTGAGAAATATAATTCTTTGAAAATAAGAATTAAAGATTTGTAATATTTACAAATGTTTTCTCGAACCTAATGAATTCATTTTCAGTTTTAACAAAAACCGTAGGATGAAAAACAACAAATAGCGTTTTGTTACATCAGACAATCTATTTCTATGACTGAAACTTATACAAAAAATTCATTGAAATCGGACGCGACATTGTCCGATACTTGGATTTTTTTCCTGTGCACGTGTTGTTTACATTAATGTAGTTCAAGTTTCCAGTTTAGAAAAAACCGATGTTCTCTTATAAAATAAAAACAAAAGCAAGAAAATAAAATGCATGCACATTAGAATGAAGCAACAATAATTTAAATAGTTTAAGTTTGTTAATTTAATAAGCTTTTTTTGTTTTGTTGCTTCAAAAGACGTTTTCAACAATACAGTTTTCGAAACTCCAGGTTTTTTGTTTCGGTTCGCTTTGACAATATTCTCGGAAGTACCCGATAGTGCCACCGTGACTAAGCGAGTTCGCCACAAGAAAATAAAGATGTATAGGGCGGAGAGAAATTATGCCTTCTTTAATTGTTCTATAAACATAGACAGTATGTTTTTAAATCGTTCTGTATATACGAAATCCGGATTTTACAATAGTTTTTTTTTCGAATAACTCCAATCTCCGTTTTCTGAAAAAAGTTAGAATTCGAAAACACAATTCAATATACACTACACAGTGCAACACTAAAAAATATAACCATATACGGACACCACTACGTGATAAAAGACCAAAAACAAAAAAGACCCCTGTCTCCCAGTTTTGCCCAAAGTCCTCCAGGTTTTTTTTATGGGCCCCCAAAGAAGTGGGGCATCGGTGTCATTTTTTGCAAAAAAGTGATCATTTTATCACGCTCATACCTTGCATACCGTTCGAAATTTTGATTTACTCTCTGAGGCAAAGTTGTAGCTCTTGTCATAGAGAACAAAAATTGTAAACGTATAAAATCAAAAAAGCTTAATCTTCAAAGTCAAAATCGTGAAAAACTTAAAAAAAATGAGCGAAAAATCGCCCAAAAAGCGTTTCTTTATTTTCCGCTTTTACGAACAAATTTACTTTATGAAAAAAGCGCCAATTTTCTTTGGCCTGGTAGGGCTTACAGCGCTGATTAAAACCCGAAAGTTTTTTTAAGGAGGCCGATCCAACTTCTTGAGATATAGGCCTTTATTGAGTATATAATCGCTTATATCTCACCCATTTCTTATCCTATCTGGTTGAGATGGGTATCATTGAGAAGACCTTTGAAAACGCTATAAATCTGTATATAAAAATGTTAATTTTTATTAACTTATTGGGGCAAATTAAAAAAAAAATTTTTTAACAACACTTTTTTAATAAAAATCTGGTTTTTAAAAAAAAACAGCAATAGTATACTTATTTCTACCTCGACTCAGTAAAAGACAACACTTCAAGCTTTTTTTTTAAGGTATAATACTCCGCATTAACCTTTCTAAGACCGGAGATAGTGAGGTTTTTCTAACAAAAGTACTTTCTGGGAGCCAAAATTTCGCTTCAAAACAACAACTACCTGGAATCAAACATCTGCATTGAATTCACGAGGGACGCAGCACACATCGAGGCATTACACAGCGCGACGTCAACGAGAGCTCAGCGGTGAAAGTTATAAGTGAAAGTAAAAAAAGTGAAAGTGCTACAGCATAATTCGCACACAACATTGGCAACTGACAATTTCAATATGCAGTGTGAAAATATTGATTTATTTTGCTACGTTTGCGGTCATCAAATCAGAAAAAATAGTTCTACAACATTGCAAAAGGAAAAGAATCTTTTAACTAGTGCATTCAAGAAAGCATATACGTGGTTTTTCGACGAAGAAGACTTGACCGGTGAAAATTACACACCTAATACAGTGAGTCGCCAATGTTATAACAATCTCATGGCATGGTTGAGTGTAGGCAAATATAGTATGAAGTATTGTAAGCCGGTAAACTGGATTAATCTCCCAGGTGATCATGATGAAACCAGTTGCTATGCATGTGTAAATTACACACGTGCTCTAAATCGATATGCTGAGAGGAACAAAAGTTATAAAGCAACTGTAACAACCACACTACCAGTGCTTGCACCTGAAAATTTTGTATCACCATGGCCGCCAACTCCAGATCGTAGTACAGAATGTACAGGAATGACTAGAGCAAGTGGTGTTACTTATGAAGATCCATTTGATACCGATTATGAGCCCCAACAGGGAAGAGATCGGACCACAACTAATAACACAAATGGAAATGGATTTCATTGTGGCCATATTGGGACTATCGCATCAACTTGCCATATTTTTGGCAGCGTTTTTAAAGCAAAGAAAACTCACACATGGTAATGTGAACTCTACGGCGTACCGCAAACGGCAAGCTGAATTTCAGAGCCTCTACATTCTAAATGATGACAATTCGTTCACTGACTGCAACAATGTAAAAGCTTTGGTGGTAAAAATGGGAATGAACTACATCGCTAGTAAGTGGAGATTATTTATGGATGGTTCTGTTTCAAGCTTGAAAGCAGTGTTGTTGCATGTGTCGAACCGAAAAACTTCCATTCCGCTAGCAATGGGTATTATCATGAAATAAAGCTATGAAACATTGAAAGATATAATGGAAAAAATTAAATACTACGAAAATAAATGGAAGATTTGCTGTGATTTGAAGGCCATCAACATTTTGCAAGGGATCATCGAGAAGGCCGGCTTTCCAAAATTCTTTTGTTTTCTTTGTAATTGGGATTCGCGCTCACCTCTGAGTCAATACCAATGTAATTCGTGGAGACCAAGAGGAAGTGTGGAGGAACAAATGAAACAAAATAAACTGAGGAATGCACCTTTAATAGACAATACTCAAGACATCTTGCTGCCACCGCTCCACATAAAATTGGGAATTGTTAAAAAATGCATCGAATGCATACTTACTATCTGAAAGTAAATTGTAGTAAATTTAAAACGAATCTTTGTTCACCTCATTGTACTATTTGCACTTTGTTAATGTTTTCTTTTCTGTCTTTATTTTTTGTCTTCATTTAACAGGCGTACTTAATGGCCCTGACATTAGAAAGCTATTCAAGAGCAACTTTGGATCATCGCTTCATGATTATAATCATTCAATGGCATGGATTTACCTTCAGCGTGTATGCACCAGAGTCTTGGGAGGGGATCGAGACGCGGAACCGGAAGCAAGAGAATGGGTGAAAGAAATGCAGTATTATTTTGAGCAAATCGGCACATCGATGACATTAAAGCTGCATTTTCATTTTGACGATTTTATCAAACAACTCCCTACCGAATCCGATGAGCAAGGAGAACAGTTTCACCAAACCACAATGGCCATGGAAAAACGGTACAAAGGCAAAAAACTCGACGCATTGCTTGCAGAGGTAATATCAATTTTATTGATGCATTGTTTTGCATTCCTTTTTTGATTTCTTTTCTAATTCATTTCAGGTATGTTGGTGGAGTCACAAGATCACCCTGCATGATGTTAATGAAGTATCTGAAAAAGAAAAAGCTGATGATGGAGGGCAGTCTGGAAGTAACGTGCCTGTGGACACCATAAGTTCTGAATCAGAGTCAGATTCGGACGACGATTTGGATCCACAACTTAAGAGAGTTCGATTTGCAAGTCCAGGGCCATCAACATTATAAACATAATACTAATATTTTTTTTTATAATTTTTGTAATAGATAGCATAGTATTGTAGTGCCATCCCTGCTGATACTACTCTTTGTTACAACCCTAACTCTAAATGTCAACCCATACCACCTAAGGACTAAGATTAATAAAATCAGTAATAGTATAACAATGAAACCTGCAACATGACTTTTCACTTACGGCAGAAGACTTTATAGTATCTCAATGTTGAAGTAAAGAAAAAACAAATGAAATTAAAAAATTTTCGGGAAATTTTTCACTTTTGCAGCTATCTAAGGGCTACCTAAACGGTGTTAAGAATCATTCCTAGGAAGTTCATATGTTCTAGAAAGTTGGTTATTGAGATCTTAGGATCATTCCTTGAATTTTGAACGGTTTGCTACTTATGGACCTGAACAGGGGAAAAAAGGTAAAAAAAATTGAATTTATTAAAGTTTTTTGCGATTTTGACTTTGAAGATGATTCTTTGATTTTATATGTTCTTTATGACAAGAGCTACAACTTTGCCTCAGAGAGTAAATCAAAATTAAGAACGGTTTGCAAGATATGAGCTTGAGAATATGATCACTTTTTTGCAAAAATGACACCGAGGCCCCACTTCTTTGGGGGCCCATAAAAAAAACTTGGAAGACTTTGGGCAAAATTGGGAGACAGGGGTCTTTTTTGTTTTTTGGTCTTTTAACATAGGGTGACACCCTGCCTGAGGCCTCGCCTCGTACTAAATGGTTCAGTGAGATCTTTACAATTTTTATTGCGGATTTCGTGTCGGTCAGTGTCATTCTGTAAAGATTTGTCAATTTAGAAGGAATACTAAGCTCCGAAATAGTTTGGAACAGTTCTCCCCGTATCGGGTTCTCGAAGGCCGCCTTATAATTTACAAACTGGTGGTGGTATCGATTTGTTTTTCATGGGGTTTCTCTAGGATTTGTCGCAATGTAAATATCTGGTCGACCGCAGCCATTCTGATAAGGTCCAGTGCTGCGAGTTTAGCACTACAAGTGTAATTCTAGCTGTTTTTTTTGGCTTCGGCACTTTTTTTTGAAAAAACATTCTAAATGCTTTTTATCACTTTTTGGGAAATTTTTGCAAACTTTTGACATTTCTCGCTCAATTTTTAGCATTTTTTTGTAGATAAATTGCATTTTTTTATAATGTAGATCTGTTTTTCGGAACTGAACTTTAAAACGATGCTTATTTCCAACCAGGGCATTTAAAAAATCCGTTATTCCAAAAGTATGTTGGTTCAGGCTTCATATTAATTTAGATGTACGGATAACACGACTCTAAATAACAAAAATAAATTTGTAGGTTTGTGAATTTTGCCTCAAGTTTAGTGCTGGTCAAAATTGAATAGAGTATTCTAAAACAGATTTGATTAAAACGGATACTTGGTTAACTACTTTCGAGTTTATATGGTTGAGTAATTCAAATTTGAATACGGCTTTTTAATTTTAGTCTTGAAATGAAATACATTTTCTAATTTAAGTATGGTTTTCGAATATGAAATTTTACACAAGAATGTGCCACTTAATCTAAATTATTTATTTTACATACGAATTTGAAAGTTATATTTTTCAAAATTTGATGAAACAATTTACTTTAAATAAATATAATATTAAAATAGAGATACAATTTGAAACGAAATTTAAGAAAAAATAAATTAACGTACTGAAACGATTGCTAAACCTAACTCGAAACAAGTACAGAAAATATAGGCTCACCCGTAGTTATCCTTTGGGTCCGAGTTCCATTAAAAAGGTTCATATTTTTGTTTTGGCAGTCGTTCAACCTTCAGTTACCGTGGCAAAGTTGCCCATATTCAATAGCAAAGTGATATCTGCAAACTATTATCATATTAGCAAGTTTTAGTAGGATGTGTTGTGTATTTGGGGTATTTCTCATGACTACCAGGTAATTGTCCGTCGAAATTTTATATGGAACGTCTGAAAACGGTTACCACAAACATTTTCAATTACACAGTAGCTTTCGTGCATCCCGAAAGCCGCAATATTTTGTATGGGAGCCACATAAATGGGTTGTATAAAATGATAATTGTGCTAGAGAGTGAGTGGGTGATCCTAATACAAATGTCACTAAGGTTGGAAGAATTTTAAACGAGTTATGATATCGATCACCCGGACGGCCGGCCAGCTTTTTTATGGGATGGCGTAGTAACCTCGCCAATTTTCTTCAGTTAAACACAAATTTACAACTTATTAAGCTAATCATATACACTTAATAATAAATATATCGATTTGTATGGGATGTACCACAAGGATTGTGGTCATAACACCCATTTACAATCCCTAACTAAGTTTAGTTAAATAATTGCCAATGACAAAATTTCATTGCGATTGTTAAATAGGTTTACTGCAGTCACCGTGTTAAGCAAGTAGCCAGACAGACAGACGGGCATGGCTCTAGTCTTAAAATACCTTCCTTCGATACCTTCGATCTAATATGACTACACTTTCCCGTATCAAATGACAGATGCCCACATCCCTATAAATGAGGGTGCTCGAATATGTATGTTCTACGAAATTGTGTTTTTTTTATCGAATATAAAGCGTAAAGTGCCTACACTACTACGTACAATTTTTGATTGTTTCAGTTTTAGAATTTTTTTTTCAAATTGCACTTTTTTTGCATGTTTTTTTCACAGCTTCTGGCAACACTGATAAGGTCCGATCAGGTCTGCAACAAACGGCTTTAGTATTTCGCACATTACGCATAGCAAATGGTGAAAAGATCGCTGCATGCATGGAAATGCTTCTGTCAATTGCATCGTTAGCTGCGACTCAGCGGTATAGGGGAAAAAGAAAGGAGGTAAACCGTTTCTTTAGGCGTAAGAAACGCCAGTGGAGATAGCGCGAGAGTGAGAAAATTTAGACATACAGAAAGAAGAACGATGCCCGAGAATTATACCAAAATGTCAAAAATGGAACTAATGGACATGGTTCAGAGCTCCTCTTCTATAAAGGCAAGGTCGGATATCTAATCCCAGATGTGCAGAGCATGCTGGGAATATGCAGAAATCATTTCTCCGCATTACTTGTACCTGAGATATCCCATGACGATGGCATAATCGATCACAATTTGGTCGACGACTCGATTGCTCCGTCCTAACCAAGTCGAGGTCAGAACAGTTATTGTCCGGCTTAATAACAACGAAACCGGCGGAGCTGTTGAAGGCTGGCGGCAAAAAGCTGATAGGGTACATTCCTCACTAGCTGAGTAAACTATGCCCCATATTTAAAAATGGTGTCCCGAGTTTCTGTGCGAACTATCGCGGAATAAGCCTTTTATCCATAGTATATAAGGATCTGACAAGTATAATGTTCGAAAAACCAAAATCGACAACTGGAGAATACCCACGAAACACAAATCGACACCTACCTGATGCTGGAGAAGATCTACGACCAATGTCCCGCAAAACTCGTAGGTTTTTGCACGATGACCTTAACGAACACGAACTCCGCATTGAAAGTTGTTAAGGATCTTATCGAACATTTCAAAACCAAATCAGGCAAGAGGTCTCAGTGCGATATATTTAACATATTAATGGAGATCATTACGATAAAGGCTGCAGTGAACATGAATTAAACCATCAGCAGCCAAAGTCACATGCTGATCACGTATGCTGATGATATAGATGTAGGGTGCACAATGAGAGAAGTTACTGCGGTGTTTTCGAGAATTGGGAAGGAGTCAGCAAAAGTGGGTCTGACAGTAAAGAGGACAAGACAAAATTAGTGGTTTCAACGAGCAGGACCTCCACGCGATTACACTAAAACGTGAGCGTTGATAACTGTTGATAATTTCGAGGTGGTGGACGAATTTATATACCTCGGATCTGCCCTAAAAAAATTCAACAATGTCAGCCTTGAGATCCCGGGGAGAATTGAGCTTCCGGGTACGTGTTATTTTGGCCTAAGCAAGCACTGTACACTGAACGGAAAAGCATCGTGACAGGGATGAAAATGTTCATCACTCCAACAACTTTCGTCATCGAAATTGAGCTAACGTACAGTTGCATTCCCGTTACGAAAATGCGTTCATCAACTGAAAATTTTACGTCACTGCGATGAACGTCTGGTTGTTGCTGCAATGAATTTCATTCATTATTGCAACGAATTTGATTCGTTGCTGCAATGAATGTGTTTCATTGTTGCAGTGAACAAGTATCGTTCTTGCAATGAAATTATTTCATTGCTGCAATGAATTTGTTTCATTACTGCAATGAAGTTTATAGGTCACTGTTGGTGTTTGTACTTGGGAGGACAAAGTTTTTTTTGGAGTCTATTGAACATTGGAATTTCTATTAAAATATTTTTTGGATAATTTGAATATTTTTGGGGATTGTTGGTTGAAACGTAAAACGAGAAAGTCTAAGATTGAAACTTAAGAATTTTGAATTTAAATATAACCGAATTTGAAATTCGGTTCCTGCAATTTGGCGATACGATATTAGATATAGGCGACTGAAGTAGCTTTGCGCAAAAATCAAAATGCAGAATCCTTTAACTGGAGCAACCGAAACAGAATTACATTGCAGGATGTACAGACAAGTTTCTTAAATTCAGCAAAAGCAAAATGGATCTACAGTATGGAGAAGAATATATAAACTGATCTGCAATGTTTTTTCTTTTAATACCTCGAACTAAAATTTGGAAAGTTGTGAAGAAAATATGAGATAATAAGATTCATTAAATAACCATTTGCAAAAAGGGGAAAAATATACTAATAAACAAAAATAATAGTGCAAAAGACAATCAGAAATTATTTGGGCACTTTCTTTCTTTAACGACATTTAATCAAAAAAAAGGAAAAATGTTCAGTCAATCAGCACTATTGAGTTTTTATATACAGATATAATTTTCTATATATAAAGATTATTACATTTAATTGCTAAAAATAGATCGAACCTTTGTATAACATTAATCAATCAAATTCCTAACGATGCAGCGATCGCTTCATTGGAGATTTACAAAAAGTAAGTGGAATTAACATCACATAAAACATAAATACATTTTTAGTAACAATTATAAAAACTTTTCTTTAAATATCATACACTATTGTTTACCCATTTATTAGTTTTGAATATTATAACCAATTCAAACTCTAATTTCTTTACTTAATAAGAGCTTTCAATGAGATTTTTATTATAATGAGTTATTTTCAATTTTGTGTCAATAAATCAGTGAGCATAAAATGAATTTTTAATTAAAGTTTTAATTTGACGAAACAGATTAATTTGTCTCCAGCGCAAAATAACTCTCTTAGCTTTCTTCTTCCTTTTTATACTATCTATAAATATGTTATATAATTGGCCATCAAAGAAACTTCCAATTTCCCTGAGCACGGTCGGAGGAATGTCAAGATGGCGGGTTCGTTACATAATTATTAGCGCCCATTGTGGGGCCCATCGTACGAGAATGTTAACAGCCGTTCATATTAAAGGTATAAAGATTAAAACGCGAGGTGTCTTATTTTTCCTTCTTTAGTTTTTATTCTAAATTTGATTTTCCAACGTTGTGAATTTTGATCCAGGATATGTTATAATTAGGTGTTGTCAATATGAACTGAATCAAATATACAAATGTTGCTCAAAATATATATATCTCTGATTGTAATTGGATATATCGATTCACATATAGAGTGTAGTCGAACCGGTACAATATGAGGTAAATTCCGACTATTTTTCTTAAATAAAGGATTTCAGGCTGTGAGAATTCATATTTCGGAGGAAAGGAAACTTCGAAGTGTACTCGGGCATATATCATTTTTACATTAATTACATTTTGTTTTTGGCAATTACAAGGCTAAGGGAGTTGTTAAGCTCAAATTTGTAAAGCAAAAAGGCCTGATGTAAAAGCTAATTCCGGTTTCCTTGTGGGGTAGTCAAATTTTTAAGTCGATTGATAACTTCGGATACTGAGCCATTTCGTTTTGTATAAATTTTAGAAATTGTATTATCTCTATTCTCATTGCATTTAATTTCTGATTGATTTAAGTTGTAGTTTAGTTTATAATGTCATTAACTCGTAGTCCAAAGGGACATAATATTAAAAATTTTGATGATAATTCAGATGCTTTGGAAGTTGATCATCACGAAGAGACAATTAGAAGGACACGAGCGTCTTCAATGGGAAGAAAAAAACAATCAAGCCAGCGACAAGTAGAGTCGCATTCTGTAGATGTTGATGCGGAGACTACTCCTCTAGATAGTAGTATAATTAATGAACGACATGTTGATTTGATGATAAGAAATTCACTTGAACAATTTCGCTCTGAAGTTTCTCAATCCATTGCCCTGGAGTTAAGAAATATCTTCGCAGAAGTGAACCTAATGCAGGTCCTTGGAATAATGTACATCACTTAAATAGTCCCAGCCCAGTTCGTCAGACAAATCTGGCAAATAACAATAACTCTGTAGGTGCGGTAGATTACAATCCCATATCTCGAGAGAAAATATATAATTTAATTTATAATTGGTATGTGACTTTAAGGGCACTATGGGCGAAGTAACGGTTGACGATTTTATTTATCGAATAGAAACACTGACTAGGTAACACATAAACGGAGATTTTGTAATTTTATGTGAACATACACATATATTGTTTGAGGATAAAGCCAAGCATTGGTTTTGGCGATACTATCGGGAGAAAACTATACTTGGATAAACTTGTGCCAAGCCATACGGAAACAATTTAAGGATACTACATCGGATTACGATTTGAGAGATGATATGCGAAGACGGACACAACGATATTATGAAAGTTTTGATGAGTATTTAGAAATTCTTATGAGAATGCGTGACCGATTGGAAATACGTGAACAGGAGTTTATTGAAATATTAGTTCATAATCTGAAAAATGAGCTGCGGTATGAACTGCTTCATATTAATATTCCGAACATTTCTGTTTTGAGATCCGAGGTTCGTAAACATGACAAATTTCATGACGAGATAAAGCATTGGTCACAGCGTAGCAATGTTATTCCTCATAAACAAATATCTGAAGTTGACACAGAATTAGATCAGGAACTAAGTGAGGAGATAAATGTGATACATTTAAAAAAAAATAAATGGTTTCCCATTACAACCCATGAAGGGACAGGGGAGAGCTTCTCACAATCACTGAGTTGTGCGTTTTCCAGCGACAGCTGCGTTTTTGCGAAGCGGTGGGCCATCGGTATCATGATTGTTTAGCACCTCGTAGAATATTCTGTTATGGATGTGGTATGATAGGCACATATATGCCCAACTGTGTGAAATGCCAATCTAAGAACATTCCTTTAAACACACGGGTGGATGTGCGGCAACTGACAGCTCCACAGCCACAGAAAAGCCTCGCAATTAGGAACAAAGAAAGTTTTGAAATATTCGAAAAACTCTAAACTAAATGACATTTTGTATGATAATATACACGAACTTGATACCACACTACTATATCATAATAAATTAAAATCTATTTTATCAGAAAATACTATTGCTTTGTCTAGAAAGGTCCGGTCTACGTTTCGCATTCGTAATTATTGGAATATGTAGTCGGAAACAATTGAGAAATCATTGTATTTCCTCTATGGTTATCAAAGAAATTGATACACGGCCATATGTCCAGGTCACAGTATTTGGGAAATCTTATTTGTCGTTATTAGATAGTGGAGCATCCATCACTTGTTTCGGAAGTACGTTTGCAGAGACTGTAATAGCTGGAAATTTACCTTACTTATGTAAATTTAATGGTTCTGTAAAAACCGCAGACGGTCAAAGACAGACAGTAGCAGGGACGATATTGGTTGATATTTTATTTGGTAACCAAATAAGAAATCTCAAAATTTTAGTTATACCAAGTCTTAAATAGAACATAATTTGTGGGATAGACTTCTGCAAGGAGTTTGACTTGAAAATTGTGAGCCAAATATCGGAGTTATCTCTAGAGGCAGCAAACGATGATAAATGTTCGTAAAAGGAAATTTTCCACTGTTCTTATATCCGGAAAGATCAAAGAGAGTGGGATATTTATGTCAGCAGTATAAATAGCTCACTGCAGAGTAGTATACATCAGTCATTACGTAAATCGCCGTCTTACGTTATTTTGGGCAGAACATGGTTAGCCATGGCGACGATTACAAGCTTCTGAGGAATCTAAACATTCTGACCGATGGACCTGATGAATTAAAACGGGAGGATAGATTCAGTTGGCTATGACAAGAGATTTTGACAAATCTGAAAAATGCTTACAATAGAAATGTTAAATCCTATAACTTACGGAGTAAGAACAGATCTTTGGTAGAGGGACAAATTGTAACTTGCCGGAATTTTACGCAGAGCAGCTCTTTAAATTATTTCAATGCTAAATTAGCGCCCGTTTGGGTAAATTAGGAAACTGTCTTTACAAGTTAGAAGATGTTGATACAGAGAATGTCGCTGTGTACCATGCCAAAGACATCTGGTAAGGACAATTGTTTTTTGTGTTTGTTGTAGTTTATAGGAGCAATGTTCGTGTTTGTACTTGTGAGGACAAAGTTTTTTTTGAGTCAATTGATCATTGGAATTTCTATCAAAATAATTTGTGGATAATTTTTGGGGATTGTTGGTTGAAACGTAAAACGAGAAAGTCTAAGATTGAAACTTTACAATTTTGAATTTGAATATAACCGAATTTGAAATTCGGTTCCTGCAATTTGGCGATATGATATTAGATATAGGCGACTGATCCACAATTTGATCAAAAGAAGAAGCATTGCGCAAAAATCAAAATGCAGAATCCTTTAACTGGAGCAACCAAAACAGAATTAAATTGCAGGATGTATTGACATGTTTGTTAAATTCAGCAAATGCAAAATGGATCTACAGTATGAAGAAGAATATATAAACTTATCGGCGACGTTTTTTCTTTTTATACCTCGAACTAAAATTTGGAAAGTTGTGAAAAAATATGAGATAATTAGATTCATTAAATATCCATTTGCAAAAAGGGAAAAAAATATGTTAACAAAAAAAATAATAGTGCAAAACACAATCAGAAATTAATTGGACACTTACTTTCTTTAACGAAATTTAATCATCACTATCGAGCTTTTATATAGAGACATAATTTTTTACATATAAATATTATTAGGTTTAATTGCTAAAAATAAATCGAACCTTTGTATAACATTCATCAATCAAATTCCTAACGATGCAGCGATCGCTGCATTGGAGAGTTACAAAAAGCATGTGCAACTAACATCACATAAAACATAAATAAAATTTTAGTAACAATTATAAAAACTTTTCTTTAAATATCATACACTATTGTTCACCCATTTATTAATTTTGAATATTATAACCAATTTAAACTGTACTTTCTTTACTTGATAAGAGCTTTCAATGAGATATTTTATTATACTGAGTTATTTTCAATTTTGTGTCAATAAATCATTGAGCATAAAATTAATTTTTAATTAAAGTTTTAATTTGACGAAACATGAGGTAAAACAGGTATATTACTCCAGCGCAAAATGACTCTCTTAGCTTCCTTCTTTAATTTTACACTATCTATAAATATGGTATGTAATTGGCCATCAAACACCCTCCCAATTTCCCTGAGAACGGTCGGAGCGATGTCAAGATGGCGGGTTCGTTACAAGTTGCTTCATTGTTGAAATGAATTTGTTTCACTACTGCAATGAATTTGTTTCATTTCTGCTATGAACTTATTTCATTGCTGCAATAAATTTGTTTCATTACTTCAATGAATTTGTTGAAGTGTGCTAGAAATTATTTATTGTACATAAATAAAGTGATAGTATTACATTGACGGTGTTTTGATAACAATATTTTACATTTTTGTTTCGAAAATGGTCTGAATTTGCTAAATATATTATATCCATTTCACTCGTCCGGAGAAAGATTATGGTAGTCGAGGGGTTGAGTGTTATTTTGGGCGTTGTATTCAGGTCCTGCAATTAAAAACAAATAAGAGTAATTTATTATTAAGATTTCTATTTAAGATATGTACATATCTACTTAGGTCTGTACTTACCATGAACATAAGCTCTAACCCCCTATAGGTTTCATCACAACAATTGATATATGTTCAAAACTTCTCCCCGTCATTAAGCCACTGATCGCTCTGTAAGAATTTTCTTCAACTTCTTTTTTTTTATTTCAACCAAATTTGTTACAATTTCGATTGGATTCATTTTATTGTGTGTTAATTTGTTTTTATATTCGCCTTACTTGAAACACTTTGTTTCATTGAATTCTTCGTTATCATTGAGGCCTTTTAGACGCGTAGATTTTGCATGCAAATTTCTTGCGACTCTGTTTTGGTGTCTCTTCGTATCGCCTTGTTCATTCAGACACTGCGACTCGTTTGTTGATAGTTTCTTGCGATTTTTTGACATTTGATCGTTATAGGGTTGTATTTTTGAACAAAATGTACTTTTTGATTTCTCACGGTACCAAAACTAAGAATGTCATTTTGAAAATAATTGTATTTGTAATTGTATTGTATTGCAATTGCGGCAACTTTTGCGTCACTGATTCAGGAGTTCTTTTGAATTTATGTGTAAAAGCTTATAATTTGAAGAAAAAATGTGTGATTTAACGAAAGAAGAAATAATTACATATGTATTTTTTTATATCTTTATTTAATTCTTTTATTTCCCGGCAGATCTTAAAAAAAGAATTTGACAGTTTACATCATATAAATGTTGGTGCTGTTGAATTTTATTTATTAACAATTCCACAAATTCTTTGTTCCAAATTATATTTTTAATTATTTATTAATTCAGTTCGTGCAACACAAAACAAAGGCAATACAATTTGGCCAGCAAAAAAAAAGAACTGTTATTTTTGTAATATGTAATCTATTTTTATACCCTCCACTGTAAGTGATAGAGGGTATATATCAGTTTGTCATTCTGATTGTAACATATAGAAATAAGGCTTTGCGACCCCATGAAGTAAATATATTCTTGATCCTTATAACAACCGGAGTCGATATCGCCATGTCCGTCTGTCCGTCTGTTGAAAACATTCTCACGACTTCAATCGGCGATAACGCGGTTTGGTTTTTGGCCAGAATGTTCCACGTATTCCTGAGCAGTTTGGTATTGAAAATCAGCGAAATTGGTCCATTGGAAAAAATTTTATGATTGAAACGTAAAAAAACTCATAAAATTTTCACATTAATGTTTTGCTGTTTTATACTTTCCATGTTGAAAATCTTTGTTGTTCTTTATAATAGGTAAGTACTTTAGAATGTTTAGATGTACTTTCATGTGTTCATACATTTATATGAATTTTGTCACACTTCATCTAAGGTCGCTGTGGCCTGATGGGTAAAGTGTTGCGCGTTGGAGTCTGAGGGTTGTTGGTTCAACTCTCGTCCCAGCTTGTTTTTTTTAACAGTTCTTCCAAAAATGCTTTTTTATTTTTAAGCTTATTTTTATTTTTTTTAAAAAAGTACGTTTTCTTAAAAAAGGTCCTTTTTACAATTTAATATTTTGCTGGTTAACACTAAGGTGGAGGGTGTCAAAGATTCGGCACAGCCGAATTTAACACTTTTACTTGTTATAACTGTAATATGTAATCATGTTATTTTTATTTCAATTTCCTCCTTTACCATTTTCCTTTCGTTGTTGATGGGAAAAAATTCAAAGTACCAAATTTATCGCAAAATACATATTTAGTACTTAGAAAACTTTATTTTCCATCCCTGAACAAACAAAGCGAATAGATTTAAGAGAAATGTCAAATAATCGCAAGAAATCTCGTTTTCAGCGATTTTTGCTACCCCTCTAGCAACTCTACGTCTCTCGCCTAGAAACTCCAGTCGCAGAGACCAGTCTCTACGTCTAAAAGGCCTCATTGACTTCGAATCCAAATTCTTCTTTCACGCCAAAAACCAAATGCCCTAATATAGGGTTTATCAACAGAGACGCTACAAAAGAAAATCGATAGGGACGGCATACGACGCCATATTTTTTTCCGCTCTTTTGATATTTCTCTTCAGTAAGGTTTGCCATTTCATCATGGGAAGAAATACGAGCCAACAACGATTCGAAATTATTAAAATTCACTACCAAAGTTTGGAGTCAGTGGCATGAACTTTAAGAGCGCTATGTCCAATTTATGGTCGTCATAATCGTCCTACCAGATCAACAATTGAGCGTCTAGTGGAAAAATTTGAATCCACAGGCACAGTACAAAATGTTCCCGTGCCAGTGAGACAAAGAAGTGCCCGTAGTGTCGAGAATATTGCTGCCGCTGAGGCTTCAGTTCAAGAAAGCCCAAATGTGTCTCTTACACGTCGTTTTCAAGCGTTGGGCATCTTAGTGACGTCGTTGTGGCGAATTTTGCGAAAAGGTCTTGGCCTACATCTTTACAAGATCAAATTGACGCAAGAACAGAAGCCGCTTGACCACCATAAGCGTCGTATGTTCGTGAATTGGGCTGAGCAACAACTTGAAAATAATTCGGATTTTCATCGGAAAATCATCTTCAGCGATGAGGCTCATTTCTGGCTGAATGGCTTCGTCAATAAGCAAAATATGCGTTATTGGTCAGACAGCAATCCACACGTAATCCATGAGTCATCATTGTATCCCGAAAAAATTACGGTTTGGTGTGGTTTATGGGCCGGCGGCGTCATTGGGCCGTACTTCTTCCGTGATGATAAAGACCGGCACATTACTGTGAATGCGAATCGCTACCGTTCAATGATAACCGAATATTATTGGCCCCAATTGGATAATATGGACTTGGAGGACATGTGGTTCCAACAGAACGGCGCCACAAGCCACACAGCGAATGCCACAATCAATTTATTGGAAACCAAGTTTGGTGAACGTCAAGTCTATGGTCTGTGCTAACAAGCCAGCGACGATTGTAGAACTTCGTACCAATATCGAACGTGAAATTGCAGCAGTATCGGCCGATTTATGCTTGAAAACCGTCGAAAATTGGGTTCAGCGTCTGGACTTCTGCAAGCGTGCCCGTGGTGGCCATGCAAAAGAAATCGAGTTCCACACATAATGGCATCGAACGTACTTTCACAGGAATAAAGAATTTCATTGGTATCTAAAACCGGTTTTGTTTTATTTAAAAGAATTTTGTAGCGCTCTTATTGAAAATCCCTTATGTCTACTACTTTCGGTTGTTGCAAAGGAACTGATTTAAGATGTGTACGTGACCCAGCACTCACGCTCATCATTTTCTCTTGCTGGTTTCTTTTTTACGCTCACGCAGTTTTTGACTGATTTTCTCTCGTTATCTTCATCAAACTTTGTTTCATTGCAATAACGAAATTGTTTCGTCAACTAAAAATGTTGGCAAAGCACTAAAATAAATAAATAATAAAAATAGTCTCTAAAAAGTAATAGGTAAACCAAATATGAATATCTTAAATCTCATGCACTTACTCTGTTTTTATTTTTAACCCATTTTTCTGCAAAATCCAAATTGAATAAAATTGTCGCAGGAACGAAAAGTAAGTTATTGCAGCAACGAAATGAAAAATTGTCAAAGAAATCAAGTATGAAATTTTTCGTTACAGCGACTACCAAATTGTCGGATATACGAGACTTTTCATTGTAGCAACGTAAAAACATTAAATGTTTCATTGCTGCGATGAGGCGTTATTCTTTCAGTGTACAGATAAAGCCCTCTCTCGAGTAACAAATGTGCAGATACACCAGACTCTCATACAACCTGCCTGCCTTTATGGCGCTGAATACTGGCTCTGACGGTGCGTTTACACGTGACAGTTTGCGACAAGACATTTGAGAATATGTATTAACTGTTAAAAACAGAAAAAAAATTTTGTGTGACGTACGCGTCCAGCCAGTTATAAAGACAGTACAGTTTTAAGCAACCGCCGACAGTGTCGTTTCGTTAAATTTCGTGCTCTGATTTTTTGTTTCTTCGCTCTTTTGCCATTGTGTTTTGTCGTACTTCTCCAAATTACAATGGAACTGATGTACTCTGCAAAATTGGACATTTATTCATGTTTATATGTTTGTATTGTCAAACAATATTTCAATAAAAATTAGCAAAATTTTCAAATACAAATATATTTCCCAATTTGTAAACTCGTTTGCGATGTTTTGCTTTTTTCTCAAATTACTAAGAAACGTCATCGATAGGGCCGATGGCTGAACTAGTAGAGGTTGACGCAGTAGGATTTGTTGTAATTGTGTGAACCAACAACAGGCATTTAGTTTTTGCTTCATGACTGTAACCGTCAAATTCAACACAGATCCATATGAACAAACACGGTAAACAAAAAAGAACAACAACAAAATACACTGAATTTAACAGATGGAGTCATAAGAAAGCAAAATCAGTTGTTTTATTGCGCCAACCTTTACTAGTTCAGCCATGATCTGGCCGCTTATGTCAAATCTCTTGCCGAAGTTACTGTCATTGAAAAATCAGAGACAGTGGCGAGGCAAGTGAGAGAAGTGTAAGTGTGGTAGTAAAAATGTGTGAATGTATTTCTACTGTCGGAGCAAAACTGGCCCGTGTAAACGCCAGGTTATCGCAAGCAAACTAATTCAGCCTTATTACGAATGTCGTTCTCGTATTTCGACTACGACAGTTTTGTAAAAGATTAAAGACATGGTTGGCGTGTTATCTTTAATCTTTTACAAAACTGTCGTAGTCGAAATAGGACAACGACACTCGTAATAAGGCTGATTATCTATAGGAGTCTTCGAGAGAAAAATACTTCGACAAAATTGATGGCCCTATAGTGTCAACGGCGAGTTTCGGTATGAGATATATTTATTTTATTTATTGCGTAAAGATAGTACAACAAGACTCAACTTATAAATTAAAGTACTATCTAATTTTTGGCATAATGGATATACATAAATTACTGATACATAGATTAAAGGGATTGAGTAACTTAGAGATATGTTTAACAAACAAAAATTAAAACATAAGATAAACAAAGAAAATCAATAGTTAATAGTTGACATACCCGTATATTACAACAAAGAGAAGTGATTACAAAGTTAATTTTTAAATTGATGGAAATTGGGTATATTTCTTAGATTAAGTGGTAGGGTATTCCAGAGTCGTATGGAAAATACCAGAAATTGTCTATCTGAAACCAATTAACAGTTTTGTGTAGGTTTTATGCAATTAGTTCGGGTAAATAAAGAAAATTGTAACATACTATATAATTAATATGGTTCGCGGGTGTATAATATAACACTGTATATTATCTTATGAATGAGAATCAAGCATCGAAATTCCAGTAGCCTATTCCATTCCGTAAAAACGCTTTGCAAATAAAGATACCGAATCTGATCGCTTTATCCCATAGACAAAGCGCACGATGTCATTGGATGCAACTTTAAATTTTTTCTCATGGGATTAATCGCAAAAATATAAAGGCATCAATTCCTTCCGTTTCATGTATGCGAATTTTTCATATTCTTTATTCAGATCACAAAAATATCTGAAAAATATTGAAACATTTTTTTGAACCGGCAACATTCAACAAACTATCGATTGACGAATTCTCTAACTCACTAAACCTTTTAGCTCTACGCTGCAGTAAATGATGCGAAAACGTTAAACGTGTATCAACAATTGCAGAGTTTCGAATAATGAATGGAATTGTCTTATATAACAAAGAAATGAAAGGAAATTAATTATTTGTTCCGTTGATCTACTACAATAATGAACCTGCAGGAAAAACCAAAAGACAGTCAAGACATTATGCTTATCTGCAGAAACAGCTCAGTGTCAGAAGCTGCTCTTGTGTGGGAACACGGGACCTGTGGGTCTACCAATATGTCAAGGGCTTTCCGCCCTTTGTTAGATGAGGATACCGAAGAACAGTTCCTTTAAATTACACTTTTACTCCGTGCGAAATAATGAGCTCAATTTGTTGACAGAGATTCGAAAATAGAGTACGTGTTTCTAAAGGAGAAAGTATTTAAATGTATACAGTATTGCAATAATTACTGCAATGAAAACATAAAGGAAGCTGAAAAAGTATTCTCACTTATTGGTCCTTTTTTACCGCCAAACGCTTTATTGTTTTGCCAAAAACAGTTGATGTCGCATGCATTGACACATGAAAATAGAGCGCGCTCTAAATCAAGTATTTACATGTGACATTTACATTTGGCTTTTACACATGTAAAGGTCCCACGACACGGATTTTACGGTGGGAAAAGTGGCATGTCTCTTGTAAAATACACGTCATCTAATGGCACCTTTAGTCAAGACGAAAGCTACTCAAAATACCGTGCGGAACCGCTTAAAACTGTAGGTCCCAACCAGTAAGTATGAAACAAGAAGCGGACAGCTCACTGGTTGTGAGAAGCTCTCCACAATCCCTGTATGGGTTGTATTGAGAAACCATTTTGCTTATGTCTGGCAATAAATATATGTAGATTATGAATTTAAGTGAATTAGATACCTGTGTATATTCATAGGTTAATTTTTATTTACATATGTTCAATAAAATAATAGTTGTAAGTATAAATGACCTCTTTATATATGTATATTGATTTTTTTTATATTATTGTTTAAGCCATAGTCCATTCTATATCTCAATAAATAGAGATATAGTTTTTGATAATTAAGATGTTTTGTAAATGCATCCTCATTGAATAAATATGAAATCATCCCTGATGATTTGAATACAGGACATACTACACTGAGACTCCAATCGTCGGGCATAGATTCCCCCAGCCATATACCGTATATAAGTTGATGCATGTGGACTAGCAGTACTTCGCCACCTGCCTTAAAAAGTTCAGCGGGTAGGCCATCCGCATTTAGTATTCTTAAGGCGGTAGATCGCCGTTCTACTCTCGTCTTGGTTGTGGGGGATGGGGGGGGGGGGGGGTAGGGGGGGGGGTTGTAGAATCTAAACTATCTTCTACTATCATTACCTCCTGATCTTCTGTAGAAGAATCCGAAGAAAAGTGGTCTCTCCACATTTTGAGCACACACTGCTTTTCATCGTCCTTGCAAGTGGGCAGCCCATTATTAGGCCCGTTGTTGAATCTTCTTAACCTCTGGAAAAACTTTCGGGATTCACCATTCATCCTGCACATTACAGTTTTCTCACTCTCTCTCTCTGCTCACACGGCCATATTTTCCGCCCAAATAGTTGGTTTTCCTCCCTTCTCAGCTTCTTGTACCGCTCACTCAGCTTCCTGTACCGCTAACTGACTGTTTCGTTGCCATACGCGCATTTCGCCCTGCTCAGTCTTGTGCGAACTTTCGCAGCCACCAGGTAATGATCCGAGTCGCTATTGGCACCTCGAATCACAGGTACATCCATTACACGAGAAGAGTGCCTGATATCTATTACCAAGTGATGAATCTGGTTCTTCGTCCGCTGATCAGGAGATATCCAGGTCGCCTTATGAATGTTCTTATGCTGGACGGTTACCGACGGTTGGTCAAAAGACACTTTCCTTTCCTAATTTGGCATTAAAATCGCCTAGAATAATCTTAATGTCGTGGTCAGGGCAGCGCTCATATGCTTCCTCCAGACGCTCATACAATGTTTCTTTGGCCTCATCAGCTTTATCCTCTGTCGGTGCGAGCACACAATTTAACGATATGTTGAAATATTCGTTTTGATACGAATTGTTTCTATACGGTTACTCACTGGGTTGAACCTTGAAACTAGGTGCCGCAGTCTCTTACCAACTATAAATCCGCACCCAAGTTCGTGCTTTCGCTCATGGCAGGTGTAGTAAATATCGAAGTGTTTCTTTCTGGTGCAACCATATCCTGTCCATCGCATTTCCTGGATCGCTGTGATGTCAGCTTTATATTTTCGGAGGACATGCGTCAGTTGGAAAGTGGCACCATTCCTGTATAGCGTTCGCACATTCCAGGTACATATCCTTAAATCATGGTCCTTATAAATTTTGCGAGGCTCGGCAAAAGTTGGGCGGTTTCTTCTTGGGCTGGGCAAACCCATCCCACGGTGGTTTGCATTTTACCTACTGCCAGGATGATATTGTTTCATCCGCCCATTATGGATCAGACGCTGACCAGAATGCAGTGTATCGAAACTGGATTTTGGTTTCTTCAATTTTGATCCGCCGTTGGCCAGGAGTGTTGGCTCATCCGCCTTCAAAGGACAGAAGAATATGTCCATTACTTCGAAGAGCTTCAGTGACAGGTTCACCTAATAATCCTGAGACGTATCAGTGATCGCATTACCACTCAGGTTGCTCATTCGTTTCGCCTTCACACTTTAGATAGCTAATGGAGGTTTCCGATAAGCTATTGCCCAGAACATACTGCGTGGAAGTAGTGAGCTACATGGACTGCCCAATGAAGGAATCATTTCTGACCACTCCCAAGTGAATGGCTATCAGAAACTTTGCACCTCCAAGGACAGTCCCATGCCCACGCGGAGATAAGGAACATCAAAAAGGTAATCGACGAACTAATATTAAACTTCGAAGAAGAGTAGTATGTTAAAAAGCTGGAGAGCATAAGACCAAACCCGCTCATGTTTAACAATATCAAAAGACTTGGCGGCATAACGATGACAAAAAGGATCTCCAGACTGACAGTGGTGGATCAATTGCTGATGATGATAAGAGCAAAGCGAATGTGCTGGTGTACAAATTCCAGTCCATTCAATTATCAAGGGAAACTGTATCTCGCAATAGCGAAAAGGTTGCGGCTAAACGATAAAAATAAAAATTACGTCCCAAACAGAATGTTCACGGAATTTGAAAAATCCGATGAGTCAAGCAATACTCAGGTAACAACCACACACTTAACACCAGAGGATGTGGAGAAGGCCTTAAAGAAGTTGAACAATAAAAAGAGCACCAGCCCTGACGGCATTCTGAATTTCGTGCTGCGGAAAACTGACAAAAGGAACTGGAAGCCCTTGGCAATAATTTGCAACAATTGTGTAAATATAGGCTACTTCCCCACTAAGTGGAAGCACTCTAAGATTATTCCAATTTTAAAACCCGGCAAAGACCCCACGGAGGCCCAAAATTACTGACCGATATCGCTGCTTCCAAACATAGGCAAACTATTCGAAAAATTCATGCTACAAAAGATTAACGAACACCTGGAAAAGGATACAATTTTAAAGCAATTCCAATTTGGCTTCAGAAAGGGACTATCGGGCAACCATGCATTAATGGAATTTACGGATGGAATAGTCAAAGGGATCAACTAGCGTAGAGCCACAATTGCCGTAAGTCTCGATTTCACGAAGGCCTTCGATACAGTTTGGCAGGAAGGCATAATTTATAAAATGAAGGTTAAATATAAGTTCAATGACCAAATCTCGAGGCTGGTATGTGACTATCTTACTGGGAGAACCTTCACTGTTGAAGTTAGTAATAAACAATCCAACAATAACACAACGAAAGCTGGAGTGCCCCAGGACTCAATACTAGGGCCGGCATTATATAATATTTAACTAGCGGACATAGCGCAAGCGCAGAATGATGAAAAGATCTATATCTTCGCGGATGACATCATTATAACATCATCACACGTCAGGACAAAAGCGGAAAACAAGAAACTGCAGAACTACCTTCAAACCCTTGAGAAATACTTCGACGAATGGTATCTAAAACTCAATATTCCAAAATGCACCTCCTTCATGGCCAAGAGAAGATTAATGAACCAGTATAAAAACGAGCGAAAGTACGTACCAAATATAAAACTCGGAGGTGACACCATCACCAACGAAGAGATTATAAAGTATCTAGGAGTCAAATTCTCGGCGAATATGGCGTTCAGAGAATAGTTCAGCCATATTCTTTAAAAGGTAAGAGGGGCTTATGCCAGATACTCTAGAATACTGAATAGGAGAAAATGAGAAAAGGACAAAACGCGAGAATAAGACTCCTAGTATACAAACAGATTATAATACCGTTGATAGCGTACGCTTTTCCCACCTATAAGTTCGTGCCAAATGGAGAGATTACGAAGGGCAGAAAGGAGAATTTTGAGGCAATGCCTGGGCCTAAGGGCCAAAGTTGACGGATTGGGGAACTGGACCAGCCCCTCCTGCAAAACAATCTACGAAGAAGCGAAAATAGCTAAAGTTCAAAGGATTGACGTCTGGATGACTAAGGTAGCCATCGGTTTAATGGAAAGATGCAGACAAAATGATAGCGATAACGACATAATTGGTGAGTGTCAGGTGAGTGGCGATAATTTCGATGCCATATTACGAGCAAAGGGGTCTTTAGGTCCAATGGGGCCTTTGGAACTGGAAAATAGAAACATGTTGTACAACGAAGAGGGTAAACTTATATTCTACCATAGAAGATATGGTATGCACGATATAGACAATTTGGTCTACAATGTATCTCAACGAAGTTAATTAATTTTCATGACGATAAGTATGAACATACAACACAACTTGACTTGTAACAAAATCTTTACATGAATTCTTATACTTTATTTATTTTTTTATTATTTCCGCATTATGTTTTGTTGTTTTATACCATTTTTGTTTATCTTGTTTGTTAGTATAAGTGTTAGAAATAGGTTAGTAAGTAAGTTAGTTTAAGAAAAAAATAATCTGGGTTTTTTGTCCTTTTCCCACAAAAGTTAAAAATAAGGTGCAAAGTAATCTGTAAAAAAGTAAATGGGCTGGCCGTAGACATTTAAATTTATCAAAAACCTAAGTATAACTCTAGAATTATCCGAGGATGCTTGAGAAAGATGTAACATAAGATACGAACTAAAATTTGCATAACTACTATGGACAAATAAATAATTAAATTGCGAAAATTGTACATCGAGGCATTACACAGTGCGACGTCAACGGGTGCTCAGCGGTGAAAGTTATAGATAAAGTGCTACAGCATAATTCGCACACATCATTGGCAACTGACAATTTCAATATGCAGTGTGAAAATATTGATTTATTTTCCTACGTGTGCGGTCATCAAATCAGAAAAAACAGTTCTAGAAGATTTCGAAAGGAAAATAATCTTTTAAGTAATGAATTCAAGAGAGCATATATGTTGTTTTTCGACAAAGTATACTTGACCGGTGAAAATTACACACATAATACAGTGTGTCGCCAATGTTATAACAATCTCATGGCATGGTTGAGTGGAGGCAAACATAGTATGAAGTATTGTAAGCAGTTGTACTGGATTAATCGCCCAGGTGATCATGATGAAACCAGCATATATGGGGAAAATTAATTATATGACAATTATAATTTGATGTTTAATTTGAATTTCCTGTCCAAATGCAAATTCAAAAAACTTTCAATACAATTGTACTTATTTTCGAAGCATTTCCAATTTTGGGTTTCAAATATTTTATACAGTACAGGTTAATGACTTTGAAACTACCACGAGGCAATACCTATCGAAACCACAAACCTCTACATATGAAATACTTTAAAACAGAATTGCCAGCAGTCAAACAAATTCAAAATAATTAAAAGCATTCCCATATTTCATTACAATTGGCATCTGATTCCACAACCTGCCTTTGCATTGCCGAGAAAATGCAAATTCAAATTTTTTAATTCCCATTGCGAACAATGGTAATTCTTTTGCATTTGCATTAGATAAAGTAATGCAAATTAAAATCTAACAGCCACACCAATTTTTTATCACCAAGGCCTCCAACTCCAGATCGTAGGACAGAATTTACAGGAATGACTGGAGCAAGTGGTGTTACTTATGAAGATCCATTTGATACCGATTATGAGCCCTAACAGGGATGAGGACCCTATAAAATCAAAAAAACTTCATCTTCAAGGTCAAAATCGCAAAAAACTTTAAAAAATTCGATTTTGCATTATGTTGCTGCCTTAAATATTTCGTCACAGCAAAACATTAAAGAGGAAGGGAAAAGAGGATAGGGCATATGCGTGGCGCCGCGCAATAAAAATTTCTGTAAATCAAACTATTTGTCAGCAAAATGTAAAATAAACGACAAATATGTGTACAGGCCAATCAAAAATGTATTTTGTTCAACAATGCTTATAAAATGAAATAATAAAAGCATTAAAACCATAGACTAATACATACCTAGATAAACTTATTCTCTCATCTGACGTTTCATTTCACACTCTTCGTGATGCGGTCGGTGTGATAGAGAGATGTTTGACGAAAAGTGATATACACCAGGTGGAATTATAATAACTTTAATTTAATGCTTTAATTTTTCATGCCATTTTGGTGAAAAACTGTGAAATTTAAATGTGTTTTAAACTTTTTTATTGACTGTTATTGTTAGCATACATTTGTGTTGTGTTTAACACATTAATTTTAACACACAAAACGAAATGCCGTTGTTGTTATTTTGTTCGTTGTTTTGAACCATTGCCTCTATCTGGTATTAGTAAAGCAATTCTTTTCAACATCAAACGTATACATCACACGAGGACAAATGTCAGAAATTTGGTGAGTGAAAGATTTTCTCTACCCATATTTACTCTATGATTAAAACTATCTCCATGACATATGTATGTATTTTTGCTTATAACTAAAAAATTAGGAATTAAGTTTAACAATTAATAATAACCTATCCCCACGCGCAACATACATACATACATGCTCAAAAGACCGTTTTACGAAGTAAAGTGTCTCGAGTGAACATATGAGCCGAGCGAGGAACAAAAACGGCCGTCGGTAGAGCGAACAGCAAGCCAAAGAAGAACGAAGTTTGAGGGTTTTTTCGCGACAATTCAGTCGACGTGTGTTTTTTTTCTGACAACAAGCACGAGAGAGACCGATTATTGCAACCTTTGGTTTTATGCAATAACATTATCGAAATGGTGTATTTATATTGAAATATTTTATAGGGAGAATAAGAATGGTTTATGCTCTTTTACTAAGACTCTACAAGAGATCGGAAAAAGAGTGCAATAAGTTCTCTATAATATTCATGGTAGAAATATAATGGTAGATGCAGTACGACAACAACTACAACAAGCCAAAAACAACATGCATTTAGTTTTTGCTGAGTGCCCGTATTGTGTCATCTGAGCTGATTGACAAATAATTAAAACGTGTACAAAATTGGAAAAAGTGCCATTTACAAAATGCGTGTTTTATTTGATATTTTGAAAGTGTATAAATATGAAAATTAAAACGTTTTTATGTGATTTTTAGGGAGAAAACATTTCAAAAACAGCATTGGTAGGCGAACAGTGTTTATATACAAACAAAAGTAAACAAACATTGACATAAGAGAAAAACTCACTCCAGAAAAAGTTCAAATCAGCAGGGATGGTGGTTCTACCATTTGTTTGTACCATGATACTATTCAATACTTTTTGTCGTCGCTCCGTTTATGGCAAAAACAAACAAACTATTCTTTTTTATTTCTCAATGTAACATTTACTAGTGTGTTCATAGATATCGAACAGGTGCCCTGTAACAAAAAGGTGTTAACACATCGCCCGTGACTTCGATCACTCATTGATTTTTTTTGAGTGACTGTTCAACAGAAGTTCTACTATTTACGGGCAGTATGAGCCAAGATAGACTTAATGCTCTTGAGAAATACTTCGACGAATGGTATCTAAAACTCAATATTCCAAAATGCACCTCCTTCATGGCCAAGAGAAGATTAATGAACCAGTATAAAAACGAGCGAAAGTACGTACCAAATATAAAACTCGGAGGTGACACCATCACCAACGAAGAGATTATAAAGTATCTAGGAGTCAAATTCTCGGCGAATATGGCGTTCAGAGAATAGTTCAGCCATATTCTTTAAAAGGTAAGAGGGGCTTATGCCAGATACTCTAGAATACTGAATAGGAGAAAATGAGAAAAGGACAAAACGCGAGAATAAGACTCCTAGTATACAAACAGATTATAATACCGTTGATAGCGTACGCTTTTCCCACCTATAAGTTCGTGCCAAATGGAGAGATTACGAAGGGCAGAAAGGAGAATTTTGAGGCAATGCCTGGGCCTAAGGGCCAAAGTTGACGGATTGGGGAACTGGACCAGCCCCTCCTGCAAAACAATCTACGAAGAAGCGAAAATAGCTAAAGTTGAAAGGATTGACGTCTGGATGACTAAGGTAGCCATCGGTTTAATGGAAAGATGCAGACAAAATGATAGCGATAACGACATAATTGGTGAGTGTCAGGTGAGTGGCGATAATTTCGATGCCATATTACGAGCAAAGGGGTCTTTAGGTCCAATGGGGCCTTTGGAACTGGAAAATAGAAACATGTTGTACAACGAAGAGGGTAAACTTATATTCTACCATAGAAGATATGGTATGCACGATATAGACAATTTGGTCTACAATGTATCTCAACGAAGTTAATTAATTTTCATGACGATAAGTATGAACATACAACACAACTTGACTTGTAACAAAATCTTTACATGAATTCTTATACTTTATTTATTTTTTTATTATTTCCGCATTATGTTTTGTTGTTTTATACCATTTTTGTTTATCTTGTTTGTTAGTATAAGTGTTAGAAATAGGTTAGTAAGTAAGTTAGTTTAAGAAAAAAATAATCTGGGGTTTTTGTCCTTTTCCCACAAAAGTTAAAAATAAGGTGCAAAGTAATCTGTAAAAAAGTAAATGGGCTGGCCGTAGACATTTAAATTTATCAAAAACCTAAGTATAACTCTAGAATTATCCGAGGATGCTTGAGAAAGATGTAACATAAGATACGAACTAAAATTTGCATAACTACTATGGACAAATAAATAATTAAATTGCGAAAATTGTACATCGAGGCATTACACAGTGCGACGTCAACGGGTGCTCAGCGGTGAAAGTTATAGATAAAGTGCTACAGCATAATTCGCACACATCATTGGCAACTGACAATTTCAATATGCAGTGTGAAAATATTGATTTATTTTCCTACGTGTGCGGTCATCAAATCAGAAAAAACAGTTCTAGAAGATTTCGAAAGGAAAATAATCTTTTAAGTAATGAATTCAAGAGAGCATAAATGTTGTTTTTCGACAAAGTATACTTGACCGGTGAAAATTACACACCTAATACAGTGTGTCGCCAATGTTATAACAATCTCATGGCATGGTTGAGTGGAGGCAAACATAGTATGAAGTATTGTAAGCAGTTATACTGGATTAATCGCCCAGGTGATCATGATGAAACCAGCATATATGGGGAAAATTAATTATATGACAATTATAATTTGATGTTTAATTTGAATTTCCTGTCCAAATGCAAATTCAAAAAACTTTCAATACAATTGTACTTATTTTCGAAGCATTTCCAATTTTGGGTTTCAAATATTTTATACAGTACAGGTTAATGACTTTGAAACTACCACGAGGCAATACCTATCGAAACCACAAACCTCTACATATGAAATACTTTAAAACAGAATTGCCAGCAGTCAAACAAATTCAAAATAATTAAAAGCATTCCCATATTTCATTACAATTGGCATCTGATTCCACAACCTGCCTTTGCATTGCCGAGAAAATGCAAATTCAAATTTTTTAATTCCCATTGCGAACAATGGTAATTCTTTTGCATTTGCATTAGATAAAGTAATGCAAATTAAAATCTAACAGCCACACCAATTTTTTATCACCAAGGCCTCCAACTCCAGATCGTAGGACAGAATTTACAGGAATGACTGGAGCAAGTGGTGTTACTTATGAAGATCCATTTGATACCGATTATGAGCCCTAACAGGGATGAGGACCCTATAAAATCAAAAAAACTTCATCTTCAAGGTCAAAATCGCAAAAAACTTTAAAAAATTCGATTTTGCATTATGTTGCTGCCTTAAATATTTCGTCACAGCAAAACATTAAAGAGGAAGGGAAAAGAGGATAGGGCATATGCGTGGCGCCGCGCAATAAAAATTTCTGTAAATCAAACTATTTGTCAGCAAAATGTAAAATAAACGACAAATATGTGTACAGGCCAATCAAAAATGTATTTTTTTCAACAATGCTTATAAAATGAAATAATAAAAGCATTAAAACCATAGACTAATACATACCTAGATAAACTTATTCTCTCATCTGACGTTTCATTTCACACTCTTCGTGATGCGGTCGGTGTGATAGAGAGATGTTTGACGAAAAGTGATATACACCAGGTGGAATTACAATAACTTCTTGCTTTAATTTTTCATGCCATTTTGGTGAAAAACTGTGAAATTTAAATGTGTTTTAAACTTTTTTATTGACTGTTATTGTTAGCATACATTTGTGTTGTATTTAACACATTAATTTTAACACACAAAACGAAATGCCGTTGTTGTTATTTTGTTCGTTGTTTTGAACCATTGCCTCTATCTGGTATTAGTAAAGCAATTCTTTTCAACATCAAACGTATACATCACACGAGGACAAATGTCAGAAATTTGGTGAGTGAAAGATTTTCTCTACCCATATTTACTCTATGATTAAAACTATCTCCATGACATATGTATGTATTTTTGCTTATAACTAAAAAATTAGGAATTAAGTTTAACAATTAATAATAACCTATCCACACGCGCAACATACATACATACATGCTCAAAAGACCGTTTTACGAAGTAAAGTGTCTCGAGTGAACATATGAGCCGAGCGAGGAACAAAAACGGCCGTCGGTAGAGCGAACAACAAGCCAAAGAAGAACGAAGTTCGAGGGTTTTTTCGCGACAATTCAGTCGACGTGTGCTTTTTTTCTGACAACAAGCACGAGAGAGACCGATTATTGCAACCTTTGGTTTTATGCAATAACATTATCGAAATGGTGTATTTATATTGAAATATTTTATAGGGAGAATAAGAATGGTTTATGCTCTTTTACTAAGACTCTACAAGAGATCGGAAAAAGAGTGCAATAAGTTCTCTATAATATTCATGGTAGAAATATAATGGTAGATGCAGTACGACAACAACTACAACAAGCCAAAAACAACATGCATTTAGTTTTTGCTGAGTGCCCGTATTGTGTCATCTGAGCTGATTGACAAATAATTAAAACGTGTACAAAATTGGAAAAAGTGCCATTTACAAAATGCGTGTTTTATTTGATATTTTGAAAGTGTATAAATATGAAAATTAAAACGTTTTTATGTGATTTTTAGGGAGAAAACATTTCAAAAACAGCATTGGTAGGCGAACAGTGTTTATATACAAACAAAAGTAAACAAACATTGACATAAGAGAAAAACTCACTCCAGAAAAAGTTCAAATCAGCAGGGATGGTGGTTCTACCATTTGTTTGTACCATGATACTATTCAATACTTTTTGTCGTCGCTCCGTTTGTGGCAAAAACAAACAAACTATTCTTTTTTATTTCTCAATGTAACATTTACTAGTGTGTTCATAGATATCGAACAGGTGCCCTGTAACAAAAAGGTGTTAACACATCGCCCGTGACTTCGATCACTCATTGATTTTTTTTGAGTGACTGTTCAACAGAAGTTCTACTATTTACGGGCAGTATGAGCCAAGATAGACTTAATGCTCTTGCGTTATTGTCTATTGAAGCCGAATTAGTGCAAGAAATAAACCATGTAGATTTAATTGACGTTGTTTTCTGAGCAAAATCCCCAAACACTAAATTATTAAAATATGCGCTTATTTAAAATTCTTAATTATTTATTTTTGGAAAATACTATTCTTAATAAAAACTTATATTTAATGTTACTTTTATATTTCACAAAAGTTGAATAATCATTTCCCTTGCGGGAGTTTTTTAGTCGGTCTGTTTTTAAAATTTTTTTTTTTAAATTTATTCAAGCTCAAGACATTTTTAATATAAAACAATTTTTTGTGCTCGACTTTTTTGAAAATAATTTAAATCTTGAGAAAATCAACTCGTTTGATTCTACTAGATGTCGAAAAAGCTTTCGATACCGTGTGGGCACCACGGCCTTCTATACAATTTGATAACTGCTAATATACCAAAATATCTGTGTAAAATAATAGCAGACTTTCTTGAAAATCGTAAATTCGCCGTGTCATTAAATAATACCATATCTTCATATAAGAATATACCAGCGGGTCTTCCGCAGGGTTCCATTTTGTCCCCGATACTTTATTCAATATTCACATTCGACTTCAAACCTAATAAAGAAGCTGATGTTGCCTACTATGCCGACGACACCGCACTACTTTCCACTTGCAAACTCACGAGTGCTCTCGTGAAAAAAATGAAACAGAGTCTTAGAGTATGCAGTAGGTATTTCCAAACATGGAAAATCAAAACCAATCACCTGAAAACTCAGTGCATTATCTTTCCATTTAACAAATCGCCAAAGAGAACCCCATCTCGACAACTACGTTTTGAAGGAAACGACATCAACATTAAAAATTAAGTTAACTACCTCGGAGTAATTTTGGATAAAATACTTTAGTTTAATAAACACATCCACTCATCATGAGACAAAGCGCTAAAAGCGTTCCGTGCGTTGTGGCCTTTTTTAATCCTTTTTTTGTACAACACGAAATATATATGTACATACATATACAATTGCAAACAACACGTGAAGGTCAATATTGTTAAACTATAATCACTTTGTTGAAATTGTTAAGAGAAAAGTGAACAATCAATGACTTTTAAATTTTTAACTGTTGTGATAAATTATATGTATGTTTAAAATTTAGTGCGTGTCGCTTATAATATTCTTCCGAATCATATATTAAATCTTTACGTATCCGGCAGCCGCCACTTGTCATAAATTACTTAATTGCAGCATCATACCCAATCGACTGTGTTGTTACCTAATGCTCGCCACACTAAAACGTGTTCGCGTGCAATGCAATATATTGGAATTTATGATCAAAAATCATTTAATTACATTATAAACACAAAATTAATTGTGAAGGTGTGAACCACGCGCCATTCACTGTAGTAAATGTCATAATATATTATATTACTGATGCAGGGGTTTTTACATCACTTATTATAATCGCTTAATACAACAACATTTGCGTATACATACTTTAGCAATCGCATAGTATAAACCCAATGCTAAAGTTTCCGTGATCGATATAAAATTGGCAGGTCTCTGAGTCTTGTGCATTGAATATGCAGTACAAACAATATCGGAAACAAAAGAGCAATATGTGAACGACGCGTAGTACATATGAATGGCAAAATATACCATAAATTTTTGGACCGAATCGTTTAACATGCTCTAATAATGTAACCAACCTTTAACTCGATGAGAAGAAAACAACAACAAATGTTCTATTCAGCCCTGTTTTCGCGTCTTGTGAGTGTCTAGTAATGTGGTAAACATGTTCTAATAAGAGGCTGCCAAAGTCTAAGAATTTCTTGTCGTTTGTTGTTGCTTTCGTGCGCCACAGCCAAAAACAGATAATGTGTATATTGCGACGACAACTCCGACATTATTTACCAATTAACAAAGTGTAGCACATGCAAATGTGTTTGTGGTAATTAGACAGAACATTACTCATGTCTCAAATACAAATTGTTGATTTGGCAGACTTCAACGCCCGCCAAAATTCGATAAGTGTTGGCGATGCCGGCAGCCTCTAACGTGAGTCGCAAATTGTTGTAGTTGAATGTAGCAAACAATTTTACGAATTATAAGCAGTGCGGGTCGGAATATGGAGAAATGGCTCTAAAATCATAACGATGGAAAATTGGAGAAAATCCGCCAATTATTTAAAGTGTCGCATTGGGTTTAAATGTACCTCCAAACAGTAAAAGTAGTTTTATTTTAAACTCATGTGGTATTACTTTATTTTGTTAAAATTGTCGAAATGTTAAAACTCAGGACCAAACAATTGTTTTCGTACGAAATAACTAACTAGCACTGTAATTGATTTTGCCTAAGAAATGTTCGCAAAGTGCTGAGTACCAATCAACGGAAAAGTGAGCGAAATTTTCGCTTCTCGAAATTTTCGTTATTTTGTATACCAAATTGGAGATATACGAGGTTTACGACGTTCATATGACGCATTTATAACCCAAAGCGATCGACTCCATTTTTGGAAAATTTTATTTTTTTAATGTCACGGGGTTAAAATTAAACAAAACTTCTTATTAAAAAAACTCGACATCGAAGTAAAGTGAGTAGTAAATGTGAATTGAAAATATTTTATTTCAGTGGCTAATCCGAGTAAACTCACAATAATGTAAATAACTGCAAAAATTCTCTTAAAAGAGTGAATGAATCAAATTTAGTTGTTATTTTTACTTACTTAAATAAAATAGAACATTAAAAATAAAATTGTGAATAAATTAGTTTTGATTTTAATTAAATTTTTGCCAGTTGCCATAGCGAGTCATTCCCAATTTAAAGCGAAAAATTGTGTTGTACGAGTACTCCAATACTTCTGCATCCCGTACGTTATGAGTTGCACTTATGAGTTACACTTAAAAATATAATTATATTTCTCAAACGTTGAACGTAAATATCATTTAAACTGGATATAGGGGAATTGCGAAATTGATTACGATAAAAGTCTACACAGTTTTGATGAATTCACCGAAAAGCATACCAAAAGTGTCTGCTGATGAAGATCTTGGCAACATCCGATACAGCTATACAGACAGGCCTGGTATCATTGAAACACTTATTGTGCTCGACTTTTTTGTAAATAATATAAAGCTAATAAATATGATAAATATTAAAAAGAAATTGACCTTGAATAAATTTTAAATATAGGAGTTAAAACCCAGTACATTAATTTCAATTGGGTGCACCAACTTACACATACTCTCACTCTAATTAATCCACAGTGTCCGAGTTCTCTTATTAAACAAGCCTATATTCACCCATCCATTGAACGAATGGGCATAGCAAATGTGATCACATGCAATAGCAGATTGACATTGCGCTAAATATTATTTAATACCCGACATAGTTAGGATTCTAAGTGGATTTTGTGACTACCAAACAATTGCCCGCCCAATATTTATGTGGGGGGTACGAAAATGGGCATGGCGAAGTTGGTAATTTTTAGTACACAGTAACTTTTGGCAAAATATTGATCAGTACAACATTTTATAAAGATCGGTTGTGGTTTACTGGAGATATCGAGTCGGCCATCCGGAAATACGCCCAACTTTTGTATGGGAGTTACGAAACTCGCCGTGGCACATTGATCAATTAGTAAACAGTAGTTTTTTCAGCAAAATATTAGCAAGTACCGTATTTTATTAGGATCGGTGATGGTTTACGACAGTTATCGTGTCGATCAACCGATCATCCGCCAAAATTTTGTATGGGAGGTACCAGAATGGGTGTAGCAAAATCGCTCGTTCTCCATAGAAGAGTGTCATTATACTTAATATTTTCTAGAACAGAATTTTAAGAAAATTGCTTCTGTTTGGCGTGACTTCTCGTGTCAAACAATCAGTCGGCCAAACAATTTTTGTATGGGCGGTACCAAACTCGGTGTGGCAAAATCACCCTTGTTGTAATCGGTGATTGGCGTTTGATGATGTGCAGCCTTATACCTAATTTCATTAAAGCCGGTAGTGTTTCACGTGGTTTATCGGATTGACAACTCGGACGAACACCAAGCTTTTGTATGGGATGTTCCAGAATCTCTCCAATTTTCTCCTGTTAAGTAGACATTTATTACCCAATCACATCTACCAGAAAAACGGTTTGGAAGAAATATGATTTTGTCCTAAATGTATCGGTTCGTATGAGAGGTACCAGAAGTGGCGTGGCCGAACCACCCATTTTCAATCCAGAACTAAGTTTGGACGAATAATAGTCACTGACAAAATTTCATTGTAATTGGTAAAGATTTACGGCAGTTATCGTGTTGACCATCCAGCCTGCCAGGCAGACGAACATGGCTCAATCGTCTTAAAAAAATTCCTACAATTAATTTCGTCCAAAGATACTAAGGGTTTAACATCAACCGTTCTATGCGTTACATATTTTTCCGTTACAGTTTTCCTCGTTATGGGTGAGGGTATAAAAACCATACATGGGTTTTTTTAATTTGCATTACTTTATCTAATGCAAATGCAAAAGAATTACCATTGATTGCAATGGCAATTAAAAAATTCTGAATTTGCATTTGCTGAGGCAATGCAAATGCAGGTTGTGGAATCAGACGTCAATTGTAATGAAATATGGGAATGCTTTTAATTATTCGGAATTTGTTTGACTGCTGGCAATTCTGTTTTTAAAGTATTTTATAAGTAGAGGTTTGTGGTTTCGATAGGTATTACCTCGTAGTACTTTTAAAGCCACAAACCTGTACTGTATGAAGTATAAATAAATAAATAAATGGTTTCCCGTTACATCCTATGCAGGCATTAGGGAAAGCTTCTCACAACCAGTGAGCTGTGCGCGTTCTAGTTTTACACTCACTGATTGGGACCTACAGTTTTACACCGCTTGCGAACGGTATTTGAGAAGCATTTTCAATACTCAATAGTTTCGCCGTCACTAAGCGAGGTGACCGCCGTCGAAAGAAATTTATGGTGGTCAGAGCAGGAATCGAACCCTCGTTCTTATGCACAATAGCCGCGCACACTACCATTGCACCACCGACAGCCACGGTGGTAAAATAAATTGGTAAAATATTGGAAAACCCAAATAGTCAGATATGATGGAAATGCTTTGAAAATAAGTACAATTGCCAATGGTATTGAAAGTTTTGTGAATTTGCATTTGGACAGGAAATTCAAATTAAACAACAAATTATAATTGTCATATAATTAATTTGCCACATGTATGTTAAAAACAGACCGAAAAAAACTCCCTCAAGGGAAATGATAATAAAATAAAATTATTTATGGACGGTTATTTAAATAATAATCTTTTTTGCCCCGCTTTTTGCCTAATTTTACAGTTTTGATCACATTCCTAACTAATTTTCTCGTTTTTAGTTTTATTTTTTTACCCACGTACGCATACATATTCAATCGATTTTAAATCATTCCCGTTTTGTCGCATTTTTACCACCGCTGGCAATTTCCAACACATTCCAACCTTTTCAAACAATTTTCCAATATTATACAATTTTACAATTTGTTTCCCCCTTTTTTGTTATTTCAAATGCAAATTCCCATACATTTAATAATTAAAAATTTTAAAATCTTTGAAAATTTTAATTAGACGCCTGAGTTGAAAATACAAGGTTTAATTAAATCTTCAAAGAACTTAAAATTTAACTGTCTTAAGGCTGAAACAGATACAAAAAGTTTCACTCTTTCGTCTCACAGAGCATATGTAAAAATATCTTTGTAACATATGCTATTATAAGACATAATACATACAATTTGATTTCTCGCCATCATGCTCATGCGAGGCGTAAATTTTACAGGAATTAAACAAATTTCATGCTTCAACGGTATTGACAGCAAAGAGTATCAGACGCTCTCATCAAATTTATGGAAAGTGAAGAGCGATCGCTATTGAGAAGTGTATGTGTCCAAATTTTAAGCATGTCCGCGCCATTCAGAAAACTGTAAATAAGCATTTAATAATAATAATAATTATTTTCCCATCACATTCCATGAATGAATAGGGGAGAGCTTCTCACAATCTCACTCACTAATTGGGACCTACAGTTTTACACAGGTTCCGAACGGTTGTTTGAGAAACTATTTCATGGCTTATTACTCGATAGTGTCGCAGTCACTAAGCGGGGTGGCCGTCGTCGAAAGAAGTGTAAGGTGTTTAGAGCATAGATCGAACCCTCGTTCTCTCGAACAACAGCCGCGTACCCTAACCGTTGCACCACCGACGGCATTTATTAATAAAAAACGTTATTTTCAAAAATGTAAACGATGGTTTGGTGTGATGAGAGCCGTTGACACTCTATAACCATTCTCTTTATGCTTATGCAATATGCCACTTACGTGGATGAGGAAAGCGATGAAAGATTGCAAGTTTTTGTACCTGTTTCAGCCTTTACTGATTTAATTTTCGAGCGAATCGAAAACAAACAACTCTCCTCTTTCTGATTTCTAATATGTATTTCTAAAAAAGTCGACTTTTCTCACAAATATATACTTTGGTTAATCGAAAAGTTGAGTTGATATAGTCGAAAAGTCGACTTTTCATACTTTGGAACTAATCAAAAAGTCGAGTATACGTCGGCTTTTCATATAGTTGAAATAATCGAAAAGTGGACTTTTCATATTTTTCAAATAATCGAATTGTCGATTTTCATATACATATATTAAATAATCGAAAAGTCGAATTTTTGTATCGACTATCGAACCATTGGGTTTCTATGGCACAACTGATCGAAAACGTACTAGGAAAATTATGTGGAATGAGAGACCGAAGAAGACATACAGAGTATAGACCATGCACGAAACTAAGTTTAAAAGTGTTTGATTGATACTAATGACAGCTAAATTATGTTTTATGCTGTTTGCATTGAACGAAAATATGCATTCCTTTTATTTCTACTACCCCGTCGTCATTAAGAGAACACGAAGAGAGGCATAGAAGCTCTTTTCAATTGCTCTGTGATAGAACCCTACACTCTAAATTATTTGTTGAAAATTGCTACGAATATCACTGTAAATTTTTGTTGAATTTTTGGGTGATTTTGTAATATTAACACCTTTTATGTTTATCTCTAAAGAAAAAGCACAATATGTTTAATTTTAAGCAAAAAATTGTGCAAAAATTAAATTTACAACAAAAAATGTTGAAAATTCAACATAAACTACAATTTATATAAATTTGCAACAAAAAGCGCCTGAGTTTCAACAAAAAAACAGCTTTACATAGAAATTGTTTAAACTCTTTTAATCGTCGTAATTTTGCAAGAGAATGTGTCCACATGCTCAGTTCATACCAGTTGTTTGGCTTACCCACACCTGTTTTTATGAGTAGCTTTATTTAGCAGCAATTAAGGTCTAGTTTTTCTTTTTAATAAAACATTTGTTAAAAGGTTGATCTTTATTATAAAAAACCTAAGTGATGTATAATTGTGACATATGTAGTAAAATATTTGTGAATATTGAAATCTCATTATTCGCGAAGTCATAACGTGCAAAATGTATGTTTACACATTGCTAATGTACAGTCAGGCTTCAGATACCATTATTCAGTAAGTGAGTGTAATTATGTTGGGTCAAGCTGTAAAGAAATATATACACACGTTTTAAAACATTTTCCGCATTATGAAAAGATTAATTGCCCAAATCATGTCAAAAATCATACGCATGTCAATCTACATTTAGATCGCATTTCTTTCGAAGCCATAAATTGTTTGAACAAAGAGAACGAAACTCCATTCTGTTCGACGGTTCAAATTTTGTTGTTGAGTCCCCAATTAGCTGCGCAAGGGAAAAAGCTACAAAGATAACTCAAAAGTGTGAAGAAAATGCCTTAGCAAATATTTTAACAAAACTAAAATGCAAATTTAATGTCTCAGAAGTTTGCTTGGACTTCCTATTTAAGGAATTGATCAGCTTATTTAAAAAAGATAGTAATTTCAATACTCTGAATATTAAAGAAATATTGGGCAATTGTGAGGTAGCTGATGGAGAAAATGAAATTACAACACTGTTGAGAGGCCTCCAAAACATACTTTCAAATCAAAAAATGCATAACTATTTTTCAGAAAAGAGCTGCCTTGTTTCCCCAAAAGAAATTTGTCTTGGTGTCGATAACTGTCATCGGGAATGTGTTTATCATTACGTCGCATTACTGAAAACGTTAAAAGCTTTATTTAGTGATAAAAAATACTTTGAAATTTTTTCCAGGGAAAAGAAATCAGAAAGCAATTCGTATTTAGATTACAACGGTGGCTTTGTTTATAAAAATCAAAACTTGTTTAATACTAGTGAAAAACTAATTGAGCTTATTATTTTTCAAGAATGTGTGTGAAGTTAAATACGAATATAACTAGCGAAGACACAAATCAAACATGATTATTGTGAATGGTTACGCGACTTTAATTATGGGGCCTTATTAGAATGAATTTATTTTCCAGGGAACTAGTGAATCAATTTAAACAAAATTTTCACATAATATCAAGAATATCTTGGTATCCAACAGTGTCCCCGCTATTTTCAGATTTGGTTCTAGACTCGGCTTATACGTTATCTGAAAGTTCACCCTTCACATAAGAAACGGGAAACAAATTTATAAGTGGAAATATCAGCAAAATGGAAGAGGTGGCCTTGATGATAGAAATACCGTAAGTAGTTCTAGGCACTAGGTATCCAACGCTGTCCCTACTTTTTCCTGATTCGGTTTTAGGCTGGGGGCATACGTTATCTGAAAATTCACCCTTCACATAAGAAACTGGGAAAAAATGGATAAGTGAGTATATCTCCTAAATCAAAAGGGTGGCGTCGATGGCAAAAACACCATAATTAGTTCCAGGCCATGGTTATCTAACAGTGTCCCCACTTTTCTCAGATTCGGTTTTAGACTGGGAGTATACGTTATCTGAAAACTAACCCTTCACATAAGAAACTGGGAAAAAATTTATAAGTGGAAATATCTGCAAAATGGAAGAGGCGGCGTCGATGCCAGAAATATCGTAAGTAGTTCTAGGCACTAGGTATTCAACGCTGTCCCCACTTTCTTCTGTTTCGATTTTGGACTAGAGATATATTTAGCCCAAATAGTACCTATTTAAAAAAAATATATTTTTGTAGCTCGGGAGACTTGGTATCCAACCCTGTCCCCACTTTTTTCAGTTTCGATTTTGGACTGGAGATATATTTATTCCAAATAGTACCTATTTAAAAAAAATTAAAATTAAAGGGGGCATATCTGAAAAATGCGACTGATGGGCGAATGAGGGGGACATATTTTTAGCCCGGGAGCCTTGGTATCCAACCCTGTGCCCACTTTTTTCAGTTTCGATTTTGGACTGGAGATATATTTAGTCCAAATAGTACCTATTTTTAAAAATCCAATGAGTGTTCGAACTCACGGGCGCTGTGTTAACACCTTTTTGCTACACGGTACCTGTTCGATTTCTATGAACACATTCGTAAATGTTACATTGGAAAATAAAAAACAGCGCTCAATCATATGATGACGTTACAGTTAATTAAAATTAATACTTAAAATTATTTAAAGACCCAGTGCAAGCACGTGTCATTATTTTCTTGCTCAATACTTTTTGTTTTATTCCCACAAAAGTCATAGAATGGAAAGCAACAGACACTTGTATATACATACATACATGTTATATTCGTACATACGCTACAGAAGTTCACAAAATTGTCATTGCTCTCTGGCTATCTCATTTTTAAATACGTATAATACGTCATTACTCTCTTTGCTCTGAGAGTGCTCCGCACCCACATTTTATTGGACTTACCTTTCACGATAATAAAAAAACAACAACACCAACAACAACAACTACTACTGATATGTTGGTGATTTATTTGTTCTTGCTGTGTCGTGGAGTGTTTGTGTGGTTGGCGGGTGTAAAGGGAATGCAAAGAATGGAGAGTGTGTGTGTAAATTGTCATGGAGGAGGGTATATAAGCTTCGGCCCGGCCGAACTTAACACCGTTTCTACTTGTTTTTGTATGCACCGGGCAATGCTGAACATCAAATGACTCGCTTTGTTTGGCCATAGCAACAACAACGAAACAACCAAACACACAACATCCCACAAACTTTGTCCGAAGTAGCTGACGTATTAGTATGTCACCATCACGTCGACTGCGCAAGCCCATGCGCTTGCAAATGAATGGTTTTAGCAGCAGCATAAAATCTGGTTTTAGCAGATTTTGACTTTGATAGATTTAGTCCCTATACGCCGCTATAGATGTTAACACATCAAAAATAATTCAAAAATTATGTGGGTATATCCCGAAAACTGCGCTGGTTAGGTAGTGCCTAGCAGTACTTACGGAATTTCTGGCATCGACGCCACCTCTTCCATTTTGCAGATATTTCCACTCATGAATTTTTTCCCAGTTTCTGAAGTGAAGGGTGCATTATCAGACAACGCATACGCCCAGTCTAAAACCGAATCTGAAAGAAGTGGGGACACTGGTGGATACCCAGTGCCTTGAACTAATTATGGTGTTTTTGTTATCGACGCCACCCTTTTTATTTTGGAGATATTCTCACTTATCCATTTTTTCCCAGTTTCTCATGTGAACGGTGAGTTTTCTGATAACGTATACGGCCAGTCTAAACCCGAATCTGAAAAAATGGGGAACACTTTTAGATACCCAGTGCCTAGAGATAATTATGGTGTTTTTGCCATCGACGCCACCCTTTTTATTTTGGAGATATACTCACTTATCCATTTGGTCCCAGTTTCTTATGTGAAGGGTGAATTTACAGATAACGTATACGCCCACTTCAAAACCGAATCAGGGAAAAGTGGCTACAGCGTTGGATGCCTAGTGCCTAGATCTACTTATGGTATTTCTGGTTCGAAGCCATTTCTTCCATTTTGCAGATATTTCCACTCATAAATTTTTCCCCAGTTTATTATGGCAAGGGTAAATTTTCAGATAACGTATACGCCCAGTCTAAAACCGAATCTTTAAAAACTGGGGATAGGGCTAGATACCCAGTTGCTAGGACCATATTCGGTATCCCCGTTATTGACGCTACCCATACAGTTTTTTTAGATATACCCACTCATCCATTCTCTAAATTTTCTGATATAAAGATCCACTTTTCAGATGACGCATACGCCCAGTCCAGAACCGAAACTTAAAAAAGTGGGGATATGGTTGGACACGTAGTGTCGAGGTCTACTTCTGGTAGTACTGCTATCAACGCCACCATGTCACTTTTCAAGATATGCCACCACGTCCGATCTTCACATTTTCCCAAATGATGACGTATACGCCCAGTAAAAAACCGAATCTTTTAAAAGTGAGGCCATGGTTGGAAACCCAGTGCTTAGTACTACTTATTGTATCCAACATTGACGCGATCTCTCGAGTTTTTAAGATATGACATTTCGTATACTGTTGGATTCTCACCCTTGAAGTAGTGCCAAGGGACAATTTATAGGTATATAATTCTTGAGTAGGTTAAGATATTCTTGATGTTCTGTGAAAATTTTGTTAAAATTGATTCACTAGTTCCCTGGAAAATAAATTTATTCTAATAAGGCTCCAAAATTAAATTCGTGTAACCATTCACAATATTCATGTGTGGTTTGTCTCTTTGCTAGTTATATAGGTATTTAACTTCTCACACGTCCTATTGGGGATATATGTTCCAGGAATGTAATTGGTTCCAACGGGGTAGGAAGGTAGTGAGTACGATGGGGTTGTCAACGTGCTGAATACTTTGAAGTAGTTGGGTAGTTAGTGTGTAAGTACTAGCTTCGTAGTTTAACTCTTTGGCCTGTTTCAGTAATTGCAATCTTTGAACTGGCTACGGAGCTGTAGTGGTGTAATGCAGAGAGGGGTAAATTTACTCCGTCCTACGAGAACCCCACGTAAAATTCGCCAGTTCATAACATTGCAAGTAGATTTGGAGGTAGTTAGTGGTGGTTGTTTTAGAGCTAGCTCTGTAAATAGTTTTGAACCAGCTACATTTCCTGACGGAGAAAAAAAATAAATGGTTTCCCATTACATCCCATGAAGGGACTGGGGAGAACTTCTCACAATCGCTGAGCTATGCGCTTTCCAGTTTTCACTCACTGATTAGGACCTACAGTTTTGCACCGATTCCGAACGGTAATTTGAGAAGCTTTTTCATGGCTAGATACTCGATAGTGTCGCCGTCACTATGCGAGGTGACCGCCGCCGAAAGAAAATTTGAAGGTGGTCAGAGCCGGGTTCGAACCCAGGATCTCATGTACAAGAGCCGCGCACACTAACCATTGCACCACCTGACGGAGAAAAACTATTATTCTGGATGGCACAAATTAACTTAAACAGACATGTGATACCCATGGTAACCCATACCCATTTTTTGTCGAAAATATGTAAAATGTAAAAAAACTGTCTATATCTCTATAATTTCTAATAATTTTTTTAATAATAATAATTTAATAATTTTTTTTCAAAAAATCGCCATTATAAGAAAATCGCTAAAATAAAAAAATGGCTATATCTCGGAAACGGTACGTCCAATCGCAAAAACAACAAATTTGTATCTCCGTAGGAGGCTTTCATCTATGGAGATCTTCAATATGGCATCACTTTTATTTTCAAAAAATCTCTAAAACTAAAATTTATGGAATCAAAAATCGCTAAATCGCCCCTATGCCAATATCTCAGAAACGGAGCGTCCAATCGATAACAAAACAATTTTTTAAGAGTTTCTAAAGATTTTTCATAAATTGGTCCATCGTAAGGGCGATATTTTGTTCAAAAAATCCTCAAAATATGAAAAACGCTGAAATAAAAAATAGCTATAACTAGGAAATAGATACATATTAGGGTGGCAGTATTTTTTTTTGTTTGAATTTCAAGGAGCGCCGGGCGGAATTTTGTGCCTTTGGGTAAGAAAATATTATTGTGAAAATTTGAGCCACATCGAACAATGTTAACACGTGCCGCACAGAGGTCAAAGGTCAAATATTCCAAAATTTTACATATAATATTAAAATATATATAATTTTTTGTCGTTTTGGGTGTAGATTTTATTGAAACTAAAAAAATATGCTGCAATGGGTCCAATTAGGCACTAATTCAAAACAGAAGCATGTTAGACAGCCCTTGCCTCCTTTATAACAAGGTCAAAAGTCAAATAATAGGAAATTTTGCATTAAAACATAGTCTTTATCTAAATATTTCGTATTTTTTAGTAGATACTAATAAATATGAGCAAATTTGTTATGTGAGATAAAAAAGGATTGTTTTTAACGAGATTTTAATAACTCTTTACTTTTTTACACTCACGAAAAATTTTTAGTAAAATTAACCATTTTCAGATATTTTTAAACCAGACTAAAATAAAATGTGCGAAATAAAATTCTCAAATAAATCATTTTTACAAAAAAAAATAAATCTTTTTTATACCAAAAGCTAATTACAAATTGTAAAGCTTTTCTTTGCATATCTGATCCAATTGGATTATAAAAGAAGTTTTTTATTTCAGACACCCAGTTTTATATAAAGCAACGCTTTTTAAATATCAAAAGCTAATTAGAATTTTTAAAGCTTTTGTATGCATTTCTGATCAATGGAATTGTAGTATACTTTTTTCTATTTTTGACACCTAGTTTTTTTTATAAACCTTTTTTGTAGCTGTAAATAAACGGTTTTCAGTAGCAAATTGTAATATTTTAAGCTTTGTCCGTCAGTCGAAACATTGATTCGGTTGAGTTATCACGTGTAAGTAGTAATTTACGAAATTGATTTTTTTTTGTAAAATATCTAAAATTTTTTAATGCCGTCATTAAGAGAAAAATTATACTTAATCGGTTTTTCAAAACACCAGTTGACTGGTTGTAAACTTCCACCGAAGGGAGACTGCCTTAAAGTCTTTTTTATAATTTAAAGACAACAAAATTGAGTGTAAAAGACAGTGCACGTTTAGTTATAGAAGAGTGTTCCGTGTTTTGGGAAAAGGCACGAATTCCTTTCCAGGATGCACACAAAGTTCCAAACAAATTAATTGGCCTATACAATGCATGGCGATATCTTGTAAGAAGTAAATCCAGAAACTCGCAAATTTATAACAAAAAGAGAGAAGAATGGAAGGAACAGTTAAATCATTAATTCGAAATTGCTCACGCCAATGCCATGGATATTATAAAAATTGAAGAGGACAGACAGTTCTTAATTAAACAAAGAAAGGAAGGTCGTGAAGGTATCATGGTGGGAGTAGACCTAGAATTAAAACAAAAGGAAGACAGAAGAAAAAATCGTGAACGAAAAGGAAAAGCACATAAATTATATGAAGAACTTCCATCAAATTCAACAGGTAAAATGTATATTTTTTTATATCCCAGTTGGAAACGTTCTAGAGGAATCTCCAATAATTATCTCAGGGGAAAACAGTTTCATCATTATTAAACTTTCATCATGTTTATGAAAACTTCATAAATATTTTGAAGAGTTCCATACAAATTCATAACAAATTCTTCATATCATATCATATTTTTGAAGTGTTGCGTTGAACGAAAACTACTGAAGTTTTTCATAAATATGATAAAGATTTCTCCCTGAGTGCACACATTCCATTGCAATATTTTAATAGTTTTTTTCAGGTCAACTGATATTTTTACAAAAAATTTGCTTTAAAATTGTATTACTGTTGTATTTTCCAACTGGGAGTTAGTTTTTAAATTATATTTTTACATAAGCGTGATTTTTACAGCTTGCAGTCTGCCGGACACCTCATTATCTGACAGTTCTGAAGCCTCAGAATCTACACATGATGAGGAAGATCATATTAACCATACGTTCGATAAAAACATCGCACAAAATACTCCACGTTTAAAAAAAAAAGAAAGTAGTTTTATCGCCGCGACTTGCTGCTGTTCTAGACAAGCTTAAAGTGAGTCAAAGAGATGTGGTTCATTTGTTAATTGCTGTTTTAGCTGCATTAGGTATTGATTCATCTAATTACATTTTAAATCCTTTTTCCCTTAATAAACAACGTACTGCTTTAAGAAAAGCACAAAGCGAGAAGATTATGCAAAAGTTCGTCAAATGAACAGCCTTTAACGATCCATTGGGATTCTAAACTTTTAACTGCATTAACTGAAAAAAATGAAGATCGTCTGCGATTATAGCTACAGCTCCAGGTTTGGAACAAATCTTAGACATGCCTGACATTCCTTCAGGAACTGGATTAGAAATGTCGTCAACAGTCTACGACGCCTTAGAAAAACAATATATTTCAAGCAGAACGGAAGCATTTGTTTTTGACACACCATCTTCAAATACTGGTCGGTTCAAAGGTGCGTGCGTCCTTTTGGAAAAAGCAATCGGACGTGATATTTTGTTCCTAGGCTGCAGGCATCATATTTGCGAAATAATTTTGGCTGAAGTATATAGCGAGGCAAATGTTGAAGTTTCAACTGGTCCAGACATTTCAATTTTTAAAAAATTTAAGAAATGTTGGTCTAAAATAGACCAACAAGATTTCAAGCCAGGAATAACTCACCGAAGAATACGGGAAATTGTAGGCGATGACTGTGAAGAAATTTTAAGCTACGCATTCAAAAAAATTGCAGAATCCTACCCAAGAAGCGATTAAAAGGAATTACTAGAGCTAATTATTATATTTCTTGGCGGATGTCCCCCTCGAGGAATTATATTTTCTAAGCCTGGTGCGTTGCACCATGCTAGATGGATGGCTAAGGCCATATACTCTTTTAAAATGGTAATTTTTAGAAATCAATTGACAGATCTGACTGACGCTGAAGTAAATGGCTTACTTGAAGTATGTGGGTTTATTCAGTTTTTTGGTTTGATTCACACAAACCAGAAAAAGCAGCGTTGAACGACTTTAGATTTTTAAAAAAAAATAGTGGAATGGAAAGCTTTTAACAGAAATATTGCTGATAAAGCTATTTCTAAGATACTAAACCACCTTTACTATTTAAACGAGGAGTGCATCGGATTTGCTATATTTGATGACAGAATAGATGCTGAAATAAAAACAAAAATGGAGAAAAAAATGATTACGGGCGAATTTAAATCGGAAGATGAAGACGAAGAAGAAAGTATTCCCAAAAAGCTACAACTGAAAAAAGAAAGCTTAACAAATTTTATCTCTCGAGATTTTTCTGACATCCTAGAAGAACTTGTCTCAAAAAATACGATTAAAATCTTTCTTAGATTTGGCATATCTACGAATTTTTTAAAATTAGACCCACTTTCATGGCATAACTTAGAAGAATACTAAAGAGGTCAGAATATTGTTAAAAACTTAAGTGTTGTTAACGACAGTGCAGAAAGAGGTATTAAACTAATTCAGGAATATCATGGCAAAATTACACATGATGAGGAAAAAAAGCAGCACTTATTGAAGGTAATTATTTATTATTTCATCACATTTTACTGATATTTATTTTAAATGTTGTAGGTGGTGCAAAGCTATAGGAAATCTTTAAGAGAAGATTTTGATACATAGAAAAATTTGTCTTTCAGCGCTTTTTTTAAAATGGAAAACTACGTATTAAAATATCAACCGAATTTCATATTTATTAACTTTTTAGGTGCTTTTCTAAATAACTTGTGTTAATCATTAATCCATTGCTGATAATCTGTAAATTGCTGGCCAATTTTACCCAAAAGGTTTTGTGGGGTTAATTTCGAAAATTAATCTGCATTGAATAATTCATATCCAAAATAAAAATATTTAATAAATATCCTTTAAGTATTTAAGTCGATAATTATAAACAGCAATTGCGGGTCAATTTGACCCAAGCAGTGAGGTAGGGTTAATAAAAAAATCAAAATTGTATTTTTAAGAATATGAATAAAAAATTTTACAAAAAATATACTTTAAGTAGCATATGTGTTAATTACTTCGAAAACAAATAATATGGGGTCATTTTGACCCAAAACACGTTGAAGGGTTAATTCCAAAAAAATAATCAGGATTGTACTATCTATATCTAAAAATATATGAAATTAACCAAAATAGATACAAAAACAGAAAATGATTGTATTTCGATTATAAATTTCCCTTCCCATAGTAAAATTTTATAATATGTGAACATTGACCACGGTGCGGCACGGGTTAACGATGTCCGATTTGCCCCAAACTTTTAGCATTGATGTTTTAGACCAAGAGGCATAAAATTCCGCCCGGCGCTCCTCAAAATTCCAACAACAAAAAATGGCCATACAAACCGCTGCCACCCTAATAGATTTAGCGATTTGTTTAAATGCCGTAAAGACATATATTGGTTACAGCCTCCTTTGGAGCTAAAAAATTTATTATTTTTGCGATTGGACGCACCGTTTTCGAGTTATAGGCATTTTTTTATTTTGGCGATTTTTTGAAAAAAAATTATTTCTTGCGAATTGGAACACTTTGTGAGAAACCCGAAAAAATTTGTTATATTTGCGATTGGACGCTCCGTTTTCGAGACATATAAATTTTTTCATATGTTCGATCAAAAATGGGCACGAAATACGAACCCTGGTTATAAATAATAATAATTTTGTTTATATTTAAATATAAAATACACAATTTTAATAAAAAATTAATTTTTCATTTTTTTCTATACAATTCATAATCATCACTTGTCATATTGTGACAGCCATTTAGTTCAAGTACATAATTGAGCATACCAACAAATAAATATTCACCACTACCGGATAATTTGATTTCAACAACTAAAACTCGATTGACAGATCACATTTATTTATTGTTGCTGTGGCTTCAACTAAATATTTCAGTACTTGCAACCAAAACTGAATTATAAATCAATTGATATGCACAACATTTGGTGATCACAACTTAATAATGTGATAGTCCAAGGAACCGCCAAATTTTAGTTGGCTGTAAATATAGTTGTGACTACGAATCTTTTCTCTGTGTGTGTATATTTTAAACTAGCTAAGATAGGTTCCTAATTTCTAAAGTTCTAACGGAAAATATTATCAGAGCTAATTATAAGAAATTTATATTAAACACTATCGGAGTTTTTTTGAATGGTGCAAGAAACATTAATGAGTGTTTTGCTGCGTTTCAAACAGTTCTCGTTTACAATAAAACAAAAATAAACCGACGATATGTACCTGTCAACATGCATTGCACGTGCCACATTTCTCTATCCTTACAACTTTGAAAAGATAACCAAATTATGTAAAAATATTCCAAAATGCGAAATGACATTGAGGTAGGTTAAGTCGTTAATTGTTTTTTTTTTCTGGAATTTTGTGTGTGCATTCTACTTGACCCATAGAACGATTTTTTGTGCATGCGTAAAGTGAAAAAAGTATTCATCAATCAAAGGAAACATCAAAGTCATTTTGATATTTCGCTATGTTTAAGTTTGGTAATGTATCGTGTGTTCCCTGAATTGGCTCTCAAATTTTGCTGATTTCAAATATTCTAAGCAAAGGTGTACTTATTTGTCAGTTAATGTATGAGATGTTATAATTATTTTTTGTTTGGTGTCTTTTTGTATATGCAAAAGAAGAAAGAAAAGAATTTCATGTCTCAAATGATTATATTTTTGTATTACTTAGATTGGTAGTTGTTGGGCATATTGTGTATATTCATCTAGATTCTAGAATATAACATACTTACACTCAAAAGCGCACAGAACATTAAATTGCAATTATTAAACAAAGAGGAAGTAACTAAAACGACAAAAAGCAATCTGATGTGTTCAAGTGTTAATTTTATACGTCAGCTAAACCAAGCAGACCAACACTCGTCTCCTCTGGGGCAGTGATCGTTTGATGTCAACCGTTCACTGCTGTAGAAAAAAATTCCAATCTAAGACATTCACATTCTTTTGTGCTTCTGCGTTTTGTGGCCATACATTACCGTCATTTCGACACTTGTGCAACGAACCCATGAAAAGAAATCCTGTGCATTTACTTGGTGGTGTGGCATGTAATGATTGGTAGAGGAGTATGATTGTTATTGGCATCATTGCAACAAATTGTGGATGAAAAGATACCGCCGCCTCTTAAGCGCAGGTTTTTCTAGATTTTTTTTTCGCATACCATCACCCTTAAAACCATCAACATAAACATCTGGCAAAGCGAACACTATGACTATCATATCCGACTATCTGGCGAGCTGGGTGGCAAGCGGACAGTGTGGTATTAAAAGTATTAAACATTACGAATTTAACAATCCATATAATACATTTGACAAACATAAATAGTGGAATATTTAAATAAAATAAAAATTTGAAGACTCGAACTGTTTTTAATTATAAACAAAGGTAAATATGAATGATGAGGGTATGTGTAGATTGATAGCCTGGACTGATTCGTCTATACTGGGGTTTGTCTTCATCTTTGCTTGCAATAAATGCCTACTCATTGAAAAGTTGCTTATAATCATTTTCTATAGCGCAGTGTAGGGCAGGGAGACGGTTATTTCAAATAGACAGGAAATGTGTATTCAGACCATTCATACGAAATTGTATATGACAATTCGTCAACATATTGAGGCACATACATATATATCGGCGCGACATGGATGATCATGGTCGAGGGAAGGCATCATTATTGGGTTTGTCAAAATGTTTGCCCAATCGGGAAAGCAAATCGTGTAGTATAAAACATAATCAATTGATGTAGAAAGCAACAAAAATTAAACTTTTCAGAAAATTTTCCAAAAATTATATATGTTGAAAAATATAGAATATTGAAATTTGCTTCAAAAACAATTTTCCAAAATTAATTGAAAAAAAAACATTATTTGTCTGTTCCCGTACGTACTACACTTACTAGCTTTACCAATTATACGACTTTTCCTTGAAAAAGCGTTCCCGTAATTAAAAAATTAGTAGTAAGAAAATTTAAGAGAGAACAGAATAACATAATATTTTACAACTTTTACTCGAATAATTTTGCCGAGTAAAAGTAGTAAACTGTCATTCTGTATTGAATTGTCAAAATAAATTGGAAATAAAATTTAATATTAGCTAATAAATTGATTTATTGTAAACAAAACGGAAAAAAGTAATTAGCATCACTGTCGTCGATTCTAGCAAAACTAAGGATTTCCTATTGGACATATCAGGCTAGGTCCATGTTGCAGACACATTTCTGACAAAGTGACACAAAGATTTACCCAGTGTTGCCAGAAGCTGTCAAAAAATTATGCCAAATGACCAAAAAATTGTGCAAAATGCAAATATGCTAAAATTAAAAGTAAATTTTTTTTTATATAATAGCGTTTGATGCGTTGTTAAGCATGACTTTTATTGACAAATACCTATGGTTTGTATAAACAAAGAAAAGACATTTTAAAATTAAAGATGTGTATTTTTGATACAAAAAATTTCATGAAAACTTTAACACAAAAAAATCAGTTAGGTTTCAAAAAGTTCCGATGATTTATCAGAAATTTCTTACGTGTAATTTTTAAGGCCTTTACATTTTGGTTTTGTATATTGTAGCTATACTTGTTAGAAGTAAGTCCTGAAATTGTAATCTGAAATTTTTGAGAAACAATGCAAAACATACCTACCAGATGTGCTACTCATTTACATATTTAAAAAGAAAAATGTTCTATGATAAGGATTTTTCCAATGATTCATATTTTCTGTATACTCACGATTTTGTAGTTAATAAAAATCAAAATTCCATTTCTTACATGTTTTTTATGAAGTGGTACGTTGAGCTACAATCTTCTTTCATTACACAGTGCAATACATAAAATGTGCAACACATTAAATGTGCAACAAAATCGGAGATGTAATTTGAGAGTTATGATAAATTATGTGGAGAAATATCTAAAAAAGTGGACAATTTTACGATTTTCAAGCACTATATGCACTTTTTTCAAATCAGTTTGTTTTATATTTATTTTCTCCTAGTCTACCTGCAATTGTGCTGAAGGCATTTGAATTCGAGCTAATCCAGAAAAACTCGAAATTCCATTTTCTGAATTTTGATTAGTATTTTCAGAAACTGGATTCAAAATGTACAGAAATGAAGTATAACAAACTGTAAGAAATTTATATCAAACATTGCCACTTTCATGGCTTTGTATTGTATTTCCATTCATATTAAATTGGAGTGCCCAAAACCACATGTACGCTATACATTGTTTTCAAAACTGATACATAAACCAAAAGAGTCAAGGGGAACATTTTTTGAGAAAGTATCTACACTGATACTTGTGGCCGTCGGTGGTGCAATGGTAGTGTGCGCGGTTCTTGTGCATGAGAACGTGGGTTCCAAACCTGCTCTGGCCACCTTCAATTTCTTTCGACGGCGGTCACCTCGCTTAGTGACGGCGACACTATCGAGTATTTAGACATGAAAAAGCTTCTCAAAATACCGTTCGGAACCGGTGTAAAACTGTAAAATTACAACGCGCATAACTCACTTGTTGTGAGAAGCTCTACCTAGTCCCTACATGGGGTGTACCGGGAATCCATTTATTTATTAATTTTATCTACACTGATTTTAATTTTTTTGTTTAAATTTGCGGAATAAAATGTCTTAATTACGAACTAATATAATACATACATAATCTTGATCTCCGCAATTTTAGAATACATGTAATGTAATACATAACACAGAGCAACAGAGCCTGGGTGTCATTCTTGCAAAAAAGTGATCATTTTGTCAGGCTTATATCTTGCCAGTAGTTCGGAATTTTGATTTACTCTCCGAAGATATGAGCCTGACAAAATGATCACGTTTTCCCAAAAATGACATCGAGGCCCCAAATCTTTGGGGGCCCATAAAAACAGTGCATGACTTTGGGCAAAACTGGGAAACACGGGTCTTTTTTTGTCTTTTATCACGTAGTGGTGTCCAGGTATGGTTATAATTTCATGATTTAAAAAATTACACACAGTGTAATCTAACTATATAGATTATTAATTTTTAGGTTTTTTGTAAAATGGATTCCCGACTTAGACTCATCCCATCTTGGAGGTCATGAAATTATACCAATTTTGTACGAAATATATGTAAAAATTATGAAATAAGTAGCACAGAAATAAATTTTTCTTATGTTTACAGGTTTGTTAATGGCTCGGGAGATATCGGCCTCTAAGTCTGAAAACATAAGATCAGTCAAAACGTTTCTGGCACATGAGGCCAAAACAGGCGTGTACGCAGGATTTTCGTTCGGAGGGCCCAACATGAACAATTTTTGGGTGAAAATTTGAATTTTTCTTTCTAACAAAATATTTTCCATATCAGCCTTTGGAACCAAATATTTTAGGAACGACTTAGCATAGAGCATAAAAACATATTTGTGTTTGAAAGTGCTTTAGTTCAGCTGACTGTTATAAATTAGTCAAAATATAACACGGAGTTGAAAATTTTCTCCATTAATTTCCAAAAAGCTTTAGAACACATATTGAGTTATGCTGGTGCCACGATAGAAGACAAATAAAATTAATATTGCTTTTGCTTTTGAATATTTAAAAGAAGTTTACACATTTGTGGGGATTTTGAAAGTGCACTAAAACAGTTCGGATGGGACAATGTGTTTTTTTGCCACAATGCGCCTACCAAGGTGGTGGGCTCGAATAATGAGCGTATTAAGCGTTGCATAGCGGGAAGGAACGAGTTCGACAATGTTATTGAGAATAATGGCTTTCTCACGCCAATGGGTCTCTTACACTTTGGAAGTGAAATATTAAATAATAATGGACAAATGATCCTGTAACATTGGTGGTATGGAGTGTATAACCTTGATTATATGGTGCACAACACATGTCAAAGTTCTTGTTTTAATTTCTGTTTAATTCCTCTTTTTGTGTATATGAGCCAAACTCATCTTGTTTTAAAATTTGGGGTTGAACAAACTTTAAAATTTTGTTTTGGGTCACATTGCTTTTGTTTTGTCCACGCATTGTGTGATTTTTATATATGCCAAATCTGTTCGCGTGAACAACTTTCTCGAAGGCACGTGGAAACTATACCGGGTTCTTAATTTTTATTTAAAAATATTTCTAAAAGTTATGCTTAGCGTTGACTTTCAAAAGCTCGTTACAGAATCGCAGTGCTCGCCAAGGCCTATCGCCACATACTAAAATGTTTGGTCCATCTAAAGGATCTTTTTCATGTCTTAAAATATTGGATTTACAATTTTTTAAAAATGTTGGTCTAACTACACTGAACGAAAAGCATCGTCACACGGATGAAAATGTTCATCACCCCAACAACTTTTGTCACCGAAAGTGAGGCAACGTAACATTTCATTCCCGCTATGAAAACGTGTTCATCAACTGCAAATTGTTCATCACTGTGATGAAAGTGTAGTTGCTGCTGCAATGAATTTGATCCATTATTGAAACGAATTTGTTTCTTTGCTGCAATGAATTTGTTTCACTGTTGAAATGAATAAGTATCGTTCCTGCAATGAAATTATTTCATTGCTGCAATGAATTTGTTTCATTACAGCAATGAAGTTGCTTAATTGCTGCTATGAATTTGTGTCGTTGCTGCTATGAATTTGTTTCTTTCTTGCAATGAATAGATATCGGTCTTGCAAGGAATTTACTTCATTGCAGCAATGAATTTGTTCATTACTGCTATGAATTTGTTTCATTAGTGCAACGAATTTGAGTCATTGTTGTAATGCATTTGTTTCATTACTACAAGGATTTTGTTTCATTGCTGCAATGAATGTTTTGAAGTGTGTTTGAAATTATTAATTGACAATTGTACATAAATATACTGTTAGTATTACATTGCAGGTGTTTTTATAACAATGATAACAACGCTCGTCTGGATGAGATTATGGTAGTCGAGGGCTTGATTGTTATTGTGGCCGTCATATTCAGGTCCTGCAATAAAAAACATATACGAGGAATTTATTGTTAAGATTTCTATTTAAGCTATGTACATATCTATATCTGTACTTACCATGAACATAAGCTTCACTTCATTGTTTTGTTAAATCATGCAATTGTTGTTGTGTTGGGGGTTTTGGTATTTAAATGTAGCGCCAAATCTCAACGTCATTAAGCCAGTGATCCCTCTGTAAGCATTATCTTCAACTGCTCTTTTATTTATTTTAACCAAATTTGTTATAATTTCGATTAGATTCATTTGATTGTACATTGAATTGTTATTTATGTTCGTCGTACTTGAAACACTTTGTTTTTTCGAATTCTTCGTTTTCACTGACTTTGACAGTTCGCACAAATGCATGTATTTATTTCGTTTTTTTCTGAATCCAAATAACAACACAACGAAACAGCCGCGAATTATGATCAAAACACAAAACCACGAACATTTTGTTGCGACTTGTACCGTCACCCGCATACACACACACAAAACTTCAGTTACACATTTCGGGGTAGTTTTTCTGCTATCGATGCGTCACTTTCTTTGCTGTCGTGTTGCTCCTTGCATTCTGTTTATTTATCTATTTGATTTATAGATTCGCAAGTTACAAAAACGATCACAGGAAACACATAAATTCACACAATTTAGTTTTCACAATAACAGATTATTACTAAGTATAACTAATTGGTTTGTTTTAACAAATTTATTTAATTATTCCGGCGGAGAAACATGTCTACCACTTTCGATTGTTGCAATGGAACTGATTTAAGATGTGTACGTGACCCACCACTCACGCTCACCATTTTCTCTTGCTGGCCCGTTTTTTACGTTCGCTCATTTTTTCGACTGCTTCTCTCTCTATACCATCATAAAAATTAGTTTCGTTACAATAACGACATTGCTTCGTCTACTAAAAATATTGACAAACTCAAAAATAAATAAATAATAAATATAACCTATAAAAAGTAAGAGATAAACCAAATACCAGTAGTTTAAAATTCATGCCTTTACTTTTTTTGAATTTTCAACCCATTTTTCTACAAAATTCAAATTAAATAAAATTGTTGCAGGTACAACAAGTACGTTGTTGCAGCAACGAAATGAAAAATTGTCAAAGAAGTCAAATAAGAAATTTGCAACGACGTAACAACGTAAAACCATTAACGAAAATATTTCATCCAAGCGAAGAAGCGTTTTCTTTCAGTGTAAAAACTTTGGTCTTAAGATAACCACTAGATGATAAGTCTTTTCAGAGACTTTCTATTGATTTCCGTATCATTGATATTAATCTTCGTTAAGTATCATAATTGCAAAATTCCTACGACGCTGTTTTTTCAAATTTCTGCATTACACAGTGCAACACGAAAAAAATTAACCATATACCAATCCCAATTTTTCCCAAAGTCATGCACTTTTTTTTTATGGGCCGCCAAAGATTTGGGGCCTCGGTATCATTTTCGTAAAATGTGATCATTTTCTCAGACTCATATCTTGCAAACCGTTCAGAATTTCGATTTACTCTCTGAGGCAAAGTTGTAGCTCTTGTCATAAAGAACAAAAATTGCGAACATATAAAATCAAAACAACTTCACCTTCCAGATCAAAATCGCAAAAAACTTAAAAAAATTCGATTTTTTTACCTTTTTTCCCGTGTTCAGATCCATAGGTAGCAAACCGTTCAAAATTCAAGGAAACAATCAACTACAAAAAATTACCTAAGATCTCAGTAAACAAATTTCTGGAACATATAAACTTCCTAGAGATGATTCTTAACACTGTTTAGGTAGCACGCAAAAGTGAAAAATTTGCCGAAAATTTTTTAATTTAATTTTGTTTACCTTTTTTTTCCTGTTCAGGTCCATAGGTAGCAAAAAATGAAATATGCCTGGCCAGAACCATGTGCATTCTTCAGTCTATGTTGTTGTATTTGTTCATCCACACTTCCTCTTGGCCTCCACGAGTTACATTGGAATTTTTTTAAGTTTTTTGCGATTTTGATCTGGAAGGTGAAGTTTTTTTGATTTTATATGTTCGCAATTTTTGTTCCTTATGACAAGAGCTACTTTGCCTCAGAGAGTAAATCGAAATTCTGAACGGTTTGCAAGATATGATCTGAGAAAATGATCACATTTTACGAAAATGATACCAAGGCCCCAAATCTTTGGCGGCCCATAAAAAAAAAAGTGCATGACTTTGGGAAAAATTGGGAGACACGGGTCTTTTTTTTAGTCTTTTATAACGTAGTGGTGTCCGTATATGGTTATTTTGCCATGACTTAAAAAATTACACACAGTGTTACGAAGCAGTGTGCATTTTATTACTTTTAAACGCGTTCTTGATTAGTTGACGTAATTTCGAAAACAGAACTAGATGCATCACCATGGATCACCATGGCCAACGTCACGAATTTTACACGGGAAAAAGTGATTTCCGTCAAATTCACGAATCCAAATATGGTCTTTACGAGCTTCTTTAAAGGCTTCTATAACAGTGACACCAACTTGGTATATATCAAAAGGTTGGAAATGGTTAGAGGTTCAGACTACTATATTCAGTTTGTCCATTGGTCAAAGCACACGATTTTTCCATCCAAAATGCAAAAAGGTGCCAAAAAAAACTTCAAATTTGTATGGCCCATACAACTTTAATGGTTGACTGTACGCCACATTTTTAATTCAGGGGTTTGTAGCACTAAGTGTAATCTCTATCTTTTTCGAAGACCACCACGAACCACGCGTATGTAAATGTAAGAAAATCATAAACAAACCAGAAATCGTCAAGCAGTTTTTTTTTAAATTTTTTTAAGTTTGATTGGGAAACTGGAAAATGTTTTTTTGAAATGTTTTTTTGTAAGCCTAACTTTCCTTACAAGACGAATTTGTATTTTTATATAAAATGCAAATATAGTGGCACATTTTAAGTGCTATCTTATTTATTGGTTACACCTGTCAGAGTTCATAAACTTTGGCAATATTCATAAAAAAAAACAATACATTTTTCAAAAATTATTTAAATTTTTTTTAAAATATTGTGTTTGATTGTAACCGCTTTTAACGAGGTCATATTTCCTAATTTAATTTGGCTTTATATCTTTCCATTGTTTATGATTATGTCCCTCTTGAATGCGGACATAGGTCCAAGTACAATTTTTGTTATTACGACCGTTCTGACAGGAACTGAAGCCCAAATTTTAAGTTTGGAATTATGTCCTTTGGGGCTATGTTACGGTACCAACATTTAAAACATTTGAGAGAAGAGTTTTTGTGGAGTGTTAAGTGTGGAAATGTCTTACCACTGATTTTAAGATTCCCGTTATTGTGATTTTGTTGTATTCGACATTGTGCATTTTTTTCTTATGATGAATTTCATTTAAAAATCGAGATAAAACTGAAATTTGAACCCGACCACCTCAGATATCGATGAAATTTTGTTTATAGCTAAATGTGATCAATACAAACAAACTCTCATTTTTAGAAAGGACTGTTGTGCGATTTTTTGGGCGGGCAACAGTGGGAAAGTTTTGGAAAAAACGCGAAAATGGTCGAAAAGAGCTCCATTTAAACTACAATAACACCGATTTCCATGATCGCATTTTCGCGTTTTTTCGAAAACTTTCCCACTGTGCCACGCCCAAAAAATCGCACAACAGTCATTTCTAAAAATGAGGGGTTGTTTGTATTGATCAAATTTAGCTATGAACAAAATTTCATCGATATCTGATGTTCTCAAAGCGAACAGTCATCGCCACTTTGGCTGTTCTTCTTTGGCTTGGCCACGAAAGTGCCATTCGGGTACATCCTGTTACTATTTTGACTCGACGAGATTCAGAAGCGTTGTGTATTACTCGCAATGATATTGAAGAGGAAGATGTGGAGTGGATAGATGTCGAAGAATTAGACCCGAGAGCCATTGATGAGTACAGAATCCCTAGCGCAACTATAGACACCTTTCCACCGATTGTAAATATAAGAACCTGGCTGACGTCACCCTGGACATCTTAGTTGTGATCTCAATTTGTTCTCTGCGTACATTTGTTTCATATAATTTAATCGAAGATTATTTTTTGTTAAAATAAAATAGAGTATTTCATTCAATGTTTCGTTTATAGTGTTTTTTTAGGGGGCTCGCTAGAATGTGACATCATTTTAGACGGGGTGGGTCGATCTCATGTGACAGCCTGTGTCACAAGGGGGGGGGAGTGGTGAAAAATTGACTAATTTAGTGTGACATCATTTATGGATGGCCCCTTATATGCTTTTTTTAAACTGGGGTATTTTGTGTCTGCAATTTCCTCAACAATGCCTTGGGGATAGTTTCTGTTTGATTGAATACCGCTTCATTTACAATACAAATACGTAATAGGGAATAACTCTTTTAAAACGTTGGCGAATGTAAAACGTGCCAGTGCCAGAAAATATATTGGAAATACGTTTGGATTTCGTGAAATATAAAAATAAATTAAAAATTTGTTGATGGAAAATTGTGCGATATCTAAACAAATTATGCTACAAATTTGACAAAAAATATAAAATTTTTGAAAACTTTCTCGAAAATTATGCTAAAAAGAATTTAGCATCATGTTTCAAAGAAAGTGTTACGTCCTTCAGCCATATGGTGCTCGGATAATTGTATATGTTTGTTCGACGCCAGTGTCGGCACATTTCTATTAATTCTATGAATATTTATGGTCCGATTTGGTTCATATTCAGAATATATGATGTTAATAGGTCAGAAATAATTTTACAAACATATTGTACCGATAAAACACCAAAATGCCAGATGTTTACTAAAATCTTCTATATATATAAGTATAGACGTTGGTGCAATGAATGCAAACTGTGTTAGTCCTGTTGTATCAGGGTGTAGTACAGTGGTAGTGGGTGTGGTTTACTCCGCCAATTGTGGGTGATTCTTTTCCGAGGAGATGCACATTTAAAATTCGTGTCTTCGCTATGAAACAGAAAAAAATTGTACAGTAATCTGGTTGGTGTACAGGAAATGGTACAGAGGAGATGGACACAGACGTACGCGTTGGTAATTAGATATTAATCGGAGAGTAAGCGACAAGTAATGGAGTAAATGTAAATGCAAATAGATATAAATACTTATTAGAAAAGAAAAATAAACTTATTTGTTATAAGATGAGATTTATGATTAGATCAAAATAAAGTTAGTCCGCTTACAAATATGAAAATGCCCAAATATCTTAAACGGTGGTCCTAAAGGCAAAAAGAACTAAATGTAATGATCGCCTTTGCTGAAGTATGATCTATTACATTTAATGCAAAATATGCTCATTGGAGCTCCCACTGATTACTGTGTGAGCAGTGATGCCAACTTAGCTCTTTTGAGGATGGATTTAGCACTTTTCGACCATCCGAAACGCGAAAAAATTTCATTTGCGCTTTTTTGGAAAAACGCGTAATGTGTAGGTTTTTTGAGATTTTATTTAGCCTTTTAGCCCGTTTTCTATACAATACCAATTTGCTAAAGAATGTTAAATTTTACGCTTCTACAATTTAATACCGTTGACTGTTTGCTTGTATTTTTGTATTGGTTATTAAGCTTAATACTTTTCAATTTTTTTGGGTGGAGAGTAGAGTGTTCAATAACCGGTTTACGGTTTATTCGAAAAATCAGTTTTTCGGGAAACCGGTTTTCGGAATTGAATTGAGCTTAATTCTTTAATCTAATTTAAATCTTAATTTATATACTAATTTAAATTATTTAACTGTTAAAATTTCATGTAGATCTTATTCAAGCTATAAAAATATTTTGATAAATAGGATTCCGTACTACTTAATTCAAAAATTCATTAATATTTGATATTACATCGTTGTTTGTTTAATTATTAAATTTTTGTTGTCAAATAACCGGTATTCTGTTTATTCGAAAACTAAGTTTTGTAAAAAACCGGCACACTATTAATTGCAAGAAACCCGGTTAACCAGTTTCGCCGGTTTTTGGATTTGAACATTCTAGTGGAGAGAACCCAAAAATATCGTAAGGTATGGGGGCAGAACCCTCTTTTATGAAGGGGCTAAACCCCAAGGCAATAAGTATTTATTGCAAATGTATGATTGCTTCAAAACACTTCGATATACGTAACAAACTATTCTAGATCAAAACACATATGAAAGACATGGAGCCTTTCAACGGGATTCAGTTGGTACAACCATAGACAGAACAGAAAATCAAAAATGTCAGGCAATGCTGGCATTCGTCAAATCTGAACTACAAACATCGTTTTGTTCGGGCGAACATCTGCAAAAATTTTCCAAGAAAGGATGTTAAAATTTAATGAAACGAGTTGCGTGTGAGATATCACCGAATTATTTGTATGTGGGGAATATGCCGTCATTCAAATTACCGCCGCGGCTTTGGTGTATATCTTGATAAATTTGAACGATGGGGCGGGCTATGTTGTCTGAGGGCACAGTGTATTTGTGGCTTATTGGGATAGATCTGCCACTTAAGGAAACCTCAAAAGGAAAAGTCAAAGTGGGTCAAATCGCACGGTGTGTGTAGCCAGTTCACGTCGCCTCTGCGTGATATAATTCTTCAATCGGTCGTGCAGAATGCCCATTGTGGCATCGGCTGCGTAGCACGTATCGACGTCCTGAAGAAACCACAGATCGGTAGCGCTCTCCGTTGACGGTGATAGCCGCCGGACCACAATCTAGACCAAACAATGACATTCTGTACATACATTGCCACTTGGCAATGATTGGTATCGTCCTAAATCCGACAATGGTTGTTGATGTACCCGTTTATTCAAAAATGGGTGTCGTCGCAAAACGAGAGCGACGTTAACGTTACCAGAAGAGAACACGCATTTTGATCATAAAGTTATGTCATTCGGACGTGTTGCCCGCGCTCTTGAACTTGCCATGGTGAATTGTCTCTATTGTCGGAAATATAAATATCAGGGAAATTTACAAGAGATAAAACAACATAACCGACGTGAACTGTTAAAAGCTGTCTGTCTCTATTGGACCTCCCTTTATTTATTAAGCGCGTTTTAGCACTCTTGGGATTTTTCTGATCGTTTTCGTTATATGGCGCGATTGCGAAGCGTATTAAAAAATGTGGGGAAAGATTCAAAGAGCGGAAATGTTATGGCAAAGTTATAGAAGCGACGGTGATCAACGATAGAGATGATGAAAGGCCATATGCACGAATTCTACTAGGCCGTATCGAATTGTTTGGACTCCTCATTCTATGCTAGGGTTGTGAAGAAATTATATCGTGAAATTGACCGTATGTAGCCCTTTATTGTTGTAGACCTATAGTGTAAGTCAGAAAACCTGGTAAGAACCGGATCTGTCTCGACTCGCGGAAACTGAATGAATTAACGAAAAAGGACGATTACCACATGTTAATGGTATTTTGAGTCGTCTTCAGGACACTTATTTCATCTCAGGTATCGACCTAAAAGATGCCTTTTGGCAAATACCTTTAGATGAGGGTTCAAGAGAAAAGACGGCATTTGCAGTACCTGGTCGGCTACTGTATCAATATACAGTAATGCCTTTCGGGCACTGTAATGCTGCACAGAGGATGAGCCGCTTAATGGATAAGGTTATCCCTAGGCGACTCTGTGAAAACGTGTTCATCTATTTAGATGATTTATCGATTTGCACATTCGTTCTAAAAGGTCACATTAATGTATTAATGTTTTGCGAGACGCAGGATTAACCATAAATGTTGAAAAGAGTCGATTCTGCCAGAAAGAGATATAATACTTAGGCTACATTGTTGGCCAAGGTATTTTACGTACAAATCAGGAAAGAGTTGCGGCAATACAAAATTTTCCCCTGCCAACAACTCCACTCCAAATTCGACGTTTTATAGGCATGACGGGTTGGTATCGACAATGTATATCCAATTATGACGATGTGGCAGCCCCCTTAACAGATTACTTGAAGAAACAGGAAAAGTTTAAGATAACACCTGAGGCAGAAGTTGCGTTTGAAAGGTTGAAAGAAGCTCTGACTACTGCACCAGTTCTGGTTCAACCAGACTTCTCAAAGCCTTTTAATACACAATGTGCCGCATCTCGAGTAGTGGTTGGCGGCGTCTTGGTACAGGCTGATAACGATGGACGAGAGCACCCCTTAGCTTATGTTTCCCAGAAACTAAATAAGGCTCAAAAGAATTATACGGTACTGGAGCTCGAATGCCTTGCAGCCATTGTTTGTTTGAAACGCTCCCGACCATACGTCGAAGGCTTAAACTTCACTATTATTACAGATCACAGCAGTTTGCGTTGGCTCATGTCACAGAAAGACTTGTCTGGTAGGTTGGGCAGATGGAGTCTGAATCTCCAGTCTTTTGATTTTGATATCGAATGCCGTAAGGTAGTTGAGGTTGACGAAACTGTAGTGCGGTCGATAATGAGTGAAATTGATTTGAAATCTGACCACTTCTCTTCGGTAGAGTACAATGATCTAAAGGATAAAGTTACGCAATCTCAAGACAACTTCCCAGATACATGTGGGCATTTCCTGGAGTTACGAATGTACGTTCGTACGCTTTTGATGTACAAAGAATATAGAAAACAAAACTTTTCCTAGCATTTTTTTTTGCGATTCGATAGCATTTTGATAGCTTTATGTTTAGTGCAAAATATGGATTTCATCGAGTTTAAGTTTTCATAATGATAGTTATCAACACGTGGTCACGAACGTACGCAAAACAGAAGTCAACTTTGGCTGACAGTAGTGAAATTTAAAAATCTGCGAAATGGAACGGAATATTCAAAAGCGATTAATTTATTTTAAAAGTGTATTAATGTAGGTCTCTATCCAGAATTTACACAATAAAATATCTCTATTGGTTTTTGTTCAATTGGCTTAAGTACCGGTCACGAACGTACGGGTCGCGAACGTACGATTTGTCCATATGTTTTTTTTAATTATTATCACCATGCATTTTCCCATAAATATCTTGAAATTTCCTTAACACAAAACTTAATACTCAACTTATAGTGTGTAGTAATACTTATAACAAGAAATAGACTATTTTATTTAATTGAAATAATGAAATTTTAACAATATTTATGATATTTTTGTTTTTATTCAATTGTCTGTTAGAGCTGTGCTTAATTTAAAGTTCTCATCACAAAAAATCGAATGCATCATTCTGATACCTGGAATATTCGGTATATCATTCCATTTTTCAAGTAAAGTTGGGGACATCTTTTCAATTGTATCAGCTCCAATGTATATTATGTTAATTCCAGTAATGTGGTGATGGGCACAGTTGCAAAAAGACAATGCATCATTTAAAACAATGTTTTTTGTTTTAGTTATTTGGATAACCTTTCTCTTTACAATCGCTCCAACGCCATCGACTGCACCTTTCCCATGTGATGTTGCAATGAAATTCCACTCAAGTGTTTTGCAAGCGAGTTTAGACATAAAGTCGGGTAAGCTCCAAAAAATAAATTTATTTTTGAATTGACAGCTACTTCCGTCCGAGAAAATCAATATGTTTTGAAATTTGCCTTCTTGGTTTTTAATTTCTTCAACAATCTTCGTTATAAAAACGTACACATCGATTTTGTTGTGACTTAAACTATCGCTTATTACGGAAAATGACATAGTTTTGTCAAGCATCCATGCGACGCAAGTAAAAATCGAAACTTGTTTGTAGCTAAAGTGCGCGCTTTGAACTTCATTTTGGCGGTGTCGCTTTCCAAAGGAGTGTCTTTTAAAAAGAGGCAGCTGAACTTCTAACTCATGAAATAAATCTGAAAACGGAGCAACAGAGTAAGTCAAAGTTATTCTATCGTCTACTTTCCTCCAGTGTTGCCATTTTACGATTTCATCCATTTGTGTTAAATATTTTAGTGAAACAATAGATTTCACATCTTTTGTACAGTTTTCGCAATCGTTGGTCATACAGCTTTCATTCTTAATATTGCAACAAGCTAATTGCAAAAAAGTTTCGAAGGTTTTGGGGAGAGACTGAATAACTGTTGCGCAACCATTTAATAAAAAACTGAAATTGGCGTGATGAATACATACACACATGTTATGCGACATTTTGGTCGAGAGTTGAATATGTTTGGGTCGAAATTTAAAAAATTTTGTCTTGCTTACGCATTCTTCAGTTGATTCGTTTTTATAAACTTCGTAAGCTTCCGATACGGTTAGCCGCATATAACGTTTAGCAACAATTGGACCTCAACAACGAGGGTGTCCTTTTTGGCTGCCGACTGAACGCTAATATCTTTACGCAAGTAAATGTCTTTCACCACTTTCAACTTCCTCTCCCATTCCAAATCAACTTGTGTAGATGATTTGTTTTGGTAATTTTCCGGTTCAACATACTTCTTATATAGTCCTTTAATAACTTCAATTTTTTTTTCAAATCACTTGGTAATGCCCTTTCAGCCTTTTTCATTGCTTTTCCCAGAGTTTGTATACACGAATACGCTTCATGTTCTTCTTCTTGTTGAGCTTCATTTTTCTTCTTTTGTCGGTAATCTTTCAACGTTGCGCGTTCTTTTTCTTGCATTTGTTCTAAAACCTCTTTATTTTTTGTTAATGCTAAGCGTCGTCTTCGCACCCTCTCAGCAGCTTTTTCTCGTAAAATTTTTAGTTTTTGTAGATCGCATCATTTTGCGATTTATCACTTGTTTTACCCATCTACGAAAGTATAGTTGCGTGTTAAGAAAATAAATGCATTCTTTATGAAAAAAATTTACTTACAGTCGCGAACGTACGAAATTTTGCAAATAAAAAAAGTTTATTTAATTGTAACCCACAAGTTTTTTTTTTATTTACAAATTGGTGCCACCGAACTTAATTAAAATGTGTTATTTCTGGCACCTGTTAACGTTTAATGCAAAGCAATTACAATAAAATTATGTTTTTGGTCGCGAACGTACGATTACAACATACATAAGAAACAAGTAAAACTTAACCGTTAATCGAACTTTTTTTGTTCTCCTTACATTTTTCTCTTTTTAATTGATTGTAATAGAGAGATTTTGCAGAAAGAGTGGAAACATAACATATTTTTTGCATATAAAATAATTAAATATAGAAATGTATTAATTAGTAGCTTAAAAAGAAAATATAAAATTTTCCAGTTTCCACCCCCACTCCTCATGAAAACACCTGAGATATGGTACGAAATCATTCTATTATAAAAAGATAGACTTTTATTTTATAATTATAAACAATAAAACACTATATTGGGACCATTGGGAGGAAATGCCCATGTGTATCTGATGAGTATGTATACCAAAGGGTTAAATTTAGAAAACGCGAATATGAAGAAGAAGACTCGTTGTGGCGTTTGTGGTTACCAACACCTTTAAGGAACTATGTTATTCAGAACAACCACATTCTAGCCTCATGTCTTGGCGGTTTTGCGAAAACTATGAACCGGATTCTGGAAAAATATTTTTGGCCCAAAGTGGCAAAAGATGTAAAATTATTTGTATCAAATTGTGAAACGTGTAAGTGCGTAAAACCCGCAAATAAAACACTTCGTCCACCAATGGGACAGCAGATGAAGACGGAAAGGCCATTCTAGCGTATATACACTCAAAAAAAAATTTGCTGTTAACAGCAAACATTGTTTGCTGCATAATAGCAGTCGATTTCTCCACTATTGCAGCAAATATTTTGCCATAGTAACAAATAGTTTGCAAATTCGATTCAGCATACATTCTGCTAAAAAGTTGGCAGTGTGCTAAAAATGTTTTGCTATTGATATATTAGTATTTCACAAAATAAGATGTGCAGACTCCACAGTGAAAGCAAACAATGTTATAGTTCGATTTGTTTCTGTGTTATCATTTATTTCTACAAAATCATCTTTAAAGTTTTCACAATATGTATGCAGTTGCAGATCGATATAAATACTAAAATATTAATAGATAAATTTTAATTAAAATATTTTAGAACATTTTTTGCAGCCGAACAATCTTCAGTCATCCGAATATTTGTACCACATTCGGCCATATTCAATAGCAAGGTGGCTTTGTCCAAATTATTGTATATGTAATAACAAACTTACTTAGGAACTGTTGTATTTATTGGTGTCTATCAAAAAATTTGCCGCCCATCGATTAAGACAACTCCAAATATGAAATAAAAAATAGTGAATATTTGGTCAAAAATGCAGGACCAGGAGCAGGCAAAAACAATTTAAAAAAAAACAAAAATTAATGAAAAAGTAATGAATGTTAGAAGATGGAAAACTATCCTATGTTGCTCGTACCGTGTGGTAGACCTTTCTGAATATCGTTAAATTTATATTCAACCTCAGGCAGGCAGGCTTAACCAGGGGGGTTCGAATTCCCCCTGTACCTTAAGTCGATGTGGGTCAAAATCGGAAAAATCGTGCGACTATTTTTAAAAAAATTTTAATTTTTTTTAGAAATCGAATATTTTCTCTTTGTGAATACCCGTAATCGGGTAAATTTTGCGAACAAATTTACATTATTTTTTTTTCTTATTTGGAAATTTTATTTTCACCACACCCGGTATAATATCTTAAAATAGCGTTATATTGGTCCAGCAAAATAGAAGTATTAAATATTGATTTTAATTGAAGTTCCAGAGGAAATAACACGCCGTATTGTCCTTTTCAGACAATGTAATGTAATATTCAGTCAAAGGTTTTAATAAATTCTTTCGTTGTAAAGTCTTTAATTTTTTTTAAAGCGAATGTGTTCCTTTGTGAATACCCCTAATCGGGTAAATTTTGCGAACAAATTTACATTATTTTTTGTTTCTTATTTGAAAATTTTGTTTTCACTACACCCGGTATAATTTCTTAAAATAGGGTTATATCGGTTCACAGACGCTCCACAGCCGAAATATATACGACCAAATTTGCGGGGAGAATACCTTTAATTTGAGTACCCATACATGCTTGTTCCTAGATGTACCTAGGTGCACCCGTTTTTTCGACACCAAGGGCCCCATGGGTCCGAACGTTAAAAAAATTTTTGGATTCTAAAATTGCCATATTGTTCTCTATTTTTGGTTTTTTGAGCGGGGCCCGGGCCTTTTTATTTTCTTTGAAATTTTGTGTCCCAGATTGTTCCTTGGAATCAGCTCCATTATGTTGCTTCTGAGAGTAATATAAGAATACAAACCTTTAATGTATGTTCTAATTAATAAAACAAAAACTGTACCTTTTTCTTGAATGATGAACTAAAAAACAATAAAGATTATGAATTTTCGGCTTATTGTTGTGCTGCATACAAATAATGAATCGACGCAAACAGATGAAAACATAATTAACAATGTCAATCAGCTATTGCATGGTACAATTATATCTGCAAGGTAATAGCAGTACCCGTTGTTGTAGTTGTAGGCAGCAACAACAGGTATTTTGTTTCATTCACTTCAGTTGGCAAGCTCTACATAGAACACACGAGTACAATAACGCAAACACAAGATACAATAAACTACAAACACAAAATACATGTGAATTTGACAACTGAGGCGAATAATGTCATGAAAAAAATTGAAATTAGCTGTTGAAATGACAACCATATAATATTATTGTACCATGAGCTGCTGTTTACAAATGTCAAAGGTCTGATTTACATCATCGGAGGGTTGCAATAAATTCGAGTACAAGTAATCGGTTGTTTGTTGTAAACAGTATTCAAATATTACCCAGGCCATTCTTATATAAAATGCCCAATATAAATGCTAACTATTAAATAAAAACATTTTATAACAAACATTATTATCGAAGATGTTTTTTACGGAAACAATTTTTTTCTGATAGGAAATCAAGATATAAAGGATACAAATTAAATTTTGTTTGATAACCATATTATCGAATATGGAATTTAAAAAAAATAAAATAACAAGAAACCTATTTTCCCTGTTCGATAATTTTTCAAAATTTTAACATCCGATATCTGGATAACTTAGCGAGTTATCGAAAAATCTATTTATTTTTTTGCGTTTATTTTGACTTTTTACACATAAAGTTATCTGATCAATACCTTTAGAAGGTTCCTGACCTCCCTGGCCCTCTCACGTATCCGATACCATAACTCCGAAACTATGCATTTGCGGATACTTTGTTATTTTAGTTTTTTGCTTAAAATAACGCAAATTTATGTTTTTAGAGAGTAAGCCGTAAAATATACATTAGCCTTAGGTTGCCATAAAAATTAAATGAATCGACGAAAACAAACAAATTTTAACGAAATTTATGAAGCACTTTTAAAGACAAAAAAACGCATGGCGATTTGAGTGCGGCACGATTTGTTTTACAATTTTTTTGTGTTATGTATAATTCGAGTAGAATGATTACATGTTATGACAATCAGGTCAAGTATTCAACATTCGATTCTAAGTAACCAAAACATAGATCGGCATTCAAATGAAATGATAGCTTTAGTCAATCAGAAAAGTGTGCAGAAGTACACAAAAAGTGTAAGATATTAAACGTCTCCAATCCCGAAATTGTGTTTGTTAATAGTTCTGTGGAACCAAATATTTAATAATCCTTTGTCGCTTCAGGTAAGTAGTCGACAACAAATATCAACTTTGTAAACTTAAACGATTTGGCTTGTTATGCAAGTAAAAGTGTAAAATAGTTTGAGGCTCCTATAATAATTTAAAATGGCCGAATGCAGTGTATGTAAAAGCATTTTCTACAACGTCAATCGATATTTTCAACACATTAGACATATTGCACCTAAAAAAAATGGTGTCCCTTAACATCCCATGAAGGGATCGGGGAGAGCTTCTCACAATCAGTGAGATGTTTGCACCTACAGCGCACAAATGTAAACTTTGTGAAAGAAATTTCGCAAATTCCAATTCTTTTAGAAAACATATGAAATGCCATGGAAATCATCAAGACGTAGATAGTGAAATGGTTAATGCGAATATTGTTTCATGCGGCGTAAACTTGATGGTTCAGGATCTGACTGAGCATATCACCTTTGAATCAAACGACGCCATGCCTTTCGACGAACGTGTTGAAGAGGTATTCAGGAATCCAACATCTCCGTATCCTATATATTTTTAAAATCGGCCTTGTTATTTTCAATTCAGTTGCACTCTAAGCTAAACTTTTGCAGGAGAGACGTGACAGATATTGAGGACATGGTTCAACAATATATTTTGACAATTATATCAGACAGTTTAAGCAAGGATCCTCTTTGTCCTCTTTTCAAAGAAGAAGATAACATTATTGATACAAATCAAATAGTTTCCTTGATAAGAAATTTATTTTCAGAAACAAAAACAGAATATTTGCCTGAAAAGACTTTAGAACAAAAAATTTATTAAAACCTTTGACCGAATATACCTTTAATAATGAAAAAGGTCCTACATTTTCGCATGGTATCCTTACATTGGCTGAAAAGGAAAATACGGCCGTGTTATTTCCTCGGAATTTCAATTAAGATCAATATTTAATACTTCTATATTGCTGGAAACATTTGCTAGCATAGAAAAACTGCAGGAGTATTCGAGTCACGTAACAAACTACGTTCAAGGGATATTATGGTCTGAAAAACGGGCACATTTTGCAAATGATCAAAAACTCGTACCATATTTCCTTTATGTTGATGATATCCAAATCAACAACGTACTTGGCTCACATACCCAAAATATTACTACAATTTATATTTCGTTTCCTAATCTTAAAAACCCATTACTCCTGTATAATACACAATTCGCGGCTCTAATAGATGCAAAACACTTTAAAAAATATGGAAATCATTGTTGTTTAATCCAATTTATATATGTATTAAAAGACCTTTAGGAAAATGGATTGCATTTTGATTTTAACGGACAGATTATAAATGCAAAGTTTATATTGGGCCTAATTATAGGAGATAACTTGGGGTTAAATTCTCTATTAGAATTTCAAAAATCATTTAATTCAACATCGTACTGCCGTTTTTGTAAAATGAATAAGCAAGAAACGCAAAACTTTTTAGTTGAAGACCGAAATTTAACTAATTATTCAGAGCCATATATTTTCGTTGTTGGAGAGAGCTTTTTTGATATAACTAATATATACGTCACATACGATGGTATAATATATGAGTGTGAAAGTATAATTAAAGCCATTGCAACATGTTTTCACATTTCTATGGTATTTAATTTTAAGTATCCATGTCAATCCACCGGCGTTTGGACATTTGTGCAGAACTTTTTTTAAAATTATTTTAAAAACTGATCGTGTTTCATCAATCTCAAAAATAATGATGACTTTTTTAAAATCTTAATAACTAGATTAAACTACAATATTTAATTTTAAATGATTTTACTTTTAAGATTATAAATTGACGTACATAAGTGAACTGAATTAATTAAGAAAAATGTTCCTGCTTTAATTTAATTTGTTATTCCTATCTAATGAAATATATATGTATGTTAGAAAACAACAACCTTCATAAACCTCCTAGAAATTATTATTATTTATTTTAAATGTTTATCGTTTTGTTGAAGTCTGAACTGAATATTATTTAATTTTTAATTAAATCTAATAAAACACCTAAATCGTGTATTTGTTTGCTTCTATATATGCCTGCTTAATTAACCAACAACATTATTTAAAACAACATATTGTTTGCTGTTTTAACAATCATTCAATTTCTATTTGATAACAAACAATTTTTTGAAATAGCTACATTTGTCAGCTGTAGTAGCAGAAATAAAAACTTGCTAAATTAGCAACCATGTTTTTGCTGTTTAAGCAAACATTTTTGCTTTTCCCTTTTCAGCAGACAAACTCTGCTGTTCCAAGAACCGTTTTAGCTGTTGTTGCAAACATATTTTTTTGAGTGTATCTACATGGATCTGTTGGGACCGTATCCTCGTACTAAATTAGGTAATAGTATGGTGTTTGTGGCAATAGATCATTTCACAAAATACATATTTTTAAAGCCCAAGAAAAAAGCCACAACTTCAGCTATTTTTGGATATATTGAGGAAAATATCTTCCACCACTTTGGTGTTCCTCAATATATTCATTCTCACAATGGAAATCAATTTGTCTGTTCGGAAATGTTCGAGTTTTTAAATGCGTATGGAATAACTCATGTGAAAACTGCATTATATTCTCCATAGGCAAACTGCTCTGAACGGACAAACAGAGTTTCTGATCACATTTCGAATACTCATTAAGGAAAGGCAAGATAAGTGGGACAAGCATGTGTCCAAGATAGCAAGTATCCTGAGAGGTGATTATCACGAGGCCATCAAATATCCTCCATTATTTTCACTGTGTGGGTTTAATATGATCCAGCATGCTTCTGCTTATCACATTTTGGAAAATATAGCCCTTTCTCAGGACGACCAAGCCACGTACCTTCCACATGATATACGCATGAGTATAATTCACGATAAAATCCGTGACAATTTGGCTTTAGCGCATGATAAGTCTTCTAGCATATATAATCTCCGTTGCAGGGATGTTAGCTATTTCGAAGGGCAAGAGGTATTTATAAAGAATTGCATACAAAATGAGTTTAGTAAAGGTATAAATGCCAAACTTCTGCCGCCTTATATTAAGTGTCGCAAGAAAGTAGGGTCTACACTTTATCATTTGGAAACGTTAAATGGGAAATATATCGATCTCGTCCATGCCAAGAACATAAAAGCATTTTAAAACCCGGCAAAAGGAAAATAAGAGGGGGAAAGAAAAAGAGAAAACCTTATCTCAGGGTATGGACGTGCCCCACGTAGAAAAACTGTTTTCCTTATTTTCAACTCTCGTAGACTCAGTTTGCAAAGAAGGGTTGTTTGTGGCAGTTTATTTTACCAAAGGGTCATAATCATAGAATTAAATATGTATTGATCAGTTTTAGCATTTGGTCACCCTATTTTATATTAGTTAGGAAAATAATTGTTTATATCATGCGAGACAAATTTATATTTTTCCATTTAGCATATCATCTTACAAATAGGCATTATCTTTTTGGGTGTAATATAATAATATATATAATTTTCGATATTGTCAAAATATATTCAACTAATAATAATTTGAGAATGCTTTAAAAACCATAAGTGAAACAAGAAAAACAACCACATAATAAATAATCAATAATGTGTACAGTATTTGGCTTTTTTCGTTGGGGACTTAAGTCAAATATCATTCAATGAAGAGATCAGAAATCTCGAGATAAGCTGTCAAGTCCAGCACTTCCGTAAGATCTCTTCTTTTGGTAATCGGTGTGGAGTAAAGTTCGCTCAGCTAGTAATAAGCCAAATTCTGTTAAAATTCACATAAAAAGTTATCACAAATATCGTATAAACAGCAATAAATCATAGTAATTTTTATGGAGACAGCACCTGTATTAATCATATCGCTGCAAAATAAATAAATATACCCAGCCAATTTGTTAAGTTCCAAATTCTGTGAGAAGTGCAAGTGTAATGCTCTAATGGTCTATAAATCACAAATAGAAGTACCCAGATGTCGCTTATCTCATAATGCAACTTCATGATTGCGTTTTGTTGAACCTGAAAGTACCCACATTCTTCTAAAGGATCTTACTGGCCAAATTGCAATATATACAAACTCATACTGGATGAAGTTATTTATCATCAAAAGTAGAAAACAATCGATTTAAATTATCATCTATATGACGGTGTGCCATTTTCTCCGACTGTGCTGTAAAACATCGATACATTACGAAAAGAAAAAACCCAACTGTCTAACTATATCATTTCAATGACGTCACCGAATTTAGATTTTTCTCCCTTTCATTATTTCTGCGTCCATCAACTGACTATGTGATTATTCATCTCTACCATTAAAAGCGTCACGATCAGGTAGATCGGTATTTAAATATGCAATTAGTTAATTGTAATTAAATTTGAATTAGACTTGAATTGCGGTTTTCAGTGTTAAACTAAATCAACCATTACTTTAGCGTATAGATATGGCAACATCATGAAATGCCAAATGCAAATATCGACATTTGCCATAAAGACATTCGTAAAAACTGCATTATCACGAATGTGCAAATGGGTTGGGAGTGTTTGTGTTACGCTTGGCCATCGTGATATGGTTTTGCTCAATAGTTTACGTATTTATGCATCTAATATATCTTTTTCGTAATTCTATTGTTATACAAAATTGTAAAATTTCTTTCATTCATTAGCTTGAGCAAGGCATCTCAAAACCAATGTATGGGGGTCATTGCAATTGAAGTTGGCAGAGAAAACAAAGTGTCAAACTCATATGGTCGTTTCAGGGTAACTTAAATAGAATTTAAATGCACAAGGCTGACCATTTAAGTTGGTTATATTTTTGTTACTGAAAAATTAAATTCTGTATTTAAATACTATTTAAAGATAAATATAGGATAATTTTGAAGTGAAAGATTGGATTTAAGTGTCACGGAGAATATTGATCTAGTTAATGATAATTACTTTATTATTTTCTGTTTATTTTTTTAACATTTTACATTGAAATCTACTTAACATAATCATTAACGTTCCTACGGATAAGCATTATTGTAACAGATTTTTAAGCTCAAAATGAAGTTTGAAATTTAATGAAGTTAGACTAACACTGTAAATAACATTAATAACATTTTAACCTTTTTCAATTAAGATTTATAAGAAGATTTTCTTAACATGCTTGAATTTTTACATTGCCTTGATATATATACCTATGAGTTGTAACTAACATCATAATACGTAAAGAATTTACTATCACAAATCCTGAGCAATGGACAATTTTTTATATATTTTTAATCCCAATTTTCTTAAATTACAGAATCAAGCAACGAAACGCTGGATTGAGCTCAATACATCGTTGGAGTTGAATATTATTCAATGCAGGGATTTAAGCTTGCAACGATAACTATCCATTATTTCAATCCTTATAGAAGGATCTCCAAATGTAAGTGTTTCAAACATAAAATACACCTACTGAACTTCTATTAAGAAATCGATAAAAAATGGATTATTTTGTGTTGAAAATACACTTTCGATTAAACCAAAATTATTGGTTTAAAATTTATTAAAATAACATTGTATTTTTCCAGTCTACGTATGGCAACACTAAGCCATAAATAAATGAATTATAAAAAAATTATAGAAATGGAAGAGGAAGTTTTTGAATTGGGTATGGCTGTTTAAAAGGCAGCATGCATAACTGGATCAAGTAAGTTAAGTTATTTTTTAACTGCTACAGGGAAATATTTATAATTGGGACACAAGGACATTTTAGAGAAGAAGGGTGGGAGCGTTTTAATAGTTTTCCCCGCAATATAACACCTATTGCCCAATAGATGCAATTTAAGAGTACTCTTATTAGATTTTAACTATATTAATTTTTTTGTTTGCAAAGTCTTGGAATGAAAATATTTAATCTGATGTTAGCAGTAATTGTTTTAATATGGTCAAAGAACCTCTCCTATACGGCGAGCTCAGCCCTAAAATTTCTTTAACATTCCAAGCCGACCTATCTAACAAATTAAACTCTTAAACGGAAACATTCTGAAATAGCTGCACCAATATGTTATGGCAGTTTTTGATTTTGTTAATTATAATCTGTTTGTTCACTTTACATATTTAGTTTAATTTTATATAATATAATATTTACCAAACCTTCTATATTTGTTTGTTTTGAAAGGAAACTTCACCTTCTACAAAGTGGAAGTGGGTGGAAGATTGGGAAGGTTTTGGCCGATTTCTTCACTGCGCCATTCACTAGATATATGGGTTCAGATCTACAAGTTTTGAGTTGAAATAAACGCAGCTTCTGCGGCTCATTAAAACGTTGTGCAATACGCAGCATACAAGAGTATCTCGTCTTGTTTTTCATGATTCAAGCTTTATAGGGAAATGTAGTACTCGAAACCGAATGCATTTTCTATTACTCTTAGTCTTGACAAACGATTATTAAAAATTCTTTGTATGGCATTCGTCATGGTTTCAATATATTTGGTGTCATAGTGAAAACGTCGTCAGCAACGAAGACATAAGGAACTGGCACTGTTCTCAGGGGCTATGGTGAGGTCAAATCCTGATTATTCTTTTTCAGAGATTCATTAAACGAACTTTGGCGAAAAACCCCCCTCCCACATACGTCCGTTTGAACCTACATCCATATATAAGCAGCATCGCAAATAGCCATCAGTACAATACTGTGTGATCCTATAAAAGAGGAAATAATAAGATAGAGTAAATTTAATTTAGGCAATATAGATACATACGTTTATAGTTGTAGTAACTGCTTCCGGAGTGAGAGAGGCGACACTAGGTATGTAGAAAATATCCAGTAACTATTTTTCAGAGAATAAGATAGAGTTTACCTCTGTCAGTAAAAAATGCCACAAAAGTGCACAGACAACATCCAGTAAAAACTTGCAATAAATAATAACTTTTGTATGTAGACAGCTGATGTGAAATGTAAGTACCTACAGACCAAACAACCGCAGTTTGCACAAACCCTGGCAAATCACCAACGCTGCTCTCTTTTGTTTAAATAAATGGTGAAAAGTTCATTACAGAGCATACAAATCATTTTTTACCAAAAAACATAGAATCCCAATGATTATTTGTTATTTTAATCAAAGAAGAATAAACTTCATTTGACCTCAACACACCGCTGCCTCTCAGAACTGTGGCAGTTCCTTATGTCATCGTTGTTAACGACTCTTTCGCTCTGACACCAAATATATTGAAACCAGGACGAATGTCATACAACAAATTTTTAATAATAGCTTGTCAAGAGCAAGACTAGTAATAGAAAATACACTCGGTATTATGACAGCGCGGTTTCGATTACTACGTTGCGCTATAAAGCTTGAAGTATCAAATACAGGAGGAGTAACTCTTGCATGCTGCGTATTGCACAACTTTTTAATGAGTCGCAAAAGTTGTTCATTTTACCTCAAAACTTGTAGATCATTATTCGGAAGACAGATCCCTTACATCGGGTGAAAGAAATCGGCCAAAATGTTCTCAATTTACACCCCACTGTTGCTACATTGCAGAAAACACTACAACAAGAAGACAACTTTGTAGAAAAAGGTGTACTTTCGTTTCAATACAAACAAACATGGAATGTTTGTCAAATATTATATTATATAAAATTAAAACAAATATGTATATTGAACAAACAGATTATAATTAACGAAATCAAAAAGTACCATTACATGTAAATAATACTACATTATAAATTAGAAATATGTATATAAATAAAATTAAACAAATTCAATTCAAACATAACATAATTAGGTTTTGATACAAGAAATGAGATCTTTGAAGATGAATTGGCACTGTGAGAAAGCTTTCCAGACACCTGTAACAAAACAATATCAAAAGTAAAATTAAGTTTTGTTTAATTAATAATCGTCACTCTAATCTGTCGTTTATTCTGTTAGGAAATAATGATATAGTTTTAATGTAATTATGGAATCATTATTATTATTGTATTCTCACAGAAAATGCGATAAGCGGGAAGGACTATTAGAATTTTATATAATTACTCCCATACAATGTTACATAATATTTCAAATAAAACGATCAGAATTGAGTTTCCAATTCAATTCAATGTTTATTAGTCCTAAAATGCATATTACAAAAGTTTCTTATAAGATAACTTAAATCTATCGCTTCGTGTTTTCCTACAGTTAATAACACAGTGTGTAATTTTTTACGTCTTGGCAAAATAACCATATACGGACACCACTACGTGATAAAAGAACAAAAAACAGACCCCTGTCTCCCAGTTTTGCCCAAAGTCCTCCAGGTTTTTTTATGGGCCCCCAAAGAAGTGGGGCCTCGGTGTCATTTTTGCAAAAAAGTGATCATTTTATCAAGCTCATATCTGGCAAACCGTTCGGAACTCTCTGAGGCAAAATTGTAGCTCTTGTCATAAAGGACAAAAATTGTAAACATATAAAATCAAAAAAAAACTTCATCTTCAAAGTCAAAATCACAAAAAACTTTAAAAAATTAAATTTTTTTTACCTTTTTTCCCCTGTTCAGGTCCATAGGTAGCAAACCGTTCAAAATTCAAGGAAATAATCAACTACAAGAATGATCCTAAGATCTCAGTAAACAACTTTCTAGAACACATGAACTTCCTAGGAATGATTCTTAATACCGTTTAGGTAACCCTTAGATAGCCGCAAAAGTAAAAAATTTCCCGAAAATTTTTTAATTTCGTTTTGTCTTTACTTCAACATTGAGATACTATAAAGCCTTCTGCCGTAAGTGAAAAGGTATGTTGTAGGTTTCATTTTTATACTCTTACTGATTTTATTAATCTTAGTCCTTAGGTGGTATGGGTTGACATTTAGAGTTAGGGTTGTAACAAAGAGTAGTAGCATGAATATTTAGTAATAATGATTCCGTGTTGTAGGGATTAGTAGTCTGGCACTACAATACTATGCTATCTATTACAAAAATTATAAAAAAAAATAGTCGTATTATGTTTATAATGTTGATGGCCCTGGACTTGCAAATCGCATATTGAAATTGTCAGTTGCCAATGTTGTGTGCGAATTATGCTGTAGCCCTTTCGCTTTTTTACTTTCACTTTATAACTTTCACCGCCGAGCTCTCGTTGACGTCTCGCTGTGTAATGCCGCGATGTGAGCGTCGTGTCGCTTTTATATTGTATGCTGCGTCCCTTGTGAATTCAATGCAGATGTTTGGTTCCAGGTAGTTTTTTTGATAGAAGTTTTTTTGATGTTATATGTTCACAATTTCATCTTTATGACAAGAGCTCCAATGTGTTTCCAGGTATTTTTTTTATATTTTGGGTTGTTTTTCTGTGAATTCAATGCAGATGTTTGCTTCCAAGTAGTTATTTGATAGTTTGGGCACGGGAACTCACCCACCAGCTAGAGCATTTTTATTAGAATCCACTTACTATCAGTGAAGGTACAGTGCACTCACTGACAATTATTTACGTTTAAAGGTTTGGAAATCAACATTTTTTTAAGAAATCGCTTATTTTCTTACACTTCAATTGTTTTTAAGCGAAATTTTGGCTCCCAGAAAGTACTTTTGTTAGAAAAACCTCACTATCTCCGGTCTTAGAAGGGTTAATGCGGAGTATTATACCTTAAAAAAAGCTTAAGCTTGCAGTCTTGTCTTTTACTGAGTCTAGGAGGAAATAAGTTTACTAGGGCTGTTTTTTTGAGAAAACCAGATTTTTATTAAAAAAGTGAGGTAAAAAAAATTTTTTTTTAATTTGCCCCAATGAGTTAATAAAAATTAACATATTTATATACAGATTTCTAGCGTTTTCAAAGGTCTTCTCAATGATACCCATCTCAACCAGATCGGATAAGAAATGGGTGAGATATAAGCGATTATATACGCACGCTATAAAGGTCTATATCTCAAGAAGTTGGATCGGCCTCCTTAAAAAAACTTTCGGGTTTTAATCAGCGCTGTAAGCCCTACCGGGCCAAAGAAAATTGGCGCATTTTTCATAAAGTAAATTTGTTCGTAAAAGAGGAAAATAAAAAAACACTTTTTGGGCGATTTTTCGCTCATTATTTAAAGTTTTTCGCGATTTTTACTTTGAAGATGAAGTTTTTTTTGATTCTATGACAAGAGCTACAACTTTACCTCAGAGAGTAAATCAAAATTCCGAACGGTTTGCAAGATATGAGCTTGAGAAAATGATCACTTTTTTGCAAAAATTACACCGAGGCCCCACTTCTTTGGGAGCCCATAAAAAAAAACTGGAGGACTTTGGTCAAAACTGGGAGAAGGGGTCTTTTTTTTTTGGTCTTTTATCACGTAGTGGTGTCCGTATATGGTTATACTTTTTCGTGCTGCACTGTGTAATTTTTACAGTACTATATTCTTCACACTAACTTAATTAGTAATTTAACTTAATTAATCAAAAACAAAAAATAAGAATTCAAAATCACATGAGGTGGCTTCGGGCACCCGGTTGCAACGAAGCTCCTTTCGCTATATATTATGTACTGGGCTTTTCAATAAGAGTGCTACAAAAGTATTTTTAAATAAAACAAAATGGTTTTAGATACCAACGAAATTCTTTATTCCTGTGAAAGTACGTTCGATGCCATTATGTATGGATGGCCTCCACACTTGCAGAAGTCCAGACCCTGAACCCAATTTTCGACGGTTTTCAAGCATAAATCGGCCGATAGTGCTACAATTTCACGTTCGATATTCGTACGAAAGTTCAGCAATCGTCGCTGGCTTGTTGGCATAGACCATAGACTTGACGCACAGTGTTTTTTTTTTGGCATTGTGAGTGCTCAAAAATCTATAACTTTTGAATGGGTTAACCTTTTTTTATCGTTCTTTTTCCAAATTGTTGCCAAGAAATGTAGCTACCAGAAACCATTGCAAAAGTTTCAAAATACTTATAGTTTAATGAAGAAAAAACCAGCGAAATCTGAGTTAGAAGAAAATTTTATTTATAGGACGAGATCTTTTAGATCTGTCAATATTTCTTTGTCTAAATTCGTTTTAACATGGTATCTTAATGAAGTGATGAGTGGATCAGACGAAATTAAGAGCATTTTCATAAGATCGGCATTCTGATCTCTTCTGTTGCACTTCCTAGTGTGTCTTAGTCGAAATTCTCTGTATTCTTTATTTTTTGCTTCTTGCGCCTCCTCTGATAATTCTCCTATAGGGAAATGATGATATTTTATAAAGTTTTCGCCATGGCTTAATACCTTATGGACCGTTGGTGATAACATTCTCCAGCTTACATACAGATCATTGTAAATTTCTAATGTTTTTGAAGCATATTCCCCAAACTTTTTTGCATCAATAATATGACGTGAATTTATAGCGTTTAACAATTTTGAGAATCGAAATAATAACTGCTTATCAATTTTTGTTATGGATGCTGTGACATCAATATTTTCAAAAAATCGCCGAGAAGTATTGCCGTCATTACTATTTCCGAAGCCTTGCTTAGGACAGTCAATATTTAAGCCAGTCAGTTCTTTAAATTCTTTTTGTATCTTTTTTTTGCATTCTGCCCTTAATTCATTTTTTATCTTTCGTTTTTCTTTTGAAGTTTTTTTTGTCAAAATCTTCTATATCTTCTTTATATCTTTCAAACGACAAATCATAAGCGATATTTAAACAGTGGTCCATGAAACGAATGCGAGCATGAAGTGGAGAGAATCCTAACTCGTACATTGCTTCAATTTCATTTATAACGGAATTTCCAGTGGCTTTATTGAACTCACTTTGTGTGGCATGGCACACGGTACAAGATGAAGACGATTTGTTTCCTGAATTTAAAATAGGATAAATTTATATATATGCATATACGCAATAACTTTTAATATTATAAATATATATACCTGAAATTGCTTGTGCAACTTTACCGTCAACCATTGTGAATTTCAAGTTATGTCTAATTTTAATTTTGATACAATGCTTTGTTCATTTCTCCAAAATTCCTTATTATTTCCTGGGAGCTCTAAATTGTTTCCTAATTCTTCCATTAACCGAAGAGGTACCATCGAAATCATAAACATATTTGAATCACTGTGCTGGTCATCTGAAAGAAAATAAACCTAAACAAATGTTGCATCGAAGACGAATGGTGTACTAACCAATTATTTGTTTGTACACAGCCTGGCCAGATGAGCCATCACAACCCCATTTGGAATAGAGAACCATATTGTATGAGTAAGACGTATCTTTTTGCGCAAAGTCCAGTGTTTCTATAATTCTTTTAGCCATATGATCCAAGCCAGATTGTAGCGAAATCTTTGCAGATACGTCATCAACTAATATATCATTTGGCACGCAATCCTTTTTTTCTTCCGTGAGTTTTTAGTAAGACGGTAGGCCCCTATAATTTTTTTTTATCATTGTTGAACGCAAAATTTTATATTGTCGAGCTGATAAGTCTAGATCCATATATAATGCAAGTGCTTCTGAGGTATTAAATTCATCACAGCTCATTGCTGGTTTTGAGACTGATTCCTTTAATCTGGTAATAACGTCAGGATCACTGTTCTGTAAAAGATCTACAACTGACACCTTATCATATTCCTTTTGCATCCTTAAATCATGTTTCAAAACTTCATACGTTTCATGTAAGCTAATTTTTTTTTGAGATACTATCAATCTTTCTATGTTTTGTGGATATTGAGTACTGGAAATATTTTTTTTTAGGTCTGCCTCGAGAATTGTTTGTAGAATTTGCAATTTTAATCACATCACATTCGGTCACCGATTCGATCACTTTTTTTAATTAATTTTAAGGAATTTTTATACCAATTACTGTTCTCATATTTTTTTAAAAACACAGTTTTAGAACGTCGAGCTTCCTTCCAGCACTTTGAGAATTTTTTTACGAATTTTAGTAATTCATCTTTGTTTAGTTCTTTACTTTCAATATTAATATTTACTTTTTTACAAACTTTCACAAGCAACTTATTAAAAATTATCGTTACGGACAAGAAATTCTTCTGTTCTGAATGTATTTTAAAACATTCTTCACACAATTCTTTCACCGATATAGTAAATTCAGACATATTTCGTTAATTTTATTAAAAATTGCAAGTTTGGAACAATATTCGTAGTACAATTTTCACAGTGACGCTTTTATTTTAAATGTACCCAGAATACACTCCAGTGTTGTATTCTAAACTTAAATATTACAGGGTTGTTACATTACAGTGTTGTATTCTAAACTTAAATATTACGGGGTTGTTCGAGAAACTATGAGCATTCAACAGAGGGCGTTGTACTCTTTATTTATATCTACAATTAAATACAATTCATAATACAATTCACTACAAGTTATATTTTATCAGAATCGCGGAAATTGTGTTCAAATTTTTATTGTTCAACAATAATAATAAAATTTTTTGACATTTACAACTTTTACATTGCATTTTGATTAAAAAATAAAATGTTACCTTTCATTGAAAATACACAGTATAATAATTTATTCAAAATTAAAAATATTGTTATCACACTCCTTGACATTTCGCGCTCCTACATCCATGTTTGCACGAGTTTGCAGCTGATTTTTTTACAGAATGTATAAAACATATCAGAAAACATTGTCATGTAAGTTGCTAAGCTTCCTTTCACTTCCTTAACAGTTAAAAGTTTAGGTGAAGATGAAAAAATGGGAAAAATAAAGGCTTTATTTGAAATTAAAAATTTGGACTCAAAAACTACAATGAATTTTTCCAAAAAATCAAAATAAGTTAAGAATAATTACATCTTTCAAACACAAAAGAGATGAAGTACATAGCTCTAACCGTTTGTCAGCTGTTTTGCGCTAAATTTGTACAATTTTCACAAGAAAAATTTATTTTTGAAAAATAACAAATTTTACCGCGGTTTTAGCTACAGAAAAACCAATGCCATATTTAGAAAATTCAGACTCTTTTCAATAAAGATCAGTTTATAAATATAAAAAAACTAACATCAAATTTTTAACTTTTTACCTATTTTTGACCACTCACCAGTAAAAAAAAACACTGTGCGCCGCCCGCAACGGATAATACATATGTTGTAAAGGAATAGAGGTCTAAGTACCTAACTGTATAGAGAATTCTAAAAAATTATTTAAAATATAAGTTTACAGAAATTAATCAAAATTATGTAAACAATCTCAATTCAATTCTGAATGAAAAAATGTTAAAACACAAAATCGTTAATTCAAGGAAAATTTTCATTGTATCAATGAAAGTGTACATCAATTAAAAGTAGAACTCCTAAAGCCATACGTTCAATGTACTGATTACCAATTATTTTTTCAGTGTAGTGACTTGCAAGAATCTCCTGGAACAACGCTCGCCTTTGATTATATAGGAGAGATAGATGAGGGGCAGATATTTTGTACGCTCAAGACAAATCTGATCCATAGTGTATATCACCAGATCAATGAACCTTCTGTATTTAGCCTGGCCCAAGGTATTAATGTTTGTGTCAGTTTGTTTCAAATGGTCAGCAAATACCTTCTTCAATGTTGAGGAAGAATCCACTGTGTATCTACTTTAAATGTATCCAGCACTGGCCGGCAGGAGGATCTCTACTATGGGCTCCTTCTTATTAAGGAAACTGGGAGAATTATCTTAAATATACAGGACAGGAGAACTAAATGGTTCACCAGTGGGACTAACGCTAATCTCGTGGTATCATAATGGACAAATAAGTTTAACCCTGTCATTCATCGACTGCCACCATCACCTATCCTAACATGTAGATCAGGGGAAGTTTACATATATAGTTTTTACAAGTTTTTTTTTGGACCGAGAAAAAATAAGTCAAAGGACAGTTTCTCAACAAATTTTTGGCGACACTTGTACCATTAAAAGTGCGTTTATATAATGACTTACCAACATCTTCAACTGTATCTTCGTTTCAAAATATGTGGATTAATTCATTAATTCAACATTAATTCATTAATTAAACAACTGGATCCAATTTTTTTTGCCGTCCAATCCGCTTTGAATATATAAAGGAAGATCGAAACACAATCCAGAAACAACTTCCAAAATCAGTGGTCTTTATCAAAATTGTATTAGACGCTTCTAAGTCATATTAGCTGATAATTATAGCAAAAAATTATTAATGCTGAAAAATTTGACGAATATGTTAACGATACGCGGAATATAATATCTACATTATACTTACACTTATATGTATGGGAACCAGTAACACTTACAGTCCACAAATTCTATGTTATTGGAAATATATTATCGGAAACAGTATACTTCCGTTAGGCGAACTCACGAAAGAAGCGCAAGACTCCCAAAACAGACAAAACAATTAATATATACTATTTAATACCCGCAAGTGTTCAAAGATGTCTCAAAATTCAGATGTAATACACCATTTATTGCTATCATCGAAACAGGTACTATACTCAATTAGAACGAAATGTTTACCAACCACCTTAAAACACTGCAACAAAGTGAGTATGCAAGAGGAAAAGAAGGACATGGTAGAAAAATCCGTCTGTTCTTGTGTTGGAATTATGGGCTTTTCAGTGTGTGTTACTCGGTACTAATTCTCATAAGTAAATTGCATAGTTCAGTTTCTATATATGTATATGATTGATGATCAACCGATTGTATCAATTCAGGCACAGTAGTTTGGCATATGATGATGAACTTGTCACGGATTTCGAAACTAGTCATGCCAGTGAGTGTGGTTAACTGAATTGTCTATTATTCCCACAACAACCAACCTGACCTTGTAAGATAGTAGTATGAATTTCTTATACATTAACTAAAAACTAGCAAAATCGGTCATTAAATTCAAATTCTAAAACGTTACTGACACTAGACCGGTCATCAAAAAATCCATACCATAGAAAAATTCAACTTTGTGATATTGTAAAAGCTCACCTCAAAGCACTGCAACAATGTGAATATGCAAGAGGAAAAGTAGAACACGATGGAAAAAACTCGTCTATTCTTGTGTTGGAATTATGGGCTTTTAAGTGTATATTGATACTTAGAGATCTTCGATCGAAACTACTTCGTATATGTTTCAGTTTGTATATAGTGGCCGTCTGTGGTGCAATGGTAGTGTGCGCGGCTCTTGTGCATGATGACGTGGGTTAGATCCCTACTCTGACCACCTTAAAATTCTTTCGCCAACGGTCACCTCGCTTAGTGATGGCGACACTATCGAGTATTTAGCCATGAAAAAGCTTCTCAAAATACCGTTCGAAATCGGTGTAAGACTTTGGGGTCCAATTAGTGAGTGTAAAACTAGAACGCGCACAGCTCACAGGTTGTGAAAAGCTCTCTCTAATCCCTGCATGGGATGTAACGGGAAACCAGATATATATTTATATATAGCAACAAAACTAAGTCATTACGGATGCATGTACGTAATTACGTGAGTATTGATAACACCGTAACACAAATTTCAACTTTTTTTGTCACCCTTGAACAAAACTATAAAAAAGTTAAACTAGAGACCATACGTAGTACATGTGCATATTCAGTTTTTCATTTCGTTAGCTTGTCTCCGTTTTAAAGGACTTTTATTTTTGAAAGGATATACAACGTTGAAGAATTTATATTTGTAATTTTCCAAGTCGTACAATAGTGATATAGGTACCAAACGAAAGAGGATGATCAGTGCTGTTTAATAACATTTTTTGTTTTAATTTATCAGGACGAAAAGCATCCTTTGAAATTTTTATCCATGAATATTCTTGAAGATATCCAATGAAATTATCTTAGAAAAATATATTTAAAACATTATACTTCTGCTAATTATATTTAAATTTTCATGCTTTTAACTGTATTATTTTAGTAGTAACAACAATTTAAAATTAGCCCCTTAAAAAGTTAAATGTGAAAATAGTTATATAACACCTCAGGAAACACCCACATTTTTTTAAACCACGTACTAATAACATATACAGTAAACCCAGGGACGGAAAATAATGATTATTTCCGTATTTGTATAATCGTACGAAAATGTGGTACATACGAAAAACCATTGTTTTCCATGGACTATCGAAGTCTGGCATAATTTGTATTTTCCTAATTTTTATACAAAAAATTGAAAAATAACGATTATGTATTGATTTTTATTATTTACTCGTAACATAATGATTATGTTTAAATTTTTTTTATTGCTCAGACGATAATGATTATTTTTTGATTTAACATTTATTTTTCACCAAATAATAATTAAGTTTTGAGTTTTTAAAATTGCTTAGAAAATAATGATTATGTTTTGATTTTTATTTTTTGTTCAGAAAATTTTGTTCAATTATAAAAATCAGTAGAGCATTTGGCTACTGTTCACGGCTCAGAAAATTATAAAAAAAATTGAAATTAAAGACATAATTAAGAATGAAAGAAATGTAAAAATTAGCCGTCAGACGACGCGAGTGAACAATAACACAGTTCGACAAAACGTATCATACGCGAGCGCGGCGCGTGCGAGTGGTACACCATCTAACGCGGGTGTAAACCTTTCGAGTGCTAGGTCCAATTTCGACCTGTTAAATCGTGACTGCGAGCGTCTCCTGGGGAAGGATATGCTCACCTGTTTCCGCAAAATGACTGCATTTGCCAGAGAATATCCTTCCCTCACAGGAGACGAAGAACGATCTCGCGCCCTCCTGGGCATGTTATACTCGATTGGTCAGAATGAGTAGACGTCTGAAGTATATTTTCGCGAATGTTAACTCGATCGTGTCGAGGAGGAAACGACACTACCTGCAGCTGTTTCTGGCCGAACATAAGCCTGATATCTGCTTAATAGCTGAGCACAAGCTCAATGATAGACACACCTTTGAGATGGGAGGATATCAGGTGTTCCGCCAGAACAGATGTCAAGGTCGCGGCGGTGGTACGGCGATTTTGATAAAAGAAAACATCCGGTGCGTACGTCTTTCGGTGCAAGTCGGTAATATAGAGTGCACTGCGGTGAGGGTGCATAGGCATAGTGGCAATTCTATTGCCGTTGTGTCTATGTACTGTCCCCCCAGTGTGACTTTGCGCGACGAAGATCTGACCCCAATATTGGACCTTTTAGCCTGTGGCGAGGTGTTAATAGGCTGTGACCTTAACGCCAAACACCCGTATTGGGGTGGAACGACGGTGAATACGAGCGGGCGAGTTCTCCGAGAATTCATAATCGGATGCCCGGACCTTGACATCTGTCGGATGGAAGGTCCCACCAGAGTTTCGCGCGGCGCGGAGTCATTTATCGACCTATTCATAACATCGTCGGGATTGTTATTGGGGAGTGTCCCCCACGAATTCGTTCGTCTATTGGATTTTGAGTCTGACCATAAGGCCATACAGCTTGTTGTGGACGGTAGCGGTATCGCGACGCGAGAGGTGCCAACCTTTTTCCGTTTTGGCGAAATGGACAGGAGAAAGTTCAATTCCACCCTATCAAGGCAACTGCAGACCATTGACCTTCCTGTCAGCAGGAATACGTCAGTCCCCGAAATTGACGAGTGTGTGGCCAAGCTGGCTGCTTCGCTTCGATTCGCTATGGAGGAGTCTACACCCCGAAAACCACGTCGTGCCGGTTCCCTCCCAGGTCTTCCACCCTTTATCATTGATCTGATAAAGGAGAAGAAGAGGATGAAACGGAGGATGCACCGCACACCTGATTTACTGCGGAAACGCGCAATCAAAATTGAAGTAAACAACATCAGTAGGGTTATAGACGAGTCCATAGCGGAATTCGAGACGAATCACCGACTTGAATATTTGCGCAATATTCGTGTGGATGAAAAGACGTTCAGGAAGGTCAAGGGTGCTGCTGGTCTCCTTAAGACCAATGATGTCGGCGATATAGTAGATGAGAATGGACTCCTGATCCCGGACGAAGTTGGCAAGGCGAACTTGCTCGCGCGGTCGTTTGCTGCTGTTAATAGCGGAAACTCTGATCTAATAGACCCGGAATTCGCGGCCGAAATAGACGAGGCGACGTCGCCAATATTGAATAGCACGCCGGTACTAAGATTTGGCCGGTCAATCACAGCGGACGGATTAAATACTGCTGATAACTCAGACCCAGGCCCCGAGTGGCTGATACGGTCTGACGACATTGGCAAGGCTCTTAGGCGTCGACCGAACAAGAGATCATGTGGCCTCGACGGAATACCTGATATTGTCCTGCGTAGGACTAATGCCGCGGCGTGGACGTTCTTAGCAACGCTGCTAAACCACTGCATCAACATCGGCTACTTCCCTAAGGCGTGGAAGCAGGCGTTAGTAATTCCAATTTTGAAGCCGGGGGCCGACTCCATTCGCCCGAGTAATTACAGGCCGATATCGCTGCTTTCCCCCTTAGGGAAGCTACTGGAAATGTTTATAGCGGGCGCGATACGCGATAAGATTAATGACGGCGGCGTGTTACTGGACAACCAGTTCGGTTTTCGGTCGGAACACAACACGTCGCACGCCTTAATGGTTCTTGCAGACTACGTCGCCCAAGGTCTGCAGGAGAGACGGGTAACTATCGCGGCGAGCTTGGACTGCGCCAAAGCCTTTGACACCACATGGCAAAACGCAATTGTACATAAAATGGCGAACTACGGGTTTGACTACGCGACGCGCAGGATGGTGCAGAACTTTCTAACGGACCGTTCGTTTTGCGTGAAGATTGGCGATACGCTTTCCGGAAATCACGCAGTGACCGCAGGAGTCCCACAGGGCTCCATACTCGGGCCGATACTATACAATGTCTTCATTTCCGACATTCCCCTTCCTCCAAACGGAGACTTGCTCGTCCTCTACGCGGACGATATCCTGGTTGCCTCTGCCGGTGTTAAGGCGAAATCCGTGAATGCACGCCTAAATGACTACTTAGCTTCCCTTGATGATTATTTCCGAAGATGGGGCATTCGCCTGAATGTCGATAAATCTAAGGGAATAATCTTCAAGGGAAAGCGGAGATACCTATATAGGAATTGTAGGGGCTTTGTTCCAACCCTTAAGGTTGGGAACGCCCCTATTGAGACAGTCACCACCTTGCGGTATTTAGGCGTGATATTCACGGAGGACTTCCAATTTTACCGGCACGTGGACTTCGTCCTTGGTAGAGTGGCGCGTATGTTCAGCACATACGCCAGGATACTCCGCCCTAGAAGCGGATTGAGTGGCGAGGTTAAGTTACTCATATACCGCCAAATTATAAGGCCACTGCTGGCTTATGCGTTCCCCGTGTGGTCCGGCATTTCCTCTTCACAAATGGAGAGACTAAGAGTGTGGGAGAGGAAAATACTCAGTGCTTGTCTCGGATTGCGACCCGAGGTGGGGATGGATGGCATCCCTAGACATCCGTCTTGTCGCGTGATTTACGACGGAATCGACTTTGATCGTATTGATGTGTATTTGGTTGGAGCTGCGTTAGACGCAATACGGAAGAGTGCCGAGCTGGACAACGCCCTGGTGAGTAGGTGTTTAGAGTGTGTCGATAGCCCTAGTATTATATGGCGGAACTATATACCTCCTGCTGGACTTTTAACACTGAACAATACAGGACATTTATACGTAAACGGACGATTACTTTACTACCACAGACGCATTGGCAGCCTTGATTTGGCCGATACGGTGTACAACACCGCACAGTGACGGATTGCCACATGGTGCATTTATTGTTCTTATTTATTTTCCCTTTTTGTACATACATTTTTGTAGTTTGTAAGCTTTCGTTTGTTAGTATGTAAGTCTTGTTTTCTAGTTATAAGTGAGTTGGAATCCATTTTTTAATTGTCCTTTTTTGTGGAAGACCCTACGATTTTCTCTTATTTAACAAAAGCAGCTGTGACATGCTCACATTTACATATAAATCTCCTGAATTTGAGAATCCTTGATGAATATTAAATATATAAGGATATAATTAGTTTTAAGAATTAGTATTAGATGCAAATTGTAAAAGATGATTTGACAAATAAAACCAAACTATTGGCAAAACTATTAGTTTTTGTTCGCTATTCCACAGCTGAAATTACACCTTTTGTAATGACGTATGACGTTTTATAATAATGTTTATTAAATCCTAAGAGTACTGAACATGGTGGAATGAAGTTGAGTACATATCACAGCTGATTTAATTTGTTTACATTTTTTGTGATTTACCTAAACTGTCAAAAGCTGTTTAAACAGAGGCAAAGAGAATAGTAGATAGAGACTCAATCACGCTCAGAGAAAAAGTTTTTATGTTTTCAATTAATACATTTTGATTCATTCATAAAAGAATCCAGGAACTCTTTGCGTATAGAAATCAAAATCTAATCGACGTAGCTTATGGGAAATATTATTGTACTTAATTTTTTCTGAGAACAAATAATTCCCTATGTACTGTTCACAAATTAAGTTACTCAAAGCAAAGGCAAAATCAGCAACAATATCTCCAGCGGCCACTTTATTTAATCCACTTTGGCACTGAAATTAAAAAAAAAAATGGTTTCCAATGACATCCCATGAAGGAATTGGGGAGAACCTCTCACAACCAGTGAGCTGTGCGCTTTCTTGTTTTGTAATCACTGATTGGGACCTACAGATTTTACACCGGTTCCGAACGGTATTTTGAAAATATTTTTCATGACTACCTACTTGTTAGTGTCGCCATCATAAAGCGAGGTCACCGTCGTCGAAAGAAATGTAAGGTGATTAGAGTAGGGATCGAACCCACTTCCTCATATACAAGAGTCGCGCACACTAACCTTTACACCACCGACGGTACTGAATTTTGCAAACAAATATTGCAAAACATATTTAGACCTACTGAGATTGGGTCAAAATAAATCATTTATCACAGTATTAAAAATATTAAGTTTCTTTAATTTGTGTATAAAAAAATATATACTCTTTTAAAAAGGGAACAACATCTGTAAATAAAAAACTGAGTACGCTGGTTTACGACCTGTGGTCCCTAGTTTCACATGCGTATAGCTTTGTTTGATCAAATTCTATGTGTGCTGAGGTGTTATAAATAACTTTTTTCATACTAAATGTTGCTAAGGGGAATTTTAAATAGGTGGTTAATACAAAACTATTAACATATAACTATTAACATTATATACAGTAGTATAAATGCTTAAAAATATAGTTTCCTAAGATAATTTCATTGGAAATCTTCAAGGATAAATATTTTATAGGATATTTTTCGCATTTTTTCGTCCTGTTAAATTGAAACCAATTTTTTAAACAGCAGAGATCCTCCTCTTTTATTTGATATTCATATCGCCATTGGAAGTCCTTTAAAAAGGAGACAAGATCACGAAATGAAAAACTGAGTATGCAGTTGTACTACGTATAGTCTCTACTCTAGTTGCACTTTTATGTAGTTTCGACCATGGGTGAAAAGTTGTGCCGCACGGCGTAATATACAGAGATCTCAGTCAAAAGTTCTTAGGCTGCTCACTGGTGGACCTTTGTATTTGGGAAATGAATGTATGCATAGACCGCTAAACATAGCAGCTGTGATTGAAGAAATTATACGAATGGGTGAAATATACCAGGAGAGTCTTCATAGCAACCCAAATCCGCTGGCGCGATGGTTAGGCAATAGCCTTACTAAGTTTCCACTAGGATACTGAGAAAAAGTTGGTGACCAAATTGATAGGTGATGAGCAATTTGCAGGTCTACCATGTTCGCATTTGTGCCGTTTAGACATAATTTTTTAGGTTTTGGCACTTGTTTTTTGAAAATTTATACAAAGTGCTGTTTAGCACAATATTCTTAACATTTTTCTAATCGTTTTAATTTTAGTGTAATTATTTTGCACATTCTTTTGCAAACGGCACAATTTTTCGTGCTGAAATTTATCTCTGAAATCTATTTTTACAGCATAGTTATCTGTTTGTTATTCGGTTTGTTCGAAAAATAAATTTTTCAAGAAACCGGTGGAACTAGTTCTTTTTTGCTTTAAATGAAATTACACATGCAACACTTACAAAACATATGTGTAGCTATCATTTAATATACACGCTGAAAAAAACTGCCTCTGTAACATATTCTCACAAACATATTCTGCAGGAACCATTTATATGTTTGGAAAACACTCAAAACATTAATTTGTTTGAAAGCCCCTAACTCACTTTTATTTTCATGGAAACATTATAATGTTGACTGGCTAACATGTATGCTTTTAAGGGGAAATATATGCGTGCTTCATCCCAAACATCCCTATATTATTTCCTCCCAAATATAATAGAAACAAATAATTTTTTTATTTCAATATATTTATTTTATTTATTATAAATAATATTACCAATATAAATATACATTTATAACCAATTAATAGAAAAAATAAATGATTTAAAACGTGCCTTTTTAAATTTCCCTCATGTTTGTTTTCAGAAGGTTTAAACTTCGCTAAACGCTACATTTTAAATCTGGTTTATCACTATGCGTTGGTACACAAACATTATACGTATGTGTATACAAAGCTCGTTCATGCAAGGCAAGCGCAGTAAAAATACTGTGTGTTTTTTTAAATAAATTTCACAAATGGCACGCCGCTCCGATTTTCGCAGCAAAGGCTCGGGAAGACAAAAATGGTTTCACGCTGTTAATCATTTCTGTTTATTTCCTCAAAATTCTTTAACACTTTGGTTGTACGAATGCCATATACAAAACCTACAACAACATCACAAACCAATTAACCGTCCGATCCCTTATAAAGGGTTTTTCAACAGACACGCTACAAAAGTAAATCGATAGGGACAGCAAACGACGCCATATTTTTTCCCGCTCTTTTGACATTTCTCTTCAGTAAGGTTTGCCATTTCATCATGGAAAGATATACGAGCCAACAACGAGTCGAAATTATTAAAATGTACTACCGAAATTTGGAGTCAGTGGCCTCAACTTCAGTGGCCTCAATCATCTTCAGCGATGAGGCTCATTTCTGGCTGAATGGCTTCGCCAATAAGCAAAATATGCGTTACTGGTCAGACAGCAATCCACACGTAATCCATGAGTCATCATTGCATGCCGAACAAATTACGGTTTGATGCGGTTTATGGGCCGGCGGCGTCATTGGGCTGTATTTCTTCCGTAATGATCAAGACCGGCACATTACTGTGAATGCAAATCGCTACCGTTCAATTGTAACCGAATATTTTTGGCCCCAATTGGATAATATGGACTTGGAGGACATGTGGTTCCAACAGGACGGCGCCACAAGCGAACACAGCGAATGCCACAATCAAATTATTGGAAACCAAGTTTGGTGAACGTGTTATCTCACGAAATGGCCCAGTCGATTGGCCGCCTCGGTCGTGCGATTTGACGCCGTTAGATTATTTCCTGTGGGGCTACGTCAAGTCTATGATCTAGGCCAACAAGCCAGCGACGATTGATGAACTTCGTACGAATATCGAACGTGAAATTGCAGCAGTATCGGCCGATTTATGCTTGAAAACCGTCGAAAATTGGGTTCAGCGTCTGGACTTCTGCAAGCGTGCCCGTGGTAGCCATGCAAAAGAAATCGAGTTCCATACATAATGGCATCGAACGTACTTTCACAGGAATAAAGAATTTCATTGGTATCTAAAACCGGTTTTGTTTTATTTAAAAAAACTTTTGTAGCGATCTTATTGAAAAACCCGATATTTTCTGGTTTTACTGATCAGAAACATTTTCTATTAAGCGCCGATCGCATTTGATATCCTCTATCTGATGAACCGTTGACAAATGAACGCAAGAAAATAAACGCAATACATCAGCCAAAATAAGAAACACTCACTTCATCTGCAATCTGGACAGACCTTCAGAAATATTTATGAATCATGGACTGAAAGAATAATGGTAAACTACAGTTACACACATTTACAAGTAAGACTGTGAATAATCTCTCTTTGTCTTTTTTCAATTGCCTCGCACTCTAAAGAGTATAAACAGTTCAACAAACACAGCTGTATTTGTATCGTAAACACAGATTTATTTGGATCACAAACACATATATTACAACATTTTAATTTTTCTGTCATTCATTCTGTTCTAACATCTTCTGTCCGATTGACGACTGAATAGATGAAACTAAAACGCCACATATATAAGAAATAGTCACTTGGTCTGCAATTTCCACAGGAATTAAGGAATTTTTATGAATCACTGACTAAAAAATAATTGAATAATACATGTACATAAATACAACTTTAACTGTGAATAATCTCTTCTTGCTCCTCCTTTACTATCTAGCTCTCAATAGAGAGTAAATAGTGCAACAAAATATGTCAATAAAGTACGTGCATTGACACTCCGGCTACTTTGGAAAACATAGTAACTCTACATGCGTAAAAGTAAAAATATAATTTAAGAAATAGGTAGATCATTTCAAAAATGTCCATGTAGAGATAAATGACAAAATATTGTTTTCGTGAAATCATGTGTGTACCTGTAATAAAAATATGGACGATTATTAACAAACTTAAAATTAGTCGTTTTGGATAGTACAGTGTATTCAGTGTTAAGATGTGACTTTTGTAAAATGGTTTCAGTCCGATGGCAGCTCTTTTTGAAGCTACAGATATAAACCCCAAGGAAGATCTCTTTCACTGTTCTCTAGAATAAGTGGAACGGATTCCAAAAGAAATTATGCGAAATTCTTCGCCAATATCGAATGAAATTGTGAAATACAATCAACCTGAAACAATATAATAAATTAACCATCCCTAGTTTAGCTTTTGTGCTAGCTTTTTTGTTAAAAACGACGGAAGTCGGAAGTGAAAATACAATCCTTGATACATTTTCCTCTTGAATTTGTGAAGACAGATCCCACGAAGTACTCCACGAGTTAACATCACCCACAATTATGCATGGTCGATCTATATTATTTATGATAGATTTGATCTCTGATGAAGACAAATTAAAGGTAGTTGGTATGCAAAGGCAAACAATTGTTATGTTAACCCAATTTTTTGGGACATGGGTCTGTCCTTGGAGGTGGAAAGTTTCTGATAGCCATTCACTTGGGAGTGGCCAGAAATGATTCCTTCATTGGACAGTCCAAGCAGCTCACTACTTCCACGCAGTATGTCCTGGGCAATGGCTTATCGGAATCCTCCGTTAGCTAGCTAAAGTGAGAAGGCGAAACGAATGAGCAACCTGAGTGGTAAGGCGATCACTGCTACGTCTGAGGATTATTAGGTGACCCTGTCAGTGAAGCTCTTCGAAGTAGTGGACATATTCTTCTGTTCTTTGAAGGCGGATGAGCCAACGCCCCTGGCCAACGGCGGATCAAAATTGAAGAAACCAAAATCCAGTTTCGACACACTGCATTCCGGTTAGCGTCTGAACCATAATGGGCGCCTGAAACATAATCAGCCTGGCAGTAGGTAAAATGCAAACCACGGTGGGCTCACTCAAAAAAATATGTTGGTAAACACAGCAGAAAAGTCTGCTGAAAAGGGGAAAGCAAACAAATTTGCTATTACAGCAAACATTGGTTTGTTGTTTCAACAAACAGTATTACAGCTATGTTATCAACCCTGCAAAAAGCTTGTTGTTATTGCAGTTCATTTGCTGTAATAACAAACAAATTGTTTGCTGATAAGTAGGATACATTGTTTGCTATTAATAGCAAACTTAATTTTTTGAGTTCTGGGTTTGCCTCCCGCCACCGTTATATAGGCAATGAAAATACACAGAAAATATAATGAACAAAGAAACCCCCCAACGCTTGACGACCCTCGCAAAAGTTATAAGGACCATGATTTAAGGATATGTACCTGGAATGTTCTGACGTTATACAGGACTGGTGCCACTTTCCAACTGGCGGATATCCTCGGAAAATATAAAGCTGACATCACAGCGATCCAGGAAATGCGATGGACAGGATATGGTTGCACCAGAAAGAAAAACTTCGATATTTACTACAGCTACCATGAGCGTAAGCACGAATTTGGGTGCGGATTTATAGTAGGCAAGAGACTGCGACACCTAGTTTCAAAGTTCAACCCAGTGAGTGACCGCATAGCCACAATTCGCATCAAAGCGAAATATTTCAACATCTCGTTAATTTGTGTGCACGCACCGACAGAGGATAAAGATGATGAGGTCAAGGAAACATTTTATGAGCGCCTGGAAGAAGTATATGAACGCTGCCCTGACCACGACATTAAGATTATTCTAGGCGATTTTAATGCCAAATTAGGAAAGGAAAGTATCTTTCGACCAACCATCGGTAATCACCGTCTACATGATACCACCTCCGATAATGGAATAAGACTGATATGCTAGACTTCGCCGCTGCAAAGAACATGGTAGTTAGTAGAACACGATTCCAGCATAAGGACATACATAAGGCGACCTGGATATCTCCTGACCAACGGACGAAGAACCAAATTGATCACTTGGTAATAGATGGCAGGCACTCTTCTAGTGTAATGGATGTACATACGTGTGATTCGAGGTGCCAATATCGACTCGGATCATTACCTGGTGGCTGCGAAAGTTCGCACGAGATTGAGCAGGGCGAAAAACGTACGAAACCGAACACAGGAAAAGCTGGATATTGACAAGCTACAAATAACGGAGATATCAATGTCCTATCGACAGAAACTCAAAGACCCAGAAGCACATCTCCCATTCTTTGGAAATCGCTGCAATGACTGAACTTGGCTATCAAAAACCGCAGAAGGATAAGCCATGGTACGACGAAGAAAGTCGCATTGCAACTGATAAAAAAAAGACGCTGCACGTACGGCAACGAAACAGTCAGTTACAACGCGTGCTGCGAGTGAGCGGTACAAGAAGCTGAGAAGGGAGGTAAACCAACTATTTAGGCGGAAAAATGGCAGTGGGAGCTGAGAGAGAGTGAAAAAAACCGAAATGTGCAGGATGAATGGTGTATCCCGAAAGTTTTTCCAGAGGGAAAGAAGATTGAATAACGGGCCTACTAATGGGCTGCCCTCCTGCAAGGACGAGAATGGGAATCTGGTGACTAAGCAGCAGGGTGTGCTCAAAATGTAGAGAGCCACTTTTCAGCACTACTCCACTCGGATTCTTCCACTGAAGATAAGGAGGTAATGATACCCCCGAACCAAGACGAGATTAGAACGGCGATCTCCCGCCTTAAGAATAATAAAGCCGTTGGTGCGGATGGCCTACCCGCTGAACTTTTTAAGTCAAGTGGCGCAAAACTGCTAGCCCACTTGCATCAACTTATTTGCGGTATATGGCTGGGGGAATCTATGCCCGACGATTGGAGTCTCAGTGTATTATGTCCTGTATTCAAAAAGGGTGATCCGTGTGTCTGTTCCAACTATCGCGGTATCAGTCTTTTATCCATCGCGTGTAAGGTCTTGTCGAGCGTATTATGTGAAAGACTAAAGCCAATTATTGAAAACCTGATTGGACCTTATCAGTGTGGTTTTAGACCAGGCAAGTCCACAACTGACCAAATATTCACGCTACGCCAAATCCTGGAAATGACCCACGAAAAGCAAATCGATACATACCACCTTTTTGTCGATTACAAAGCTGCTTCTTCAAAGCTATATCCGGAATACCAGCAAAACTGATCCGCCTATGTAGAATGACGCTGACCAACACCAAATCAGCAGTGAAAGTGGGGAAAGACCTCACTGAACCATTCTGTACCAAGCGAGGATTTAGACAAGGCGACACACTTTCGTGCAATCTCTTCAACATCTTAATGGAGATAATAATGAGAAAGGCTGCAGTAAATACGAACAAGACCATTAACACGAAAAGCCATATGTTGCTGCCGCTTGCTGGCGACATAGACATCATTGGGCGAAATTTGCGAGAGGTTACCGCAGTATTTTCAAGAATCGAAAAGGAATCACCGAAGGTGGGTCTTTCTGTTAATGAGGACAAGACAAAATTGATGGTATCAACGACTAGAGAAACCTCTCGACTTACCTTGGATCCGCCGTGAACAAGGGCAACAACGTCAGTCTGAAGATAGATAGAAGAATTGTGCTTGCAAATAGATGTTATTTTGGGCTCAGCAAGCAGTTTAGGAACAAAGCCCTCTCTCAACGGACAAAAGTCCACCTATATCAGACTATCATTTTACCTGTCTTGACATATGGCTCCGAAACTTGGATCATATCGCAAGCGGATTACAAAGACCTGGGAGTTTTCGAGAGAAAAATTCTCCGTAAAAGATATGGTCCTGTTAGGGAAAACGGCGAGTACCGACGTCGCTGGAACGCAGAGCTATATAATCTCTATTGTGACGTGGACATAGCTAGACGGATCAAAGTGGGCCAATTACGTTTGCTAGGCCATGTTATCAGAATCGATGAAGATGAGCCAGCGCGAAAGATTTTTGATAACGTACCCGATGGAAGCAGGAAAAGAGGACGACCAAGAGTCCGCTGGAAAGACCAGGCAGAAGAATCCCTCCGTATCCTTGGTGCTACCAACTGGCGAGAAAAGGCGAAGGATAGAGCCAAATTTGTTTGTTTAATTAATATGTGTAAGACGTCTGACCTCATGAGGTTGTATTATAGTCAATAAAAAAAACACAATTTTTGTTTTGACAGCTATACATAGATGTTGTTGACAGGGACATAAAAACAGCTATAATTTTTAAATTCAAAATCAGTTTTTAAGAATTATGTTCAAATTGATTATTTTTGAGTTGTATATTAATGGCCAGTTTCACAGTTGAAAATTATCCATTTAAGTGTACTTTAAATGTCATTTAAATGTCAGTTAATATGCAAATTTTGTGTGAGCTCCTTTCCCAAAATAACAATTATTTTTGATTTTAATTCCGTTTTGTTTTCAATATTATTGAGGGCTTTTTCAAATAAAAGCCAATTAAAGATGTTTTTAATGAAATTCGGAAATAAAAATCAAACAAAGTCTTATTTTTGTCGATAAAATGTAAAAATCACCTAAAGACAATTATTCATTGTAGGTTTCAATAAATGTCTTACATTTATTCGTGTTATTGTTATTGCAAATTTTACAAAAGTATAAATTTTTTAACCCGCCCAACGACACCAGTTTGTATGGCTATATCTACCCTCTGTTTCTTTGTAACCCCCCCAGTTTTGTATGATCAAAATGGAGTACCATGGGTGGTAAATCCTAAATAAGCTAGAATAAGCCTTAAAACCTTCATTTAATTGTTTAAACCGGTTGTGACAAATTTAATTTGGTTTAATGGATGGACGAAGTACATCAAAAATATATATTACATATTTTGATATATTTGCAACAACGGCATTACGATAAATGCAAACGACGTATATTTTAGTCTAGAAGAAATGAAAGTCTATAGGTGATTTTTAAATGTTATTAGGAGAAATAAAAATCATTTCCTGACTTTTAACTTTTGTAACGACGAAATATAAATCACTGAATAATTGTTATTTGTAAAAGTCCCAAATAATACTGTGCAACTGTGGGTTTCGGGCCTCAACCAAACCAAAACATTGTGGAAATACTTGCAAGTGGTATCACAAAACCCCGCTCGGTTTTACCCCTATACGTAGCAATTTTTTTTTTCATGTCGAAGAAAATATAGGAGGTGGGTCAGGGTCCTATTCCAGATTTTACTTCAATAAATCGTAAACAGCTCGAAATATTGCATTACAACCTTTGACAATATTGTAGCTATTTTCCCATTTCACAATTCCCTCTAATATATTTCTAAGGAAAAGTACACTGTTAATCGAGTATTTCACGAAACGTCATGAAAATTTTCACGTATTTTATATGTTTTGACATTTATAGCCTAACGGTAAATAAATTGCGGTAGCTGTGTTCAAAAGAAGTGTAGAAGTTCTAAGGAAAAGTACACTGTTAATCCAGTATTTCACGAAACGTCATGAAAATTTTCACGTATTTTATATCTTTTGACATTTATAGCCTAACGGTAAATAAATTGCGGTAGCTGTGTTCAAAAGAAGTGTAGCTTATCAATTTATTGATAACTTTCCTAAATACACTAATTAAGAAAAATTATACTTAAAGCTCCATAATAGGTGTAGAAATGCTGCGTTTAACCATATTCTTTAAATATTCAACTATATGTATTTAATATTAAACAAATTACAAATTGATATCTTCTACAAAGTTGTAGTGCTTAATATACTTAACAATATTGCCAAATACACTAATAAACAAAAATGATATTTGGGGTTCCAAAATGATTGTACCAATTCAGAAATTAATTTTTTTTTTAAATTTTCGCTTATAATTTCTATACTATTAACACAGGAATGTAATAAGTTCTACAACTTAAGGCTTTCGACAAAATTGCCAAATACATCAACGTCCTAAATGGTCATATATGATCTCAAATATAAACATTTTGTTGTTTTTAGCGTTTCTGTTCATAATTGTAATATCTTGAAAATAAACAGGATGAAATAGGCTTCATATGCGGATTTGAGCTCTGTGCTAAAATATCCATTTTGCGTTTGGAAATTAAATAACGTCCTTTCCATAACAAAATTTGTTTATATTATTTTTGCACATGTTCATCGTTAATCACTGAACTAATTTAGAGGGAAACGCAGTGTAATTGTTAATGAAAACAAAACAAAACATATTGAAAATAAAACATAAATAATTTTTATTTCTGAGTGATATAACACTATTACAAATCAGAAGTAATTATAACTTACGGAGAAATATTATAAAACTCAAAAATAATTATTTATAATTTACAATTTTCTAAATTTATTCAAGCTCAAGACCTTTTTAATAATATAAAGTTTATTTATTAGCTTTATATTGTTTTCAAAAAAATATTTATATTACTTTCGTTGCATCGAACGAAAATTCGTATCCCCCCCCATTGAGGCGGGTGGTTGGTATAACTCGAAGGAAAATAATATTACTCAAGTATATTCGGTCTTACCTATAACTGTTTTGCGATATTTGTATACATCGCAAGCACGGTAGTTTTCTTTAAGATTTTCAATAATTTTAATAATAATATTTTTGATTAAAGTAGCGAAAACAGTTCCTTTTCAAATGTGAAGGGTTTTATGTAGTTTTACTATAATTCTGCATAAACCTGAAAGTTCTTCACCTTTAATGAAGATTCTGCAGTGTCTTCGTTTTGAACTCATATTCGAAAATTTCCATCACGTACTATGGAGATCGATGTTATTTCTCGGCTAATGAGTTGAAGTGATTTATTATTTTCATCCAAAGAAGAGGATAAAATGAATTTAGGTTTTATTGGTTTTTGTCTTGTCAATGGTTGTGGTTCCATACAGTGTCGCCCCTCGTGTTTCCTTTCATTTTATTTTGGGACTTTCTCTAAACAGGACATATTGATTGTTCCAAGATTTGGAGACCATGGAGCATATTCACCCCACTTCCTCTATATACTACTTCTCAAAATATCTCTATCTATGTTTAATAGGCAGATATGCTTCCGGACTTGATTACTGCTCCTGATTACTGCAGAAGCTGTGGTGAAGTAGAGGAGGAAGAGAGCGTGGAACAGCTCATATGCTACTAATCGGCGATTTGTATAAGTAGGAGGAAATATGTAGGATCCCACATCATGTTGGATCTAACAGACATGCGGGAAGTTAAACTGAATGATCTTAGGCCACTTCTGCAGAGTACTAATTGGTTCGCTTGAAATTTGGAGTTGATATATCATACGGCTTGAACGCCCCATAACCATATCAGGTCAATTTACAGGTTCAACGACTGGGACGGAATACGAGGTCCCGTGATATCACAACGGTCCTCATGGGACTAAATTTGTCTGTATCTATATAACCTAACCAACCCAAAAAGGTATGTTAGGAGTCCCAGAAAATAAAGTTATGTACTATTTAAAAAGAATAAAAAGATTTAAATTTTTTTTTTGAATTCAATGTGAGGTTTGAGTAAGAAAATTACATTTATTTTGTTAGAAAATAAAAACAAATATTTATATAGCTACCTAATTATTATTTCCCATCTCAAACTCCGAACAAATAATTTTAACAAGTAATTGAACCCTGGGCCGTTAAAAGGGATATTTTACATCTACTGAACATTGCTCTTACAGATTACAAAAAAAGAAAAAAGGGGGGAAGAAAATAAATTAGCAAAAAACATATGACTAGAACAATATATACAAGGCGGTTGAGTTTAAAATTTAATACATCAAGATTTAAATAAAGCTCTTCAAACTGAGGTATCATTTCCTAAAAGTCTATTTACAGCTCGTTTAAATGAAAATTTATTGAGCGTGATATCGACAGTGTTGGCCACCGAGCAAAATATATCTAAACATCTAGTTAAAGGTTAATTATTTCCATAGTTAGTTCGATGAAATGGAAGAGCGAACAAATGGGGTTCTCTTAAATATCGTGTCTGTACGTGAAAGGGTAGGATGGATAGCAATTCGGGCGAATCGATGTTCGAATCCAAAATATCTTTTATAAAAACTATGCCTTGAAGTTTTCTGCGACTATGTAGTTCTTGAATTCCAAGAATATTGCAACGACTTTCGTATGGCGGCATGATTTCGAAAGAGAAGTTGTTTCTAAGAGCGAACCTTGTGAAGCGCTTTTGAATTTTCTCAATATGATTGATTCCTACTTCATGGTAGAGTTGGGAATTTTAGTTCCTTCAAGTGACCGCTGTTTTTAATTCAGCTCAACAGAATGAACTAGTTCATTCATTTAGTTCACTAGTTCATTGTTTCATTTCAGTTCATATGAGCTGTGAGCTGAGAATCTTATTTCAGTTCAACTTGGTGATTTAGGAATATAATCGCAAAGAGGATCTCCTTTTTTTTGATGCATATTGTAATAACTTTTTACACTAAATTGCTTGATATAGCGATCGTGTTGTTCCACTTCCCGAAATAGTTGAATTTCTGTAATGATTTTATATTGTGAAACAAAAGTGGTCATCTGCGCTGTAGTTGATGTGTAGAGCACGGTTACACATCCATTCCACAAAATTACAACATTAAGCAGAGAGACAAAAAGAGCACAATCCAGAAAATAAAAGGGAGAAAACAGCACAATCGAAATACAAGAATTTGTGGCAGCACACGAACTATTGAAACAAAAGAGCGGAACAGTGTGAACTAGTTCATGCAGTTCACAAGAGTGAACCGTTCAATTGAACTAGTTCGTTCGTGAACTACACAACTCTACTTCATAGAATGGACTCCAAACAAAGTTTACGTACTCTAAGTGAGATTTTACTAAAGACTGAAATAGAACAGTAATAGCCTTAAGATTCGAAAACACTTTGTATTCCTTTTTAAAAATCCGAATTGTGAATTTGCCTTAGAGACTATCTAATTAATATGATCTTTAAAAGTGAACGCACTGTCAAAATATATGCCCAAATCTTTACACGAGAAATTGACTACCCGTTTTCGTGCGCGTAGCTGTATACTATGGGCAAGAAGTTGCGAGTATATCTAAGTCATAATATTACATTTTGAATAATTTAAAAACAGATGATTATTGTTGCACCATACTATTAGTGCTGAAATATCTTGTTGGAAGTTTACACAGTCCTCGATAGATCTTATATTATGAAATATTTTTAAATCATCAGCATATAATAAACATTGACAATCTGTAAAGATATTAGGGATGTCATTGATGAACAAGAGGAAAATTAATGGGCCCAAAATGGCTACCCTGCGGAATACCAGATTTCACATACATATATTAGATTCATTAACTTTAACAAACAGAACTCTTTCCGAAATGTAAGAATATACCCAATTCAACAATGAGGAATGAAACCCCATTTTGGAGAGCTTTCTTCTCAGAATTGAATGATTTACTTTATGGAAACCTTTTTTTAAAATCTGTATAAAGACCATCTACTTGAATACCCCTTTCGATTGAATTATTACAAAAATAAGTAAATAAACAAAGATTGATTTTCCATGGAAGAATCCATGTTGTTGAGAACAAATGGTATTTTTAAGAGTCTCCAATAATCTACGGCTTATGATCTTATCCAAAAGTTTGGGAATAACCGACAATTTTACAACGGGGCGGTAATTCTCCACCATATCCTTCTGACCGGATTTAAATATAGGAGAAATATAACCAATTTTCCATTCATTCAAAAATGTCCCTTCTGCTGGAGACTGGTTGAAAATCGTAGTAAGAGCATATGAAAGTGAGCATGAACAATTGCGAATAAATGTAGGCGGAATCAGATCGTAGCCGGGAACTTTGGTGACTTCGAGTCCATTTAGTGCTTCGAGTACTTCAGAAACTTCTACCTAGTCGGCATAAGTATTTTGACGAAAAAAAATTGTGTATTTGTGAGATTATCTTTTGAATGACTTTATAAAGAATTCTCTTTTATTTTTTCCTTTTTATATATAACTAATACAATCTTAAAAATAAGCAAACAAATAATTTTTCATAGAAACTTAAAATGATATAAATTAATTAGTAAATTCATGCGTTGGCATAAGTATTTTGACGGAATGTTTGTGTAAATATTTTTCCAGTTTTAATCTCTTGAAAACCAAGCACCCTTTGGATTTAACTTCACTTGATATTAAACGTTGATAAAAAAATAAAAATTGCTTTAAAGTTATTGTTTAACAATGGGTAAAACGGCTGAGTTGAGTTTGGTCATCAGATCTTCAATGGTAGCAAAGTTCAACGCTGGAACGGCAGTAAAAGACATTGCAAATGAGTTTCATGTGTCACGTCAAACTGTGCACTATCAAATTAATAAGTTTAAAAAGTATAATGACTTGATAAACTTAAGGAGATCAGGTGCTAAGCGGAAAACAACGCCGACTGAAGACAGACAGCTTCTACGGGAATTTAAAAAAATATATATTTCTGAAGCCTCAATATGCTGCAAATAACTGGAATTTGACGGCCAAGAATACAATCAGTGAGCGCACTGTCCGCCGACGTCTAAAAGAAGAAGGTCTTAAAACATATAAAGTTAAGGACGTGCCGTACATATCAAAAGCTAACAAGCTTAAAAGGCTGGCCTTCGCAAAGGAACATCTGCACAAGAAAAAGGAGTTCTGGAGAAGCGTTTTATGGGCAGATGAAAGCTCCTTCGAGTATAACTCATCAAAAAACAAATTTTTTGTAAGATTGCCAACGGTAGTAAGGCAGAAAAAACGACCCGTTTGTGAAAAAGTGAGTCATGGTGGAGGCTCTGTCATGTTCTGGGGATGTGTTGCGTATAATGGGCTGGGTGACTTGGTTCCTATCACCGGCTCGATGAACCAACATCAATATTTGAGTACCCTAAACGATACTGCCTTTCCTAATGGAGATAGGCTTATTGGTGAATCATTTATACTGCAACAGGATAATGCCCCATGCCACAAAAGCCGGATGATAACCAATTTTTTGAAGAATGTTGGTGTTGGCACTTTGGACTGGCCACCTCAAAGTCCAGACTTAAATATTATAGAAAACGTCTGGTCTCTTTTGAAACGTAAAAGAACAGCTTCCTTAAATAAAACCAGAGAGGAGACAATTTCTGAGGTCACTTCCCTTTGGAAAGAGATATCTCCAGAGGTTCTTCAAAATTTAGTGGATTCAGTACCGAGACGTCTTCGAAAAGTTATTGAAGCCAAAGGTGGTTATACATTTTACTAAATTCTTCTTCATTTCTTTACTTTTGTTAAATTTTAACTTTGTTTTCTTAGTATTACCTAGTTGTCAAAATACTTATGCCAACGCATGAATTTACTAATTAATTTATATCATTTTAAGTTCCTATGAAAAACTATTTCTTTGCTTATTTTTAAGATTGTATTAGTTATATATAAAAACGAAAAAATAAAAGAGAATTCTTTATAAAGTCATTCAAAAGATAATCCCACAAATACACAATTTTTTTTCGTCAAAATACTTATGCCGACTAGGTTAGATGAATTGCACCAATGCCAACCATATCATGTATTCCATTAAGAAAATGGGTAGAGACATCCGATATGGCAGCATCTTCATAAACTGATGAGAAATATTTACAACTTCTTGTTCATCCTTCGCATCTAATTGACCAAGAATCATAGATTTAGGAATGCCATTAGACGTTTTCTTTGCGTTGAAAAATATCCAAAATCTTTTAGGATTGTCTGTTATTCGATATTCCATTTCAGCTATGTATCGTTTGTACAAAAAATTTGATGAAAAGTCAAATTCACGGCGCAGGCAAGTTCTCTCTATCTGAAGGTAATCCAGCGTTCTTGTTTACTTTGTTCGCCTTATTCCTACGATTTTTCAAATTTTACAACCTGTGATTGTACCAAGGAAGATTATATTGTTTCCGTCTCTTCTTCACTTGAATATGACGGTGTAAGCATTCCCTAATAATGCCCTTAAATAATTCATACTGTGTCTTTAATGCAAGTCCATGAGAACATATTAGAAAATATTCTTCGCCAAAAAATTTGGCTTCAGAATTATCTCCGTACAAATTTATTAACAGATCGCATCACTTTTATAATTTCTACCCGCCATAGTGGATCTTTCATTTAGAGTTTTAGATTTAATAACAAAGAAATAGATTCAGCGTCCTTAAAATTATGTGCGTATAAATTAATTGACGTATCGCATCACTTTTTGATTTTTTCGCCGCAATATTGGGACTGCCATTTCGAAATTTAGGTAGTGGAGCATGATGGCGATAATCTGAATTCGAATTCAATATCAATATCAGTTTTAATACAGCCAGGTTAATTTTTTTTTTGGTTTAAAGTGTAATATATTACATTGAAATTTTGGGAGGGGTGGAGTTCATCTAGAGTTATTGGTCTCTTCGACAAAAATTATCGGGAAGAACCCAGCCTTATGTTTTTGCTGAGCCGACTGCAAAATTTTTGCTCCATACAAAACGCCCCACCTTAAGGTATGTATATAGTTATTATTTTTTGCCGTCAAACTAATCTTATTATGTATAATTTAACTACAAAAAAGTTTTGTTTCTAAAATGCTCTTTGTCTGACGTAATTAAATTTTCCTGTCAAATAACAACTTCAATTACTGTTTTTAAATTTTTATTTTAACAGAATGAATGATTGTATGAGATATGAATTAGTTCAACATATCTAAATGTGATTCAATGTGATTCAAACCCCAAAAACATTAAAGTACTCGCATTATTTTGTCTTATTAATATATGAGTTGTTGTCAAAACATGTAAAGTACTTATATGCAACTTCTTTAATTCTCGATACACGCTGAGATACACTTGTTTCAATGAGCAAACACACAAGCTGGCAGCTAATCAAAATTGTAAATACTAAATTTAATCCACAATAGTTTTTAAATTTTTTCTATGTATTTGGTACTAATATAATAACCAGCAAAATTATAGTTGAAAATACTAAGAATTACTTCTCCTATTTCTGTGATATTTTGCTCTTCAAAAAACGCCGCCGCCATCCATTGTTCGAATACCTAAAGACACACAACATATAAACAATTTTGCCGTGGAGCAATCATGCACCCGTAATCTTAAAAAATAATTCTGCTACTGTTGTTAACATTGTTGTTCATTCTGTGATGAGCTGATTATAGGGGTTGGGTTCCAGGATTTCCCGCACGGGAATTGTCGTTAATTCCTGTAATTTTTTGTTCCCGCTTACCCGGGAAATTTCTTAGGGATTCCCGGGAATTATTGAAGTAATTAAAATGTATGTGTATCCTCTTAATAAATTGAGTAGCGCTACATTCTCAATACGAATTTCTATTTTAACAGTTGTGACCTCTCTTTCTAACACATACCAATTCCTATAATAACATTTTGTTTACCCCGCAACAATAGCTCGCATTGAAGAATCAATAATAATTGAAACCACTTAGTTCAAAAACTAGAATATTATATGTAGAATATTTTATTGGTAAATGTTGAATGTATTATAACACAAAATATAACCGAAGCCCTTTTTTTATCGACCCAACACTCAGGGGATGCCCGCTATAAATGCAGTGCATTGTTTTGGCGAAGGAAATTTGAGGTAGTGGAGGGTGGAACGAATTTTCTCTATAGTGTGTAGTGCGGTCAACTGGCCGCTCGATAAAAAACCGATGAGAGTTCCTGGAAAGGCGCGTGCTTCGGTTAAATATCCTCACGTCTGGCATAAGTTGACGGATGTCCGAGGAACACATACCGTGGAAATATCGATAGAACAGTGACACGCCACCCACATTTCGACGATGCTCAAGGGAGACAATAGAGTTGGATACCCTACTGTCCCCTATCAACACCATCGCTCTCCTCTGGCCGCGGTCGAGAAGCTCCAAAGTTGTCCTAGGAGCACCTGCCCATATATGGGAGTTATATACCATCTTTGGCCTGATGTAGGTGGTGTATATATTGAGAAGATCAGATGGAGTGAAGTATTTATTGCAGCGCTTTAAAAAGCCCAGACACTTGAATGCATCTTTCGACACTTCAAATACATGTTTTGGCCAACGGACAACACATTGTATTTTCGAAGCACCTACTCAAGACCAGTGCAGATATGCCATCCGGGCCGGGGACGAGACGAGATTCGCAAGAACCTTTTTAACTCCTCGCGTTCGAAAAAATATCTTGGGCATGGAACAAAATACGTAATTGATCACGGGCAGTGGTTGATTGCTATCGGGCAAAGAGAGTTCCTTGCAAACATTTCAGCCTAGAGGTTAGCTTTATCAACCGGTTCAGTGAATGTTATGTCATCTTTAAGAAGAGTTGGGATAGAGGAAGAACTATCCTTTATTTTTCTTGCAAATGACCAAAAGCTCTTACTTCCACTAGGGAAAGAAAGAAGTTTAGCACGAATACGCTGTTCGTGAAGAAACTTTTCGCATCGAAGTACTTTGGCACACTTGGATCTTGCCTGTTTGCGTAGCAGTTCAGTATTAACGTTTTTATTAGACCGCCAGTCTCTGAACGCGTCCTCTTTGGATCTGACAGAATTCATGCATGTCTGGTTACACCAACTTTTTTCCGATGGTTTAACCGAAATAATTTTCGTCGGACTGCTTGAATTCATACTAATAAAAATTATCTTCTCGATCATTTCAGCAGCAGCATCTATGTCATTGTCCAGAAAACTAAGCTTCCAGTTAAAATGCTGACAAAAGTTGTTGAGCTCAGCCCAACGTGCCTCTTCGTAGATAAAAATTTTCCGCTTCGGAACTGTGTTTGAAGCGAGACGAAGAGCTGAATACGAAAAGGATGCTGAAATGATACAGTGATTCGAATTACCAAGAGGTGCAAGCGTGTCAACTTCGTACTTTTCAGGGTGCGAAGTTAAAAAGAGGTCAAGTAAATTCTGGTTGTGCCCTTGAACACACGGAATGTGCATCGGTTCATTCACTCAATAATTGCGTTAAGTCATTATGCGCGGCGAAGAGCTCAGCGTATTGACCCTCCGTAGTTGTATGGCTCGAATGCGTTAACCAGGACGAATTATGGACATTGAAGTCACCAGCAACAACGATTTCACTGTCCGGATAATTCCCCAATATCTCAGAAATAGAATCGGAAAGTGTGTCAAAGCCATTAAAGGATACCTCCCTTCCCGCATAAGGAAATCCGAAATGTAAGACATGTGTTCCAATCTTGAATTTTAATCAAAGAGTGTTAAATTCTGGATCTTGTGAGTCGAAATATCGCTGACTCCGAAACACTATGCTATTTTTCACATAAACCACAAGGCCTCTGTGGGAAACAAAAAGGGATAGAGTGTGGTACCCGGGAACGTGAAAATCCTGTGGATCAGAATCCTCACGCATCCATCCTGTGGATCAGAATCCTCATGTCCAGAATTAAAGAGTGTAGTTTACTAAATTCTGAATTTTTCCCCAATGCAGATGAAAATCGTTTTTCAAGATGCACAGATGTACCAGGGAGATTCTATGGCACAGCTGATCGAAAAGGTATTAGGCCGATGTTGGAGGATGAGAAAGCAAAGAAGACAGGAACTAATTTTAAATATTGTTTATTGATACTAATGAAAGCTAAATTATGTTTTATGTTGTTTGCATTGAACGAAAATACGTAGTCCCTTTGATTACTGTCCATTTCATGTCCAACGAAAGTATAAAATTGGTAAAATACAGCAGCAAATAAAACTCTATGAAATAGCCTACTACCTCGTCGTCATAAAGGGGCATCAAAGTGAGTTGTGGAAAATCTTAAGTATATCTCTATGGATGTACTGCAGTTTTTCGATAGCCAACTTAATCGCTTTATTTAGAATTGTTTTCAAACTACCGAAAATAAGTACGATAGTTGTGACACTGATTGATTTTCCAATAAATCGTGTGAAGTCTAGGTCAAAGTCATTTGAGGAACTTAGCAACGCAGCCATGTTGTAGCAGCCGTTGCGTCGTGAGTAGCTGTGTTGCGCCTTGATTTTCGTGTTGCTGCAACCGTTCCCATAAATATTAACAAATAGGTAAAAACAAAAGAAAATTGCAATTGAAACAGCGAAAGTTATGTTATGCTCATTTTCTTTCAGTTCTTTCGAAAATTATATTTTTTTTAAAATATTACTACCATCGGAAGAGATATTTTCTTAAGATTACAAAAAAAACAGCTTTAAAGTTCAATGCAGCATTATTATAAAAGTCCTTTTGCAAAAAAAAGACAAATAATAATAACAAATTTTCGTTCAACTGATTAGAATTATTTAACTAATTTTAATAAAGATGCATTATTTTATAATTTAATAATAAGAACCATTAACATTTAGTATATTCATAATATTATAGACTTTCTAATAGTGGGTGCTTCCTCCATTGCATACAATATCTTCAAGTATATTGGTTTTTTATTGATTCATAACGTGCTGTTAAATAACCCAACATTCCAGTTGTCCTTAATAGATCGAATTAGTGATTCCTTATCATCGAATTGACTTCCTCCTTCATAAACCTTGCAGGAAGCAAACCCCAAACATATTTAATTATGTGTAGTTCGGGAGAACATTGTGGCCAATTCAGAAGACGAACATTTGGATTTTAAAATAATTCTTCTACAACTCTGGCATTATAAATAAGCCTGTTGCAGGTTCCATGAAATCGGTCCAAAAATATCATGTACTTTAGGGAAAGCTGATTGTAACAAAGTCTTGTAAGTTTCTCCAGTCATTCTTTGCACTTTAAAATTCTAAATCTATCGTGCCGTAATACGTTATTGCACCCCAGACCATAGCTCCACCCTCTGCTGTGATGACGATTTAAAACTAGCTCCTCTTTTCTCGTATCGTGAAAATAATAATTTGTAGCCATTTAAATTAAATTGATTTTCATCACAAAAAAACCACAGTACGTCAATCATTAACATGATGTCTTACTTGAATGACTCATGTCATATGCTCTCTAGCAAATTGTAACCGATTTTCTTTGCGCACATTATTCAGCGGCGGTTTTTTCAATTGCAGGTACTTACATTTTGTAATGGTTCTTTTGACAGCCGAAACACTTGCCTGGATACCAGCTTAATACCTGATATTTGGTGCTGAAAGATAAGAGTTTGACGCGATTCTTAAGATTTTGCTCTTTTCGGTTGGACTTAAAGCGGTTGAAATTAGAGGTGGGAGCGTGCCTAATTTTCTAGGCAGAAACAAAACAGCACGAAATTAGTAATTGCAAACACGTACGCGCACGCACAAAAAAGCACGGTCTAGTACGAAAATATAAAAACAGTTTATTCACTTAAAACAGGTAAAAGAATATACAATGTTTAGAGAAATGTGTGTCTCAACAAAAGGATGCATCACAGGGTCAAACCAGTTTTGCATTTTTCGCAGCATACATAAACCACTATTGTCTCACCGCACTAAGTTTCCAAAAATGTTTCCGAAACTTATAGCCTGTTTCTCTAAGTCGAAAGAACGCATTCGCAACTTTTGTTAGCGAAAGAAATCTGAGTTGGGTTTCACAAACTCAACTTTATGCGAACGACGAATCGAAAGACAAGTCGAAAGAAAATTTCGAGTACGTAAAGGTTTTCATACAAAATAAGGTTTCTCTATTCCGAATGGAAGTGTCAAATTCAGTAATTTGGTGTTTCGTTTTCGAGTGACAAAGAAATATAAAAGGTAACGAAAATCAAATACAATTTTTATTTTGGTTTTAATTTTTTTCAATTTCGCCAGTCAACATTTTTGTGGTTGAGTGACAGTCAGTTACTGTACTTGGTTTTGAGTGATGTTAGTACCAAATAGTGTCAGTCAAGCTTTATATTTTAAGTGAAATGTTGTTTCGAAATGCAACGTTGTCTCTAGGATACAAAAAGGGTGTACAAGTAGAGAAGAAAAAACCGGCGCAATTTGGCAACCCTCGTAGAAGAGAACCAAAAAAGTCGACGCGATTCACTGAAAGGCATTTCTATCTCGCGTCATAACTTGATTATTTCATACTTTTTACATACTGTATGTAATTTTATTTAAACATGGTTGGAATTTCTATAGTTAGATACTGTAACATCATCAGAAAACTGATCGTGTATAGAAATGTTCAACGAAGAGATCAGTGAAACGAGGCGCTTCACTCGTTTTCTTTGTTGGCATTCCACTAATTGAGTAAATTTTCTTCTCTATTTAAAATTCCATACTCTTTGTGGGATATGACAGACGAAAGTTCGTTGATCTGGATATTCATAAATGCGTAATTATGTAACACATGCAAATTGACAAACGGAAGTACATTAAAACGAAAACATAACAGATAGAGAAACCCAAATTGAATCGAAATCGAGTGAGTGTCTTTCCTTCGCTTATGTTTGCATTCGACATCGAGTTTTTATTATTCCATCTTTAAGATGTTATGTTCTCTAATATTGTTTCCGGTTCACGATAAATTACTGTAAAAAAGTAATTTTCTATCAAAAAGTAAATTTTCGTAGAATATATTATCAAAAATATAATGTGAAATTTCCATAAGTATTTAGATTAAAGATTCAGTATTTTATTATTCCAAATTATAGTACAATGATGGAAAATATTACTTTATACATAACAATTCGTTCAAAATTCCCTTACATTAAATAATTTTCCTAGGACTATCTGATTATCCCATAGTTAAACCATAAAACCGACTTAGGACGATCTTCTTCTTAAAACTAACAATCTCTAATACAATAAATGCCCAAAAAGGAACTAAAAAAAGCCAACAATTTCACCCAAAAAAAATAAAAGACTTAAGAAGTAAAAGAAAAACTTAAAGCTAGAATATTTACAATTTTAGCGTAGACCCTAAGGCCGATAAAAGACCGAGGATAGCCTGGGCCTTAACTCCCTTGTCTGCAATGCAAGTTTGGCACGGCAGGCCATAAAGTCCATGCCAAAAAAACGTAAGCATTCAGCGTTAACAGTCTGAAACTGGGCCATGGCCCCTAACAGCGTTACTTCGGTTGGAGCAGCTGCCGAAAAATGATCTGCCTGGCGGCGGCCACAGCGGGCAGCAGCAGCCTAGGAGATGCCACCAGTAACTATTCCACTATTGCGCGGAAAGACGATTCTATGAGCGGCGTACTGCCGACTTCTAGCTTCGGCCTTCCCACAAGTATTTAGGTATACCATCACACACTATAGGGATAAACAAATCTCAACTAAGCGAGAATAGTCGCAACTCCTACTTGTGAGAAAATAGCCATAACAATACTTTGTCTATTAACTTGAATGGTGGTTCCTTTGATAGAGCTCCTCTTTGTATGTCATCTTTTTTATTATGTTTGACATTACGCCGCGCCGATGCTTGATTTTTATTGTGTGTAATTTCTTTTAAATGTGTCACGGAAGAAGTCAATCGAATTGTGCCATGAATTTTAGCTTACCGAGGTGCATTATTCCATTGGTAACTATGCCAATCACGGACGTAAATAAAACAATCATTTACACTGACATCATTTTGTGGTCTAGTGGAGGGTGAAATAAAATATAATTTCCCAATATTTAACTGCGCTTAATTTTTAAGACATTTTTCGTGTGTTTTTTTTACTCTGCACAAACACGAACGGCGCACGCACGAAATTTAAATTTCTTACACACAGCAGAAAGCACGGACCATGCCCACATCTAGTTGGAATTCTTAATTTGTAATTCTTCCCATAGTTTTCAACATATTTTAAGTATTTAACATTAATGTTGTTGCTGTTGTTATTTTTGTAATCTTAAGAAAATTCCCCTACCGATAGTAGTAATATTTTAGCTGTCGACAGAATTTTTAAGAAGATATAGCCTGCTAAAGCCAGAAATTTAAAAAAATTTGTAGAAACAATATCATTTTAAATATACCAGTATGCAAAAATACAGTTTCGTTCTTAGTCTACTTCCCTTGTGGGATTGCCGGGAAATCCAAAAATTAATCCCGTTTTCCCGAAGTGACAAATTTGCCGGGAACAGAAAAACCCTAACTGATCATAATCATCTGCAGAGTCAAAACGGATGAAACTTGAATAGTAGTTGTCAATGCGTGGCAAATAGATTTCTTATTAACAAATTGGAATTTCAATACAATCAGAGACTTTCTTTGTACTGTTGCTCTGGGCTATATTGAAAAATCGTTTGTTTGCTCTTTCATCTTTTGTTGTCTATTTAATTTGGCGCACAGTTTCTGAGTGAATGCCAAATTAATGGGTAGCAAATTACGAGTCTGGTGTACAGCAAGTTAAATACAGACATAATAGCGGAAGCAATCTCAATCGGCATCTAGTTTAATCCGCTGGGGCTGAGTGGTGACAAACAAACATTGCTTACTCAGTTTGAGGAGTAATCGTCACACAATAAGCCAGATTAATGTTAGGCTATTATAAAGAAGCTACAATCATTAAAAATAAAACAAAAGTAGCTTACGTGCGGATATTATGTTTAATTTCAAACAATAAGTTAAGCTAAGTTGCAAAGAAATCGGCTATTTAGCGAAAATATGGCAAAGGGTTGAATATGGTAAAAACATGGAGGAGAAAAAAATGTGGTAAAAGATGCCAACATAAAAGCTGGCAAAAGGAGCTGGAAAAGATATAAGCAAGAGGTTTAACCAAATATGTATATCGTAAATTTCGTGGTAGTTAATGATGGGTAGTGAAGCCTTGCATTCTCGCTAGAAAATGACTATCCTTTTTCAAGACATCAGTGTTTTTAGATTCTAACGAGCCATTTGAGCCGAATCAGATCGCGTTTAGAGCAAAAGAAATAATGCGGTTTCTTTTCGTTCGTGTAGTGTCGGATTACCAACACAACAATCAACTAACACCATTAACATCCAGCCCAATCATCCTCAACATCATCAACAACTTAATATTTTTCGAAGCATTGAGTAATGGATACGTTGTTTAGTTTATCTCGTTAAAAGTGAGCTCGTGAATGAAAACAATATTTCAATTGTGGTTGTTTGTTCATATTACAGATCATCTTAAATCGCGTCGCGCATTACGCCTCGCTTTCTTCGACGGTGTTTGATAATTTTCAAATTCAGAAATAAAGTATAAGTGGGAAAATTCGATTGGTTTGAACAGTTTAGTGCAGTGAAATTAAGCGTATTTGCGTTTCTAAAATTGCAAAGTGATTTGCCGCAAATTGTGACATATTTACGTCACAATTAACTTTGATTTCGGTTTTAAATAATTATCTAAAAGAAATCCAAAAAATACTCACAACGGCTGATTCATTTAAACCTTTTCTTAATTTTAAATTACTCTCTTAAAAGAGAATTGGATGCGTTGTATTCGTATTATGACCGGAAAGAGCAATGTCTGACATTTACTTATGATGGTACTTTCTTTCAAATATTAGCCGCGACTACACAGTAGTTGGTCCATTCAGAAGGGCCAATTTTCGATCACTCTTTCCTGAATTGCTATCCATACCTCGCGAATTACCCGAGTAATGTTGGCTTTCAAGTCTCAAGTAGCTATCTTATCGACGAATAACTTACCACACGATGTTGGAGGCCAGTTGTTAGGTTCGGAATTCGAAATTAGCTGCCCAACAGAATGATTTTACAATAATGCCGTTGTTTCGCACGCTGCCTGTCCCGCAACACCGTCTTGTTTAAACTAAAATGTCGCCGACATCACGGGCTTCAACGTTAGGCAACAAAAAGTCCGGTAGCGCTCGCATTGGCGATCATGAACTACTTCTTGCTTCTTGTATGCAGTGCAGTACGGTAGAATACAGATGTAGTAAGAATATTACACTAAGGTGCTTCTCCGAATTGATTTTTAAGCGCTTCTTGTAATTGTTAAGAAGTTGTAATCTTAAATACTTGACACTTAATTAAATTAATAGGGAATTTTATTGAGCTTTAAACCATTTTAAAATTTAAAAATGTGACTATAGTACGGAGACATTTAATAATACATATGTATACAAAATATATATAGTATACCTGTATATATATAACGCATCCGCCATCTAACATTTTTGTTCTCAACTAGTGCTTATTTCGTGAATGGTAACACTTAGCTCATGTCTGATTTGACAGATAATTAGTTTTATCCTTCCGCTAAACGATTATGGTTGTGAATACGCTTGAACAACGCTGAAAAATATGGGCCTGCGATCGAAGATGCCGTAAGACGATTAAAAATATAACTTCTTGTGACAAGTTACGGAAGCAAAACTAACAAATTACCATTTCCGCTGTACAATTTTTTTGTAGCATTAGCATTAGATTCGGTTTATTCCTTATTCATTTACGTATTTAAATTCCAGGTATTAATTATATACTTAAGTATATATATAGTTCCTCCTAGCGTCCTTGGACCGATCTAGGTTTGCCAATCTTATATAATATAGTTAAATAAGCCGTAAGGCCAGCCCATTTTCTACTTTTCTTATACTTTCCTTATCAGTTAATTTTGTGGGAAAAAAGGATTTAAAACCCCATTACCTTCGAGTTGTTTTTCCTTAAAGCTAACGTAAAACTACAAAATATATATACATAAAATAAAATAAAATTAAATAAAAATTAATCCAGCGTACAAGGCCTATTGTGCCGTGTTATATACAAGCTCTTCTAAGTCATAAGACCCACACCTCCTGTGGTAAAATATCAGTTCATTCCGTATATTTGTATGTTGTGCCTTTTGGTTAAGGACACAGCCGAGTTGACATTTATAAATATTATTTTTGTTGTACTATTCATTTAGTCTTAGACTTACTAAAAGGCCAAATAGGGCCCTGGTTTTTTCTGCTCCGTTCTTGATTTTAGAGTACTCTTCTGCAAACTCGCCGACTTTGCCCATGCAAGTTATAAAGTCTCTTCCGAGGTATTTGGTGCAGTCTGCGTCAATTTGGTTGAATGCGTTGTTCGCCTTTGCCATTTGGCTTTGTCCTCTATTGGTATTCTGACTTGTTTCCGTTGGTCTATTATTTACTATCTTAGCAGCATTTGCATATGAGATGTTGTTCGTTCTGTATGTTGACGTGAATCGGTTCGCCACATTCGATGCTTGTCGTCTTTCCGCTCTTCTCTCTTCCAGCCTTTTCTTGAGTTCTTTTCTCTTTGGGCATAATTGGGAGCTGGCTACATGGTCCTCCTTATCACAGTTAGCGCATTTCACCGGCAGCCCAATTCTCTTAATTATAGTACCCGTGACCTGATCCTTTATGGTGTACTCTTCGGTATTGTCCTCCTTTTTGGGAACCTTACAGTTTCCTGGCCCATGGGGCAGGCTACACTTAACGCAGCGATACGGCATACTGCAGTTTGTTAAGACATGGCCGTATCTTTGGCAGTTACGGCATTGGATTAGCCCTCCTCTTTTGAATCGTCCCAGCCTGACTCGGCAGTGGACGATGCATTTAATTGAAAAGATGGATTTTAAGTATGAGTCATGGCTGAATTGCACCAACCGCCATCGGTCCCCGTTTAGTTTTATGACTCTATTTATCTTCATTTGGATTCCTAGTAATTCCAGGTAATCCTTTACGTCGCTATCCTCGTAAGTACTGGATAGTCCCTTGATTATGATTGATATTGGTTTATGGGGTGTAGGTGTAAAAATTTACTTTATTATCTTTCAAAAAATTTCCGACCATTAGGTGGTCGTTGTTATCATTGACTCTCAATTCTATCATATTCTTATTAACTATTCTAATGGAGAACAAATTGTGCCCTAATAATCCTTTTATCTTGTTTGTCATAAATTTTACATCTGAGTTGTAGATTTTTATTGTAGGGGGGCTGGCCTTACCTTTTGTCCGGTTCTGATGTTGTTGTTGCTGTGTTTGCGGCTGTTGTTGTCGATGTTGTGCACGCTGTTGTTGTTGTTGCACTTCGTCTTGGTCCTGTTGAGATTTTAGATTTGTCCTTCCCAGTCTTGGAAATTCTTCTTGATTTGTTCGCGGTACTCTTCTTCCCGTTGCTACTAGCCACTGGCCTTCGTCTATTTCGGCATTTTGCAAGACGGTATCTACGCAGCCTATGGGGCCTCCGGCAGCGCCTTCCATAGTTGTTTCGTTTTCAGAAAACTGACATTCCCTGTCAGTGGAGTGGTCATCTTCAATATCATCAGGGTTGTCATTTTTGATTATGTTCTTTAGATTTGTGTTATCGTTCTGTATTTCATTGTATTTAATTTTTAGCTGTTCTAATTGAGCTTTTGAGTTTATTAGTTCATTTATCTGCCTTTGCATTTCACTCATCTTTTTCTGGAGGTCCTCCATAACTAATGAGGCCTCAGAGTCAGTTTCTGATTTAGTTCTGTCCTTCTTCTTTCTTTTCTTTTTGTTTTTTTTTAATATGATCTTCTACCTCCAATGGATCCATTTTTGGTTCACGAAGATATTCAAGAAATTTTTTATTGTTCTTTTCACTAGCAATTTTGCCTCTTCACTCCACTCTCGTAGAGCTACTTCAAAATTGTCCAATTTTCACTTTTGTCTTTGTAGTTTTTTCTTCCAATTAATTTTTTCGTGCTGTGTGACTGTCGTGCCTACTATGCACTTCTCGTTTCTTCAAGGGAGCTTAACCACTTTTGTACCCGCTCGTGTCTTAAGTCTTTTGAGCCCTTTTGGTTCTATGCGGTTCTCATAAATCCGGCTAAGCTCGAATTTAGCGCGATTTTTCCTTTAGACGGAAGAAGATGTGAGGCTGGAAGTTGAGCAATTGCGGGACGAGCTCCGTAAAGTCACTGCCAATTTCGAGATGTCAGTAACAACTATAAGAAGCTTACGGGAGACCATCAAGGATCTCCAGCTGAATAACAGCCAGGTGGCTGAAGATGACTCAATGGATGAAGAAGAACCAACCTTCCAGGAGGTAATCCGAGAAAAAGAAGCAAGTGAGATGCGGGAGAAGGAAGCCCAAGCCCGTAGACAATTTCTGAAGGAAGTTGGGCCCCGTGCACAGCCGGCACGGAAGACGGCGGCGAAGAAGGATGGCCCAAGACGAAAAAATGGAGCCACTGAACCTAAGAAGAAGGCGAAAAAATCAACTAATAGAATTATTCCAGAATTGTACATATATGGTGACAATGTAAAAGGTATGTCGGCGGAAATCAAAGCCGTTTTGAAAAATGAGAATTTCACCATTAGGCTGATGGGTAGGTCTTTGATGATTATCAGGACTTTTATTATAGGAGATTACGAAAAGGTTAGAGAATTGTTAAAGGAGGGCGGGCACGGCTGGTATGCTTATACGCCGAGGTCGCAAACACCGTTTGCGGCTGTGATAGTGGGCCTATCCGACTCCTTCGAGGTCGAAGACGTACAACTGTATCTGTCGGGGCTGACGATCAAGCTGACAGTTGTAAGAGTCACGAAGCTGGGTGGCGACAAGTGGTTAATACACTTGGGCCGTGACTCGGATATAACGGCGTTTTACGCCATAAAGTATATGCTGCACTGCAAGGTCTTCATACGTAAAGATCTGAAGACCGGGGTTTCGCAGTGCAGAAACTGTCAGCGCTACGGCCATGTAGCGCTGAATTGCGGCATGCCCCACCGCTGTTGTAAGTGTGCTGGGTCTCACGGCCCAGGCAATTGCACCCTTCCTGCCAAAACGGCAGACGCTGGACCAACTTTAGGTCCTGACCCCATTACAGGGGCTCCGGTCCTTCTTCCGGACCATACGGTCCGCTGCATAAACTGTGCAGTAAACGGGCACACGGCTAGCGCCAAGGAGTGTCCGCTGCGCCAAAAATTGCTTCGCGAGAAGGCTGAAGCCAGGAAGCGACGTCTCGTCGTTCCTGGAATCAGCTTCTCTCGCGTTGGCGACCGAATTCACAACGGCACCTCCTACGCTGCCGTGTCCCGTGGTAATATCCGCCCTGCACCACCCACAGGACAACAATTTGCTGCATCAGCACCCTCCGGGGTGACAATGCAGAGCGCAATGGCCCAAATTGGGGCTATTGATGCCGATTGCCGGCGAATTTTTGGTATGGACCTTCTGTCCTGCCGCGTCCGAGTTGATCCTTTTTTGCAAGAATATGCGAAAATGGATGGAGATAATATGAAGGCCCAGGCGATCCTGGGTCTTTTGGTGGCCCTTGGGCCTATGTGAATAGTGTATATAGTAGGAGTTTAGGTTTAGGTTAGTTTTTTAAGTTTTTTGTCTGTTGAAGTATTGCCCTTTTTTGTAATCCTTTTTTTGGGGCCCATGTGACCATGTTTAATTTAGTTGTGTGAAATTTTCTAAGTACCAGTACAGCTGGACTTGTGGCAATGCCACGCGCCGAACTAGATAGTCCTAGGAAAATTGCTTAATGTAAGGGGGAAAATGTATATATTTAATTAATTGATAGCTTTAAGCACAATTAAAACTGTTTAGAATTATAAGGATTAAATAAACGAAAACGAAAAACGATTTTTCCTTTATTAATAATAATTAATAAAGCTTTTTTTTTATTTTTTGGCTATTAAATTTTGGCAATTTTTCAAAAAAAATTTTTCACAAAATTTTCACTTTTTTTCAAAATTTTTCAGATTTTCAGTCACTTTCTATTTCTGTACTTTTTTCTCAATTTTTTAACTTTTTTCCAGTTTTTCAAAATTTTCTCGAGATGCCAAAGGCAAATCTCATTTTCCACTTTTCAGTTTATTCCGTATTAGGATTTTTCACTTCACTTTAGCACAATATGAACACCAACCTCCACTGTACAAAGGTTGGGTCAATTTATATATTTTTATCGTCAAAAAAATTACGTATGCATGTCGTGCCGGTTCCCTCCCAGGTCTTCCACCCTTTATCATTGATCTGATAAAGGAGAAGAAGAGGATGAAACGGAGGATGCACCGCACACCAGATTTACTGCGGAAACGCGAGATTAAGATTGAAGTAAACTACATCAGTAGGGTTATAGACGAGTCCATAGCGGAATTCGAGACGAACCACCGGCTTGAATATTTGCGCAATATTCGTGTGGATGAAAAGACGTTCAGGAAGGTCAAGGGTGCTGCTGGTCTAATTAAGGCCAATGATGTCGGAGATATAGTGGATGAGAACGGACTCCTGATCCCGGACGAAGTTGGCAAGGCGAACTTGCTCGCGCGGTCGTTTGCTGCTGTTAATAGCGGAAACTTCGACCTAGTAAACCCGGAATTCGCGGCCGAAATAGCTGAGGCGACGTCGCCATTATTAGACAGCTCGCCGGTATTAACATTTGGCCGGTCAATCACAGCGAACGGATTGAACATTGCTGACAACTCAGACCCAGGCCCCGAGTGGCTGATACGGTCTGACGATGTTGGCAAGGCCCTTAGGCGTCGACCGAACAAGAGGTCATGTGGCCTCGACGGAATTCCTGATATTGTCCTGCGTAGGACTAATGCCGCGGCGTGGACGTTTTTGGCAACGCTGCTGAACCACTGTATTAACATCGGCTACTTCCCTAAGGCGTGGAAGCAGGCGTTAGTAATTCCGATTCTGAAGCCGGGGGCCGAGTCTCTTCGCCCGAATAATTACAGGCCGATCTCGCTGCTTTCCCCTTAGGGAAGCTACTAGAATCGTTCATAGCGGGCGCGATACGCGATAAGATAAATGACGGCGGCGTGTTACTGGACAACCAGTTCGGTTTTCGGTCGGAACACAACACGTCGCACGCCTTAATGGTTCTTGCAGACTACGTCGCAGGAGAGACGGGTAACTATCGCGGTGAGCTTGGACTGCGCCAAAGCTTTTGACACCACATGGCAAAACGCAATCGTATACAAAATGGCGAACTACGGGTTTGACTACGCGACGCGCAGGATAGTACAAAACTTCCTAACGGATCGTTCGTTTTGCGTGAAGATTGGCGATACGCATTCTGTAAATCACGCAGGAGTGCCACAGGGCTCCATACTCGGGCCAATCCTATACAATATTTTCATCTCCGACATCCCCCTTCCTCCAAATGGAGACTTGCTCGTCCTCTACGCGGACGATATCCTTGTTGCCTCTGCCGGTGTTAGGGCGAAATCCGTGAATGCACGCCTAAATGACTACTTAGCTTCCCTTGACGATTATTTCCGAAGATGGGGCATTCGCCTGAATGTCGATAAATCTAAGGGAATAATCTTCAAGGGAAAGCGGAGATACCTATATAGGAATTGTAGGGGCTTTGTTCCAACCCTTAAGGTTGGGAACGCCCCTATTGAGACAGTCACCACCTTGCGGTATTTAGGCGTGATATTCACGGAGGACTTCCAGTTTTACCGGCACATGGACTTCGTCCTTGGTAGAGTGGCGCGTATGTTCAGCACACACGCCAGGATACTTCGCCCTAGAAGCGGATTGAGTGGCGAGGTTAAGCTTCTTATATACCGCCAAATTATAAGGCCACTGCTGGCGTATGCGTTCCCCGTGTGGTCCAGCATTTCCTCTTCACAAATGGAAAGACTTAGAGTGTGGGAAAAAAGTAAACATTTCAAACTGGTTTTAATTTTCTTTAGCAAATTGATTGTATAATTTAAATGGTCTGTGAAAAATTGCATACAAATATAATATATTATAATTCTCTTTAAATGGCGAGTACTAAGATCGTCCGCGTGATAAATATTAAACATCAATTTGTTCCCTACGAAATAAGCCAGCAATATATTAGTGATGACGGCTATATTTTTCTCTGTTTTTAAGCTTTTTTACACTAAAAATCTATACTTTTCTGAAATTGAATGATAGTTGACAACATGCCTACAACTTGATCGATCATTGCAAATTTCTTGGCAATACTACATATTCCAAAACCAAATGTTGCGACATTCAATGTTGCTGTTATTTCTAGTGAACAAGTTAGTGCTACATATGAGAAAATGTTATGTCGATATTTCTCAGGCACTTTGTTTGTACATACTGAGTTTTGTAAAATATCATGAGAAATTTTGATCTTGATTTTTTAAAGACAAGATTTTGCACAAAATAATTAAAAAAAAAACAACCGGTAGACCCGGAGACAACAACTGGTTTCAGAAACCCGGCGGTCGGTGGGTGTCCAAAAAAACGCTGGAACAGGTTTTGGCTACGGTTTGTGAATGCTCTAGGCGTAAGATGAACTGTGGATAAGTTGACGGACTTCAGGTTGACATCAACATATATTATTTTACATCAACTTCTGTTTTGCCCTTCCACTTCCAAATAAATTGACGAAACTTTAGTTCCTTGCAAAACGCCAAAAAATAGTTACGGAAATATGATCAATTTTGAAAAAAAGACAGGTTTATTCTCTTGAAGTGTTAACAACTAACACCACAATTACTATTTCTTTTAATTTTTACTCTTCCAATAAAATTGACGTTTCATTAAGTAGCCAAATATACATGAAATTTATTGTTAAATCAATGGTGAAGGTTTTTTTCATTATTGTTTCGTATTAGTTCGTAATTTAAAGCCTATTGGTCAATGAAACCACTTCTCAGTGTGTGTTGGCAATTACGGATCTCCGGTTGATACTAATTCATGTATTTTAGTTGCATATTAGAGTGTATATTTTCGATTAATGATCTACCGATGGTATCAATTCAGGCACATAAGTTAGGCATCTGATGATGACCTTGTCACGGAGTTCGAAATTAGGCATGCCAGTGAGTGTGCTTAAATGAATTTGTCTATTATTCCAACAACAAAAAAATTAGAAAAATGCTCCTGATTTTGTAAGCTTGTATTATGAACTTCTCATACAATAACACATTCTGTCAGCTTGCTCTAGAACAGAAACTTTCATCCCATACATACATATTAGGCTTCGTTTTCATATTTTTTTTATTTTCTGATTTTGGGATATCACGTCTTTTTAGAAGGTTTTTGCATCACTAAAAACGATGGCGTTATTATTTTTTCAAAAATCGATCTCCTTCCCCTGCATATCTTCCCTCAAAGATGCTGATTTTGAGTGACATTTTGCACAGAGCCAAAACCGCTTAACATATAAAAATTTTGACTCATATACAAGTACAAAAAAAAATTGTATAGTATTAATTTTTGTATTGGGATTACATTACCCTTTAATAACAATTAGCAGTCGTGAAAAAATACTGTCTATTGACGAAAATGTTATAATATCGTTTGTTGAGTAGTCTCAGCAGGCCGTTCAAAAGTTGTAAAAGTTGTAAAATAACAGTTTGTGTTTTCATTTTAGCGAACATCAGTTTCTAATTTTGAAATAATTGTTGATTTTATAAAATGGCTGATCTCATAACATTAACTAACAAACGAATTCGTCGTATACCAGGTAAGTCTGCCTTTTCTCTTGTAATTTTATGATCTAACTGATACACATTTCGATGTCAGATATCCACTCATGTACTAAATTAGATGTTTTACGCCGATTTCTTACAATCCACAATTTAAATGGAAGAAAGGATAAATACTTATCAGCTTGCACTCTTGTATCTGAAATTGTGACAGATACTGGAAACTTAAATTTGTTCCACAAACAAGAGTATTACTTACGTAAATACATTCTTAAACTTACGAAGGCTTTCGTAAAGCTAAAATAAATTTTAAACCCAATAGTTTAAAACAAACAAAACAAGTTACAACATTTTGTGGTAAACTCTCACATCAATTTTCATGTACACAAGAATTTGAATGTGCTTTACAAAAACCGAAATCGAAAAGATGTATTGACATTGAAATTGCGGCGGAAAAAATGGAAGAAAATTATGATGATGAGTGTAAAGATCCGGATTGGAAGATTGCTAAAGAAAAGATGTCTAAGTTTGTTTTCATCAGTCCTAAAATTAGCAGATTATTAGATAGTCTTGGCATTTCACCCAATTCTATGGCACGTCTTTTTGTAGAAGTAAAACGACTGAATAACGTAGAAGGTAATACATCTTGCTCATATATCTTGAAAAATCGAAATAAAGAACGACAAGACGCAATGAAAAGGCTGCAAGAATTTGAGTTCCCTAACTCTTTAATTTTACATTGGGGTGGCAAAAGGATGGAAAACAACAACCACGAAATGGTGGAGAGGTTAGTAATCAGTGTATCTGCTTCAAATGGATTGCAGAAACTTATATCTTGTAATTTTATTGCAAATGGTTCAGCCAAAACCATTGCAAATGAATTAAAAAAACAATGTGATCAATTAGATATCACAAAGAAGATAGTTGGCCTCTCCTATGACACAACAGCGGCGAATTCGGGTGTTAAGGGTGGCGCAGCACTTCTTTTCGAAAAATCAATCACTGTGGAAGGAAAGCAAAAGCATTTGAATCGTAGACCTTGTCGACTTCATCAAAAGGAATTATGCGTTTCAAATCCGTTCAAAGAAGTGGTTATGAAAACTGTTGGTGCTGGAATTCCAATATTTTCCCAATTACGGAAGTGGTTTCGCTGTAACAACAAATTAAAAATAACACCAGCAATCTTTTCGAAAAGAGCCAAGCCGATACTTGAAAAAAATTTGCAGGCATTAATAGAGTTCTATGTCAAGCAAACAAATATAAATCATCGGAGAGCAGACCACTTGGAAGTAGCCGAGTTAGCCCTAGTTCATTTAAATGCAAATCCACACTACAAACTCAAAGCATGTGGTGCTGATCACCATGCTAGGTGGCTTTCAAAAGTAATTTATATCTTTAAAATAATGTTATTTAAAGACCACTTTGAGTTATCGGAAACCTTAGTGGAAAAGTTTGAAGCGATGCTAATTTATTTCATAACAATATACTTAAAACAGTGGTTTACTTGTGAGTCAACAATACATGCTCCAAAAAATGATTTAGATTTTCTGAAAGAACTCGATGAGTTCTCAAAAATCAATGGAACATACTTTTCTATAATTGCAAAAAATGTTCAATCCACTCAGCTAAGACACATGGACTATATAAGTGAAGAAAATGCTATTTTTTCAATTTTTGATGAAAGAATTTCATTACAAGAAAAAGAAAAATTGCGTGTTAAACTGTTAGGCAAAAACAGTCAGGAACAGATTTTAAAATTATCCACAATTGATCCAGATGTAAGTTATTCTTCAGCTGATTTAGTCGAAGAAGTGAGTCAAAATGACAAAATAAGGACAGATGGCGAAAACACGTTAGACCTTGCAGAGCTGATTGATACAACAGACAAAATACTATTTGAAAAAAAATTTATTCCTGTTGAAGAAAACGAGGAACCGATGAACAATATTGACAGTGAAACTAATAAGCTAAAATATTTAGATTCTGTTGTTTCTAAATCGCCTTTCGATTTTATAACTCTGGAGAGTTTAAGAACTTTATATTTTTATGGAATAAATGTATCATTTATGCTTTCGCATTCCTCTGAATGGACATCACAAAAATGTTTCATTAACGCAACTGAAAAAGCGAAAAATATACAATCAACAAGCATTTATACTGAGCAACTTGTGGGTCGAATTTCACGTCTTAATAACTCGTGCCTTGTTAAAAATAAAGATGAATTAAATTGTTTAGCACTTTGCGCAGTAGAAAAAGAAGATACTTGTTAACTTGATGTACTCTTAACTGAATAAACTTTGTAATATAAATCACAAAAAACTTTTTGTTTTTTCTTACATATATGTATTTGAAAATTTTAAGAGTTGATAACTTTGCAACGAGAAGTGATAAATCAGAAATTTTTACACAATTTTTCTCAGCATGTTGCATAAATTTACTATCTGCGTTAAAAAATAAACTTTTTCACATTTTGACAAAAAAGTGATTTTTATGGCCAGCCTAATGCCTACATGGACCATTTTAAAAATTTAAAATATGGCTTATTTTTACTGATTTTCCTTCCAGAATATAATGGTAGTGTCAAAATTTTTATATGTTAAGCGGTTTTGGCTCTGTGCAAAATGTTACTCAAAATCAGCATATTTGGGGGAAGATATGCAGGGGAAGGAGATCGATTTTTGAAAAAATAATAACGCCATCGTTTTTAGTGATGCAAAAACCTTCCAAAAAGACGTGATATCCCAAAATCTAAAAATCAAAATTTACTCTAATACATATATGTCAATAAATGAGAACATGTTATATATCGCGTTTAATATATATCTTCTAACGACACAATTACCATCTAATATTTGTATGTATAAGGAACGATCAGAGAACGATCAAAAAATGCAGTTGGTGACAGGGTTTGAGAATCGCAATGTCAATATGTCTGCGTACTTTTCCAGTAAAAAGTGTCCAGTAACTATTTTGAAAGAGTAAGATAGATTTTACTCTCCCGGTAGAAAATATCACAAGATGTACACAGACGACATTCAGTAAAAACTTGCAAGTATTATAACTTTGGTATGTGAACAGGTGATTTTCAATGTAAACATTGGAAGAACCAACAACCGCAGTTTGAACAAAACTTTACAAAGGACCTAAACTGTCTTCTAACGTGACGTCATGATCCGTCCGTACATAATACCAAACACTCACCGCCATTTGGTGAATGGCGTAGTTGAAACAAATAATTCTGAATTGAAAAATTTTCTGCCCAGAAAAAATAATTGTTGTACTATGCGCGTTCAAGGTGCACAAAACCAAACTCGCGTTCAATTTTTCACGTTTTGTAAAAAAAACCACACATATTCAGTGAAAAACGGAATGTATTTTTATTTCTTCTTGGTATGCTAAAATATAATTACGCTATATAAAGATTTCTTGTGTAGCCGGTCTTCGCCCGGGGGTATGCCAAAATATGGCTTCGCCTTTTAAATATTTCCTGCCTCTTCGGAATATATTCTAATCCACTCATTAATAAACAAACTATCATGAAAATAAAACATATGCATGTACTTCGTGTAAAGAAATTACAAAAACAAATACTCTTTTCAATAAATTATTTTGTAGAACATAAATCGTTTGTTTGTGTGTCTAATAAACGTCATATTGGCATCACTGAAAAATACATTGCTCCAACAAACAGCTGTGCATATTAAATTTTTTTTATTGTGTTGGTTGGCATTTGTTGAATTTGGTAAGTTTTTGATTATTTTTGTTTAATTTATTTTATTTATGTGTATTCATATATTTTAAATCCGGAATATTTACTACTTTAGCAATATTAATTATAGAATTTACTATATTTCCACTCATGTTTTCGTAAAACTTATTAAAATTCTGTCAAAAAAACAATATCAGCCGTTTTCAAAATATTTAAAAAGGTGGCTACACAACGACAAATGTCGCCAACGACATTTGAAGTCAGTCGTCGTGCAGCTTGCTGTCGTCTATGTGTTTAATGCATCAAGTCGTCGCCTCCGAGCGAACAACCAGACAAGATTATAGCATTTTGCCTGGGGCTCTAGTTCTGCAAAGGACAGGAGCACATTTTGGGATCCGTTCTTTAGTAAAGACTGTGAAAATACATTTGATACACAGGAGTTTCGGCTCACTGTTCCTACACAGGAGTTTCGGCTCACTGTTCCTACACAGGGGCTTCGGCTCACTGTTCCTACACAGGGGCTTCGGCTCACTGTTCCTACACAGGAGTTTCGGCTCACTGTTCCTACACAGGGGCTTCGGCTCACTGTTCCTACACAGGAGTTTCGGCTCACTGTTCCTACACAGGAGTTTCGGATCACTGTTCCTACACAGGAGCTTCGGCTCACTGTTCCTACACAGGGGCTTCGGCTCACTGTTCCTACACAGGAGTTTCGGCTCACTGTTCCTACACTGGAGTTTCGGCTCACTGTTCCTATGTATCTCACCCGACGATAACCGATACCGAACTGTTCTAACCGGACATGTAAAGCACATACGGAGCCAGCATCCCGCATATCCGATACCGATCTACGCAGCGAATCCGAAAAGTCGTAGGTGCGACGCACTAAGTGCCCGATCATCCCGAATCAACCAGCCTGCTCCAGACGAGTGCTAAGCCAAGATAACCGCCCCCAGAAGAGTGTTAAGCCAAGATAAGTGCCCCCAGAAGAGTGTTAAGGCAAGATAAGTGCCCCCGGAAGACTGTTGTCAATCAAGACGAGTGATTTCAAGCTAAGAGGAGTGTTCCCACCGAGTGAAGCAGTTGATGTTATTCCTGCAGATCAAATTACTTTGTAAATTAAATATCAATAAAGAATCTGAATTCGAAACTATTCTGTTCTTATTTCGAAATGTTTGGTGGATCCTAACGAAAGACTCTGGACATGGCTGAGCTTACCTCAGCCCTAGACAAAACCACGTTACAGTCTTCTTTGTTTTAAATAAATGGTTAAAAAGTTCATAACAGAACATTAAAAATCATTTTTTTTGTCTAAAAACATAAAATTCCAATGATTATTTATTATTTTATTTTTTTTATATTTCCTAATTTTGTTTGTTTACATAAACCGTGTTATTTCTTGCAAATTCTTACTAGAAAAAATTCTCCAGTAAAATCTTGTAAGATCTCTATCATCGAACTGTCAAAATTATCTCTCTCTTGCTCTCTCGTTACTGGCATTTTGGTGTAAACATGCAACATCCAGTAACAATTTGTACAAATTGTTACAAATTATCAATACGCAGACAGACCTAATATTATTCCGACCAGCTATACAAATTGGATTCTTCCGACCAAAATTGTACCAAAAATTTTATTTTATAAATTAACACGCATTGTTTAATAAGTTACTGAAATGATGTGAATATAATATGAAGCAACTAAAAAACTTTAAAAAATAATAGATTGTTGTGGAATTTTATTAAGATCTTTTCGTGTAATTTTTTCAAAACTGGTTTATAATCCTATATAAAGTATTTTAGAACAATTTCGTTTTAAAGTATTCATGGGATTTTATAACGGATTAAACACCAATTGGGTGCATTCCATATCATTTCTTGAATGTTTTTAAACATATATATACTTAATTAAAAATGATTTCAAATCCTCACCCAAATTATTTGAAATTCACCCAAAATGGGTTATAATTCTTTATAAGGAGTATAATCTTGGTACTGGGTATTCTTTTAGAATAGTTGTAAAACTATTCAAACCATTTTACAAATGTTAGGAATTAGTTTAAATTGATCTTGATTTCATATAAAACATTTGTATATCGATTTATAGTGGGTCTAAATTATTTTGGTAGTGTTTTTAAAACCATTTTAAAACGATTGTTAGTCGAAGTCTTTCCTGACACAAATCAAAACTAGACAAGCCGTGGTAGAACAAGTAAGGTAAACGCGGTAGGAACCGTTTTTGTTTTAGGCAGCGAAAAGAGGCATTTTGTTTTCAGCTGTTCTAACGACTTTACCTTAATTATTCTACCATGGTTCCAGCAAAATGCGAAAAAAATCCCCTGCACCTCCTGTTCCAGTAAACCGCTTGAAAATAAATATGGTAATTTCTAATAATATTGTGTAACTGTTGATGCCCTCGAAACCAAGTGAGAGACATATACGCAATCGTTCATTGAAGCACGTTAGAGTAAATGAAAGGAGTATATGTTGTTTTGTCTATTGTACGTGAATTAGTAATGACCAGTGAAGGAATTACAACTTAAATTGTACTAAAATCTTGAAGAAATGTCTTGCGTTTGAACTACTAAAGGAAAGTATTTATATCAAGTCGGAACAAATACACTTTACCAACGTACAAAGAAAAAATAAACGCAAAGCAGAAAATTATAAATTTTGATACTTCACCTAGTATTCGAGATATACGAAATTAAATTGTTAAACATGTCGAATCACGTTGTTTCCCCAGAAATCAAATAGAAAATCAATAAAAAAAATGGAAACAAGTTAGTTAATATTAAGCGTGTTTTTTATTTCCGCGAAACTAATTTTTCGACAACTTTGCATGGTGATCGAAAAATTAGTCTATCAGGTAATAAAAAATGGGGTTATAGTCAGCATTACCATGTGTAATAAAATATTTTGTTAAAAGTGCACGCGCTCATATAAATTTCCTAAATTTTGGAAGTTCGTTGTATTTTTCGGAAATAGACTGACGAGTTCTGTCATTGTTGAAAAAGATCCGAAGTTTGTGGGAAAACTAAATTGTTACCCAGGATATGCTTTATTGTAGTTTAGACAACACTTTTAACTGAGAACATCATTCAAGACATGTGGAAGGGTATGGAATGATTAAGATTGCCTAAACAATTTTAAAATAATAAATTCATTTAGCCCATTTGATGTTGTAGAAATCTTTTTTAAAAAATTCAAAGTATTAAATCATTGTACTTTTTAATTCAATAATTTAAGATATAGCTGATATTCGTTTTTATATCTAGGATATTTCTACTTACATTGGAAGATGTATAAAAAATTAATTGCGGTGTTTTTAGTTTCGCCGATTAAAATACCCTCTGGTGTAAAATTATACAACGTTTTTTTTTACAATTTTGTCGGAGTTTGAAATGTACAAATACTAGGCTGATATTACCAACGTACAACAAGTTTTAATTGTACCAAAAATAATGCAATTGTAACACATTTCCCATCACTGGCAATGACCAGTATAATTGAGAATGGGTAACGTTTTGGTTGGCGTCATTTGTGTATGGTCTATTGTAAAAGTAAGACGTGTTCAAAGCGGTCGCAGAAGTTCAAATTTTAAAACAATAAACTAAATAATTTGTATAGCAGATGTTTTCTTGTTTTTAATACAGAAAAGGTAAGAAATAAGATAGTTAAGAATAAAATCCTATTAACTTTTTTTCTTTTCAGACGACAGGCGTAATTAGACCACAAAAATATACGCAAGGTCAAACAAATCGTGGCGAATAAGAAAAAGGTGAGTTTAGTGTATATGCAATGTTGTAAGTGAGTTTTAATTTAAAATCAATTCAATTTAAAACCCCTAAAGTCCTTCTGAACCACTCTAAATCATTATACAAATGTTGTACGTATGCATGGACTTCAAAATGAATTGAAAATGATTCCAAAACGTTTGCATTATTTTAAATGGTTCCAAAATGCATCTGAAATATTGCGAAAAATTTTTCAAGAAATTTAAAACATTTTTGTAACATTACGAAATGATTTTAAATTAAAATTCACTTACAATCTTGTTGCAATTTCTTTTAAAAATACTACAAAAGTATTTTTGATCCATTCTAAATCAATACACACCTATTTTAAATGTATGTATATGATAAAAAAAATTATGTTAATTCCAAAGCATTTGAATTATTATTATTTAAACCAGTTCTAAACTGTTTTCGGATTGCTGCTAAGACTTTTAAAATGATTTTAAAGCAATTCTCAACAATATTTAAATGTTTGTAAGTGAATTTTACTTTTAATCATTTCAAAATGTTACTTAAATATTTTAAAATGATTGCAAATTCGTTTAAAAAATTCCAAGAAAAATTTATTTTATAGTACAAATGTTTCTGAATTAATCTATATTGATGTCATATACACATTTATATAATGATTTAGAGAGGTTCGAAACTTTGAAATGATTTTAAACTAAAATGCACTTCCAACGAACAGCGTTCAATCATATGATGACGTTACATTTAAATAATATTAATACTTACAATTATTTAAAGACCAATGCAAGCACATGTGTCATTATTTTCTTGCTCAATACTTTTTGTTTTATTCCCGCAAAAATCAAATAATGCAAAGCAACAGACACTTGTATATACATGCATACATACATTGTTATATTCTTACATACGCTACACAAGTTCACAAAATTTTCGTTGTTCTCTTGCTATCTCATTTTTATATACGTATAATACGTCATTATTCTCTTTGCACTGAGAGTGCTCCGCACCCACATTTTATTTGACTTACCCTTCACAATGACAAAAAACCAACACGTAAAAAACATACTTTTTGACTACAAAATTCTATATGTATGACCACGCCCCTTTGTCCAATCCCGCCCATATTTGCAGCAGATCTTAGAATATGTAAACCTAACCAGCATACCCAATTTTTTTCAAATAAGGTTAACAGGAGCAGAAATAATGGATTTTATAGAGAGTTTGTGCGTCAAGGGTCTATACTTCTATGTAGAACGAAATATTCTCCAACGATTCCTTAGTTCCAGTATTTCCACACAGATATAACAACGCCGCGGTATTTCTATATAAAATCAGAGATTTATTGGTTATTTAACGGAAAAATTACAGGACATTGGTTTGTGCAATCGTAACTGCGTCAGGCATTAACACAAGTGACTGCTATCGCTTTCTCCAAGTGGTGAATGCCTTCAGCAAGTAAGATTTAAGATAACCGGCTTCGTTTAAACGTTTCCAAGTAGCTTCTTACCGCGACGAGTGCTACAAAGAGTCTGGCTTTCAAAGCTGTGATTCTACACTTATATAGCATTCGTCGCCTACTTGAGTTTATACAATTGATATACATACGTACAAAATGATATTTAACTTCACTCACAAGTGTACACGCGAGATTTAAATTCTTCCCATCATCATACTTCTTACTCAAGAGCCCTTTTCGGAAATACTCTCATCACTCAAATAAAACAATATACAGGAATACAAACGTTACCATTTAGATGAGACATAAAGAGATAATGGGTTAAAACTTTTACAAACAATCTCAATTGATAACTTAAAGCCTTTCTTGCTTATGCATTTCATGTGGTTGCACGCACATACATACGTGGGTTCCCAAAACAAAGCTTTACTCAAGGGTATAACAGAACTGCATACAACACTTGAGTGCAAAAGTGTGTACATAAAATTTAAATTCAAACAAATTGGATACATACTTAACGTTAAGTTTTAATGACTTTTAGAATATGGGGCTTTAATGATTTTAACAACTTTTAATGATTTTTTTATTAAATTATATAACTATAGAATAGTCTTGCTACAATTTCTAATTTGTGATTTGTATGGGAGGTACCACGCCCCTTTATCCAATCCCGCCCATATTTTGATAGTTTATTTTTGTCGTCGCCATTAGGATTCCTGCGAAGTTTAAGCTCGATTGGATCACGGGAAAAGGGTTATAAATCAATCCAAATTTTTTTCGCCATACATATGTACATACATGCATACAGCCAGGTGAAGTTAATATAAAGAATTTAAAAAGCCGTTCAATCATATGATATCGTTTCATTTATTTAGTATCATTATTTTCTTGCTTACTACTTTTTATTTTGTACCCACAAAAACAAAGAGATCGCAAAGCAGCAGGCACATGTACGTACATACATAGATTGTTATGTTCGTACACACGCTACACAAGTTCACAATTTTCCTTGCTCTCTTTCTATCTCATTTTTATATATGTACGTATAACCACATCATTATTCTCTTTGCTCTGAGAGTGCTTCGCACGCATATAATACAACTATTCGCTGCCTCTACATCAATGTGTGTGTTTTTTCGCAGTTTGACAAACTGTGTTTCGCAGTCGGACAAATCTGTGTTCTATATAGGGGTGGGTCACCCTTCTCATTTAGGGGTATGAAAAATAGATGTGGCCCGATATGCACACAAAATTTCATACAAATCGGTCCAGCCGTTTCGGAGGAGTTTAACGGCAAACAATGTGTGATCGCTGTCTGGCAATCTGTGTGAGCGCAGTCGGACAAATTGTGTTTGGAAGGATTCACTTTGTGAATTTAGGCCGTACCCGCGCCTATAGATGTTAACCCATCAATAATTAAATTGTTTTGGAATTATTTTAAATTAATATTGATATCGTATTAAACATTTCTATAATGATTTGGAGTGGGTCGAAAATGCTATTGTAATGGTTTAAAAACTATTTGCAATAATCTTTTAATAAATCTGTGAAATGACTTTAATCTTACTTTTGTTTCAAAAATACTGCAAAAGTATTTTCGAACCATTTTAAATTCATTACGTATATGTTTTATTGAGAACAAAATTAATTTAAATTAACTCCAAATAATATGGATTATTATTTAAAATGGTTCTAGAATACTTATGGAATATTTTTTAAATAATTTGCAATAGTGTTAAATTGTTTAAGTAGCATTTGGAAATGATTTTAAATGATAACTCACAAACATATTTAAATTGTGGAAAATTGTTATATAAACATTCCAAAAGTATTTTAGAATCATTTTAAATAATAATAGAAATGTTTGGGAATAAATTTTAATTAATTTATATATATAGAACATACGAATAATGACTTAGACTGACTCAAAAATACTTTTGTAGTGTTTTAAAATAATTTTCAACACATACTAAAAAGTTTGTAAGTGACATTGATATCATTTGACAGTGTTATTATTCTTATATTAAGTCATTTAAATGATACCAATTGTAAATCAATATACAAATATTTTGTATATCAAGATGACAGAAGCTCTCTCTTCTGCTAGAGCAGTCTGACCTCATGACGTTGTAAAATAGTCAATAAAAGTAAGGTGATGTCGAAAAATGATGTGAATGTGGAAGTGACTTACACAATTGGCCCTAAGTTTTTCATAACTGGTTTATTCAATTAATTTATTTATGATTTACAACACTTTGTACTCCATTTTGACCGACTGAAATTGAGAGCTAATTCACATAAAAATAAGCGGAGTTGCACATAAACAGGCGAGTAGCCATAACCATACAAACTCGTCTCGTCGAGCTGATCAAAACTATGTATATTTACTTGTGTTTCGTTTGCAATATCGATAATGCCAACAATTCAAAAAGAGTTTTATTGAATCCGACAATAAGTAAGTCTATAGGTTTTTAAATTTTATCGGAAAGAATAAAAGTTTTTGTATGATTTTTATTTCCGAGTTTCATTTCAAAAAGTCTTTAAATTATTTTTATTTCAAAAAGTCCTGTTCTTAAAAACAAATCTGAAAAAAATTAGAAATAATTGTAGATGTGGGAGATTTATGATAAAACTCAAAAATAATTACTATTTATTGAGTAATTAATCGGTCATGTGCTGTGTTCCGAGAATTTGTGATTTAAATTCCCATTTTTCTCAAAATGGTGTGCTGCATTTCGAGCTAAACTACTCATTCGAAGTCCAAGGGAATAGAGCTATGTATGTATGTTCAGTATGTCACGAACTGTGTTAAATACGTATCAACAAAAAACATGTTTTACGGCAGGGCGTCATAAAGACTTGTTTGCTGTTTATTATAAAAAATATTAAATAAAATGCCTACTGACTTATCAATTGCTGCAATTATGATTTGAAGACTACAATTGATAATTATGTTGTTTGTTTAATCACACGGCGCCATGTTCTGTGTTGCCATATTAGTCAACTTGTGATATCAACATATGTATGTATGTTCTTTGTTGCCAGATAAATCAACTTATTATATCATCATTTATGTTTTTAATACATTTTTCAACGAATATGTTCGTAATAAAATAAAAATGTTTATTTGCAGAAACATTTTAAATTAGTCAGTCAGGGTCAGTTTAGTCCAAAGGTTGAAAAAATTAATATCGTTTAAAAAACTTGCCCAATTTGTAATAATCTGGCATATCTGCTTTTTCGAACATACAACCAGAGTTCGTATTTACCCCCATGTGTAAAGCAGACTCATCGCCGTGGGGTATGGGTAATGAACCTCACGAAAATGGGGAATTACCTACAGGCTAATGGGGAAAATGATGGGTAGTTGCCCACGACCATGGGGAATTACTCATCACGATTACACATAGAGAATTGGTAAGCAGTCTTTACCCATTACCCACGGCGCACAGTGGTCGATTTTCATGTGTTTCCGGCCAAAATTAGAAAAATACCAATTGTTTAAATTAAAATATTAAGATGCTACAATAGAATCACAACATAACTAAGTGCTCAAAAAATAAAGTACTTAGCAATGTATCAACACTAACATCATTTATTTTTGCTTTAAAGTTGGTTACCAACACATCCAATTTATTGAGGTAAAATGTGTTAATATAAAAGTATACATTATATGCCCATTACCAAACATTTTACAAAATTGTTTCAATGATATGTAAAACTGTTAAAATTAAAAAAGAAACACTAATTAAACCAGCGGATGGTAAAACATTTTACCCCAAAATTTTTGGTTTTTGTAAGCGTCATATGCACTTTATATTTTTACCTAAATTTTGACTTTGAACTCCTATAACTCAATTTAGACGGATTTCGACAATTTCGCACATAATCCATTTAATTTATCAATGTGTAATATTCAAATACTGAAATTTTTAGCTGCGTTCGTTCACGGGTTTAGCCTTAGAAGTCATTTCCGACAATCAATATTTAGTAAAAAAAAATCAAACATATAAAAATTCGTAGCAAATCAATTAAAGAAAACGGAATATCACGCCACATACGCTACTTTTAGCCCGAATTAAATTCTGCTGTGTATATGAGGTATCTATTTCAGCAAAATTGTGAGATTACTGTTGAATTAAAATATTGTTTTCCTAGAATGACCAGTAAATTTGAAATTAAACACGAGGTGTTATGTAAATGGTTGTGGCTTAACAAAGACAAGCAGAAGAGAAAATCGGATGTTATAATGGCAAAAATTAAAAGTGCTTATAATTACACCGAAAATGAAGTAAAGCAAATAAAAGAAAAGCTTAATACCAATTTTTTACCCTGTTATGAACGAAAGTGGAAAAAAGCTGAACGCTCACAATGCAGGTTCAAACAAAAATTTCAATACTTTCTGGAGGCATCATTAACAGTTGAGTTTGGTACATCATATCATATCTAAATCTGATTCAACAACAAATAATAAAAATAACACATCTGTGGATCGCCCAGAACACGTAAGTACTCACAGTAAAGTTGGTCGGCCGCGTACTAGTTATGATCTTGGCTCGGAAAGAACTAAAAGGAGACGTGTCCAGGATTTACGGTCACATTTTGCATCCGAGGAGTTTTCCAAAGCTACAGTTACACAAAGCAGCCAAAAGGAAATACAAATTACTTACCATCTGCAATGTACTATGATCGAAGGAAAAGTCTGTAATGTTCTAACTGAGCAACAATCTTCGTCATCTTGTAACATTTGTGGAGCTAAACCAAAAGACATGAATAATCTGGAAAGATTAAGAGAATTGGAATGCAAAGAAGAGTACTATAAGTTTGGTTTATCGACATTGCACTGTTGGATACGTTTTATGGAGTATCTTCTACATATCGGTTACAATTTGGACTTCAAGAAAGGAGCTGCAAGAGGGGATGACAAGATTTTAAAACAAAAAAGAAAAGAAAAAATACAGAAGAAAATGAAGGAGGAACTTTCAATTTCAGTCGATTTTGTAAAACAAGGATACGGTACGAGCAATGATGGAAATACTGCTGGAAGTTTTTTCTCCAAGCCAGAAATTGTTTCTGAAATTCTTGGAGTTGATCATAATGTAATTGAGCGATTTGCAAATATTTTGCAAGCAATGGCAACTGGGTATGAGATAGACGTTCAGAATTTTGAAACATACTGTATTAAAACATTTGAGTATTTAGTAAAGTTATATCCATGGTACTGTATGCCTCCATCTGTACACAAAGTACTTATTCACGGAAGTAGCATAATAAAAGCTGTTGGATTGTCTATAGGTTCATTGTCGGAAGAGGCCCAAGAAGCAAGCAATAAAGTGTTTAAAAGTTGTCGTGCGCTCCATAGTCGTAAATGTTCTCGTCAAGCTTCCAACGAGGATATTTTGCACCACCTAATTATTTCATCAGACCCTCAAATAAGCTCTATAAGGACCAAGAAGGATAAAAAATGTAAAGATTTATCACCCGAGGCAATAAGCTTGTTACATATAAGCAAATTAACGAATGAGGAATCATGGATGAGGAAGAATAAATATATATTTATATGTATGTATATTTGAAATAAATATATATATTAGGGCGGGTCGATTTATTTTTCGATAATTTCCCTATGATTTCTGTATTCTATGGGTTATTCCTTGAAAATTTGCCGAAGGAACCATACCTCTATCGTTAAAATCGAGTCCCCTACTTTTTGTTGGTAGATTTTTTCCCTAATTGACGTTCGTATGAAATATTACCTACACGTTCACATCCATAACTCAAAAACTATCGATCGGGTTTAATCGCCGCTCATTCTGATCAATTTACAAAAAAAAAATCTCCAACATTGGTCCAACGGTTCAAAAGTTACGGGCATTTTTGTCCTAATTTTGGACCATTTTTCCATTTTTTTCATGATTTTGTCCAAGAATATTACTTTTATGGCCATATTTTTGGCTCAATTTTTTTGACTTACCAAGCTTACGAACTTTACGTTACGACTGGACTGATTTCCGCTTTACATTATTGACATATTTTTTCACAGGGTGCTAGAATTGAAAAACGAAACATTGCTATAAAGAAGATTTTACATTACCGAAGAGATATTGTCGACCCAACGGAACTTAGAGTTTATAAAAAATCTCTTATAAACTTTAATTGTACGGAATATACAAATATGATTGATTTAAATGACGATACCATTTTATTCGAACCACCGTTTACGCAAAGTTATTCGTATGAACATTTGGAGGAATATTTAAATTACGAAGTGCCACCGTTCGATGATCCACAAATTCCTTTACACATTCAAGGAACGGAAAGACATGTCCAATTGCTGGCTGCCACTGCTAAACGACTTGCAGGAAAGTATGTAGAAGGCGCTATGGCGACGACATTAGAGAGCCGTACGAAAACACCCAGACTTGAAAGCAAACAAGACTCAGAAAAAATAATGTTTTTTTTCACATTTTGTCTTTTACTACACTCACATTGAATATTTTTTTTTGATAATAGGTTGATAGATACTTTATTATCTCTTAATTTGAATTTTTGTAGAAAAAAAAACAAAAAGGGAAAAAAATCAAAAAGTTGTTTTTATGTGTTATTTTGTTTTAGCAATAAATATCACATGAATTAATCAACCGAATTCGATAAATTTGGGCTTAAACTCTTCGTTTTGAATTGTAAATTGAATTACATAATGGATTGAGCCACAAAAATTGCCATGAAAGTAATATTCTTGGACAAAATCATGAAAAAAATGGAAAAATGGTCCAAAATTTGGACAAAAATGCCCGTAACTTTTGAACTTTTTTCCAACAAAAAGTAGGGGACTCGATTTTAACGATAGAGGTATGGTGCCTTCGGCAAATTTTCATGGAATAACCCATAGAATACGGAAATCATAGGGAAATTAGTGAATTTTTTCACTCCCTACAAATCGACCCGCCCTAATATATATATATATGTATGTATATGGGGCGGTCCAAGTGAAAAAACCGATTTGATGAGGCTCATGTCTCCGATTTTGATAAAATTTGGTGGAAAGGAAGCTTATGCTAAAAGAAACTTAACCCCAAAATTTGAGCTTTTTCGGAGCTTTTTTGTGGGTTTTGTAAGCTTAAAAGTGCGAAATTGTAGATTCATTCATTTTCAAATATCTCGAAAATGGAAAATGATCAAGTTTTGAAATTTTCCACGAATATTTAGAACTAAATTGTCTTTTTAAAAAAATTTTTGAAAGAAAAAAAATTCGAACGTTTTTTAAAAAAAAAATGATTTTTTTGAAAAAACTTATTGTAGCAAAAAACACCCATCCCTCGATTTTTTTTAAAAAAATATATGTTAAAGCAGCATCTTTTCCAAACATTTTGCGGGGTGGAGCTTGTCGATAGAGTGAAATATGAGGAAGTTATAGCCATTTATGTGAGGCAACCTCCAAAATATCAATATGAAAAAGTACTTTATTAAATGAGGTATGTCCAAGACACATGCACAATGTACAGCTTTTACAAAAGAGCTCTGTGCTTTCACACCAACGAGTGACAAATTTATTGTTTTTGTTTTGGTTTTTTCATTCGTTAATTTGTGTATCTGGCAAAGTTCTGTCAAAATGTGCAACAAATGTGTGGTGAAAGTTAACTGTTTCGTGTGAAAAAAAAAACAAAAATATTCCATTTTAAGCTTGTTTTTTGATTAGCGTTGTACAATTCCGAGGCAAAAATGAGTAATTCAAAGAAAGAAACCTGTTGGAATCCTTTTGGCACTTGCAGTAATCGTATGTTTGCAATTTTTGTCTAAAATCTACAGAGCTAACCTTCTAATATTTTTATACTTCTAAAGGTACTAAAGAATTTAGAAGTATTTCTGCAGAAAATAAAAAGAAATTTAAATTTGTTCCTGAGAATTCAGTAGTTTGTTTGAATTGTCGAATTGAGATTAGCGAATATAAGCCAAATAGTTCGGAAGGTGAAGAGGATAAAATCTTTGATTTGCCAGATGAAGAGGAAATGGTAAAAAAGCTCAATACGGCGTTGATTTCTTTGGATGAAAGTAAAATTGATTGTGAAAGGTATGTAGATAAGTAAAGCTTTTTTCGTAGTCGCTGATTCTATCTCGCTCATTTATTCTTCGTAGACTAAATAGAAAAATATACATGACGGAAAAAGTAGAATCTGCTCAAAAGACCATCAAACGAAAGTTTGAAGATATTTCCAATATGCAGATTTCTACAAGTAAAGATGATCAAGTTAATGCTTTTGATGAAATTATCACAACGCTTAAAGAAAAGTTTAAGTCTAAAGAAACTTCAAGGTAATTTTTAAAGATAAAGGCTTAAATTATTAGAGTGCATTATTTATGATTTAATTTAGAGATGATAAGTGCCGTATTTTGACGACTTTACCTAGTTACTTTAAAGTCGCCGACGTTATTAAAACATTTGGCTGCTCCAATACCTTTGCTAAGAAATGTTATAAGCTAAAAAATGAAAAAGGCATTCTGTCAGTACCCGACCCGAAAACAGGAAACAAAATAGCAGCCGAAACAGTTGATTTGGTTCAGAAATTTTATCTAAGCGATGAAAATTCAAGAGAGCTGCCTGGAATAAAGGACTTTGTTGTAGTAAAAAAAGGTGACGGAAAAAAAGAAAAAATACAGAAAAGACTGGTATATTGTAACTTGCGGGAATTATATCGCCTTTTCAAATCTGAATTTCCAAAACATAAAACCAGTTTTTCCAAATTTGCTGAATATCGCCCTCAAGAATGCGTTTTGGCTGGAGCTTCTGGGACCCATACCGTTTGCGTATGCATTATACATCAAAATGTCAAGCTGATGATCGAAGGTAAAACGACTTATATCAAAGTATTTTAAAGCAATCAAATGACTTAAATTAAACATTTGCAGGGTCTAACTTAAGGCATGTTATGAAAGCATGGGAAATTCCCATAAATGGGAAAAATGCTTATAAAATGATACTTCAGCAACTGATTTGCTCCGCTACAACAGAAAAATGCTATGAGAGGTTATGTTTATCCTGTCCCAGCAAAAGTGTGATGCAAAATCAATGGTAATTTATTTCTGGAACCAAGAGACCGCAAAAGTGGACCATGTTTCGTATGTTGGAATATCTGACTGCCTTGAACATGACACTATCGCTGTTTTCATGTTCCAACAAAAACTGGTTGAGTTTTTAGAAGAGAAGTTCACCACGGTAACAAAAATCAAGTACTTTTCTGATGGAGCACCACAACAGTACAAAAATAAGAAAAACTTTGTAAATTTGTTAAACCATTTCAAAGATTTTTCAATATTAGCCGAATGGAACTTTTTTGCTACTGCACACGGAAAAGGTGCTTGCGATGGTGTAGGAGGCACTCTCAAACGGCTAGCAAGGCAATGCTGCCTGCAACAAGGCAGTAAAAATGAAATATTAACGGCTGAAAAGCTTTATGAATGGGCAAACGAGCATTTAAAAAACGTAAATGTTTTTTTTTGCTCGTCAGAAGATTATGAATTGTCTGCACAGTATTTAAAGACTAGATTTGAAACGTGTAAAACTATTAAAGGGACACTTGGACTTCATTATGCAGTTCCTATTAATGATTCAGAACTCAAAGTGAAAGCAACTTCTTTAAATTCAATTTCAAAAAGCGTCAAAGTCTAGTTTATTTAGTTTTTTATTTTAAGAATAATTAAAATGTTACCCATTCGATGGTTTTTTTCTTTTAAATTTAATAATAAATGAATTACTTTTTTTTTGTTATATATTGATTGAATAAAATAAAAAGTATGCAAATATTTTTAAAAATACGTCTTTGAATAATTCTAGAACTTCATTTAATAACTGAAGAAAGTTATTTTGTTAAATTTAAAGCAAAAATATGTTTTTTTTTTGCAATTTGCCGTACTTTTTCATATTGATATTTTGGAGGTTGCCTCACATAAATGGCTATAACTTCCTCATATTTCACTCTATCGACAAGCTCCACCCCGCAAAATGTTTGGAAAAGATGCTGCTTTAACATATATTTTTTTAAAAAAAATCGAGGGATGGGTGTTTTTTGCTACAATAAGTTTTTTCAAAAAAATCATTTTTTTTTTAAAAAACGTTCGAATTTTTTTTCTTTCAAAAATTTTTTTAAAAAGACAATTTAGTTCTAAATATTCGTGGAAAATTTCAAAACTTGATCATTTTCCATTTTCGAGATATTTGAAAATGAATGAATCTACAATTTCGCACTTTTAAGCTTACAAAACCCACAAAAAAGCTCCGAAAAAGCTCAAATTTTGGGGTTAAGTTTCTTTTAGCATAAGCTTCCTTTCCACCAAATTTTATCAAAATCGGAGACATGAGCCTCATCAAATCGGTTTTTTCACTTGGACCGCCCCATATATTAAAAGAAATGAAATATAAATATATAAAATAAAAATATAAATTTTATTAAAAAAATTAAATAAAATTTCTAAAAACTCTCAAAATGAATACTATAAATTGTTATTCATGTATTGGAGCATAAACGTGTAACTTTATTTGTAAAATTTACAGTAGCACAATAAGCAATAATACACTATAAGCCATTTGTTAGGTAAATTAAAATACTGTAGGATAATTTCACACAAGTAGTACTGCAATTCTATAAAACGCAAAAACTTAATTTGGTTTATTTTTTGATAACATCACTGGCTTATTCAGTCCTATCTATATAAAATGCACCATCAGCAGAAAGAGTCACATACATTTCCCCGTCTTTCCAACTGTGTATTTTGATTTTGTGGCTGAGAAAAATAATAAATAGATTTTTCACTAAATTTACTCTGTCTTCCAGGACTGACAATTGACGCATGTAAGAGTTACCCACAGAATGTGGGAAACAGAATTGCCTTTCCATTATGTATCAAATTCATTGACATAGTAGACATACTTTATGATATATTAGTCCAACCAAAATTTTTTTCTAAAGTCGATTTTTTTAAAATGATTATTACAACCTATGTATATGTTAGAGAAACAAAGTTTAAATTTAATTTTAAAGCCAAGAAACCTGACACTCCATTACCGAAAAATTGAGTGGCTTAGCTCGAAAACTGTTCGAGATACAGTTCAAAGAATTAAGAAATTCAATTATCCTTTCTAAATAAATTGAAAAACCTAATATATTTAAAACGAAAAAAATATTAAATTTTTTTTACGTATTATGAACAATTGCATCATAATAAGCAAAAAGCAAAACAACAAAAAATTTTGTTTCTTGGAAATCGCCAAAAAAACAAAATGTAGTCAACTTTGGAATTTTTTTAAAAAATACCCCGCTGTGCGATTTACATTATTGATATGCTATAGTAATCCCTAACTCCTTGTTTGTAATCAATTTTTTACAGAATTCAAAAATTTTCATTAGATCAAAAGTTACAGAATTTTGGCCACATTTTTTGTATTTCGACCACTGTGCGGCAAGGGTTAATGAGTCACCCAGAGTAACCCAACCCAATTTATAATTGAAAATATGAAGAATTAGAAACGGTGCGTCTAATCGAAAAAATAACTAATTTTTACGTGTTTCTAAGGGTTTCTGATATAGTGGTCCAATTCGTAAGGAAGAAGTTTTTTTTAAAAAAATCGCCAAAATACAAAAATCGCTCAAAGAATAGCTATCATTCGGAAACGGTGTGTCCAATCGCTAAAATAAAAAAAAATAATTCCAATGAGCAATAGATGTCTTTAATACGGTATCCCTTTTTTTTAAAAAAATTAAAAAAAAATAAATTTTTTGGATAAAAAATTGTTAGAACACTCCTATGTCGATTAGGGTGTCCCATCAGTAGGTGCTCAAGCTTTATTTGAAAGCTTATAAAGTAAAGTATTTTTGAGATTTTTTTCAGATTTTTCGGAAGAGGTTTAGAGGTCGCATAAGTCGAATTTCTACCAAAAAATTTGGTATTCCGGACGTTTTTTGAATTTTACCTAAAACTCGGTCAATAACCACGTTTTTCTTAGTTTGTAAGTCAAGATTTTTAAAGCAAAACGTCCAAACTTTTATTGTATATGCATAAACCACCAGTTTTGGCAATGATTTTGCTCAATAAGGTACCATGTATTACATTTTTTCGTAAATTTTATATACATTTTGTAAATAACGCTTTATATCTATCTTTTAAAATTCCTACGAAAATGTAATGTAAAAAACTAATGATGCGCTTTAAAAGACGAATAAATTCCAAGCAATTTTGTAAAAAAGAATTTTGAATATGCAGTTACGGTTCCAGAGTTGTACCATTTTAAAACCTTTTACCCATTGTATGAACCTACTAATATTACAATCTGTTTGCTATTTTTGCATCGGATTTGCTTTAAATTTCTATAAAAATTTAAAATACGAATGATGCACTTTAAACGATGGGCAAATTCCAAGCAAGTTTCTAAAAACATTTTGATTTTGCAGTACTGTTCCAGAGTTATGCCACTTTAGAACTCTTTACCCATTGTACGAACCTAATAATATTATAATCTGTTTGTATTTTTACATCGGATATCCTTTGAACGTTGTATTATTGAAAAAATCTACATGCGCTAAGTAACGACAAAGAATTACGCGTAGCAAAAATGGCCCGGCAACATATTGCAGGAACCATATATATGATTGTATACTGCAGGAACCATATATATGATCTGATGAAAAATTATTAGTTCCACACAATGATTAAAGCGTTTTAAAATGGCATAACTCTGGAACAGTAATTACAAATTCAAAATATTTTCTACAAAATTGCTTGGCATTTCTCCGTCTTTTAAAGTGCATCATTAGTGTTTTAAATTTTCATAGAAATTTAAAGCAAATCCGATCCAAAAATTGCAAACACTTTATAATATTTTTAGGTTCATACAATGGGTAAAAGGCTTTAAAATGGTATAACACTGTGTGTAATTTTTTAAGTCATGGCAAAATAACCATATACGGACACCACTACGTGATAAAATACTAAAAAAAAAAGACCCGTATTTCCCAATTTTTCCCAAAGTCATGCACTTTTTTTTAGGGGCCGCCAAAGATTTGGGGCCTCGGTATCATTTTCGTAAAAATGTGATCATTTTCTCAGGCTCATATCTTGCAAACCGTTCAGAATTTCGATTTACTCTCTGAGGCAAAGTTGTAGTCTTGTAAAGAACAAAAATTGCGAACATATAAAATCAAAAAAACTTCACCTTCCAGATCAAAATCGCAAAAAACTTAAAAAAATTCGATTTTTTTTACCTTTTTTCCCGTGTTCAGGTCCATAGGTAGCAAACCGTTCAAAATTCAAGGAAACAATCAACTACAAAAATTTACCTAAGATCTCAATAAACAAATTTCTAGAACATATAAACTTCCTGGGAATTATTCTTAACACCGTTTTTTAATTTCATTTGTTTTTTATTTACTTCAACATTGAGATACTATGCTATACTCATTGCTGTAAATTCTGTAGTACGATCTGGAGGTGGCGGCCTTGGTGATACAAAATTTTCAGGTGCAGGCACTGGTAGTGTGGCTGTTGCAGTTGCTTTATAAATTTTGTTCTTCTCAGAATGTCGATTTAGACGACATGTGTAATTTACGCATGCATAGCAACTGGTTGCATCATGATCACCTGGGCGATTAATCCAGTTTACCGGCTTACAATATTTCATAGTACCTCTGCCTCCACTCAACCATGCCATGAGATTGTTATAACATTGGCGACACACTGTATTAGGTGTGTAATTTTCACCGGTAAAGTCCACTTCGTCGAAAAACAATGTATATGCTCTTTTAAATTCACTAGTTAAAAGATTCTTTTCCTTCTGAAATCTTGTAGATGTTTTTTTCCGGTTTGATGACCGCAAACGTAGCAAAATAAATCAATATTTTCACACTGCATATTGAAATTGTCAGTTGCCAATGTTGTGTGCGAATTATACTGTAGCACTTTCACTTTTTTTACTTTCACTTTCACTTTATAACCTTCACCGCTGAGCTCTCGTTGACGTCGCGCTGTGTAATGCCTCGATGTGAGCGTCGTGTCGCTTTTATATTGTGTGCTGCGTCCCTTGTTGCGTGTGCTGAGCTTACTGCATTGCCTGTGCTGCTGCTGTCGGTGCATGATCGCGTGATACCTAAGCGCTACCTAAACGGTGTTAACCCTTGGACAAACACATGGTTCTGGCCAGGCATATTTCATTTTTTGTTACCTACGGACCTGAACAGGAGAAAAAGGTAAAAAAAATGAAATTAACAAATTTTCGGCAAATTTTTCACTTTTGCGTGCTACCTAAACAGTGTTAAGAATCATCTCTAGGAAGTTTATATGTTCTAGAAATTTGTTTATTGAGATCTTAGGTAAATTTTTGTAGTTGATTGTTTCCTTGAATTTTGAACGGTTTGCTACCTATGGACCTGAACACGGGAAAAAAGGTTTTTGCGATTTTGATCTGGAAGGTGAAGTTTTTTTGATTTTATATGTTCGCAATTTTTGTTTTTTATGACAAGAGCTACAACTTTGCCTCAGAGAGTAAATTCTAAAACGGTTGGCAAGATATGAGCCTGAGAAAATGATCACATTTTTACGAAAATGATACCGAGGCCCAAATCTTTGGCGGCCCATAAAAAAAAAGTGCATGACTTTGGGCAAAATTGGGAGACATGGGTCTTTTTTTTTAGTCTTTTATCACGTAGTGGTGTCCGTATATGGTTATTTTTTTTCGTGTACTCTGGAACAGTAACAGCAAATTAAAAATGTCTTTCTACAAAATTGATATACGTCTTTTAAAGCGCATCATTAGTTTTTTACATTTTCATAGGAATTTTGAAAGATATAAACCGTTATTTACAAAATGTATCCAAAATTTACGAAAAAAAATGTAGTACATGGTACCTCATTGAGCAATATTATTGGCAAAACTGGTGGTTTATGCATATACAACAAAAATTTCGACGTTTTTCTTTAAAGATTTTGACTTATAAACTAAGAATAACGTGGTGTTAATTAAAATTCAAAAAACGTCCGGAATAACCAATTTTTGGGAGAAATTCGACTTGTGCGACCTTTAAACCTCTTCCGAAAAATCTGAAATAAATCTCAAAAATATTTTACCCTATAAGCTTTCCAATCAAGGTTTAGCAACCATGAAAATCAAAAAAGAAAAAATTTTTGGGACACCCTAATGTCTATTGCTTGAAACGGAGCGTCGAATCAATTACTAATTCTTGACAGTTACTAGGGGGTTTTCATAAACTGGTCCAATTCGTGTGGAAGAATTTTTTTCAAGAAATCGCCAAAATAAGAATGTTGTTAAAATAAAAAGTGCTATATCTCGGACACGGTGCGTCCAATCTCAAAAATAATAAATTTGTGTTTCCACAAGGCTTTTTAATCAATTGATGTCTTTAATACGGTATCGCTTTTTGTAAAACAATTTGCTACAACAACAATTTTTCAAATAAAATATCGATAATCGCCCATATGTGTTAGTAATTTTTATTTTAAAAAAGTGATGACTTGCTAAAGACATCCATTGCCTAGTCTTCCATGGATTTAAAAAAATTTATTATTTTTGCCATTGGACGCACCGTTTCCGAGTTGTAGCTATTTTTTTATTTTAGCGATTTTCCAGTTTTAGCAAGTTTTTGAAAAAAAAGTCTTCCATACGCATTAGACCACTTTATGAAAAACCCGTAAAAATTATTTATTTTGTCAATTCGACTCTCTCTCAAAAATGGGGATGGGTCAGCCTGGGTAACCCATTGCCCATCGCCGTGGGTAATTGGTAAAGGCCACTTTCCCATTCCCCATGTGTAATCGTGATGGGCAATTTCCCATTGTCAGGGGTAACTACTCAATATTTTCTCCATACCCTGTGAGAAAGCGTTAACGATCGCTACCCTTTCCGCTCGTCAATAATAATGGCTTACCCTGGATAACTCACGAAATACGAATAGAAGAGTTTTCTAGTTACTTTCGGAATCACTTCTAATGATTTCAAATTGGTTTTAAATTATTCATGGAAGTATTATATATTATTCTAAAAATAAAAATTCACATTAAACTTACGTTTAATTGAAAATCATGTCTCGTGTATCACAATCTTATTAAGTTTAACAAATTTATTTGTGTACTACGTAGTCTAGATTTTAATCAAACTACAAATTGTTTGAAAAGCTCTTATTCAAATTATAAAATCATTTTGATATTTTACCAAAAATTGTTGTAAAAATCCTATTTTGAACTTATTCAAGCTATAAAATCATTTCCCAAAATAGATTCCTTATTTCTGAATTCGAAAACTTCATTAAATTTTAAAACCATATTATTTTTAATGATATTTAACAAAAATTGAGTAAAATCCGGTTAACTGATTTACTGGCGGCTAATAACTGTATTTCGGTTTGTTCGAAAATCAGTTTTTTTTAAACCGGTACACGGTTAGCGGTTTTGGAAGCTCTAGTTACGATACATACAATTAGGATGGATTCGCTAAAAACTTCTTTACCTCGTTTCTGTAGTTCTCGAATCGAAAAAGTTTTCACATGAAACGTGTGAATTGAAAAAAAAACGCTAGGAATCGGTACAAAAAATCGCTTCTCACATGTGACTGTTTCTACAACGTTTGTTTTGCGAAAACTTTCTGTGACGTACTGCTTTTTTCATTCCTATTGGAAAAATGCGAGAAAATCTGTTTCTAAAAAGTAGTGAGTGGAAATGTGAAACGTCAAAAATACTCACAAATTAAAACGGTGCGAGATTTTGATATTGTTTCTACAAAAAGGTTTTGTAAGAAATTAAAACTTGGAGAAGATAAGGACTATATCTTTTCTGTTATGTATTTCAATTAATTTTTCCATAATATTACCGAAAAATCAAGAAAGCAAAAATAAAATGCAGTTGAATACATGTCTATACTTCTTTATGTTGTTCTTTTTTGCACTAGTTTATTTTGTTTGTTTAAATTTTTTTCTTACTTGACAGCTTTCTTGGAATTTTCCAATCAAAACTTCATCAGTGTTGCCTCTTTTCGCATTGATATATAGAAACACTTTTTACTCACAAATCGAGAAACGATGGAATTTTTTGTTTCATGCTTAATGTGAAAACTTTTTCGATTCGAGAACTACTGAAACGAGGTACTGCTGATGAAGAGCTAAGAAAGATCCGAAATATATACATATACATATGTACAGACAGCCGTGGTTTTCATTGGGATACTTTTTCGTGCTCAACTGTTTTGAAAACGATATAAAATTAATGAACGGTCTTGAGCTTGAATAAATTTAACAAATTAAAAGACATTTAAAAGCAACCACAAAATTGATTGAAATTGTTCTAAAAATAATAATAAACCAATTTTCGTGCAACTTAAATCCTTTTGTGAGAGATTTGAAATGACTTTTAATTCATTACATAAATGTCTATGTCAAAAAATATATACTCGTTTTCATATCATTTACAGAGCATGTATTCATTGGTTAAATATCACAACGACGAATATTCTGTGGTTCTCACAAAGAACGTCCGTATCGTTGACAATAACAGTGAGTGCACTGTAAAATCTAAAGGAGGAACGTACTCGGCTTTCACCGTCGCAAAAAATGGTAATTTATTCTTCAACACATGAGATCGTATACAAACTGTTCGAAACAAATGTAAGTTTTTTAATGCTGATATGCTTATAATTATATGTACAGCAATTTATAGTCGTTAGTTGCACGTTTTCAATCTAAGTCAGACCGGGTAACTAGCTTGAACAAAATACCAACAATTGTAGAAAGGAATGAAATGGCAAAACTTCAAAATTTAGCTTAGAGTTCTTTAAATCAGTAGAAATGGTTATTATGAAAAAAACAAGATTAAAAAAATTATTTTAAATGTGAAGCAGCTTCAAATTTCTAAAATGTTGTAAATTGAACGAATGAGAATTTTATTGGTGATACACATAAAAACATTTTGTGGCAAATTAGTTTTAACTAGACCAAAAATAATAAGCCGCCATATTTTATAAATTGTTTACATGACAGCGTTTCAGAATTTGTTAGTTTTAGCCGACTAAAGTTTAAACTGTCGTTAATTCTATTGTTTCTCACTGTGCTACAGCTGTAGTTAGTGAATAAAAATAAAAGTTAAATAAAACAAAGTAGTGGTATTTTGTATGTATTTTTCGATTCTATTATAAACACTTAAAAATTATAGATATTTTAATTAAATATGTTTACCAAAAGTCAGACCAATATTGATATTACACCAGAAAAATATATAGTACACGCGACTAGATTGACCAAAACCTCTTATGCAGAAACGTGGCAAGAATATTTGATATTTTGTGCAATGTATTTGCTCGTCTTGACCATAGTGTAGACTTCAAACATAAAACATTTGTTTCCATCGCGTTTCTGATTAATTATAATATCAAGCTAGAATTAATCAAAAATCATAAGTTACAAGTAGAAAAAGGATATCAAAAAACAAATTTAAGTTCTTCGCCAAAAAAGTATTCTCATAAGCTTGCAAAATGTAATTCGACAATCAACAAAAAATCTCCTCCCACACTTCAGAAAAATGAAAGCAAAAATATAAAACTACCATATTCGGCGAAAAGCAAGGAAACTCCTAATTCAATATTAAATATTGAACAAGGTTTGCCTGCGAAGAATCAGCAAGTTAAAATTACGAAAGAATGTTAATCACCTTGATTCCAAAAATAAAAAACTTCATTCACTAAAAAAGAGTCAAGAAACTACAACAAATTTATTAATAAACGAATCTGAATCTACAGCAAACAACATAGTATATAATGAAAATGAATATAAAGCCGACGAAAATAACTTTTGCAAAAGCCCAAACGCAAGTCTATCTGAAATATCTGATTCTACAACTGAAGCTGCCAATATCAGCGAACATACTTACCAATCGCATCCACTGAATCAGGAAAAGCTTACTTTGTTAAATTTCGAATAGTACGGTGTTAAGGAATAATGATAAAAGTCCAATGCAAGTAATATGTATTCCAAACGCAACCCCTGAAGTAAATAAACCCATAGACATAGAAAATTCTGTTGATTATAGTATAGAAGAAATACTAGAAAGCTTCGAATCACAATTCAAATAAGTAATGGGAACACATTAAATGACTTCAGTTCAGCGGATCATGAAATTATCGGCGTGATAGTAACACCTATTTCGTGTATTGCCAAACACAATCGTACGAATATTGTACAAAGTTCGGCAGAAACAGAAATAACAAATTTTATTGATATAAGCTCAGTAGATATAACAGAAGGCTCCGTATCCGAATATATTCCGAGTTCCACAATTGAGGAAATCACTGATATGGAAATTTCAACCGAAACCGATTTAGAACAGAAAGATACAACTGTTGAAGTCATAGCAACTCCGATAACATTTCTGCGTATTTCGTAAAACTTTACATTGCAAAATTGCCAGACATTTGCTCTCGATTCACAAAAATGAAAAACAAACAAAAATTGCTCTTGGATTTCCAAAAAAAGAAGAGCGACTGAAGATTATAGGTGAACTAAGAAAGAAAGCAGATTTTTTGCATAATACCTCAGATGTGCTCAATAGCGGTATACTAATAGTAAGTCGGCAGTAAGAAACGAAATCAAATAATAATGCGGACGATTATATATGTTGTAAGATTTGTAAAGCATACTTCTCTAAAAATATATTTCGCATTCCCTTTAAAAAATTTGGTGGAAAACGAAATGGCATAAGTAATTTTATCGAGGGGCGGAGGTTAACGCAGCTTGTACACCCAGCAGGCAATTCTATTTTAAAAACAAAAATATTTCCAGTTTTGAGAAATGATGAAATAACAAAGTGAATTCGCTATGACGAATTGATAATTATTGATTATTAAATAAAAACAAAATATCAGAAAAATATGCTCTAACTCACCAACATGATATGATAAGAGCGAATTTGAGGCAATTGGGCCGTTTTAAAATAGAATTGAACAAACTAGACCCAGAAGTCACGGAATTAAAACAAATGTTTAAACCTTATATGTTTGATAAATGTGTTACAGCGCTGAGAACTGTTGCAGACTGGGACGAGGTTGCAGGTTTAGGTACACCAGCAGTGGCTTTAAGCAAAGAAGCAAAGAACTGCATTCATAAAATCTTAATGTGAGGACTTAAAAACTGATCTAGAAACTTTTTACTATTATGGGATGAAGATATTCCAAAATTAATAAATAAGAAGGCCCTTGAAGACCAAATAAGTCAGAAAAGAGGAAAGCAAATAATACTGCCTTCTAAAGAAGATATACAAAAATTATACCACTTCGTGAAAAATAAAATTTACGATTCTATGAATATATTATCCAACGAGTTTAACAATACTGCGTGGATAGAACTAGTTCAGTCATCGCTTATATTAATCCAGATCTTTAAATGCAGAAGAGCGGGAGAGATTGAAAGAAAATCTAGTAACTGGAAATTTTCGTTGAGATCGGATCATATTTGAGACCCAAATATCAACTAACCCAATGCACTGACAGGCGGACACATAGAATGAAACTTTATGCCACTGTCGGGACCCGTAGATATGTATCAACCAATTGCTTTGATATTTTGCATGTGTCTTATTGATCACTAAATGCAACTTTTCCGCACCCGTCATTTTTGGTCAGCCCGAAACCGATTTTTTCGCTCAACCTTAAAGCATGAAACACATAGACGACGACAGGCTACCGACCACAACCTGTCAAAAATAAAATACATGCGTTTATATGGAAGTGAATATTTTAACGACGGCAAGACGGTCGCGACTGCAGGTTGTTGTCTATGCTACTTATGTAGCTGTAGTTGAATTAAACTAATTTCTAATTGTGTGGGCGTCAATCAACAGGTTAGAGCTGTCAATGCCTGCCTGAAGTGGCACCACTGACAGAATAATCAGCTGTTTATTGTTGACAACTTTCACAGTTGGTTGTTTTTGTTATAATTTTTCTTTTTGTTTGTTTATTGAAGTAGGTATAGCTGCTGCTATGAAAATGGGTGGTAAGTAAGAGTACAATATAATTTGTCCCCAATTTCAATTACAATTACTTTTACAGAAGAAGAATGCAAGACGCGATGGAAGGGTCTTCGTGACTCTTATAAGCGGTGTAAGAGGGCTGAGCAAATTGCTTCTGGCAGTGCCGCCAAAAAACCCAGAAAGTGTTGGAAGTATTTTGAGGCCATGTCATTTTTGGACATTGTGGCAAGTTCCAGGCAGTAAGTAGTGTCTTGTGGCTATGAGAATAATCGCCCAAGTGAAAATCGGCCAAAACCCAAAAATGAACAATCGCCCAAAAAATTAGGGAAAAAAATTGGGCGATTGTTCATCATGTTTGGGCGTTTTGGTATTTTTGATTTTTTGGGTGTTTGTTCATGATGAATGATCGCCCAAATTTTTAAAAATGTAAATTCGCCCATTTACTTAATTGGTCGGTGTTCATAAATTGGATTTATATTTTTGGGCGATTTTACCTCTTTTTTTGGGTCTTTTTTCTTAATGAAAAAACACCCAACAATTTTGGGTCATTGTTCATTTTTAGTTTTGGGCGATTATTCGCATAGCCGTGTCTTGTCAGTGAAATTGAAGTGTGTAATTAATTTTGTGTTTTACTTTTCAGCACTATTGGAAATATCAACTGCGCCTCGTCGGAGGAATACGTTGTGGATGCGCTGGATGATTCAAGCGATGACGTGCCTTCATCTTTGCCTTGCTTAAGCAACATACGCGAAACAAAAGTATGTAGTATAAAAATATGAGATTTGCTGAAAAATATTATAATTATTTCAAAATGTTTGTTTTTAGAAATCTGGTAGTCCACACTTCCAACAATTTCTGGATTGTTGTTGCACACAAAAAAGTCGACGCCACCGATCTTTTTTTGCCTTAACTTTGGCTGCCAACAAAGTTAAGGCAGCCAACATGCCTCCAAGTGTGTTGAACAGACTGGCAGCAAAGCTGGCTGCTTCTGTTTTTGCGGAAATAGACCATCATTTCTCGCAGCAGCAGTATTTTTATTCTGATCTCATCTTAACATATCCAAAGATTAACTATCCAAAAATTAGAATTCATTATTCTAGGACAATATTTTTTGTTTATTTTTTTTATATTAGTATGTAGTACTATATTTTATTTTTGTTACAAACAATAAAAACCAATTATTAAATGAAACTAATTTTAAATGAAACTTTGGAATTTACTCGCTATGCTGATTTACGGGGAACTTGCATCAATTTCCCATTTTATTTTGTAGAAGATTTCCCGTTGCCCGGACATAATTCACCGCCAGATAAGAACAACTTTACCTTTTCAAATCAAGAAAATCTTATTCATACACGTGGATTAGATAGAATTAATTTGAATAAAATCTTTTAATATATCCCGCAGTTGGAAGGCAGTTCCGGGGCAACGATTTGCTGCTCTCATGCGATTTGACGCCAGAGGATTTATTTGTTCCCTCCACTGACCTTGAATTTGTTAATGGTCAACAAGCTCAAGAGTGAAATAGTTCCTGTCATTTTGTAGCATCAAAAAGTTATGTAGAACTACAGTGGCTAAGAGAATTTTGTCTGCATTTTTTGGCACCATATGTATTGTTGTGTGCAATACTCTCCATCTACTAGCTAAAATTCCAAAAGCATTTTCTATATGCACTCGAGCTTTGGAAAGTAAAGTATTAAATTTATCCTTCTCTGGCGTTAAATGATGTCCGGGATACGGTCGCATCAAATTATTCTTTAATGGGAATGCGCTATCTCCTACAAAATAATGTGGGAAATTGAGGCAAGTACCTGGTAAATCAGCACAGCCAGGAACTTCCAAACTTTTATTTAACAATTGTTTTCCAAAAACACTACGAAAAAGTACACCACCGTCACTCTGGCTGCCTAAAGCCCCAACGTCTACGTATGTGAAGACGTAGTTAGCATCACAAACTCCCATTAATATTATGCTAAAGGTTTTTTTATAGTTGTAGTATAAAGATCCGCTATTTCTGGGGCAAACTATGCGTATAGGTTTGCCATCAATGGCTCCTAAACAATTTGGCATTCCAGTCTTCACATATAACTTCTCAGCTATTGTATACAACTCGGTAACTTTTGGAGGTGGCAAATAAACATCATGTAGCTCATCCCAAATTGCTTCGCATGTTTCGTAAATTATTTTCCTTACAGTGGAAATTCCCAGCTTGTAAGCCCAAGCAAGAACATTGAAATTGCATCCTTGCACCAAGTAACTGAAATTACAAGCTTATTAACACAAAAATATAAATAATTAGCAAGTTTACTTACGTTATTGTTACTGCCAACCGCATTTCGGCATCTATAGCTTTTCTATTGGAAAATCGTTCCATTTTGTTTTTTAGAAGAGCCAGCAATAAATTAAAGTTGGCTACGGACATCCGAAATGCTTTAAAAAAGTGTTCCTCGTCCTTCTGTTTTAGCTGCTGAATGCACGTTCGGTAGAAGCCCTCCTGATCCCGAGTTAGATTCACCGGACGAACCCACCATCTTCGATTATTACTCGTCTGCAATTCACTTCGTACTTCATACAATGTTTTCACAATTTTTGTTATGTTTGTAATAATATTTATTAAATATTCTCCAGACGTTTTCTTTTCTTTTAACACAAACGTCAAAATTACAGATCAGCTGTTTACTTTGCAGTTGCCGTCTTGAAAATAATTCAGTAGCCGCCACACGTCTACATTTGCAGTCAGCGGCATTTACAGTCGTGTGTTCATGTAGCCTGCCGTCGCCTATGTGTTTCAAGCTTAATGCATACATTCCAGAGGAATATAACTGCGTAGACGAAATAGAAAATAATGAGGGTAATGAAAGTAACAATGATGTGGGTGAGGAAGATGAAGTGGAAGATTTAGAGTAAGAGTTAGAGACAAGTAAAAATGCAAGTACATCGACAAAAAAAAACATAGTAGTAAGTATATATATGGTCTGTACGAAGAAGCCCACAATGTAGGAACTTCCTTAATTTCTATTTTTTGTTAAACGCCAAATTTTCAAAATGAAACAACAATATAATAACACTTAAACAGAATAAAAAAAATGGGAAAACCCTAAAATAAAATACGTTGCATGTAACTTTTTGTGGGGTTATCTTTAAAATATATACAATCAGAATGAAAAACAGCCCAAAAGAATTGGAGGTTCTCTCATTTCTAATAAGAAACAAATTTGGTATTCTTGAGGTATTCCATTGGGCGACATATTTCCGAACAACCAGCGTACTGACATAAACTGGTTTATATTTAGCTTCTAAGTTTGCAAAAACCAAACGCTGAAGATGGACGACCGAAGAAATACAAGCCACTGCCTCGATGTTTGGGAATATCAACAAATTGGAAAAGCTCCCAATTTTATCTTTATGTCAAGCTATATAAATATCCGGTTTTATCTACTCGAACACCACAAAAAATCAAAACTTGGATTGACAATCAAAGACGGTATAAAAAAGATGTAAGTCCAGTCATCTCCAGTGTATCACAAATATATTTTTATAATTACCACATATGATCAACTAAAATTTAAGACAGAACTTACACAATGTTTTTAAAACTTAAATTTGTTATTACCTGGTCTCAAAAGGTATCAAAATAGTTTGAGTTAATTTCATAAAACACAAGTGCGGTCATAGAATCCACTCCACCGCCCACGGAATATTTTGCAAGATACTAATTTAAAGCCTTTTAAATGTACTGTACTGGATTGAGTTCATTTCATCTAATCGACACAATTTGATATTTTTTTTTTGTCGTACGTAAAGTAAAAATCAGGAAATAATTTATATTTTTTCTGATATAATTTAAATCTCACATAAAGTCGTGGATTTCTTCTAGACTAAAATAAAAGTCTTCTGCATTTATCGGCATTACCGTTGTTGCAAACATAACAAATGTGTGCATTATAAAAAAGTTCACAACGAGACGAGTTAATCTGATTATGTACCCTGTCCACTCGCCCGCTTTTGTTCGAATTAAACAATTCTGAGTTGGAGCCGTTATTTCAGGTTTACCGGTATTATTATGCAGAGCCGATTCTCAAACTTCTCTGTTGTAACTGGTGTTTAATTTCGTAGTTTAAACCTAGCATATAATCCCGATTATTCTAACCAGACGCCAAAAGAAGACTTTTGTGCTTTATTTATGATTTACCACCCATGGTACTCAATTTTGATGATCTGAAATTGAGGGGTAATCAACATAGAAATAGACGGAGTCACACAGATACAGTCGGGTAGCCATAGCCATACAAACTCGTCTCGTCGAGCTGATCAAAAATATGTACATGTACTTTTGTTTCATTTCAAATAACTATAATGCCAACAAATGAAAAAGACTTTTATTGAACTCCACAATAAATAGAAGTCTTTAGATGATTTTTAAATTTTATCGGAAAAACTGAAGTCTTTGTTTAATTTTCATTTCCGAATTTCATTTAAAAAGCTTTTAAATGATTTTTGTAATTGAAAAGGTCCTCAATAAATGTTATTGAAAACAAAACAGAATACAAATCAAAAATAATTGATATTCCTGAGCGGTATTATAAAATCAGAAATAATTGGTATTTTCGGAGATATTAGAACTAAATAAAAATAAATGGTTTCCCATTACGTCCCATGAAGGGATAACTGCGCTTTCCAGTTTTCACTCACTGATTGGGACCTACAGTTTTACACCGATTCCGAACGGTATTTTGAGAAGCTTTTTCATGGGTATATACTCGATAGTGTCGCCGTCACTATGCGAGGTGGCCGCCGCCGAAAGAAATTTTTTTTTAAGGTGGTCAGAGCAGGGTTCGTACCCAGGATCTCATGTACAAGAGGCGCGCACACTACCATTGCACCATCGATGGCCACGAGATATTATAACACTTAAAAATAATTAGTACTTGTAGAGTGATATAATAAAAAACAAAAATAGATCTTAAAAATTTCTACTTTTTATGGATTTTTAAAAAGCTATGGTTCTGAATTCTGAAAAAAAGAAATTGACATATGTGCAGTTTTTTATGCCAGTACTTAGTAATAATTATAATAAAACATGACTATCTAAAACCATATTCATTTGTTTCGAGTGTGTAAGGTTTACTCTAACAATAACAGTAAAAAGAGTAATTTCGTAGAAAATCAGTTTGACCGATCAAGTTCTTAAAAACAAATCCGAGTAAAAATAAACATTTTCCGCAAAATCAAAATTGCAACTACTATTTTAAAAAGGGTCTATAAAAAAAGTCTTACTATTTGATTGTAAGTATAAAAATGGAACTTTCGATACGGAAATATTTTTTTTTCCGAAAACGTCAACAATTTTAACGATATTTTCTGAAAATTAAAGTTCAGTCAGGACAAATTCCACTTTATTCCCCCTGAAACTTTGAATCTGGTTTTGGCGCACTCATTATGCACCCGCATACTTTTCATTGACGTAAAATAACACTGTGTGTAATTTTTTAAGTCATGGCAAAATAACCATATACGGACACCACTACGTGGTAAAAGACTATAAAAAAAAGACCCGTGTTTCCCAATTTTTCCCAAAGTCATGCATTTTATTTTTATCTGCCGCCAAAGATTTGGGGCCTCGGTGTCATTTTCGTAAAAATGTGATAATTTTCTCAGGCTCATATCTTGCAAACCGTTCAGAATTTCGATTTACTCTCTGAGGCAAAGTTGTAGCTCTTGTCATAAAGAACATATAAAATCAAAAAAACTTCACCTTCCAGATCAAAATCGCAAAAAACTTAAAAAAATTTGATTTTTTTACCTTTTTTCCCGTGTTCATGTCCATAGGTAGCAAACCGTTCAAAATTCAAGGAAACAATCAACTACAAAAATTTACCTAAGATCTCAATAAACAAATTTCTAGAACATATAAACTTCCTGGGAATTATTCTTAACACCGTTTTTTAATTTCATTTGTTTTTTATTTACTTCAACATTGAGATACTATGCTGTCTATTACAAAAATATTAAAAAAAAGTATTCGTATTATGTTTATAATGTCGATGCGCCGATTATCTCAAAATAATGCAGCAATTGTTTCACCCATTCTCTTGCTTCCGGTTCCGCGTCTCGATCCCCTCCCAAGACTCTGGTGCATACACGCTGAAGGTAAATCCATGCCATTGAATGATTTTCATCAAGCGATGAATCAAAGTTGCTCTTGAATAGCTTTCTGAAATGAAAACAAAAAATAAAGACAGAAAAGAAAACATTAACATAGTGAAAATAGTACAATTAGGTGAACAAAAATTCGTTTTAAATTTACTACAATACCTTTTTTAATTTTGTCATCGCTACGCTTTGGGAAAACGCTTTTCAAATAGTCGAATGCGTTTGGACAATTTACAACGGCCACTTCGATGAATTTTTTAACAATTCCCAATTTTATGTGGAGCGGTGGCAGCAAGATGTCTTGAGTATTGTCAATTAAAGGTGCATTCTTCAGTCTATGTTGTTGTATTTGTTCATCCACACTTCCTCTTGGCCTCCACGAGTTACATTGGAATTGATTCAGAGGTGAGCGTGAATCCCAATTACAAAGAAAACAAAAGAATTTTGGGAAGCCGCCCTTATCGATGATCCCTTGCAAAATGTTGATGACCTTCAAATCACAGCAAATCTTCCATTTATTTTCGTAATATTTGATTTTTTCCATTATATCTTTCAATGTTTCATAGCTTTCTTTCATGTTGATACCCATTGCTAGCGGAATGGAAGGTTTTCGGTTCGACACATGCAACAACACTGCTTTCAAGCTTGAAACAGAACCATCAATAAATAATCTCCACTCACTAGCGATGTAGTTCATTCCCATTTTTACCACCAAAGCTTTTATATCGTTGCAGTAAGCGAACGAATTGTCATCATTTAGAGTGTAGAGCATCTGAAATTCAGCTTGTCGTTTGCGGTACGCCGTAGAGTTAACATTAGCATGTGTAAGTTTTCTTTGCTTTAAAAAAGCTGTCCAAAATATTGCAAGTCGCTGCGATAATCCCAATATGGCCACAATGAAATCCATTTCCATTTGTGTTATTAGTTGTGGTCCATCTCTTCTCTGTTGGGGCTCATAATCGGTATCAAATGGATCTTCATAAGTAACACCACTTGCTGTACTCATTGCTGTAAATTCTGTAGTACGATCTGGAGTTGGCGGCCTTGGTGATACAAAATTTTCAGGTGCAAGCACTGGTAGTGTGGCTGTTGCAGTTGCTTTATAAATTTTGTTCTTCTCAGAATGTCGATTTAGACGACATGTGTAATTTACGCATGCATAGCAACTGGTTGCATCATGATCACCTGGGCGATTAATCCAGTTTACCTGCTTACAATACTTCATAGTACCTCTGCCTCCACTCAACCATGCCATGAGATTGTTATAACATTGGCGACACACTGTATTAGGTGTGTAATTTTCACCGGTCAAGTCCACTTCGTCGAAAAACAATGTATATGCTCTTTTGAATTCACTAGTTAAAACATTCTTTTCCTTCTGAAATCTTGCAGATGTTTTTTTTCTGGTTTGATGACCGCAAACGTAGCAAAATAAAACAATATTTTCACACTGCATATTGAAATTGTCAGTTGCCAATGTTGTGTGCGAATTATACTGTAGCACTTTCACTTTTTTTACTTTCACTTTCACTTTATAACTTTCACCGATGAGCTCTCGTTGACGTCGCGCTGTGTAATGCCTCGATGTGAGCGTCGTGTCGCTTTTATATTGTGTGCTGCGTCCCTTGTTGCGTGTGCTGAGCTTACTGCATTGCCTGTGCTGCTGCTGTCGGTGCATGATCGCGTGATACCTAAGCGCTACCTAAACGGTGTTAACCCTTGGATAAACACATGGTTCTGGCCAGGCATATTTCATTTTTGCTACCTATGGACCTGAACAGGAGAAAAAGGTAAAAAAAATGAAATTAAAAAATTTTCGGCAAATTTTTCACTTTTGCGTGCTACCTAAACAGTGTTAAGAATCATCTCTAGGAAGTTTATATGTTCTAGAAATTTGTTTATTGCGATCTTAGATAATTAAATAATAAATTTTTGTAGTTGATTGTTTCCTTGAATTTTGAACGGTTTGCTACCTATGGACCTGAACACGGGAAAAAAGGTAAAAAAAATCGAATTTTTTTAAGTTTTTTGCGATTTTGATCTGGAAGGTGAAGTTTTTTGATTTTATATGTTCGCGATTTTTGACAAGAGCTACAACTTTGCCTCAGAGAGTAAATCGAAATTCTAAACGGTTTGCAAGATATGAGCCTGAGAAAATGATCACATTTTTACGAAAATGATACCGAGGCCCCAAATCTTTGGCGGCCCATAAAAAAAAAGTGCATGACTTTGGGAAAAATTGGGAGACACGGGTCTTTTTTTTTTTTAGTCTTTTATCACGTAGTGGTGTCCGTATATGGTTATATTTTTTTTGTTGCACTGTGTAACACAAGGGATTTTCTGAGAATTTTGTTGCCATTTTATGGTCAGTTTTTCCGTCAGTGGTGATCTTCGTTTCTTAGTTAAATTGTGGTTAAACATCGAATTGTGTTTTTTAGTCATTGTTTAACTATGATTTAACCACCCAATGTTGGTTGGTTAACTTATAGTCAGAACCATATTATTTTGACAATCAAATTACTGACTGTCAAAGTGAGAAATGAAGATTGTATAAAATATATGCTTCTGTTTTGCGTATTTGTACACATACGTTGAATCTAGATCGTTAAATTGTTGCTCCTATATAGTTTTTTACACATTTTTGTTAAAATGACTTCGATTTTATTCATCTATTTCTTATTTTACATAATTCCATTTTGTTTGTTCTCCTTTGTTTTTTTTGGTATTTATCCCAAAACACACGGTTTTCCAATAAGAATACAAGGGTTGCCATATTAGTTGACAATATGGCGACTTACATTACCTCACCACTGAAAAACAAAATGCAAAGTTAACCTCTAATTAAGATTAAGTAATCCGATAGTTAACTACCCACTTAAAAACTGGCCATTAGTCATCATATACATACAAATAGCAATGTTTAAACGTCACACATAGTGAAATCTTTCAGTAAAATTAGTAAATGACATCGATCACGACCCGATATCTCGTTGTCGAGATATAGGCATGTTTTGATATCATATAACACAGTTGCATAAAAACTTAGAGTGATACGAAGATGCACTTGTAATATTTTTAAAATTCACATACAAACATTTTAAAATTGTTGGAAATTGTTTTAAAAATAACTACTACAAAAGTATTTTCGAACACTTCTAAATCATTAGAAAAATATATTATTGATATCAAAATGAATTCTAGTTAATTCAAACACGTTTGTAATTATTGAAATGATTTTAAAAGAAAATGAATTTACAACCATATTAAAATTTAAAAAGACTTTTGAGTTTGGTTGCCGAGAGGTGTGAAGAAACAAGAGGGGTAGACAAACACGCACGGGATGAGAATTCGGGAGGATTTTCATTGTTTCTCTTTGCTGGTTCTCGTATTTTTGCCATTTAGTTTCACACTCATTCTGCATTGGAAGGGAAAACATCGATTGCGTAGATTACTTTCTGATTATTTGTATAATAGCAATAGAAATAAATCGAAAAATTTTAAATAAAATAGGTAGATACAATAATACGTGGATATTTTGATTACTACATATCAGAAACATGAAAATCAGATATTTTAACGACGACTTTACCTTAATTATTCAAGCAAAATGCCAAAATAAACCCCCTGCACCTCCTGTTCCAGTAAACCGCTTGACAACAAATATGGTCCTTTCTAATAATAATAATAATTGATGCTCCCGAAACCAAGTGAGAGACATATACGCAATCGTTCATTGAAATACGTTAGAATAAATGAAAGGAATATATGTTATTTTTTCTATTGTACGTGAATTAGTAATAACCAGTGATGGAATTACAACAGTTGAAATTGTACCAACATCTAAGTAAAAGTAAAGTAAAAATTATTGTCTTTTGGTTACAATTATAACTACAATAGAATTGTGTCTACAATTGTACCATATTTGCAGCATTAGATCACCTGGTTTTGCTTTCTAAGTTAATATAAAGTAGAAACAGCTTTTATTATACGTAACCTGACCAATACCATCTACATATATACGATGGACAAGGTGTAGAGAAGCAAGAATGGAGGGAAAAATGCCATGCAAAGCCCTCGAAATTGGTCGCAGTGCGTTTTTTTCTAATTCCTCTTTGTGCTCTTTACGACTTTCTTATGATTTTGACATTTGATGTTTATTCTTCCCCTATTCTTGCTTTTTGTGTGGTGTGTTGTTTTGGGTTGCGTTAGTTTGTATTTTGTTGATACTCGGAAGTTGAATTTATTATACATATTTACAAAATTTGCCCGTTAACAAAAAAGAACAATACATAGAGAAACACTCACAAAAGGAAAATGTCAAAAAAAAATCGTAGGCACTAATATCTTGAATCTCAGCGTGCGAACGTACGAAGATTTCCGCAGCAACTTCAAAAGAGATTTGATAAAATTCCCTACGAAAAATGCCATCGTATAAAGACAGTACAACTGGTTGTGACCAAAAAGTGGGACACAAGGGGTAAAAAGCGAAATTATTTGTGTTTAAATAAAACACATTATGAACGGTGGCGGGGGTTTGCCTCCCGCCACCGTTCATAATGGCAGTGAAAATACAAAAACAAAAACGAAACAGAAAACATAAACAACCCCTATTTGTTGACGACCCCCGCAAACGTTATAAGGACCACGATTTACGGATATGCACTTGGAATGTAAGAACTCTATATAGATCCGGTGCAAGTATCCAACTGGCAGATGTCCTCGAAAGTTATAAGGCTGACATTACCGCTATCCAGGAAATGCGATGGACAGGACATGGCTGCACAAGAAAAAGAAACTGCGATATATACTACAGTTGCCATGAAAAAAAACATGAATTTGGTTGTGGATTTGTAGTTGGCAAAAGACTGCGACATCTAGTCTCTAGGTTCAATCCTGTGAGTGAACGAATAGCCACAATCCGCATAAAAGCGAAATATTTTTATATTTCCCTAATTTGTGTGCATGCCCCGACAGAAGAGAAAGATGATGATGCCAAAGACATATTCTATGAGCTCCTAGAGGAAACGTATGACCGCTGCCCTGGCCATGACATTAAGATTGTACTAGGAGATTTTAATGCCAAAGTAGGAAGGGAGAATGTGTTTAATCCAACTATTGGCAATTTCAGTCTTCATGCTGACAGTTCCGACAACGGTATGAGACTGATTGACTTTGCCGCGGCAAAAAACATGGTCATCAGTGGCACAAGATTCCAGCATAAAGACATCCACAAGGCTTCTTGGGTATCCCCTGATCAAAGAACTAGGAACCAAATTGATCACGTGGTAATTGATGGAAGGCACTCATCCAGTGTAATGGACGTACGAGTGATCAGAGGAGCTAACATCGATTCTGATCACTACCTGGTAGCAGCAAAGGTTCGCACAAGATTAAGTAGAGCGAAAATCGTACGAAACCAGACGCAGAGGAAGCTGGACATCGGAAAGCTGCAATTACCAGAGGTAGCCACAGCCTACTCAAGGAAGCTCTCGCAACTTTTGGCACAGAACCCACCCCCTCCCGATGACGATCCTGATGCGCAGTGGAAACCCATTTCCGACTCTATAAAAACTGCCGCAACAACCGTACTTGGTTTCGAAAAACCGCTTCGCAACAAACCGTGGTACGATGAAGAGTGTCGCATAGCAAATGACGAAAAGAACGCTGCACGTATGGTAATGCTTCAGTCAATTGCAACGCGAGCTGCAACTGAGCGGTATAGGGAGAAGAGAAAGGAGGTAAACCGTCTCTTTAGGCGTAAGAAACGGCAGTGGAGAAAACGCGAGAGTGAGAAAATTGAGACATACAGAAGGAAGAACGAAGCCCGAAAATTCTACCAAAAAGTTAAAAACGGAACTAATGGACATGGTTCAGGGCCCCCCTTCTGTAAAGACAAAGACGGAAATCTCGTCGCAGATGTGCAGAGCATGTTGGGAATATGGAGAGAGCATTTCTCCGCGCTACTAGTACCTGAGATATCCGATGACGATGGGACAATCGATCACAATATGGACGACGACGTCGATTGCCCCCCTCCTAACCAAGACGAGGTCAGAACAGCTATTGCCCGGCTTAAGAACAACAAAGCCGCAGGAGCCGATGGATTACCGGCGGAGCTGTTTAAGGCTGGCGGCGATGAGCTGATAAGGTGCATGCATCAGCTCATTAGCAAAATTTGGTTAGATGAATGCATGCCCGGCGATTGGAGTCTCAGTGTACTATGTCCCATATTTAAAAAAGGTGACCCGAGTATTTGTGCCAACTACCGTGGAATAAGCCTTTTATCCATAGCATATAAGGTTCTATCAAGTATAATGTGCGAAAGACTAAAACCAATTATCGCTGACCTGATTGGACCATACCAGTGTGGCTTTAGGCCTGGAAAATCGACAACTGACCAGATTTTCACGCTACGCCAAATCCTGGAGAAGACACACGAAAAACAAATCGACACCTATCATCTATTTATCGATTATAAAGCAGCCTTCGATAGTCCGATACGGGAGAAACTCTATGAAGCAATGTCTGAGCTTGGTATTCCTGCAAAACTCATACGCCTTTGCAGGATGACCTTGACGAACACCAAATCCGCAGTGAAAGTTGGTAAGGATCTTACCGAACCTTTCGAAACTAAGCGAGGCCTCAGGCAAGGCGACACCCTATCGTGCGATCTCTTTAACATCTTAATGGAGATCATTATGAGAAAAGCTGCAGTCAATATGAATAAAACCATCAGCAGCAAAAGTCACATGCTGCTCGCGTATGCTGATGATATAGATATCATTGGGCGCACAATTAGAGAAGTTACTGCGGTTTTTTCGAGAATTGAGAAGGAGTCAGCAAAAGTGGGTCTGACGGTGAATGAGGACAAGACAAAATTAATGGTTTCAACGAACAGGGCCTCCACGCGATTAGACCAAAGCGTGAACGTTGATAACCGTTATAACTTCGAGGTAGTGGACGAATTTATATACCTCGGATCTGCCGTTAACAAAAACAACAACGTCAGCCTTGAGATCAAACGGAGAATTGTGCTTGCGAATAGATGTTATTTTGGGCTAAGCAAGCACTTTAGAGATAAAGCCCTCTCTCGAGTAACAAAAGTCCAGCTGTACCAGACTCTCATTCAACCTGTCTTGCTTTATGGCGCAGAATCCTGGGTCCTATCGCAAGCAGACGAAACATCTGTAGGAGTCTTCGAGAGAAAAATACTCCGAAAAATTTATGGCCCTATAGTGCACAACGGCGAGTATCGGCGACGCATGAATCATGAGCTGTATGAGCTTTATCCTGACATTGACATAGTTAAGCGGATCAAGATAACGCGATTGCGCTGGCTAGGCCATGTCAGTAGAATGGATGAAGATGAACCAGCGCGAAGACTTTTCGAAACCGAACTCGAAGGAAGACGAAAAATAGGAAGACCAAGACTCCGCTGGAGGGATCAGGTTGACGAATCCCTGCGTACACTTGGTATTGCCAACTGGAGAGATAAAGCAAAAGATCGAACTGGTTGGCGAAATATGTTATCTTCGTTTTGTAAGGTCCCTGACCCCCTGGGGTTGTCCGAGACCGGATAAGTAAGTAAATAAAAAATTAATAAAAATACATATGTTATGTAAATATGTATAAATATATAAAATAAATTATTTTATTTCGTATGCAATCACTTCGATAAAGCCGGGATGAGATACCAAAACGCGTGTCAATCCCGTAAAAACGGGGTAATCCAGCAAAACCGGGCCGGGTGGTCAGATTACTTATGCGTCAACCTCTACTAGTTCAACCATGGACCCTGTCTGCCAAATTCAGTGTATTTTGTTGTTGTTCTTTTTTGTTCTATGAAAGAAGAACTCAATGCATGTTGTTATTTTCCATAATTACAGCAGCTGGTTTCGTTTTGTTCATGAGATTTTTCGCATCAGAGGTCAAACTGATATGTATTTTGTGTTTGGAATCTTGTGTTGGTATGCCTTCGTGCAGGGTTTGACAACAGAAGCGAATAGAACAAAAACAAAATTCCTATTGCTGCTGCCTACAAATACAACGACTGCTCGTTTTTTAACCATGTATAAGTCTTGTTTTAGATTTTGCGTCTTCAGCCTACTTTAATCGTTAAATTCTCTTTTGAACACCATTTCGTAAATAATGACCATTTACAGTCTGCGTTCTTTGTCGTCTAATCGGCTGTTCTGCTTCTTACTTACATTCGTAATAAAGCATTTTTCAAATTAAAATGTCTGATTTTCATGTTTCTGATATTTAGTAATCAAAATATCCACGTATTATTGTATCTACCTATTTTTTAGGTGTAGTATTAACATTTCTTATTTTCTGCTTTTGGTCTATTTTTTTCTGTGTACGTTGGTAAATTTAATTTTTCCGACTGGGGTAATAACTTTGCTTTAGCAGAACAAAATAAATTAAATTTTACTTTATGTAAATTGGTGCAATCGGTTCAATTTCTTCAAGATTTTGGTACAATTTAAATTGTTAAAATTCCATCACTGGTCATTACTAATTCTGCTATTACACGGGCAATTATAATTGTCGAAATTCTCTTTGATTCTCTTTTGGAATTGCCATTCGTTATTAGAACCTAAACATAATCAAACACGCTACAGACGACGACGTTTTTTCTACATAGGTTTCTTATGGCAGGGAAAAATCGTCACGAAAATCCGCTGCGGCTGACGACTCGTCGCTAGAATAGAATCTTTTCTAATTTCTTGGCGGCGCTCTCGCGAAATCTCTCAGTTGAGAGAATGAATTTGCCACATGTTGATGAAAATCATAAGAGAAACCAACACGTATAATCCATACACGTGAATGCAAAAGAAAATTAAAGAAATGGGTTAAAAATAACTTATTGTTAAACACAGTACAATAAAAGTGAATACATTTTTAAAAGAAGTAAACACAATTTAATTCCTATACAACAATATAATTTTTCCAAACTTTCAAATTCCAGAAAAGAGCCGAAAATATATACGACGCAGAGAGAAAAAAAAATCAACCGAAGTCGCCAGACGCTCTCTCTCTCTCATTTCGTTTAGACGCTAGAGATTTTTTCCGTCGTCGTCTGAAGCGAGTTTGGTTCAGTTTGTACTCTTAGACGGGCAATTCTATTTTCGCAATTGTGGTTTTTATTATTGCTGTTTCTGACATTCGTAAAAATGTGAGTCATATGTAGACTATAAATCCTGTGAATTAATTAATTTCAAGAAAATCGTGCGATAATCAAAGGGCTTGTGGAGTGCATCGGGAGTGCCAATAATATGGATTCGGATGACAGCGAAAAAGGGGACACAGCCATTGGTTGGTGGCACATGATTGGGATAGAAATTTCTTATATTTTAAGTGAAAAATTAAAATTTTAGGATTAAGTGATTTATTGATTAAAGCCACTTTCTTACGTACTACACCAGTATCATCGTTTGGCAACTCTGCTCTCGTTTAGTTCGTTTTTTTAGTTGTGCTCCGTGAATTTTCTTTATTTTCGTATTTTAAAAGTTTAAATAGTGCTTGTTGTGTTAATAGTGCAAAGATAAGTTAAAATACATTGCTTGATATAATTGTGTGTTCAGTGCAGTGCTTGTTTATACTGTTTTTGTATTATTGTGTGCAATTGGAAATTCTCTTGATCGTGTAAAACACAAACAACAACAATAATATTTGTTTGTCATTGTTGAAAACATCTAACGTTGTAGTTGTTTGATTTTTTGTTTTTCTTTCATTCTCTTTGTTTCGTTATTTGTGTGTCAGTGTTGCCATCTAGTTTTGGGAATTAATATCAAAGGGATAATAAGTTCATACTTTTTTGGGAATTTTGTCGATTTTGGAATTCTGTTTTTAGTATTTGTTTCTTATTTATTTATTTTTTTTTTTACTCTGATTTAATTATAATGATGACTTGCATGAACAAAGACTGTAAGGTTAGATCGGATACCGATACTCTTATGTCGTGTTGGTTGTGTGATGGCTTAGTACATGTCAAATGTGTTGGCCTTTATGCAAGAGTGGCGGACAATCTGAGTGATGACAAGGGTCTTCGTTGGTGTTGCGTGGATTGTAGAAAATTGGATGTGGAGTTCTACAAATTTTTCAGGAGCATGAAGTCCGAGTTTTCTGAGGTGGAAAAGGAGCTTTCGGCTTTATCTGGTCGATTTTCCAAGTTTATTGGGATGTTTAATAAATATCCGGGATTGGAAAAGAGAGCGGGTTCACCGAAAGCTTCCTCGCCGAAAAGGAAGAAGACGGCTAAGAAGGCCCCTCCATTGTTGGTAATTCCTTCCTCGCCGAATTTAATGGACGTTAATTCTCCAGTTACAGTTTCAAGTCCAATGAAATCTTTTGCCCCTCCTACTTTTGCTGAAGTCGTTTCTGTAGTTACTATAGCTTCCACGGACAGCGAAAAGTCTCCGGGTGGTAATCCCGCCCCGGTGCCAGGACCGGGACCAAGAACGTTGACTGTCGTACCGGCAAGGAAGACAGTTTTTGTGTCTAGACTTTCCCCCGACACGACCGAAGAGGATATATGACTTTACATATCGTCTAAATTAGTCGGGAATAATTCTAACGATTCCATACAGTGCTTCAAGCTGAAGTCACAATTTTCGGAACGTAGGTCGTCTTTCAAAATTATTGCACCGGATGATCTATTTGTCAGACTGGTGGATTCGGAATTTTGGCCTCACAGAACATTCGTAAGGGAATTTGAGTATCGGGATAATGGTAGGCGTGATAATTTTGCTAGATTACCGTCTGGAGATAAGGCAGCTCCAAAAAACTAATTGGGAGTTTGAATATGGCGTATGAGAATGTTCGCGGTTTGAATACTAAATTGTCCAGATTATTTGTTGATAGCTTTGGTTTTGAGTTTGATGTCATTGCATTCTCTGAGACATGGCTTAAACGTAATGTTTTTAATTCTGAGTTGTTCTGCAATAAGTACGTAGTTTATAGAAAAGATCGTGTTGGTAAAATTGGTGGTGGTGTTTTAATCTCAATTGAGAATTCTTTATCTTCTGAGTTGGTTACAGTTGATGACATTGGCGATCTTGAGTTTATTGTGGTGTCCATTAATTTAGGCGATTTGAAATTGTTTGTCACGTGTTCTTATATTCCGCCATCTTCATGCTTTGAGGTATATCAAGTGCATATTGACGCTATTGCAAAAGTTAGTGCGTTAGCCAGTTGAAAGGACCGTATTTTAGTATTGGGTGACTTTAACTTGCCGTCTGTGACATGGGTGTCTTTACCCGATACTAATTCTCTGACTCCATTGACACCATGTGATTGGTCATCTGATTTTGTTACGCATATTTCCGAACTTGGGTTGATTCAATTGAACGACATTCCCAATTCTATGAATCGAGTCCTTGATCTAGTTTTAGTGGATGATTCTAACAACTTTGATATTTCTCGAATTGATCCGTTAATTTCTCCTGAGGATAGTTACCATCCAACGCTGGGAATTAATTATACATATGATACCATGCACGTTGGTTGCAATTGCTCTTCGTCCTATGTTGGCCTTTGCTTTTCGCGTGCGAACTTTATACTTTTGAATAATCTTATCTTTGATACCGACTGGCATAGTATTTGTCAGTGTGATAATTCTTTTGAATTTGAAATCGCCCTGGATGATTTCTATAATATTATTAATGGCTATATTTCTAAGTCTGTACCCAAGAGGCCAATAATGGGTAATACTGGTCCCCCATGGTTCTCAAGGGCTCAAAATAGTCTCAAGAATGTAAGGAATAGATGTTCGAAAAAGTATAAAAAATGTGGACTGCTAGCAGACTATGCTAGGTATATTGTTGCTAGGAGTAGATACAACTCTAAATCTCGTGAGAGTTACAGATTATATTTGGATAGGTTGAAGGCTAATTGTAAACGGAACCCCATATCATTCTTTAGATTTGTTAACTTGAAGCGTAATTCGTCTTCCACACCTTGTAGGATCAAAATGAACGGTATTGAATATTCAGATGAAGAGTCTATTGCTAATTGTTTCGCCGATTTTTTCGCATCTATTTATTCCACCCGAGCCTATGATGTTTCCAAATTATACCCGTACACTGTCCGCTCTACCATTCCGTTTGATGCACCTGTCGTAAATTCTTCGTGGTTGCTAGATAACTTAATCAGCTTGAAAGCCTCGAATAAAGCTGGTCCTGATGGTATACCGGACTCTATGTTGAAATACTGCTCAAATTCTCTCAGCTTACCGTTGACTCTCTTATTTAACGCTTCGTTGAAGTTCGGTCATTTTCCTGCACAGTGGAAGAGCTCTTATATAATCCCTCTCCACAAATCTGGTAGTTTAGTAAATGTTGCAAATTATAGGGGAATTGCAAAATTGAGTGCCATTCCTAAACTTTTTGAGAAGTTAGTCACAGAGGTAATTTCTCATCAGGTTTCCTCTATTTTGGATCCATGTCAACATGGCTTTCGGAAGGGTCGTTCCACCGTGACTAATTTGCTTCAGTTTTCCTCTTCTATTATTGACGGCTTTATTAATGGAGATCAAACTGATGTGATTTTTACCGATTTTAGTAAGTCTTTTGATAAAGTTAACCACAATTTGTTATTATATAAACTAGGGGCAATGGGTTTTAATTGTAACATGCTGAATTGGATTAGTTCTTATTTAATGAACAGAGAACAGATGGTATCATTTGGTCGATCATTCTCAAGATCTATTTTTGTGTCATCTGCTTTTGAGTGATGAATCGTCGTTCAAAAACTATTTAAGGGTGACAAAAACCCAATTTAATTTTTTACTAACTTTAGTTGAGCAGAAAATAACGCGTTCCGATACATTAATGAGGGATGCAATTCCAGCAGCAGAAAAGTTAGCAATGACATTGCCCATATTCATGTTTTATTTAAGCTTAATAATTTTTTCAGCGGAAACTTTTATGGCCAGTTTTTCAGTCAGTGGTGATCTTCGTTTCTTAGTTAAATTGTGGTTAAACATCGAATTGTGTTTTTTAGTCATTGTTTAACTATGATTTAACCACCCAATATTGGTTGGTTAACTTATAGTCAGAACCATATTATTTTGACAATCAAATTACTGACTGTCAAAGTGAGAAATGAAGATTGTATAAAATACATGTTTCAGATTTGCGTATTTGTACACATACGTTGAGTCTAGATCGTTAAATTGTTCCGCCTATATAATTTTTTACACATTTTTGTTAAAATGACTTCGATTTTATGCATCTATTTCTTATTTTACATAATTCTATTTTGTTTGTTCCCCTTTGTTGTTGTGATATTTATCCCAAAACACGTTTTTTTCCAATAAGAATACAAGGGTTGCCATATTCGTTGACAATATGGCGACTAAAATTAACTCACCACTGAAAAACAAAATGCAAAGTTAACCTCTAATTAACTTAGAATTAAGATTAAGTAATCCGATAGTTAACTACCCACTTAAAAACTGGCCATTAAGTCTTGACTACCAGACACGTTTGTCTCAGTCGACAATTACAAATACGGTACCAGAAGTATGTGAACATTTGTACCAGCAATTGAAAGGAACACATTTGAAGGTATTATAGTTAATAATTTGTGTGAATGTTTACTCAATTTTTCTACTTTATTTTACAGTTTCCCAGCAGTCATTCGGAGTGGGAGAGCATAGCGAAGGAATTTTCTATCAAATGGCAATTTCCAAATTGTCTCGGAGCATTAGACGGCAAGCATATAAACTTCCGGCCATACCTCCGTGCCTCCCGTATGTGGTAATTGGTGATGATGCATTCCCAATGCAGACTCATTTAATGAAGCCGTACCCATACCACACAAACTCGGAAGAAAAACAAGTTTTCAATGCACGACTGTCCCGTGCTAGGCATGTTGTCGAGCATGCTTTTGGTATTCTAACAAACCGATTTAGAGTGTTCTTGGCACCAACCAATCTAAGAGCGAAATAGGTACAATTAATTGTATTTAAGTGTTGTACTCTACACAATTTTTTGATGGAGTCTGACCACACCTACCTCGAGACATATCAGAACTCTACACCCGTAAGCAGTGCTGCTAGTTTGGACAGGACGTACAATCCCAGAAGGGGTGAAGCAGAACTCATTCGTCAGGAATTTGTGAATTACTTCAGCAACGAAGAAAAATTGGATTGGCTATAACAAAGTTAATGCCATCAACTTATTTAACTTTCCTAAAAAAAGGATCTATTGTTAAAATAAATTGAAATTTTTACTTTTTTGTACCCCATTTTATAACATAATAAAAAACCCACCCGTAAAAAACATAGTTTTTGACTATAAATTCTTTATATGTATATGACATGGTTTTTTATTTTACACATTACTCTAGAAACAAACTTTAAATGACAGCTATACAAAGAGTATATCTTCACCTTCATTAAAATTGGTCTCTTACAGTTTTAAATTTTGCTTAGTAACTTAAATGAAACAAAAATATGAAGGTACCACGCCCTTTGTCCAACCCTTCCCAAATTTGCAGCAGATCTTAGAATATGTACACCTAACCAACATACCCAATTTTGTTCAAATACCGTTAACAGGAGCAGAAATTATGGATTTTTAATTTGTGATTTGTATGGGAGGTACCAAGCCCCTTTGTCCAATCCCGCCCATATTTTGCTAGTTAATTTTTGTCGTCGGCATTAGTTTGCCTGCGAAGTGTCAGCTCGATTGGATCACGGGAAAAAGGCTAAAAATCAATCCAAAGTTTTTTCGGCATACATACAGACAGGTGAAGTTAATATAAAGAATTTAAAAAGAAGGAACAAATTTATGAAAATATCATTTATTAATAAAAAAAAACAAAAAAATGTTATTTATAAAGTAAAAAGGTAAAGGTACATATTAATATTGAGATCATATAGTTCACAGTATAAATATTGTTTGTGTGCAGCAGCATTGTTTTTACAGCGTACAATCACTGTAGTACATGGATGAGAACATAAAGGCACAGGATTTTAAGCAAATGTTGGAGCAAATGAAGAAATGCATGCAACCATCACTTTACACGACATTATATTATCTATTGGTATTCTATTTGTACTTAACTGGACAAAATGGGCGAGGTCACTACGCCCTCCCATACAAAAGCTGGTTATCGATATGATAACTCGTGTAAAATATTTCCAACCTTATTGAAATTTGTATTAGGCTTCATTTCCTGTTCGTGGTAACCATTTTCGAAACTCCCATACAAATTTTGAACGGACAATTCTCTGGTAGTCTTGATAAATACCCCAAATACACAGCACATCCTAATTAACTTGATAATAAGATAATATTTTGCAGATATCACCTGCTGTTGAATATTGGCGTATTTGACATGTGTAAGTGAAGATTGATCGGCTGCCAAATCAAAAATATGAAAATTTTTTAATGGAACTCTGACCCAAAGGATAACTAAGGGTTAGGCTACGTTTAAGTTGGTCCACCCGACTGCTTTCTCTGTACTTATTTCGAGTTAGGTTTAGCAACCATTATCGTACGCTAATTTTTTTCTCTTAAATTTCCGTTCTGGTATTGGCTTTTAAAAACGGTATCAGAAAAAAAAAACGGTATAAAATTAGAGTTGTCTAAACTGTCCACAGAGAAACAAGAATTAGTGAAAAAGTTCAGAATAATATCATCAAAATGTATGTATTACCTAATTATATTTTACATTAAATCCGATTCAACAAAAGCCGCATCCATAGACAGCTGCAATATATCTCTGCTCCTTGTTGATGAAGTTCCAGTGCGTTTGCGGGCTGCGTTGTCTTTCAGCTCCAGTATATAGGACTGCAGCTTGAATGCAACCTCTGTTTGATCGTCTGGGTCGACTTCTTCCATTTGGGTAGAGACAAACTTCAGCAACCAATCAAATTTCCGGAACAATGCCATCTCACCACCTTTCTAAATAAAAAGGTTATTAATTTTTAATAATTAAGTTTTCTGCAAAATAATATAATTACACATACCTTTTGTCGTTTTCCTTGTGGAGTCTCAGTAGAAATAGATCTTTTAAATCCTGAAGTGTTTGGACTTGTATTTTCGGAGTCCTGCAATTAAACATAAAAACATGTAAAGTAAAAAAAATATAATTTCATTTATTTTAACTTACCGACAGTGTTGTAACTTCTCCGTCCACAATGACATCGTTTTCTATTCCGCTGCTAGTCGATACATTATCTTCGCTTGCTCGAATATTAATGTGGCTCTTCAGGAATGCCAGCTGGTTGTAGCACCCAAGTTTGGGAACATAGACATCGTTCCTTCCGCATCCACTTTTCTTTGACTGAAACAGCAGTCGCTCTTCTTGCATATACAGTGTCCGTATGCCATTGTTTTATGCCGTCGAGAGTGATGGTTGGCATGTATTTCTTCATTTGCTCCAACAATTGGTTGAACGCCTGTGCCTTCATGATTCGGTTCAAGTACTACACTGATTTCACGCTGTACAAGCAGTTATGCTGCTGCACAAGAAGAATATATTCCAAATATATTTCATTGCCATCTTTTCAAAAATTTTAACAAAATAAGGGGTATATAAATTTTGGTTAACACTGGAATCTTTTTATATAAATATGTCACGAATTCCACGAAAAACTTATCCGCATGTAGCATGTACGTTACCCACATTGAAATGAAATCAAATTTTATCAAGTAATCAAGTCTTATTTTCGTGGAATTCGTAAAGCACACATGATAGCGATTATCTTTAGTGGTTAGGGACGATTTTTGTTCCTTTTTTATTACAATTGCACAATTATTCCTTTGTCAGAGTCTTCGTTCACACCCTTGTGTTTTTTAATTTAAGTTTTAATTATTTTGTTTGTTTACACAGTATAATTAATAATTTCAATTGTTTACACTTCACAAGAAAATTCTGGGTTAATCCAACGGAAAGAGCTACGTACTATGAATTTTAATTTCGCCACAACAAATTCTGCCTTACTCAGATCTTGTCTACATAATGCAAATTGGAATTATGATGGTGGTCTTGTGTGTAAAATTGAAAATTTTTATAATATTGTGAACTCTGGGTTTTCTGCTTCAATACCTTATCATCCTTCAAGTTTGGAATCTGGGCCTGCTTGGTTCACAAAAGAATTAAGGTGTCTACGTAATTTAAGAAATAGACTGAAAAGTAGATATGATAGTTGTGGTTCATTAATTTATTTGGCGAAATACATAGTTGCTAGGAATAAATTTAACGTTCTTAATAGGAAATGTTACTCTTTTTATATCTCTAAAATGAGAAGAGTTCTACTGAAGAACCCGAAACATTTTTTCACCTTTGTAAATTCAAAGCGGAAAGTAGTTGGTTATCCGCGTAGTATGAAATTCAATGGTTCAGAGTCATCTGATGATGGCGATATTTCTGATATGTTTGCTAACTTCTTCCGTAAAATATATTCTCCTTCTGTTGCTTTACTAAATTACCCCTATAATATTAATACGTTTAATGGCATTCCGGATATTATCTTGTCTGAGGATGAAGTTCTTTATGGATTGCAAACTTTAAAACATTCAAATTCGCCTGGACCTGATGGTATTCCCACATCAATTCTTAAAATGTGTGCTCATGAATTGTATATTCCACTCACAAATATATTTAATGAATCGTTGACATCGGGTAAATTTCCCTCTTATTGGAAATCAAGTTTCATAAGCCCACTCTTTAAGTCTGGAAGTCGATCCAATATTGAAAATGACAGAGGAATTGCAAAGCTGAGTGCAATTCCAAAGCTATTTGAAAAATTGGTTACGAATAGACAGACTAGTTCATTTTGTTGGATGTTTGGTTTCGCCATATCAGCACGGTTTTGTTAAGGGCAGGTCGTCTACGACTAACTTACTGGAGTTAACGTCTCATATTTTTGCAGCTTTTCGTGATAAATGTCAGATGGATGTAATTTATACAGATTTTAGTAAAGCTTTTGACACAGTTGCTCATAATTTGTTAATATACAAACTTGATATTATTGGTTTTCCACCTAAATTGTTGCACTGGGTACCTTCTTACCTTAGTGGTCGTACCTAAAAAGTGCGGTTTAAAAATGTATTATCTTCAACTATATCAGTAACATCTGGTGTTCCTCAAGGCAGTCATTTAGGTCCTCTACTTTTCGTTCTTTATTTAAATGATCTACCGTCTATAGTTAAATCCTCTAACATTTTGATGTTTGCAGATGATATTAAGTTATATATATGCCTATATGCGATACTGAGGATTCCACCCATCTTCAAAATGAAATGGTCTGTCGCTAAATCAGGGAAAATGTAAAAAGTTTTCGTTTTGCCGTAGTACACCGTTGAATTTTGATTACCTTAGTGGTTCTTATATATTGGAAAATGTGTCTTCCTTCATGCATTTAGGAGTACTTCTTGATCAAAAGTTGCGGTTTGATCTTCATATTGATTCGTGTATAGGCAAAGCCAGATCACTGTTAGCTTTTATAAAAAGATAGGCGAAAGAATTTGCTGATTTTTGTCTCTCTCGTTAGACCTGGATTAGAATATGCTTGTATTGTGTGGTGTCCGTATAATGCCTGTTACATAGACCGCATCGAATCGATTCAAAGACAATTTTTACTTTTTGCATTACGTGGTCTCGCTTGGAACATTGATGATTTGCCACCTTATAAAAATCGACTGATGCTTATTGATCTCCCTACACTTGAAAAACGTAGGTATATGTTAAATGCAATGTTTATTGTAAAACTCATTAGGGGTTGTATAGATTCAAATTTTCTCGTGAGTCAATTAAATTTGAATGTTCCCTGTAGACAAACCCAATATTTCTATCCTTTAAAACTACCGACTGTCCGTTATAATTACGATTACTACAATCCTTTCCGACGCGTTTGCCTCATTTACAATGAGATCTTCAGATCTCAGATTCAGATTCTTTGAATATAATTAAGCAACATTTAATTCGTAATTAATCGGGAACTATTATCCAGCTTGTGTTGCCAACCATTTTCATCTGATAAACCAGTCCTGCTTCTATTAATCAATCTTATTATAAATTCAGAATTCTACAATGAATTGAAGCTGACGCTGAATAGATGAATGGATGATTAGCGGTTGACGCCAGATGCTGACATTCATGTCCCTCATCTTCATGTTCCAGATCTTCAAGTCCCTCCTCTTCCTGTTTATCTCCCATTATGCTATTTTTATGTTCCTGTTTATCGTTCCACACATACTGTTGCGACGTTCCTGCTCCAGATGTGAATGCCTGTGTTATCTCCTATGATTTTATCCTAAAGTTCCTGTGAATCATTCCACTAAAATTTGTGGAGTTTGTTTACCATTTCTCTTGTTCTTACTCATCCCCCTGTTGTTCTACTCCACCTGATGTTCCTGTTCCTCATGTTCCAGTTGTTCCTGTCCCAGCTCCTGTATTGCTACTGTTTTAATTATAAATTATTTTTTATTTTTGTATTTTGTATTATTTTTTCACTATTTTGTTTCATTTTAATTATTTTATGTTAATATATTTATATTTTTCTTTTTTTAATTTTTTAATTTTACAAATTTTCTTCTTATTATTTTAATTGTACTTTTATGTTAAATGTATTTTAATTTTATTAAGTATTGTATGTTATGTCTACTACGTATATAATATAAATTTTATAACGTTGTTGAAAACATATTACCGGCTGTATCCTATTGAGGATTGTAGCTGTGAGATAAATAAATAAATAAAAAGCTCGAGAACACTTGTAGAAATTTTCCACACCACGAATGAATAAATGAAGAGAAACGCCAAATTATTCGGCAGCCAACTTCACTTTAAAATTTACGAATGAGGAGAACAGAGCGAATTACGAGTATTTCTTTCACAATTTTGCCAATTGTTTGCGTAGTTGGACGATTATGTAAACCATAATCTCCTCTTAAAGCACGATATGTGGCTGTGCTGGAATCACAGTTTTTGTAGTAGGTTTAATAATTTTTATGCGTTGTGTGATAGTTAAGCGATCCATTTTCGTCAATGTCAGACTTTCAACTGAAAAGAAAAAAAATTGGTTTAACAACTTAGTTTGACAGATGTCGAATTCCAGCCCTATACTTTTGAAACCACGAAATGGATAACCCTAATATTGTACCGTTTTGATTTATTCAAAAACGACATCGGCCTGCCACATAAAAACACCCTGTAGTATGGTTACATAAATACGATTCAAAACAATCAAATCGTCAAAAGAATTCAAATTTGACAAATAGCCTTTTAAAATTGTAGAGCCCTAATAATTTTTAGTCTGAAATTGTTGAACTTTCACAAATTGATGCCACAAAAATGTCTGTTACAATTCCTGCTATTGTGTGGAAATTGTTTTTTCCGCAGCACGTGTTGATAATTTATTGCAAGCATTAATGGAAAAGTGGTTATTTTGGTTAAATGTTAAATGAAGTTAAAAGTCTTTGGTGACTGAGTGCGTCAATTCCTATGACAGGCAAAATTTTGTTTTAATTTTTTGTTGCTTTTGCTACTGATTTTATCGGTTTTTATTTTTCTATTTGCTATAAATTTGTCTAAGTTGTTTGATGTTTTTGTAACAAAAAAAATCTGAATATTTCTGCAAGAGCAACCAACTTATTGAAAAGAAGTTCCAAGTTCTAGAAATTTCTATTCCGAAACATCTTTGTATGAAAGTATATATGTATATGCAGTCCGTATAGTTCGTGCACTGATGTTAATACATAACGGGCAGTCCACGAACTATTCGCATACTAAAAACACTGATATAAATGGATAAGACGAAGCCGAGGTTATTGCTTTTTTTTTTGACGCCGTCATACCACCATAGTTTTCTTCGAAAAATGTGGCAACTATGAGCATTTTTAATCGTAAAATTAAAGCGGAAAATGCGCATATTAATAAAATGGACTTTTGAAAGACATACAAAATACACGTTTTTTATTATTTTCCCAAAAACAATAACATCGTCTAAAATGTCCAGAAACTATCATATCCACAAAGTAGCCATTAGATATACGAATAGTGCGTGAACTGTGCTGCAAGTATCGAAAAGTCTCTGAAGTATACTGCATACGAAAAATTGGACTCGAACTATACGGAATGCACACATAGTATATATATATATGATCAGAGGATATATATACACTGCTGTTCAATATAATAGACCGTTACAAAGATAACGTTTTGTGCTCACTCTTAACTCATGTGTACTGTTAATTTTGTTATTGTCTTCAGAAATAATTCTAGTTGTCTTTTGGAATTTATTCGAAATCATTTGTACGTTAAGCTAAAAATCAAAATAAAGTGCAATTTTCACTTGTTCTAAATAATAGCCCTTTTTCTTATAACTTTGTTAACTTACGAAATTCATTCCGTGTTTTTGTACTATGTTCTCAGTTACTAATAGGATGTAAGTAAAATGCAATTGTTTCAAAACACATTTAATGTTTGTTGTTGTTAAAGATGTGCCAAAATTTACATTGTACTGCTGAGCAACGCCCCTACGAAGTGGGGCAAAACTCAGGGTTTCATTGATAGTTCACTTGGAAGATCTGAAAAATTTGTTAGAAATGCATTAAAATGGAAACCATTTACTGAAACTCAGTGTAGGCCGCGACAAAGCAGCTCAACCACAGATTCCCGTATTGTGTTATTGGCAAAAAGGAACCCCTTTTATGTCATCAAAGACTATTTCTTCAGAAATGAATAATGAAGGCAGTACTGCAACAGGACGCCGCAGATTGTTAAAAAATAATTTGCGAGGTAGAGTAGCCCGAAAGGTTCCACTGCTAAATAACAAAAACAAAAAAGCTCACATTAAATTTGCTACCAAATTCAACAACAAAAGCAGTGACGTTCCCACGACAATCGGATCTATGCTCCGGAACGACCCGAGTTTCACTCGGCCAAGGATTGTCAACTCAGCAACAGCTGTATCACCCACGCGTTTTTTACCCAGGTGAGCAAATCATGTCAGCAGGTTTGCTCAAAATATTATTAATTATTGCTGGCATAGAACAGAATCCAGACCCTCACGAGGTCTCGATCCGTTCTGTGCGTCAAACCTGGATCCATCGGAACCTTACCCAGGTCCAATGCAATAGATGCCAGAACTGGTGTCATCTTAGAAGGTGCTCTGGCCTCGCTAGTCATAGAGACTGATCGAGAAATTTTGTGGCGAGTTGTTGTGGTAACCTACAGCAATCGGGCAACACTACTCCTGTCCTAACACCCCCAACCAGTGATCGATTGACACCCTCAGATCACAATGCAGCGATGCCTTCCCAATGGCTTTGCTCAGTCTGCAACGGTGATATTAATAGGAATATTACATCGGTTCAGTGTAATCGCTGTAGGAATTGGTGTCATATGAGGCGTTGCACTAGTCTTCGTTCGCACATGAACTGGAACGGGGACTTTGTCGCTGCTTGTTGCACGGCTAATGCCGGGACAACTGTCGGCACTACAGCGGGGAATGCGACTATTACTCATACACCAGCCCCCAGATTAGTGCAATTTTCCTCAATCATGCCTCGGCCACTACAACAATCCCCTCAGGCAACCAACCCATCTCAGTTGCCCCCGTCAAATTTTCAATTGCGTCCTGCAATTTCAAATGAGCTTCACGCTCAAACTCAGCTGCGCCCGTCAGCTACTCAGATGTCATCGACAACTCCCTTGCTGCCCCCGTCAGCTACTCAATTACGTCCTGTAACTCTCAGGCACGCAGCATTTCAGCCGCAACCCGCGGCCACTCAGTTGCACGTTGCAACCCCTCAGCTGACCATGTCAGCCATACAGTCTTCTCAGACGTCAACTCAGCTGCGCCCGACTGCTCCCGAATCTTCACGGCTGCACTCGCCAGCCAATCAGTTGCACCTCCTCTTGCACAGCCTCTATATTGCCCCCGGCAATACCCCAGCTGCGCCAGACAGCTCCCAACTCAACGCCACGGCACCTCCCTCGACGGCAACCGCATACAGTTGCTGATCAGCAATCGTTCAGGATCATGCAATTTAATTGTAATGGCCTTAAGAACAAAATTGCTGAGACCACCAATTATATGCATACTCACAAGATCCTCATAGCCGCCGTTCAGGAGACTAAGCTCACCAGCGAGGGTAGACTTTCATCTCATGGGAACTATGTAATTATTCGGAGGGACAGGGAGAGATATCACGGTGGAGGGCTCGCTTTCATCATCGAGCGAAGCGAGAGGTTCAGACTCATGGACCCACTCCCTCCCTCCCAGCCCGATCAGTTCCTTGAGGCGATGAGCATAGCGAAAGAGACTGGAGAAATCGCTATTGAAATCGTCAATGTATATATTCCGCCAGTTAATAGCATAGGTGCGGGCTATCATCCCCACAATCGAACACCTACTCCGGGGTGATAATACAATCATACTTGGCGATTTCAATGCTCATCATGAGATGTGGTTTTCCCAGCTGCCTGCAGACCAGCGTGGCATTAATATTGCAGACCAGATAGATGACTCGGAATTCGCAGCTATAAATGAGGACTTCTCTACAAGATTAACGGCTAATTGCTCAAGCACCCCTGACATCTCCATCGTCAGTGCGTCGCTACTGTCCAATACCACCTGGCAGACCTATATAGCCTTAAACTCTGACCATATTCCCATCCTGATCACTGTAGAGAAGCCTAGCGACTTTGTGGAGTCGGATAAACGGACGTTCGTCAACTACAACAAAGCCAACTGGTCTGGCTTTATGAACGCTATTGACGAAGCCCTTCGTAATTTGCAGCTACCCTCTTGCGCCAGACAGGGTGAGATGATCCTCAGGGACACCATACCCAAAGCTGCAAAACGCTTTATCCCAGCTGGTAGAATTCCCAACTTCCCATCTGAGGCTGCGCGTCTTGCGGATCAGCGTGATCTCATACGCGCCAGCAACCCAGCCGATGAACGAATATTGCCCTTGACGGATGAGATTAACGTACTCATCAACCAGCACCGTCGCGTCAGATGGCTTGAACATCTGGAAAATTGTAATATTGGCTCGAAAAGGCTTTGGTCTACTATCAGAGGTCTATCTGGCAATGGAAACAATAAGGGTCACATTGCTATCGCGTTAGATAATACGCATTACACGGATGCCAGGAAATGCGCTACCAAATTCTGCCAGCAATTTATTGCACACCCAACCTAGCAGAATAGGACCAAGAGAGCTGTAGTTCGGAGAACTAAGAATCTCAAACGAGATCTAGTACCCTGCTCTTTCACACCCAGCGAAGTTGAAGCCATAATCTCCAAATCTAAACCCTCTAAAGCTCTCGGTCCTGATGGCATCTCGATGATAATGCTGAAGAAACTCGGACCTATAGGGATTCGATTTCTCGCGCACAGACTCATTCTTTCGGTGTGCCAACTGGTCATACCAGACGTGTGGAAAACTGCTCGAGTTATCCCGCTCCTAAAACCTGATAAAGCCGCTAACCCGGGAGAATCTTACCGCCCGATTTCCCTCTTATCACCCGTAGCAAAGGTTTTGGAGTCCCTACTCTTGCCGACCCTGAAAGAGCATTTTCAGCTCGCCATGGCTTCAGGCAAGCGCATAGCACTTCGACGGCGTTAAACGAGATAACTACCCATATCACCAATGGCCTCAATCAGAGCAGACCCGATGAACGTACAGTAGTCGCAGCTTTAGACCTGTCTAAAGCTTTTGACACTGTCGATCACTCGATCCTGCTACAGGACATCTTGAACTCGTCTCTCCCAAGTACTACCAAGCGCTGGCTTGGCAGCTACCTCAATGGGAGGCAGGCATTTGTTGAGTTCAGGGGCCAGAATTCCCGTTATCGCAAGATAAAAATGGGTGTGCCGCAAGGAGGAGTATTGTCACCTATACTCTTCAACATTTATCTTGCGAATCTTCCTGCACCTCCCCAAGGAGTTAGTATTGTGTCGTAGGCCGATGATTGTACCATCATCTCCTCAGGCGTAAATCTAGACGACATATGTGCTAGGATTAGCAGCTATCTAGCCACCCTTACTAGCTTTCTGCAGGAACGGAATTTGCAGTTATCTCCGTCGAAGTCTTCTGTGACCCTTTTCACTTCTTGGACCAAAGAAGTAAGGAGAGAGCTCGACATCTCTGTCAATGGGGGGTATATACCCACAGTCCGTAACCCCAAAATACTCGGAGTTATTTTCGATAATCTCCTTACTTTCTCTAAACATGCGGATTACATCAGAAAAAAGTCCACACCCGCAACTAGGTTCTAAAGGCCCTTGCAGGGACAACTTGGGGCAAGGAGAAGGAGACAATTGTAGTGACCTATAAAGCTATAAGTCGCTCGGTCTTCAACTATGCCGCCCCGGTGTGTCATCTTTCTTGAGTGATTCCCAGTGGAAAGGTCTACAGAGGATCCAAAATAGTGCACTTCGAATCGCTACCGGATGCACACAAATGACGAACGTGGATCATCTACATGAGGAGACCAAGTTACTGTCAGTGCAACAACATAATGTATTGTTGACAAGACAGTTTCTTTTGGCTTGTCATCTGCCCAGTCACCCCAACCATCATATTCTGATGCAGGATCCACCCCCCCGTCACATCCGGAAGGACATCAGGCGCTACTGTGCGGACATCCAAGACGTCATTCCATCGGACGTCAACAGATTGTCGATAGCAGTAGCACAGAAATTGTTGCATAACACGGCGGTGTCAGAGGCCATAAACGGCTACTCTTGCAACAGGGTCCTTAAGGAACACCCTCCCGCGATTACGAATAACGAGAGGCTTCTGCCCAGGTACACCAGAACCATTCTGGCACAGCTTAGATCTGGTTAGAGTTCTATCCTGAACTCATACAGATCAAGGATAATCCCAGGCACCTTAGATCCCATCACTGCCTACAAAGCCCTCATGACACTATCCACATTTTCAACTGTCCTGATAGGCCTACTGACTTGCGCCCAGTGGACCTAAGGGACAGACCCTTGGAGGTGGCACAATTTTTCCAGCTCCCCACCGCTTCCTCCAGTGACATATAGGGGAATTACACATAATTTTGTTTTTTTTATATCTTCCAGGGACGAACGAGTGGAAACAGAAAACCTGTTACAACAACAACAAAAGCAGTGATGATTTCAAGGACAGATACAAATTAATTTATTGGGATCTGATTGTCAGCGCAACGCCCGAAGACCAAAAGGTAAAGATCACCGTTACACAAAAAAAGTGAAGCACGGAGGCGGCAGTGTTATGGTCTGGGGTGCATTTTCGTGGCATGGTGATGGATCTTTACACCTAATCACAGAATTGTTAAGCGATCCATTTTCGTCAATGTCAGACTTTCAACTGAAAAGAAAAAAAATTGGTTTAACAATTTAGTTTGACAGATGTCGAATTCCAGCCCTATACTTTTGAAACCACGAAATGGATAACCCTAATATTGTACCGTTTTGATTTATTCAAAAACGACATCGGCCTGCCACATAAAAACACCCTGTAGTATGGTTACATAAATACGATTCAAAACAATCAAATCGTCAAAAGAATTCAAATTTGACAAATAGCCTTTTAAAATTGTAGAGCCCTAATAATTTTTAGTCTGAAATTGTTGAACTTTCACAAATTGATGCCACAAAAATGTCTGTTACAATTCCTGCTATTGTGTGGAAATTGTTTTTTCCGCAGCACGTGTTGATAATTTATTGCAAGCATTAATGGAAAAGTGGTTATTTTGGTTAAATGTTAAATGAAGTTAAAAGTCTTTGGTGACTGAGTGCGTCAATTCCTATGACAGGCAAAATTTTGTTTTAATTTTTTGTTGCTTTTGCTACTGATTTTATCGGTTTTTATTTTTCTATTTGCTATAAATTTGTCTAAGTTGTTTGATGTTTTTGTAACAAAAAAAATCTGAATATTTCTGCAAGAGCAACCAACTTATTGAAAAGAAGTTCCAAGTTCTAGAAATTTCTATTCCGAAACATCTTTGTATGAAAGTATATATGTATATGCAGTCCGTATAGTTCGTGCACTGATGTTAATACATAACGGGCAGTCCACGAACTATTCGCATACTAAAAACACTGATATAAATGGATAAGACGAAGCCGAGGTTATTGCTTTTTTTTTTGACGCCGTCATACCACCATAGTTTTCTTCGAAAAATGTGGCAACTATGAGCATTTTTAATCGTAAAATTAAAGCGGAAAATGCGCATATTAATAAAATGGACTTTTGAAAGACATACAAAATACACGTTTTTTATTATTTTCCCAAAAACAATAACATCGTCTAAAATGTCCAGAAACTATCATATCCACAAAGTAGCCATTAGATATACGAATAGTGCGTGAACTGTGCTGCAAGTATCGAAAAGTCTCTGAAGTATACTGCATACGAAAAATTGGACTCGAACTATACGGAATGCACACATAGTATATATATATATGATCAGAGGATATATATACACTGCTGTTCAATATAATAGACCGTTACAAAGATAAAGTTTTGTGCTCACTCTTAACTCATGTGTACTGTTAATTTTGTTATTGTCTTCAGAAATAATTCTAGTTGTCTTTTGGAATTTATTCGAAATCATTTGTACGTTAAGCTAAAAATCAAAATAAAGTGCAATTTTCACTTGTTCTAAATAATAGTCCTTTTTCTTATAACTTTGTTAACTTACGAAATTCATTCCGTGTTTTTGTACTATGTTCTCAGTTACTAATAGGATGTAAGTAAAATGCAATTGTTTCAAAACACATTTAATGTTTGTTGTTGTTAAAGATGTGCCAAAATTTACATTGTACTGCTGAGCAACGCCCCTACGAAGTGGGGCAAAACTCAGGGTTTCATTGATAGTTCACTTGGAAGATCTGAAAAATTTGTTAGAAATGCATTAAAATGGAAACCATTTACTGAAACTCAGTGTAGGCCGCGACAAAGCAGCTCAACCACAGATTCCCGTATTGTGTTATTGGCAAAAAGGAACCCCTTTTATGTCATCAAAGACTATTTCTTCAGAAATGAATAATGAAGGCAGTACTGCAACAGGACGCCGCAGATTGTTAAAAAATAATTTGCGAGGTAGAGTAGCCCGAAAGGTTCCACTGCTAAATAACAAAAACAAAAAAGCTCACATTAAATTTGCTACCAAATTCAACAACAAAAGCAGTGACGTTCCCACGACAATCGGATCTATGCTCCGGAACGACCCGAGTTTCACTCGGCCAAGGATTGTCAACTCAGCAACAGCTGTATCACCCACGCGTTTTTTACCCAGGTGAGCAAATCATGTCAGCAGGTTTGCTCAAAATATTATTAATTATTGCTGGCATAGAACAGAATCCAGACCCTCACGAGGTCTCGATCCGTTCTGTGCGTCAAACCTGGATCCATCGGAACCTTACCCAGGTCCAATGCAATAGATGCCAGAACTGGTGTCATCTTAGAAGGTGCTCTGGCCTCGCTAGTCATAGAGACTGATCGAGAAATTTTGTGGCGAGTTGTTGTGGTAACCTACAGCAATCGGGCAACACTACTCCTGTCCTAACACCCCCAACCAGTGATCGATTGACACCCTCAGATCACAATGCAGCGATGCCTTCCCAATGGCTTTGCTCAGTCTGCAACGGTGATATTAATAGGAATATTACATCGGTTCAGTGTAATCGCTGTAGGAATTGGTGTCATATGAGGCGTTGCACTAGTCTTCGTTCGCACATGAACTGGAACGGGGACTTTGTCGCTGCTTGTTGCACGGCTAATGCCGGGACAACTGTCGGCACTACAGCGGGGAATGCGACTATTACTCATACACCAGCCCCCAGATTAGTGCAATTTTCCTCAATCATGCCTCGGCCACTACAACAATCCCCTCAGGCAACCAACCCATCTCAGTTGCCCCCGTCAAATTTTCAATTGCGTCCTGCAATTTCAAATGAGCTTCACGCTCAAACTCAGCTGCGCCCGTCAGCTACTCAGATGTCATCGACAACTCCCTTGCTGCCCCCGTCAGCTACTCAATTACGTCCTGTAACTCTCAGGCACGCAGCATTTCAGCCGCAACCCGCGGCCACTCAGTTGCACGTTGCAACCCCTCAGCTGACCATGTCAGCCATACAGTCTTCTCAGACGTCAACTCAGCTGCGCCCGACTGCTCCCGAATCTTCACGGCTGCACTCGCCAGCCAATCAGTTGCACCTCCTCTTGCACAGCCTCTATATTGCCCCCGGCAATACCCCAGCTGCGCCAGACAGCTCCCAACTCAACGCCACGGCACCTCCCTCGACGGCAACCGCATACAGTTGCTGATCAGCAATCGTTCAGGATCATGCAATTTAATTGTAATGGCCTTAAGAACAAAATTGCTGAGACCACCAATTATATGCATACTCACAAGATCCTCATAGCCGCCGTTCAGGAGACTAAGCTCACCAGCGAGGGTAGACTTTCATCTCATGGGAACTATGTAATTATTCGGAGGGACAGGGAGAGATATCACGGTGGAGGGCTCGCTTTCATCATCGAGCGAAGCGAGAGGTTCAGACTCATGGACCCACTCCCTCCCTCCCAGCCCGATCAGTTCCTTGAGGCGATGAGCATAGCGAAAGAGACTGGAGAAATCGCTATTGAAATCGTCAATGTATATATTCCGCCAGTTAATAGCATAGGTGCGGGCTATCATCCCCACAATCGAACACCTACTCCGGGGTGATAATACAATCATACTTGGCGATTTCAATGCTCATCATGAGATGTGGTTTTCCCAGCTGCCTGCAGACCAGCGTGGCATTAATATTGCAGACCAGATAGATGACTCGGAATTCGCAGCTATAAATGAGGACTTCTCTACAAGATTAACGGCTAATTGCTCAAGCACCCCTGACATCTCCATCGTCAGTGCGTCGCTACTGTCCAATACCACCTGGCAGACCTATATAGCCTTAAACTCTGACCATATTCCCATCCTGATCACTGTAGAGAAGCCTAGCGACTTTGTGGAGTCGGATAAACGGACGTTCGTCAACTACAACAAAGCCAACTGGTCTGGCTTTATGAACGCTATTGACGAAGCCCTTCGTAATTTGCAGCTACCCTCTTGCGCCAGACAGGGTGAGATGATCCTCAGGGACACCATACCCAAAGCTGCAAAACGCTTTATCCCAGCTGGTAGAATTCCCAACTTCCCATCTGAGGCTGCGCGTCTTGCGGATCAGCGTGATCTCATACGCGCCAGCAACCCAGCCGATGAACGAATATTGCCCTTGACGGATGAGATTAACGTACTCATCAACCAGCACCGTCGCGTCAGATGGCTTGAACATCTGGAAAATTGTAATATTGGCTCGAAAAGGCTTTGGTCTACTATCAGAGGTCTATCTGGCAATGGAAACAATAAGGGTCACATTGCTATCGCGTTAGATAATACGCATTACACGGATGCCAGGAAATGCGCTACCAAATTCTGCCAGCAATTTATTGCACACCCAACCTAGCAGAATAGGACCAAGAGAGCTGTAGTTCGGAGAACTAAGAATCTCAAACGAGATCTAGTACCCTGCTCTTTCACACCCAGCGAAGTTGAAGCCATAATCTCCAAATCTAAACCCTCTAAAGCTCTCGGTCCTGATGGCATCTCGATGATAATGCTGAAGAAACTCGGACCTATAGGGATTCGATTTCTCGCGCACAGACTCATTCTTTCGGTGTGCCAACTGGTCATACCAGACGTGTGGAAAACTGCTCGAGTTATCCCGCTCCTAAAACCTGATAAAGCCGCTAACCCGGGAGAATCTTACCGCCCGATTTCCCTCTTATCACCCGTAGCAAAGGTTTTGGAGTCCCTACTCTTGCCGACCCTGATAGAGCATTTTCAGCTCGCCATGGCTTCAGGCAAGCGCATAGCACTTCGACGGCGTTAAACGAGATAACTACCCACATCACCAATGGCCTCAATCAGAGCAGACCCGCTGAACGTACAGTAGTCGCAGGAGGAGTATTGTCACCTATACTCTTCAACATTTATCTTGCGAATCTTCCTGCACCTCCCCAAGGAGTTAGTATTGTGTCGTACGCCGATGATTGTACCATCATCTCCTCAGGCGTAAATCTAGACGACATATGTGCTAGGATTAGCAGCTATCTAGCCACCCTTACTAGCTTTCTGCAGGAACGGAATTTGCAGTTATCTCCGTCGAAGTCTTCTGTGACCGTTTTCACTTCTTGGACCAAAGAAGTAAGGAGAGAGCTCGACATCTCTGTCAATGGGGGGTATATACCCACAGTCCGCAACCCCAAAATATTCGGAGTTATTTTCGATAATCTCCTTACTTTCTCTAAACATGCGGATTACATCAGAAAAAAGTCCACACCCGCAACAAGGTCCTAAAGGCCCTTGCAGGGACAACTTGGGGCAAGGAGAAGGAGACAATTGTAGTGACCTATAAAGCTATAAGTCGCTCGGTCTTCAACTATGCCGCCCCGGTGTGGTCATCTTTCTTGAGTGATTCCCAGTGGAAGGGTCTACAGAGGATCCAAAATAGTGCACTTCGAATCGCTACCGGATGCACACAAGTGACGAACGTGGATCATCTACATGAGGAGACCAAGTTACTGTCAGTGCAACAACATAATGTATTGTTGACAAGACAGTTTCTTTTGGCTTGTCATCTGCCCAGTCACCCCAACCATCATATTCTGATGCAGGATCCACCCCCCCGTCACATCCGGAAGGACATCAGGCGCTACTGTGCGGACATCCAAGACGTCATTCCATCGGACGTCAACAGATTGTCGATAGCAGTAGCACAGAAATTGTTGCATAACACGGCGGTGTCAGAGGCCATAAACGGCTACTCTTGCAACAGGGTCCTTAAGGAACACCCTCCCGCGATTACGAATAATGAGAGGCTTCTGCCCAGGCACACCAGAACCATTCTGGCACAGCTTAGATCTGGTTAGAGTTCTATCCTGAACTCATACAGATCAAGGATAATCCCAGGCACCTTAGATCCCATCACTGCCTACAAAGCCCTCATGACACTATCCACATTTTCAACTGTCCTGATAGGCCTACTGACTTGCGCCCAGTGGACCTAAGGGACAGACCCTTGGAGGTGGCACAATTTCTCCAGCTCCCCACCGCTACCTCCAGTGACATATAGGGGAATTACACATAATTTTGTTTTTTTATATCTTCCAGGGACGAACGAGTGGAAACAGAAAATCTGTTACAACAACAACAAAAGCAGTGATGATTTCAAGGACAGATAAAAATTAATTTATTGGGGTCTGATTGTCAGCGCAACGCCCGAAGACCAAAAGGTAAAGATCACCGTTACACAAAAAAAAAGTGAAGCACGGAGGCGGCAGTGTTATGGTCTGGGGTGCTTTTTCGTGGCATGGTGTTGGATCTTTACACCTAGTCACAGAAACTATGCATAAAGAAATTTATTGTGATATTTTGAAAGATGTGATGCTCCCCTATGCAGAGATTCACATGCCACCTGATTGGCGCTTCCAACAGGATAATGATCTGAAGCACTCTTCAAAATTAGTCAAATCATGGTTGAGTGAACATGAAGTTTCCGTTTTGGAATGGCGCTCACAGTCTCCCGATCTCAACCCGATTGAGAATATGTGAATGGAACTGAAAAGAGCTTAATTGGGAAGATTTTCGCAAACAAAAACCAACTTTGGGAAGCAGCAGAAAGTAGTTGGGGAGAATTCCAATTGAAAAATGTCAACATTTAATGGAGTCAATACCCAGAAGGAAACGTGCATTTTAAGATAATATTGGTGGACATTCAGGATATTAGTAACTATATTATATATTCATACTTATGAAGGAAATAAATGATCTGTTTAAAAATAATTGTTTTTTTGCAAGCTTTTTGAAATAAGGCTATTAATTTGAACAGGATAAAAAAGATTGTTTTTAAAATTTTGTTGAATAAAATTGCAATGTATTGAAATATTTAAATTTAAAACAAGCATTTTCAATTTATATTTAAAATATGTACTAACATTTTCATTAGCTTAATTATATTTCAAAACTAATAAATAAATAAAAAGGGCTATTATTTTGAACATCACTGTATATATATACAGGAATACATCGCATAGTACGGTTAATCGGTTCCACCATTTTTACGTACCATTTGAAAACGGACTAATGGAAGCACTCGGGCACTATGCGCCTATTTACAGGCCCTAGACCCCTATCAAGGAGGTTAAAGGACATGATAATGATAACCGAGTCAAAAAAAATTATTTGTTTTTCTGCTTTTCTATAAAAAAAAAACGAGAGTATGTAGTAAATATGTATATTCAAACATATATTTATTTAAAATAACTAAACCAACAAAAACAATTCATTTTAAAACTAAACCAAAAACAAGGCTAAAACAACAACAAAATATGTATGTACGAAATTTCTGTCTCTTTGTGACGACCACTGGCTTAAACTAAAAATCACATGTTAAACCTATCGGAGACATTAGTGAGCGCGTGCCGTATGCTTTCACGATAAAGGAAAAATACCGAAAATTTTATATTTTCATAATCAAGGGAAAATGCCGAAAATCGCATGTTTACATAATAAAGGTTAAAAAACGAAAAATTTTGGTTTCATAATAAAGTGAAAATACCAAAACAAATATGAAACACATAGACATTAAAAAGTAATAAATAAGTAATAAAGATGACAAAAATCTGATGACAACGGGAGTAAGGCCGATCGATGTTTGCAAAAAATGCGGTTAATTTTTTTTAACACAGGTTTTGACCGAATCATGGCTCTGCCTTATTCTAGTGCGTCTTATGAGCAATAAATGAAATCTTTTTATATTTTTTTGGGGTCATTAGAAAAAAATTAAATTTTAGTGCTTCCATGAAGCTCAAAAGTAAGTGAGAAAACTTCTCGTGTTTTCTTTTCGTACGAAGAGACAGCAAATCAAAAATTTTGCTTATTAGAAGGGTTGAATGCGAAACATAATTTTAGGCATTTTTTCAAACTGCTTACTGAGCCGTAAAATAATCACATGAGAAAACAGCGTTTTTTCTGCAAACAAAGAAGAGCTTCTTGAAAGCAATGAGTAGTATGTTGCTTTAATTTGGCACTATCGAGAGCTTCTAACTGAGAACTTTTGTTCGGGGGAGATTACAGTTAAAATCTGACACAGTTAAAATCGCTTAAATTCTCATACTAGGGTCGAAAGAGCATTTTAGCTGAGCATCGTGTTCTTGCACCCTGTAATTTTTCGACCAGATTGTATATAGAGTCGTTTAAAGTGTTCAAAACCGGTAAACCGGATTTTTACAAAACTTAAACCTAAACGTCTAATATCCGGTTAACCAGTTATGACTTGATGTGGTTAAAAGTGGTCAAAAAGTAGTTTAGCAGGGAATGAAGTAACAGGCCTAGTATTTAAAATATTATTTGGATTAACTAACACAATATCTATTTTCAAATATTTATAATATAGCTTGAATAAGTTCTACATAAGATTTTAGTAACTTTTTTGTTTTAAAATGTTCTGATACGTAATGTCAATTAGCGTATTAATTAATTTTTTACACTTTATAAGATATGCATACATGAACATTAGGGTGGGTCAAATTTTTTTGCGACAAAGGCTCATCGCGATTCTTGTTCTATGGGTCATTTGAAGAAACTTTGCCGAAGAAACCAAAGTTCTAGAATGAATTTCGAGGCCCCGGATTTTTTTAAATATTCAATAATCGAGTTAGATATTGGACTAAAAAGGCAAAAGCAAATTTAATTTCCTCTAGTTAAATGTGTATTTGGGAGTTTTTTAGGTCGACGAATCCATTTTTGACATTTGTTTTTATTTTTGAGTACCGACAATTTTTTTGGAATTTTATCGCCTTTTTTGGTGGTAACGTTCGTGTTGTGTACGTGTAAAAAGCCGATCGTGTTCGGCCCCTGGGGGCTATGGACGGTGACCACTGATCTACATATATGAAAAAACCAGAATACCACTAATCATGTGTCTGAATTATCCTGCAGTGTGTTGAAAGGCGAGAAAAAAATCAGTTGTATATTACTTTTTTTTTCGTCTTTATTTACAATTGATTACATATTTACATATTTTACAAAGTATTTATGGGATATTATCTAAAAAGATATTTCAGCAATTATGGTTCAGAGTCAACTGACATAAATAATTTCTAAGTTCAACATTTATATAAAGGAAAATAGGGCAAAAACCTTTATTTGAGTTGCATATTACTAACGTTGCAAATACAGTAGTGGTCCTCATCCAAACTCGAAAGAGCTTCGTAAACGCGTAAACCTTGAAAACTTACGCGGCAAACGTCAAAACAAAGAAATTTCCCATACAAAGCGACTTGCACAAAAGTGGAAAGTCTTCAAGTCAGATTTGCTGCGCAAACGTGGGATGGAGAAACGTGTAATCTTTTGACATTTCGTTGTCATCTGACTAGGATGGATAAATAAGGTGATAGCACTAGAACAGTAGAAAAGTACACATACATAATACATGCAATTGCTACTGCTACCACCTTATTTATCCTTGGTAGTCAGCTGATATGGTTTTGAGCACAACTACGCTGAGCAACTTTACTTGGTGCCGCAAGCAACGGTGCGAGGGAAACTTGCGCTGAGCAAAAGTTCTCGGCTTTCACGTTTGCATGAATGCCGTTAGTATAAAAGCTCGTAAAATAACGGGAAACCTAAAAATGTGTAAAGATTGTGTTCAATACCATTTTTTTAAATAAAATTAAAAAAAAACAAATCTTGCACTTATAAAACGTCTTTTACCGGCACAGTGTTTCGGGTTCAAGTAATCTGTCAAAATGAAAAGAGAAAAGAATTATCTAAAAAAAATTTTATAAGAATATAAATTTAATAATTGGTCCCGAGTTGATATTTGATATTTGTTGAGGTTGGAAAAAAAAAGAATTCTTAAATTGTTGAGCATTTCGCACACTGTTATAAAATTTACTGTTGATAGATAACTAGAGGTTAGTTGCTGGAAATTTGTAAGAATTTATTGTTTTAAGTCCTCTTACTGGTTAAACTTATGGTTAAGGTAATAGTTTTTCTATTTGTCTAATATCGAAATGAACTCCGTAAGAAATACAACCTAAATTTAATGATTATAACTTGAATTGGTATGAAATAATAAACATACTTATGGCGGAATAATTTACTAAAAGCTTATTCTTTGGGGTTGTTAAATCAATCATTCCGTGTTTGGGTTCTTTGTAAACTAATTCAGGGTGCCGAAGAACATAGGTTTGGGTGGGTTGTAAGCACTGGGGAATTCCATCTTTACCCTCAAGAAAGAACATCTGTATAAAACACGTCCTACTAGATTCCCAATTATAATAGTTATTTTAATAATTAGCATTCCTATGGGGATAAGTCCGTAGTCACATAAATTTCCAATCCAGCCAATTCCGCCGACTCAGTGGCACTCCAAATCCTAGTTAAGATGAGTATAGTAGCTAACTACTAGCCGATGCTTTAAGTAACTAATACGCGTGATACCTGTGTCTACGCTTAACAGACGGGTATGTAATTGAAGATTGGTAGTTTTTGGCCGCCAAAGCTTATGATTCTTAGTCTAGTTAACTTTGCTATTATTCCATTTTTGTTTTCTCAATTAAATTAAACGTAACCATTACACTCTCGGACTATTTTATTCCGTTTCCGAAATATTGGTATTTCTAAAATGTTTTATATTTTGGGAACAAAAGTGGTGATTTACTCTGCAGTTTCTATGTAGAGGCTACTTGGAATGGATATGTATATAAACATTGAAACATTAGGCACTTTTGCAAATTCAGTGAGGCAAAGAGAGCATGAACTAGAAAATGGTAGAGAGAACTGCACGACTGAAATACAAAAACTGCTGAAACAAAAAAGCGGAACAGTGTGAACTAGTTCACAAGAGTGAATCGTTCAATTTAGAGTTGTGTAGTTCACGAACGAACTAGTTCAATTGAACGATTCACTCGTGTGAGCTACATGAACTAGTTCACACTGTTGCGCTCTTTTGTGTCAGTAGTTCGATTGCTTCCACAATTTCTTGCATTTCAGTTGTGCTGTTCTCACCCTTTCATTTTCTGGTTCGTGCTCTCTTTGTCTCACTGTTTAATGTTGTCATATTTGTGGAGTGCTCTACATATCAGCTGCAGCGCAGATGACACCTTTTGTTTCAAAATATAAAATCGTTGCAGAAACTCAACTATTTCGGAAGTGGAACAACCCGATCGCTATATCAAGTAATTTAGTGTAAAAAGCTATCACAATATGTAGAACACATTGGGAATCCGCTAAACGGAGATCCTCTGCAATTATTTGCCCCGATTGAACTGAAATAAGATCTTCAGCTCACAGTTTATATGAACTGAAATGAAGCAATGAACTTAATGAATGAACTTGTTCATTCTGTTGAGCTGAACTAAAAAGAGCGCTCACTTGAATGAACTAAAATTCCCAACTCTAGTTCAATTGAACTAGTTTGTTCGTGAACTACACAACTCTACTGTTCTGTAGTGTTCAGTTTTTGTATGTCTTTTTATTACACAAGACAAATCAAAAAAAAAAAAATAACAGAAATGGATTCAACAGATTTACCCTAATTTGTGTCCTACGAATAAAACTGCATCATTAGCTTTTTGTCCTATAATGATGGTGTGATAGTAATTTTTTTTAAGTTTTTACTCAGATGATGGCTGATGAAAGCCGCTACCAAAAAATAAATTTAATAACTTTTTTTTCGATTTAATGAATCTGGTTAATTTTTTTTTGCGGATTGTTTTTTAGATTTAACAAACATGGATGACTGGGGCACTGAAACAAGAATTTGGATTTTCCGCCGCTATCACGTACTGAAGCCCGTAGTTTCTGTCCAAAGAGAGTATAGGGGCACGTTTGACGGCAATCATCCGAGCAGATGGACCATAATGAAACTTGTTAACAATTTTGCCGAGCATGGGACAGTCAACAGAAGACCTTACCATCGAAACCCATCAGTTCGGAGGGAGGAAACAATCGCTGCTGCCATACAAATGGGTATAAGCACACAGTCGTTGCACTCAATTATACACAAAGATTTGGACTTATTCCCATATACATTTCAAATGGCCAACAAACTAAACGCAGCAGACTTCCCGATTCGCTTGGAATTTGTCAGAAGATGCTTCAAATGGTGGAAGAGGACAGAAACATGTTTAACTGTCCTTTCATGTCTGACGAAGCCCATTTCGATTTAAACGGCAACATAAACAAACAAAATTGTCGAATATGGAGTGCTTCCAACCCACAGATACTCCATGAGACGGAATTGCATCCACTTCGAGTCACAATGTTGTGTGCAGTTTCATTACGCTGCGTAGTCGGGCCCTACTTCTTCGAAGAAACCGGTCACACCGTTACGGTTACTGGAGACCGTTACTTGAGCATGTTGAGAGAGTTTTTCTATCCAGAATTACGCCGAATGAGAATTTCTTTCAACTCTGTGTGGTTTCAGCAAGATGGTGCAACTCCTCACTTAGCCCGGCTTGATAAGCTGATATCCAGAAACTCCATACTCCGTTGGTCCGCCAGGTCGCCTGACCTGACTTTTTCTTGTGGCGATATTGCAAACGGGAAGTCTACACAGCAAAACGAATAAATTTTAATGAACTAAAGCAATCCATTCAAGAAACAATTGCTGCTATTCCTGTCTCAACTCTCCAAGCAGTAATGAACAACTTTTTGGTAAGATGCCGCACATGCATCTGTGAAAGGGGGGGGGGGCGGGGGGCATTTAAATTCCATTACTTTTAAAACTAATTAATCTATATTTAATAAAATTTAATGAGCTTAAACATGAATAAAAGAAAAATGAATTCCATACACTAAAAAAAAGATATTTGAGTTTCTCAATGTAGCAATATTCATCAGCCACCTTGTACATATGACACCATTACTCGAGAACGCCTCGTCCGATTTCTGTACTATTTTTCAACCTAATCAACACTTTCGCAGTTATAAATAAATTTATGAAGAAATAATAAATTTTCATCATAAAATTAAAATTTTGTATTTTTAAAAATTATGAAAAATTCAAACCGTAAAAAAAATGTCGAGTCTTATTACATTCGCTTAAAGTCGCATAACCGGGTTTCACTTTTATTCAGAATTAAATGAAGGTATCTCATTTTGACATGAATATTTATTTTTGTTTCAATGAATTCGGATAATCGTACTGCATGAATTTCAAAATGTTGCTCGAGGATATGTACAAAATCCTTTGGATGGAATAAACTACAAATTATATTGTTTTTAATGTATTTTGAACATGTTGGTACATTGGTTTTTTGGCCTATAATGAAAGTGTCAGATAAATTTTTTTTTAATTTCTTTAGTGGACAATACTACAAGGTCAGGTTGCTTTTTGATGGAATAATACACAGTTCAGTTAAGCACACTCACTCGCATGACTAGTTTCGAACTCCGTGGCAAGTGCATCAGATGCCTAACTACTCCGCCTGAATTGATACCATCGGTTGATCATCAATCCTCTATATATAAGCTGAATTATGCAATTTACATAAACGAATTAGTATCGATCGAAGATCCCTAAGTATCAACACACACAAGTCCATAATTCCAACACAAGAACAAGCGGCTTTTTTCCGCAATGTTCTTGTTTTCCTCTTGCATACTCATATTGTTGCAGTGCTTTGAGGTGAGTTTTTACTGTATCACAAGAGTTGAATTTTTCTGTGGGATAGATATTTTGATGAGTACGTAAGTTTTGAAGAGGAATGAAGAATATGATGGAAATGTATTGATTTTAGTCGACAATTTCAACAATTAAATTCCAACACAAATCTGCAAATATTGAATTTCGTTTTTTACCAACTTTCGAGAGGGTCGGCGACCCGGTGAAACCGATCTCTACGCTCATCTGACTGAGTAGGAACTTGTCCCCCAAAATGGTGTACATGGTAGTGAAGACAATTCATTTCTAAAGGCATGCTAAAACCTATATTTTCGAATGATGCCAGAATGGAGTTAATATGTAATCCTCCGAACGGCCAGTTGCCAAATAATTCTAAATCACAGCCTTAACTGAATTCAAGCCTATTTTTTCTTCATCACCTAAAGTGTTACCAATTTCATTGTGTTTTTATTAATTTTCTAATATCCATTAATTTTCTAATGTCCATTAAGAACACCTGAAATAAAAATTATATTTTGTTAGTTGCATTGATGCTGTGCATTAAAACTTTAAATAACTTACCTTCCTTTATATTGGTCTCACTCTGTTGCAAGCATTTGAAGCCATCGCCGTCTTGATTTAACATCTTGATGAATTTTTTAACAATACCCTGTTTGATATGGAGGGGCGGTAATAATATTTTCACAATTGGTACCTAAAATAGGAATGTTAATGGCATTTTGATGTTGTAATTTGACCTCCGTTCGAAGCATCCAATTTCGTTACCGAGTATCCCCCGTCTGTAAGCCGGTAAGCAATGCAATGACCTTCAAAATTAATTTCTTCGAACCATACATATGATTTCTCCGTGTTAGTACTTAGTGCGATTGGAACAGGATTTTTCGTATTATCTATAAATGGTAACACCGCCTTCAAGCTTATCTTCGAAGGTAATACCGCCTTCAAGCTTATCTTCGAAGAGGCAATAAACAAGCGCCATTGTTCTCTTTTGTACTCTATGTTCATAAACTGCATTAATCCATGGATATTTTTTCAGTAGGCGAAAGTATTCTTTTCATTAAGTTCAAAAAAATCTAATAACTCCTCTTGGCTTTTTCGATATCCATAAACTTTTACGTTCTACGCCCAGGTAATAACCGATCGGTGATGATGTGCCAAGCAAACACCTTCCCTTTGCGACAATTTTAGTTGTCGTTCCATAGTATTCAGACGTGCTTGAGAAATCTCAATATGGTCACACTGGGTTTCGGTTTCAGTTGGTTGAGGGGGGTACTGGTAGCTGAGCAGACGCAACACTTTTATAAACTGTGGCCGGTTTATGTAGTTCAGCATATTTATTTGTACATGCGTAGCAGTTGTCAGTACTGTTGCACTATTTTCGCACAATCCGTCGTACCATTACGTTAAAGAAGTATTGTATGATGTGCAAATGTTATTTGGTGCCCTCCAGACGTCTCTTATAACTGGAAAACTGAAGTATTGCGCATAATTTTCTGCAGTTCCACGTGAACTTGCTGGATTTGTTAACATCCCACAGACAAAGCAAAATAAATTAAATCTTTTTGGACAATGAGTCATTTCGAAAGGATTATGTGTACTTAATTTCAATTATAGTTTGTGGTTTTATTTTTCGCGTTCGCAGACACTTGTTGAATGGCACACGTCGATCAATGAACACCGATAAATACTACGTAAAAAATTTTATCCACAATTTTACTGGCAGGTACTTATGAATGGACTCATCTGTTAAGGGTGGCATATCTACCGGATACCAGGGTTTAGAAATTTAATTTATGTACGTTCATTTCGCATCATTTATGACTTTCTTCACGCAAATTTGTCAAAACGTTCTAAATAATGAGCACTTATGGTGTGCATAGACGATGATTCTGAATTGCGATTCAACCGTGTACATGTTGATGCATGCTTTGCTAAAAACGATAGTTCATTTTCGTATAATGATTCATTTTAATTCAACAAGGTTGTTGCATTGTGTGCTTTGAATTTTTCACCATATGTTTTTAGGAACTTGAGATCTGAACTTAAATTAGTAGAAAATCTGAGTAAATCCGCAAGATTTTTTTTGGATGTACTTACAAGCTGAAGTCTTATAAATATTATAAGATCATTTAACAAAATTTGCGTGACCTCGACCTGAATTTTGTTGAATATATATATCAAAAATACCCCATTTATGTTAAAAAAAAACATTAAAAATATTTGCAAAACATTTATCTAAACAAAAATTATTTAATTATGTACTCAAATACCTGAAGGTAAATGGTTCAATTATAACATTATTACTTTTAGAAGACTTAATAGAAAAATACGTGGCCGTCGGTGGTGCAATGGTTAGTTTGCGCGGCTCTTGTACATGAGATCCTGGGTTCGAACCCGGCTCTCACCTTCAAATTTTCTTTCGGCGGCGGTCACCTCGCATAGTGACGGCGACACTATCGAGTATCTAGCCATGAAAAAGCTTCTCAAATTACCGTTCGGAATTGGTGTAAAACTGTAGGTCCCAATCAGTGAGTGAAAACTGGAAAGCGCACAGCTCAGTGATTGTGAGAAGTTCTCCCCAGTCCCTTCATGGGATGTAATGGGAAACCATTTATTTTTTATTTAATAGAAAAATATACAGCCCGATTCTGAATACTCCCCGGGAGATAATTCCCGGGGAATTTATTTTTCCCAGGATTAAAATCCTCCTATTCTAAACAGACGGGGAATAGAATAACAAGGGAGAGAGAATTGCGAATTTTCGAAGTCAGCTGTTTTGCTTTATAACCTTTGGTTTTGGTTGTTAAATGCAACTCAGTTTAAGCAAATAAAACCTAATTAATAATCAAAATAAGTGAAAATGTACACCACAGCCTTTAGAATGCCAGCAGAAGAACGACCGGGAGCAGGAGAAGCAACAACAAACGTTTGCAAGGAGATAGTTACGCGATGCGACGAATTCACTGGAGCAGCCGCAAACTTTGTAAGTAAAAAAGGGAACGTACTTATTTTCTTGGCTTAACTTTAGTTCAGGGGCATTTCTTGGAATGGAATCAAAATTTTATCATCAATATAGATTTTTAAGCTGAGCTGAAATATATATTTGTTTTTGCACGATCGGCCCATCTTCTTGAGATATGGGCTAGCGAAGCTTGAGTTTATAGTCGGCTATATCTCTGAAACTACTTGTTCTGACCTTGTTCAAATTTATGTCATAAGAAAGGTCTTTTTAAACTCTACAAATGCGGTTAAAAATATTTTACATTTTATTAACCCATTGTGGAATAGTTTAAAAAAAATTATTTAATAACCTCAATGTTTTCTTTAAAATCATTATTTTTCAAAAATAGACCGTAGTGTTGCTACATTTTTTCTACACACCGGAAATAGAGAAGATTTCAGGCTTTCTTTCAAGGTATAATACGGCTGAGTAGCCCTTGAAAGACCGGCGATATAAAAAGTTAAAATTTTGTTATCAAACTATCAAGAATTATTTTAAAACCATCGCGTGATTTTACTGAAATATAAATTTAACGATTTTCAAAAATTTATTTTCATGTCAACGTAACGGAAAAGAGATTAAAAAAAGGGCGCTGGTTCATATTTTCCGAAATATAGACCTCCAAAGCTTGAATATATAATCGGGCATAAGTCAGTCATTTATTATCCGATCTAGTTGGAATCAGTACCATTACAAAGGCCTTTTTAAACCCTATAAATCTGTGAATAATAATTTTTATCTATATTAACCAATTGGGGAGCAAATTACAAAAAAAAAATTTTTTAACCTCACTTTTTTGATATACATTTTTTCCAAAAAATGCCCTATTATATTTCTGTTTTGGTAGGATACGTTAATAGACAAGATCTTAACTTTTTTTAGGGTATAATATTCACCGATAACCCTTCAAATACCGGAGATATTAAAGTTAAAATTAAAGTTCATAGTATTTTTGTGTTATAAAGCTTTCTGCGTGGCTTAGGGATTTTCTCGTCTGGTGCGAGTCCAACACCCGCTTCGTGACTTTGGCATAGTATTTTTGTGTTAAATCGTGCGATTTTTTATAAATAATTTTTTAATTTTGGTGAAAAAAGTGGCAATGTATTCAAAACTTTGAACTTAAATGTCTCCGGTCTTTGAAGGGTTATTGGTGAGAATTATACATTCAAAAAGGCAAAAGTCTTGTCTATTATCGGAGTCTACCAAAAAAGAACCAATTTTTTTAAATAATATATTTTTATTAAAAAAGGGAGGTTAACAAATATTGTTTTTTTAATTAACCCCCAATGGACTAATAAAAATAAATATGTGCATTAGGGCGGGTCAATTTGTATGGAGCCGAAAAATTCGATTAGGGCAGCCCCCTAGGATGATTTTGTGGACAATTCTAAGCAACTTTGGTGAAGGAACCATAGGTCTATCTCGATTTTCGTGTCTCCCACTTTTCAAAAAATGATTTTTTCCCTATAACATCATTTTGATTCAAAATTCAATTTTTTATTCATCGTTATATTATCTTTTTTATGTGTATATGGGGGGTTTTTGGGGTCGAAAAATTCATTTCTGATCTTTATTTTTACCTATGACCACCGCCAGAGGGCGTTTCATGCATAATTACAAGAAAAATTACAAGGTGGTGACATTTTGGTGTAGGTCTGAGAGTTGGTGCTAAACTAAATTTATTCCGTAGTATAATGCCATAATATTGATGAAAATAAAAGTAACTAATTAATTTTTTATAGAAAATATTAAATACCTTCATTTTTGCGCAGCACTCCCTAGCAATTTCACAATCTCCATTTTATTGACATTAAGAATACCTACTTTTTTCCCGGGGAAAATTTTCCCTTTTTCGAAGTTCTTTTAGAATAAGGGAAAAGGGAATAGGGAAAAAACTCCCAGGGAGATTTTATTAAGAATAGGGGAACAGGGAATAGGAAAAAAAAACCCTGGGAATTGCTATCGAGAATTGAGCTGATAAGCTCTCCAAATTTCTCAATTTGCAAGTTTAACCACGGCACGAAAAATTTTTAAAAATTATTTTATTTTGACCGCTTACTGCCAATAACGTAAGTTACTCAAAGCAGCAATTAGTGATGTATAATTTATTTACTTCCATCCAGCACCAAACATGACTGTGAAGGATAAACTTCAGCATTTGAATTAATCCTCCCTTTGGTACGTTTCAACTATCTGAGCGACGACGGGGACCATGAGTATTGTCCACTATCAAGGTGGTTGCATCATTTGGGCCAAAACTTATTTTCAACAAACGCACTGCTTGGGCAACACAGCACTCACTTCGGAATATTTCCCACCGTTGTTCTAACGTTTGTTTTCATTTTGGTGATCAAAGTTATGAGACTCCCTGATGGTCAATATTTCGTACAGAAAAATATAATCAAAATAAAATAAAAAATAACATTTGCTTTAAGACGACGCCTTTATTTGGACCACACCTTATAATTCATATAACACATTTTTTAGTTTGATGAAGTTTCCCAATTATTGTTGTCTGATACATTGCAAACATACTTATACTTATAGAGCAACTTATAAACAAAATTGCTAAAAGATTTGGTAAAGTTTGTTATATTTATAATGCAATCTTGGTGGTAATTTACGCCCTTTTCAAAATCAGCGATTCAATTGTTACCCCGCTTAATACTTGCTTTTGGAAAAACTATGCTCTATTAAAAATGAAATAACTTATTAACGCGTCATCGCATTTTTGGTACTGTATAATAGGGCTCTACCTGCACTTTCTAATAGTGGTCATTTCAGAATTTATTTTCCATAATGGACCAAAAATTCTGGATTTATTATTTTAGTTACCAACATTTTAGTCTTTAGCATCACCGAAAGAGCAGAAGACTTGATTGCATTTGGTCAATACTTCATGGGTATATAGACGGATGGTGTAATTAACTTTTGATATTAATTGCGAGAGTTTCGTCCAATGTTATGAACATTGAAAAAATTTACTTTTTAAGAATTTTTTTTGCTTATCGTCCTTGCGCAACGTGAAGGAATTTTTTAAGAATTTTTTCCTTTTGGGACAGTAACACTGACACATGCCTCCAACTTTTTTTTGCTATTCCAAAGACAATTTTCGTCGAATCGGTACGGCCTAATAAACAATCTGCAAATGTTGTTTGTAAATTAAAAATGTAAGGAGAACGCGAAAAGAAAAGAACTTGTAGCGGAACCTTAAAAATATTTACATATAACTACTTATACGAGTATATCAAGAAAACAGCCATGCAAAAATAAATCTAGTACAAAATATAAAAATGTGTTAAAATTTTTACCTGCAATCAAATTTTTAGCTGTCGTAATACAGATCAACACGAAACTGAATATTTCGTTTTCTTCACTTTTTCGATTTGCATATTATCCGAAGGTATCGTAATATAAAGTTTTTACTATAATATTTGAGATAATGTCAACTATTTGTACAATATGCCCCATTGGGCTTCACGAAGCAAGGCAGACGTCGCGCAGTGGGTCCGATTGGGGAAAAAATGGGAATAATATATTAACTTCTGTGTCGTATTTTTGTAAGCCATACAAATAAACCACCACATATCTTTTAAAATTAAACACGATTAACTTTTTCTTTTAAACGAAATAAAGATGTTATTCTTCACTTTGAATTGTATTTCTTTACATATTGGAACGAAGTTCCTTATCACACGTTGCGGTATGGGGGCTAAATGAAAAAAAATAAGCAATTTTTTTTATCACTATTATGCTACAACCCAGTATTATCAACTATATTGGGTACTTGGGTGCATTTACTTAAAAAAAGTTAATTTTCTAAAAATAAATAAATATTCCTATTCTTACACAAAGTAAATTTTTTTTAAAAAAACCTTATCTTAAACAAGTACATTGCTTAAAAAAGTTAATTTTCTTACAAAAAGTTCCCTTTCTTAAAAACATTAATTTTGTTTAAATAAGTACATTATCTTAAAAAAGAAAATTTTCGTACAACAAATTGCCTTTTCTTAAAAAACTACCATTTCTTTACAGAGTACTGTTTTTGTGAAACCATTTCTTGAAAAGACTTTTCTTTAAAAAAATACATTCACTTAAAAAAAATACATTTTCTTACAAAAATTCCTTCTCTTAAAAGTACCTTTATTTTTATCTGCATTTCTTGAGATAAGTAGCCTTTCTGAAAATAAGTACATTTTCTTAAAAAATAACCCTTCCTAAAAAGAGTACCACTTCTTTAAAAAGAACGTGTTCGTAAACAAAGTACTTCTTTGTAAACAAAATTATATTCTTATCTCTTTTTCGTACAGAAAGTACTTCTACTTAAAAGTATGTAGTACCTGTTCTTAGAAAAACATTAGATTTTAATAAAGGAAGTACCTCTCTTTATTTATTTATTTTTATTTATTTATCTTTATTGGTTCGACCTATGCAGAAGAAAGATTTCTTATATAAAGCATAGGTGTTTAATAATTGTTAAACGATACATTTTCATAAATAATATGCGGTAGCTAACAATATGTAGTTAACTGTAATGTTATTAAAAATTTAAAATTTGGTAATATGTAATATTGCCTGAAAACATTTATGTATTATTGATTGGTTTTTAATTTCAACATATCGAATAAATACTAAAAGGTGAAAAAAATGGGAATGAATGAAATAATATTGAATTAAATGCATTTAAATAAAATGACAAGAGTGCAAGAGTACAATTGGGAAAGAGAAAGAAAAAAGTGAGAGAAACAAACAAAAATAAAATAAAATTAAATTAAATTAAATACGAAAATGTGCTTCTAATCATATTTTAAAACAAAAGGCGAAAAATTATTTAAAATTGTCTTTACCATGAAATATTTGTTATGAAAATAGTTAAAAAGTGCGGATTTAAACTGCCAGGTGTTCGTAATTGTTTGGATGTCTGAAGGGAGTAAATCCAAAGACGTATTGAATTAATAAAAAAGAATTTGTCAGATAATTGCTTGTTGTGATTCAGTTGTATTAATTGACATCCTCTAGGTGATCGTGCGAATCTAATGAACACATATAATAATTCGGGATATCTAGTGTAGATGATTTTGTGAAGTGATGTTAATGTTCTAATTTTCATGAGATTTTCAAAAGATACTCCATAATTTTTTTGGCAAACTCGGAAACTTGATCACGTCTTGAAAGCCCAAAAACATATCTTGCAATATTATTAAAAGTTACAGAAAGTTTTCCAAACATTTCTCTGTTGCAACTCGAAAATAGTTCGCAACCGTATATTAGTTGCGGTACTAAAAACGATTTTGCTAATAGCAGTCTAATTTGAAAAGAAGTATGTTGTTGGTTGACATATAAGTTCATTAAGGCAGCGTTCGTTTTGCCAACGGCTGCGTAAATATGATCTCTCCAATTAAGCCGATTGTTAAAAGTTATCCCCAAATTTTTCGCACTTGTTACAATTTTAAGTGGAACGTCAGATATTTTAATAGTTAAATCCTCCTGCATACTATAAGTTAGGTTGCTAATAACTATGCATTTAGATTTAGAAGGATTTAGGCGCAAACCGTTAGACTTTGCCCACTTTTCAATTCTGTTTAAATCTTCATTTACTTCATTTAAATTGAGCCCTGTGGGGCTTCTCTCAAAACATTCAGAGGATCAGACCAGCATGAATTTATAACAACGGACTGGGATCTTAAGGATAGGTAGGATCTAATAAGATTTGTGGACTGTTGGGTAAATTTGAAAAACCTCTCAAGTTTCATGCATAAAACGTTGGTATCAACACTATCAAAAGCCTTTGAGTGATCCAGCAATATAAGTAGCGATATCTTATCACTGTGTGATCTTAAATCCTCTGATACCTTTTGCAATGCAGTAATGCAGCTATGATTTGGACGAAACCCAGATTGTAATGTGGAAAGTAAATTGTTGTTTGTTAAGTATTTTCTAATCTGTTTGTTTATTATTCTTTCAAAGACCTTAGACAGATATGACAGAATCGCAATAAGGCGGTATAATTTTGGCATGCTTCCATAATGTAGGAAAATGTGATCTGAGAATAATAGAGTTGAAAATGTAAGTAATGTGTGCTAATAAAAAAGGGTAAATAATTTTAAAGAACCGTGGATCGATACCATCCGGTCCAATGGTATTTGAACAAATATGTTATTCAATTCATTAGGATCTGCGTTTCAACTATTATTTCGTCTATCGATTCCTATACCAATCGATTTTATGTGTTTCCAAGTCTCATTTGAGTTTAACGTTTGGGAGAATATAATACATATTTTTACAAAAAGGAGCTAAAAATATACTTGTTTAAAAACAAAAATTACATTCTATAAAAAACATTTTTTCTCCAAAAAAGTTCATAATTTTACAAAAAATATCTTTTCTTAAAGATCCATTTAAACTATCGTACTTTTTAAAGGGCACCTTATGCGTGTTGGAACTAACTAGTAGATATAGCGCACGGAACGTTGTTCCAACCGGGTGTCCTCTGACTCCTTAGGCAGTTTTTTTGAATTTCGAAGCTTATAACTGGCAGGCTACCTGTTGAGGCTGTTTTTGATGTTGGTTTTGTGAGTGGAACTCCTCGGAACTCTAACCACTCACAAAGTCGTTCAAAATATGCTTCGCTGAGCAAAGACAGGCATATAGTCTGCAAGAAAACAAAAGGTGTGTTACCTTAAAAAATCACTCAAATTTTTGAATCTTGATCTAAATTAACTAAATTAATACTTGGTTTCACATCAATATTTGAATTAGTATATATATTGTATGGAATTAATAGCGCTTAAGGAAGATGAGGTGAGCGACGCAGGCAAACATTTTTTTTTTGGCTGAGGGGCTCGCCTCATCTTCAAGATTTATTTTATACGAAATACAGCTTAAGAAATTGTAGGCCATTGTTATTTTTATAGGGCCTATTCCGTGTTTTTTTTTTGAAACAACCGATATCACCCTATTGCTTCTACCTTATATTCGGGCATTATGCCACTTTTTGTTTTAGGCATTATAACTAACAATAGATGATATGACAATGTGGGATCTTAATATTTTAGGCGTACCAACATTTTTATAAAAAAAACACTACTAAAACCACTAGCACAGCGATTTTTCGTCTTCATGTCATTCGCGATTTGGGGGAAATCGTTTTTGGAAAATAATATTGATTGTCAATTCTGAGAAAACGGCCGATTCGGCTGCAGACGTAGACACACTGAGTTTTTTTTTAGATTTCTGCTTACAACTTTGTTTTTTTGAACCAAATATACTTTTAAAATATCTGTTTGAAATTATCTGTTACGGAATTCTTAACGATAAATATAGAGCAAATTCGGAAATTTTGTATAGACATAATATGAATTTTGACAATTTAACTCAAAGCTTTTAACATTAAAAGTTGAATAATTTCGTTACTGGAGTTGAATAGTTCATGAACTATACATTTAGAGTAACCGGACATATGAAATGCTTGGAAAATATGACTTTTTTGAGCAAAATTTTCATCCGCTTGAGTTAATATTAATCGATCTTTTAGTTGTTGTTTTTAATAATTTTTCGGTTCAAGATCAATAACTATTAAAAAGTACTTTTGCAATCTTCGAGGTTGTGAAGGTTTTCCTCTTGCACTTCTCGTAGATTGAGAGGTTTTGAACTATCTGGCAAAAAAAAAAATCCTTAACCAATGTATAAATGCGACCAGGAGACCAAAATATGTGAAAAAGTAATATTTTCATCACAGGTTTATTGTGGAGTATTTTTAAATTATGTGGTTATTTATACCAAAGACGTGAGTAACTTTGGAAGTATTATCATGTCTAGACAGAGTTTAATCGAAAAGGAAATAACTAACAAATTGTGTTGTTCATATCAAAGGCATGCAGACGTGTGGTCGATCGACGCAAAGGCTCTCGTAAACCCTGAGTTCGTATTTCGTGGTAATGGGTTACCCACCCCATTGTTATAGCCGTGGGGTATGCTGCCTTTACCAATTACCCATGGCGATTACAAATTTTTACGGGTTCCTAAGGGTTTCTCACAAAGTGTTCCAATTCGCATGAAATAATTTTTTTTAAAAAAATCGCCAAAATAAGAAAATCGCTAAAATAAAAAATGGCTATATCTCCTTAAGAGGAGAGATTACCTCCCTAAGAGCCTTTAACCAATGGATGCCTCTCATACGGCACTACGTAAAATCCATTAATTTTTTCATATTTTCGATCAAACATGGGCACGAAATACGAACCCTGGTTATAAATAGTAATAATTTTGTTTATATTTAAATATAAAATACACAATTTTAATTTACTGGTTTTTCTTTAGAATTCATAATAAGGGTTAAAGCACCACCAAATGGTCGTGACAGCCATTATATTCAAGTACATAAGTACATACCAATATATTGTTTGGTACAACTGAATTAGTTTTTACAATTTTCGTTCATCCAACTAATATAATATTCACCACTACAGGACAATTTGATTGCTACAACTAAAACTCGATTGACAGATCACATTTATTTATTGTTGCTGTGGCTTCAACTAAATATTTCAGTTCTTGCAACAAAAACTGAATTACAAATCAATTGATATGCACAACATTTGGTGATAAAGAACACAATTATTGGTAATCACAACTGAATAATGTGATAGTCCAAGGAACCGCCAAATTTTAGTTGGCTGGAAATATGGTTGTGACAACTAATCTCTTCTCTGTGTGTGTCATCAAGGGATTGGGGAGAGCTGCTTACAACAACTTAGCTGTGAGCATTCTAATTTAGCACTCACTGATTGGGCCCTAAAGCTTTGCACCAGTTTCGATTCGTATTCGTAGCAGGGATCGAACCCAGGTTCTCATGTAAAGAACGTCGCAGACTAACCATTGAACCAACGACGGCTGACACCAGATAGGTTTTAGAATCTGTATATTCAGGCCGACCGAAGTGGTGGTTATTTGGACATATGTATTCGGAAATGTCATTTCCTGCTAGAGTGTGTTTAAACATGGTATGAATTTAAAAATTCTTCGTCTTTTGTTTTTACGCATATAAGTACTTTAAAAAAATATGCTTTCCCATTACATCCCATGAAGGGATTGGGAAGAGCTTCTCACAATATGTTGAGTAGGTTTTTCAGTACGCGATAGTGTCGCCATCAATAAGTCTGGTGACCGTCATCGAAAGAAATTAAGGGTGGTCTGACCAGGGATCGAACCAAAGTTCTAATGTAGAAGAGCCGCGGACACTAACTATTGCACCACCGATCGCCACATAAAGGGTTTTTCAACAGAGACGCTACAAAAGTAAATCGATAGGGACAGCAAACGACGCCATATTTTTTCCCGCTCTTTTGAAATTTCTCTTCAGTAAGGTTTGCCATTTCATCATGGAAAGATATACGAGCCACCAACGAGTCGAAATTATTAAAATTTACTACCAAAATTTGGAGTCAGTGGCCTCAACTTTAAGAGCGCTACGACTCGGATTTGCATCGGAAAATCATCTTCAGCGATGAGGCTCATTTCTGGCTGAATGGCTTCGTCAATAAGCAAAATATGCGTTATTGGTCAGACAGCAATCCACACGTAATCCATGAGTCATCATTGCATCCCGAAAAAATTACGGTTTGGTTCGGTTTATGGGCCGGCGGCATCATTATGCCGTACTTCTTCCGTGATGATCAAGACCGGCACATTACTGTGAATGCGAATCGCTACCGTTCAATGATAACCGAATATTTTTGGCCCAATTGGATAATATGGACTTGGAGGACATGTGGTTCCAACAGGACGGCGCCACAAGCCACACAGCGAATGCCACAATCAATTTATTGGAAACCAAGTTTGGTGAACGTGTTATCTCACGAAATGACCCAGTCGATTGACCGCCTCGGTCGTGCGATTTGACGCCGTTAGATTATTTCCTGTGGGGCTACGTCCAGTCTATGGTCTATGCCAACAAGCCAGCGACGATTGATGAACTTCGTACGAATATCGAACGTGAAATTGCAGCAGTATCGGCCGATTTATGCTTGAAAACCGTCGAAAATTGGGTTCAGCGTCTGGACTTCTGCAAGCGTGCCCGTGGTGGGCATGCAGAAGAAATCGAGTTCCATACATAGTGGCATGGAACGTACTTTCACAGGAATAAAGAATTTCACTGGTATCTAAAACCGGTTTTGATTTATTTAAAAAAAGTTTTGTAGCGCTCTTATTGAAAAACCCGTTATTAGAACTTTACTTTATCCCAGTTAGGTGAAATGTCAGAGTTCCATACAAAAGACTTCATGACACCCCCTGATATTTTCATACATTTGGTAAAATGTCAGCAGGAATAGTTCGCAGGTTGCCAATAGCTATGATCCCCATGAGTTACTTTTCATCGGTGCGTCAGTTGATCAATGCGTCACGTAATGTTGTTCCCATGCGAAATATTCTACATAAATACTTACTTTATTTTAATATTTGTGTACCGATACTTAATCAAAATCTGGAAGAAGAGTTGTTAGTATCTCCCTGAAAATGCGCATGCGGAAACTACGAATAAATATTAATTTTTCAGTAGGAGATTTAATAAAAATTTTAAATACACACAAATGACTTACAGTTGACAAATGATAACGACTTCCTCTATAGACATTCAGCATTGGATTGAGTAATCGTAAGCCATGACATAATGCTGACAAATCAAGAGGACGCTCTTACATAGATTGATTTATTTAGTTGACTTTCGGAAGAAAAAACTATTTCAAATCGGGGTAGAAATTTAGAAGTTCCAAAGCTTAAACGTTGAAATTTATCAAAGTTGTCAAGTCTTATACCCTATACCACATTGTTAGTTTCAACGAGGTACCTCTAAATAAATGATTCTGAAACCATGACTCCCCTACAAATCTCTAGGACACGACGAACAGTAGTGTAAAAGTTATGTATTATTACCACATTTTTACAATCGGCCCTTTGTGAGTCGTCGGATGAAATTAAAGATGGGCAGTGCGGGGCTACAATCTAAAGGACAGGTAACTATAAAAATCTTGCAGACACACTATGTTAAATAGATTAGTAAAATTATTTCCGTGAAATTTTAACGAATTCGTCAAAACAACTGCAAAAGAATATCTTCAGCAAGTCTGAAATAAATTCTGAATTCTTTTTAATACTTGGCGGATGCCCTGTAGAACATCATACAGAAGCAACTAACATAATCACGTAAATGTTAATTTTTCACCACCTCATGTGTCCATTACCTCAAGATTCGTTCATTTAAAATATCACAACCAACAACACTCAACTACAATGCAAATCGGGGAAACTGATAAAAGGTGATATGATGATGATCCTAAAACATCCACACGTCGTATGTAACTTAGTAACACCTGCGCGATTCAATATAAGTAAAACTAAAAATTGAGGCTACCACTAGCAGTTTGATTACGCATTAATGCGTACCTGTTATGGAATTATGGTGCATAAAATTGAGTATGTATGAATTCATCTTAATCGTGACTCTGAAAGGGGAACATGTGTAGTCATGTACACTTGTGAGCAATATTGAGGTAATGTTTGCAAAATTTATGTAGAGGCAAATAATTTCCAGTATTTTTTACAAAAACAAAGCATTTAACAAACACAAACTCGCTACTCGATTAAAATGATATACATATTCTCAGTTTTGGATCCGTATAACATTTCCCAGTCAAACTTGGTTTAAACAATTATAAAACCCTCCGTAAACAACTGCTAAATGTTGTTTGTTACTGATAGTTTATTTTTTAACAACTGTCAAACTTTTAAAATAAATGGTAAACAACTTATATTTCCACGATAGAGCACTGTAGAGAATGCCTGTTTGTATTCACATACGAAGAAGCATAATGAACTACTTTCGCGTTCACGTTTAAAGGCTCGTTCACAATGATAGCAACAAATTCAACAGGCGTTCACAATGCAAGCTACAAATTTGTTCGAATAAGTTCGAAAAAACAGCAGACTGGCAACATTGTTTACATTATACAACAGTATACATATTTGGGGATTGAAAACCATGGAGAATTGCAATACAAACGAAAAAGCAAACAGTAAAAAATAGAAAAATTAAATGTGAGACACGGACCTCAGAATTGTACCACTACCTGGAGCAAAAAGTATTAAGTGCTTTTCTTTAGAAAACCTTTCAAATTTTTCTATAGAAAAGTTTTAAAATTTTTCTTAGAAATGTTTTAACATTTATCTTTAGAAAAGTTTTAAAATTGTTCTATAGAAATGTTTTCAAATTTGTCTATAGAAATCTTCTCAAATTTTTCTATAGAAATATTCTCAAATTTGTCTATAGAAAAGTTTTAAAATTTTTCTATAGAACTATTTTCAAATTTTTCTGTAGAAATGTTTTCAAATTTTTCTATAGAAATGTTTAGAATCTTATGTTCCATAATATGTCATGGCCTTGGACGGTTTCAATAAACCTGAAAATGTCATCTTTTTTTAATCTTGTTTCTATTGTTTATTAATAAAATTGGCGCGAACTACACTTACTACAAACAACTACACATTTCACATTTGCATCAGCTGATTTGTTCGAAAGCCAGCGACAGTGTTGTATTCTTGGTAATAAAACATTATAATTATATGTGAAATTATTGTTATTAGCAGATTCTACAGATAATATTATTTATTAAAATGTTTGTTTTGAGACAAAATGTTTACATTTTCGTTCATACTTTCAAGTTTTAAAACAAAATTCGAAGTAGAGCGCCCCTAGCGGTCAGTAGAATGAATTGATTCGAACAAATTCCAATTTGAAGTAGAAGTAGAACCTACTTCTATGACAAATTTGAATTCCAATTTCACGAAAAACATGAGAGGGCATTATATGCAATACTGCGAGTGGGAACGAGAGGGCTTGAATTACAAATTCGTTGCTGCCATTGTGAACGCTACTTAAAACTGCATTTACACTTACCGTGAACTTTCGTGAGCACGGTTACACTTTACGACTCGACTCTGCACATATTACAAAATCAAACAGATTTTTGAAGTAGAGCAAAAATTAAATTACTGCGTCTCCCAGACTTTTAAATGCAAAAAGATTTTAAGTCCTACTTTCCGATTATAATTTCTTATACACCCAGTGAAATTGTCAAAATCAATATATTTTTTCACTGCGTTTTTGGTGTAGAATTGTATTCGAACAATAGTAAATAGGAATTCAAACTGATGTGAGTTTACTTTGTTTGCTATGTTATTTGTTTTAAACTTAACGTAGGTCAAATCAAAAAAAAAACGGGAAATACCTAAGTAAAGAAGAAAAGGGAAACATTTAAGATTATCATGATCAAGGGCTGCTCAATCGGGAAATTTTGAGGTGATTGAAATGACCTAGCTGTGCCATTAGACAATTTTATAAAATAGGGTGGTCAATATGAAAACATAAAACGACCAGGAAGGACACAGCTGATTAGTGACACCGCCAAAAGAGAGATCAATGGGTTGTTGTTAAGGAAAACTCTAGCGATACGGAAATTATTTCTGAATTGAGCTTGGCAGTAGGGTTGTGTCGTGTTCCGCAAATAATGAATCGCGACTTGAAACTGTCATATGGGAAAAAGTATTCAAAACTTGGTCTAATGACAATACACGAATTAGCCAGATTTAAATTAGCTAACTCGCTAAGTTATCGAGTTATCGGATGCTAAAATTTTGAAAAATTATAAAAAAAATTTTTAATTTTCTCAAAAAAAACAAAAGTACAAATAAAAATTCGAAAAATAGCGCGATGTTTTTAAAATAAATTTTGTTTTTGTTTGAGAAAAGTAGAAAAATATCGACAATTTTTCAAAATTTCGACATCCGATAACTCGATAACTTATCAACTACATTATATTATGAATTTGATTTTTGATTTTTGACTTGTTTTGACTTTTTTTTTTACAAAAAACTGATATCAATGGCTTTACATGCTACGTTAACGTCACAACCCTCTCAAATATCCGAAATTTCGGGGCTCATAACTCCGAAACTGGGCATTTCACCAGATTTTGTTATTTTACTTTTTTTTGCTTAAAATAGCGTATTTAAATTGGTAATCAGTTTAACTTAAATTTGACTTTAAATACGAAAAGAGTTTATCAGTGCTTTGTCAAATAATCTTCCTACCTATATGGCAACAGTGGCAAATGATACAAAAAATATTCATACATTTGTCGACTAATCGTTACAATGCATCAAATTGACGCCATTAAATAAACTTTGGGTTTGTTGTTCTCTTTGCTTTCTATGAAAATCATATGGTCACTTGATCATAGTTTAAATGCCCGACTTTGGTTATTTAAACAGCAATCAACTATTAACCATAAAAATTAATTCAGATTTTAAATAATGTTTGATCAAAGATGATTGACCAGTCAAAAATTGGGCCTTGATATACGAAACACGTATTATTAACAAAATGTTATTAAATAAACTTTTATATCGTCACCTAAAATGCAAATGGCCGTAACTACACTTTTTGGTTTTTTACAGGAGAAAGCAAAAAACGCTATAAATTAAAGACTACTTAAAATTAATATCCAAATTTTAGATTTAAGCTCAGAAAACAAAGACGGATTTGTTTCTGAAAAACAAATTAATGGAAAAAAAGTAATTTTTAAGAAATATTTATAACGTTTATTCTTTCTCCTGTAGAAAAATAAAGAGTGTAGTTACGGCCTTTTGCATTTTAGGTGACGATATGTATAAAATTAAGCAAATAGCAAAAAAAAATTTTAAAATAGAATCCCGAAATCCCGGAAAATTCTGTGATCCCGGGATTTCGGGATCGAGATTTGGAAAATCCCGAATGCCGGGATTAATAAATATTCTGATTTCCAGCACGCCAATGTCCCCAAACATTCGAAATACTACAAGATATTTCAGGTCATGTAGTGGCCGGATTTGAAATTGATTTATGGAAGTCGAGAAGTTGGGGGACGTAGTAGTAAATCTCTAATAAATGTATAGTTATTTCAAAAGAAGAGAATGGGTGTATGACAAAATATTACAATACTAATTTAAAAATTTTAAGTCTTAATGAATTGATTTATTCAATTTCGACAATAATTTTTATTAATTAAATAAACAAAACGCAAAAATACTGTTCATGCTTTTATATACATATAAGTAGTACATTGCCGCACTATTGCACCAGGGTGTATGTAAATGTCCGTGGACTTAAATGACCCATGCGATACACGTATGTGTTTATTTTCACCACAGCTGGGAGGTGGTGCACAAGTTAGTGTTCAGCAATAAACATAGAGTAGTGTAAAAATAATATCTATTGTCGCAACTAGAGACATTCGAATAAAGCTAACCCGCCAAACCGTATGTTTTGGCATTGTATTCTAATGTTTTAAATGATCAAAACTGTATTTAGTAATCAAATTTGCAACTCAGTTTATGTTACACATTTCTTTCAAATTTCATATTTAAAGAACCATATTCTTATTTGAAGTTTAAATACAAATTTTCATTTGAAAATCAAAGTATATTGTTGAAATTAAAATTTATAGCTACAGTCTAAATTATTTTTGAACTACTAAAATCATATCCAAATTCATATTCAAATACTTAAATCACATTTCATATTAATACACAAGTGCGACCGAATGTGGTACAATTCCTACCGTTCGCGACTCGTGTACTTAAGAATGAGCATCGCACTATCAAATAAGTAGTCATGAAATATTTAAACTTTGGAGTTTTCTCTCTAATAATAACTGTGAATATCGGAAGAACCGGCTGTTAGAGTTTGAACGCGTAGCGTAATTTTTATCATATCATACCCTAACTACAAAATAGTCATAACCAGTGTTGCCAGATAAAGTTGGTCACAAATTGGTGGTGCAGAAATCTTCAAATCGTCAAAATAAGTTTTGGAAATCGTCAACATTATAAACTGGAATTTCTGTACCAAATTTCAGAATTTTTGTGAAAAGAACAATAAAACAAAGTAATTAAATCAATATATTAAAGTTATATTTTTAAAATACATAAAACAAGACATCATATTTAAAAAAATCAATGAGTGTTCGAACTCACGGTCGATGTGTTAACAGTTTTTGTTACACGGTACGTATTCGATTTCTATGAACACATTAGTAAATGTTACATTGGAAAATAAAAAAAGAACAGTTTTTGTGCTGAAGGCTCTTTTGCTATTGCACTTTATTTTTTCTTACATCTGCTTTAACATTAGATGTAATATTGTTAAAATAAATAAAGCAATATTTAGCTCAATGAAATAATTGTTTTTGTTTTGTCATAAACAGAGCGACGACAAAAACATTGAATAGTATAGAGCAGCGTTGTCAACTATTTATAACCAAAACGCGCCGGGAAGTTTGTCAAAACGCGCTGGAAAACTATAAATTTAATTTAAATGTAAATTAAGTTACATCTTACTTGGTATTACAACTCAAAGTTACTACATAATATTTATTTTATTGTGAATGTTTAAATTCAAGTACAAACAACAGCTTCTACTTAAAATAAGCATTTTAGCATGTGAGCATTTTACTATTCCAGTAAATTATAAGTATCAAATTTTAAGCTTTTTGTTAAGGTTTAACCGTTTGATATTACAGATGTTATTCGACATTTGCAATAAATACACAAGGCCTTTTAGTAATGGCTTCGCCCATTTATAAATAATGTATCAGACTCCCACAATTTTCTGTACTTTTGTACATAACGTTCCGTCTAAAATTGAGTCAAATTTATGTACATATTCCTAGATATAGACAACAAATTTCCCTCTGGAATTTCACTCGCTAATTTAGCGCGTTATTTAAAAAACGCGTCGATGGAGGCTTGTTGAAAAGCGTTAAATCTAGCGCAAAACGCGCTTAATTGGCAACTCTGTTATAGTGAACGTATTGCAACCTTTTTCCGCTCTCATATAAAGTCTGAGTAAAATAACATAAACGAGTCTTATTCTCTTTATAGAATATTTCAATGTAAATGCAACATTTCGGCAATGTTATTACATAAAGCATACAAAAACAACAATACAACAAGCATAAATGTTTCAAAAGGCATCAATGTTTCACATCAATTTCATTGAGTCATACAATTCGTTCCATGAGTTCTCTACTTATATACTGTTCAATACTCTTTGGCGACGACGACCTGCTTGTGTGTTCGCTGCTGCTACATCAATACCATTATTATTTTCAAGCAGAGACTATTGTTGTACAACAACCATGTATGTGATGCTAACGCTGTGGTTGTTTGCATGTGCTCACTTTGATAGATAGCCCTACCCGTGCCTATAGATTTTAACCCTCCAAAATTTTATAAACAAAAACAACAATTCAAACAAACTAGATTTGGGTACATTCGAATGTAGAGAAATTCAAAATTTTCCCTAAAAAATTTTATCCCATTTTAACCTAACAAATTATATAATAATATAATGTAATTTATTATACGTAATTGTAATATTAATAAAATAATCCCACGCATTGAGGTCGTTAGATTTAAATTAGTTTGTTAATTTTAAAATAGTTATACACTTCTAGAGATGATTTATTTGCATCAAAATTCGATTTAAAATTTATTATTAATCATTTAAAAGTTGTATTATAATGGAGTCGTTCTACAATTATTTCTTAGAAGAATATTTTTTGATTTTCTTTGAGCTATACAGACCAGATTTCGAAGTTTGGGACTCTTGTCATCAGCGCCTTAGCGTTCTAGGCCAGTAACCGTCTTGTTCATATTGCTGTCGTCGTCGGAGTTTCCCTCCTCTTTGTAACATTTATAATTTGTTTTAAATAAATCAATGAAGTATTACTTTTAAGCAAATTCCGGAACTTACATGTTTTACTCAAACTCTACTCTGAAATCTCCTTAATTATTGATCAAACAACCAACGAACAGAGTCGACAAATATATTTAACTATTTTACAAATTAACCCTTAATTGGCTGACCCCAGATTCTATTGACTAAATTTTATTAAACTTCACACAGACAATATTTAGGGCATTTGTATTGACGTCGTATTTTGTATTCATGTATTTTAACAGTTCTTGCTTCCTCAGTCCATCTATAAAAATGAATCGATAATTCTCACAGCTTTAGATATTTAAAAAAAACAGCATATTTCGGTTTAGAATTAAAAATTAAATAAAAAGACTTGCATTTAGTTAAAATCTGACTAAATACAGGGTGAGTCAACTTCATATGACTGATTTTAAATACTCATAACATAGCTTCATCTTTCTGGAACCATATATCAGTATTATTGTGAATTACCAGACGTAAAAATTGTTCCCATAATATAATAATATTTTTTTTTCGCCCCGGACACGATTTCTGGTTCCCTAACTTAATTTTCGAAAGCACGTGGGCCGATAGTTCTACCAGCCATAATAATTGTCGCTGATGCAAAAATAAAAACTTATAAGCAGTTCAAATCAGTCAGTCAATAGATATCACCCTGTAGATATATCAAAACATTTTATTATATAATAATATAATAATAATTTTTTTATAGACTCAAGACGAGATGAGACGCTAAAAGGAGTCCCGCAAAAAGTGGGACGGTTGATAAGGTTGGTGATAACCCAAAGTTTAAAGATTTTAATTTTTGTTTAAAACAAAGAGCAGGAACCATTTATATCCGCTGTAATCTGTCATTTTGTCGCTCCTGTCATCAAAAAACCCCGTATGAATATGTCTGTATTGATTTTATAAGTTAGTAAAACCAGTTATTTACATCCAGTGAACATTTTTAAATGTTAATTTATATATTACGGCATTTACACGCATTTTACGCTAACCCAGAAAATTACTCATACAATTTTAATCTGTCAAAACTGAAGTTTAATTTTTAACCTCATCAATTGTTTGACAGACGAACGAAACCAAAAATTTCCGACGCGTCGCTACCACCAAAATTTGTTTGTAGCTCACGCCGCCAACAATTACAACATAATTAGCACTCATCTCTTTAAAATGTGTGCCCATTTGACCGACTGATCTAATTTAAAGGTTGATTTATTTCAAAAATATCCCAAATTTGAACATTACTGGCAAAATCAATAGCCGCCAATTCAATTTTTTGTTGTGCCGCCGTATTGGATAATTTTGTCTCGGCACTCAGTTACCACCTAAAATGTCAATTTAATCTCAAATTTGGTGGAGTAAACGGCAAAGATTAGAGAACAAGGATATCGCTAAGCTGGTCGCGATAAACTGCGGTCTAAATGCGACATATGACGCTTTTGTAGATTGGGACGATATATTGAAGTAATAGTATATGTTGCTATACCCATGAAAACCGAGTTTGGTATAATCAAATATTGTTCGTTTCTTTTTGCCTTATACACTTATAAAATAAAAATAAAACCATATCCATACTGTCTATAATACACGTATATGCAGTTCATTATCAACAAACGCTAAAAATGGATGCCCGCCATCAACGAGTGAAACATTTTCCAGAATGTCCTAACACAATACAAAAGTGTTTATTCAGTCTAATAGTGGGTGCAATCGTTCCAGTAAAATGATCCTTTCATTAAACACAAATTATAATTTTTCAGAGTATATTAGATAACAGTAACAGTATATTAGATAACAGTAAATATTTACACATACATTTAACGTTTAATTGGATTTCGTACCTTGGCAAATATATAAAAACCCGGTTTTTGAAAATGATGGTTTGCATTCTCTTTTTGTAGGCACAAAGATATCAGCACATAAATGCACCAATTGGCAGAAGAGACTACTGGTTAATGATATTAATGATAATGAAGTTTAAACGAAGCGAAGAACTGCAATAAAATAAGTCGAAAAAGAATGTAAACTTTTTATTCCACATCGAAATGGGTGCGAAACATTATAATGATGTCAAGGTTTAAAAAATCTGATGGAATTGTGAAGTTAAATTATGAAAATAAATAGAAAAATGTGCCTTCAGTAGCCATGCACGAGTAAAATCAAGTGATACTTGTTGCTGCAAATTATAACATATCGACCCCTGTGCGCGAAATGATCGTTAGCGACAAATTTTGCGAATTGCCCTTTTTGTTACCAAATTGTTGTAAAGAATTCTACGCATGAACAGTGATAATAGTACAAGAGATAGCAAAGTTTTACTTAGATCGTCACAGTTTACTGTGACAATAAGCGCAAAATAATCCTAACCACTCAAAATAAAAAGGGCAATGGGATTATTTTCGTTAGCCTTGTACAAGGTATTTAATTTTCTGTACCTTTTTTCTGATCTTTTCATAAAATTCTCCTTAGAATTGTTGATATTTTAATATAGCATTGATAATTATAATTATGAGTGTTCCGAGTATTCACCAATACGTCTATCTCCTCATCTTTTCCGTTTGCTGTGAATGTAGTCAGCAGTAAACTGAATAGCCTCGTTCGTCTGCCGTATCTTTCAGCTAACAAAAATGATGGAGCGTGGCAAAATTGATCCGCAGCCTAACCAAAACTTGAGCGATGGCAACACAAAAAGTATACTGCGTACATACCAGCTTTCGGGAAATGAGCTGCTATTTCCCCATGAATCTAAACTTAGATCCTGACATTCTTGGTCAAGGTCTTCGACATCGATAAATAAATAAATAAATGGTTTCCCGTTACATCCCACGAGGGGATTAGGGAGAGCATCTCACAACCAGTGAGCTGTGCGCGGTCTAGTTTTACACTCACTGATTAGGACCTACAGTTTTCCACCGATTCCGAACGGTATTTTGAGAAGCTTTTTCACGGATAAATACTCGATAATATCGCCGTCACTAAGCCAGGTGATCGCCGTCGGAAGAAATTTAAGGTGGTCAGAGTAGGGATCGAACCCAATGAAATGTGCCACCTGGCTAGTGCGACAAGTCAATGAGAGCACAAGTTTTGACAACTTCCAAGTACGAGGCATACGGCAACTCAGCTACAAATTCCTTGATCCCAACAAAGCTTCCATGTTCCTAGTTATATGCGCCCGGCACCAGTACAAATCGCACTATAAGAGCAAGATTTTTGTAGTTACAGATCACATTCGTTTCAATGTAAAACTGAGTTTTACTTGCAAATATTTTTGTAGGTAACTGCTTAGATAGAGTTCAACCACCAAAATTGGAGGGTTATACCATTAATATAGATTGTAAGTTGCTTAGTAAACATTTGTTGTTCGCAAAGGTGTGCCGTGACCTAACCCCAATGGACATAAGGCCAAGTTTTAAAGTTGAGCTTAAGTCCCCTCTGAAGCGGTCATAATCTCAAATATTGTATTGCGCTTCGTGCATGAAATTTGAATTTCGTGCGTGCGCCGTTCGAGTTTGTTTAGTGCGTGCAAGTCGAGAGTCATATGAGACGAAAGAGCACTAAAAAATATTCTCAAAATAAACCACAGTTAAATATTGGGTATTTATTCGTTATCACTTTATCACACACAACTAGACCAACAAATCAGCCAGTGAAAATGATTGTTGTCTTTATGTCCGTAATTGGCAATGTTACTAATTTAATGCACCTCTGTAAGCTGCAGCTCTTCATGTGTGTGAATCTTACAACCATGTTTAAATACATAAAGCAATAAGATTGAGTACTCCGTCACAAATTTAAAAGAAAATACACTCAAAATGTCAAACAAAATACAAAACGAAGGCATACCAAGACGAGTTAATACACAAAGTATTGTTGTGAATGCTTTCTCGCAAGTAGGAGTTGCGACAATTCTCGCTTAGTTGAGATTTGTTTATCCCTATAATGTGTGATGATATACCTAAATACTTGTGGAGAAGGGAGCTGTTGACATGCCTCGGTGGGCATTGAAATAGCTACATATATTCCCAATCGTCTACCATAGTAATCAGTTTCACATTATATTTTTAATAATATATTGTATGGAAATTTACTTTTTGATTACTTTTCACAGTAATTGATCTTGAACCGGAAAAAATGTTAAAGAACATAACATCTTCAAGATGGAATAATAAAAACTAAAACGAAATTAATACAAAATTAAAATGTAAAGAGCTAAGTTACGAAACGAAAACAACAATTTTATGGAACGTCCTGTGATCCAATACACTCATTATAAGAATTTTCTCTTTTGTATTGGTTATGTTGAATAAATAAAAAAATAAAGTATGCTGCGAAAATTAAAAACTGTTTTGTTCCTGTTATGCATCCTTTTGTTGGTACACACATTTCTCTAAACATAGTATACCCTTTTACCTAATGTTCTCACTGTATTTACTCTATCTGCAATTACTAATTTCGTGCTGATGAGGGTCGTGCAGTTGCGAAATTTTAGTAGTGTGTAGTACCTGTACGTTTTTTGTTAATCTCATCTTCGTGCTTGTGTCGGGTCGTGCCTAGAAAATTAGGCACGAGCCCATCTTTAAAAGCAGTCATAATCACACAGAATATTTTAACAGAATTTAAATAATTTTTGCAAAAGCTTAATGTTCTTTGCCGAAATGTTTGAGCTGTGACAAGTGTAATTTACGGTTAGTTATGAGCAAGTTGGGGACCAATAAATAACATATGGTTATGTTTGAATTTTCTGTAACACTACAAATTTGCATTAATGTAATGTACGGTATGCAGGGGTTTCATTTACATAACATATGTTTCCAAGTAACCCGTGTACGGATTTGAAAAAGCTACTGGCAGTCAACTTTTGTTATTTATAGAGGACTATAATTTTTACACCGATATGGAGCGGGTTTACTTTGAAAAACTTTTTCATAGCCGTTAGAAAGTGAGGTTTGATCACGGGCTTTGAAGTTCTAGATTCACGCACTCTAATCATTTCGCAGTTAACCAAATGCAAAAAATATTTCAAACAATTACTTTCTTATTGAATATGATTCGATCTGAAGTTATTACTTAGAAGAATAGTTTTCTATTTCAATTGATCTACATAGATCAGGGGATTTGAAAGTAGAGGGTTGAATTTTATGTTTCGGGATTAGAGAACAAAACCAAATATTAATCATCGAAAATCACTTTATTGTTTTCCAAAATATTCCCCATGAAGATTTAAACACTTTTGCATGCGTTTGAACCAATTGTCCAAACACTTTTGCCACTCTGATTGAGGTATCTCCAAAACATGCATTCTGAAGGTGTCGAAAAACGTTGACCTCTCAGTTTGTTTTTTACGTACGGGAATAAAATGAAGTCATCCGGTGCCAAGTCAGGACTATACGGCGGATGACCCATCAAATCGATGTTTTGGGTGCTCAAAAATGCAGTTGTTTCAGCCGATGTGTGAGAGCTCCCATTGTCGTGGTGAAGAGTGATCCGTCTTCGGCGGTTCGTTTTCCTGACTTCTTGGAAGACAACTGGCAAACAAATGGTTGTGTACTACTAAGAATTCACTGTTCTACGTTGTTCTAGTGGTACGGTTGCGACATGTCGGTTTTTTCCGAAAATACAGGCGATCATTTGCTTGGAAGTGCTTCGGTCGCGAACAACTTTTGTTGGATTTGGCTCATCTTGAAACACCCATACAGTTGACGTCTGTTTACTTTCGGGTTCATACGCGTAAGTCCAGGATTCATCACCTGTCACGATGTCATTGGAGCATTTCTTTCGACCAATCGACACGAGCCTTTTTTTGAGTGATTGACAAATTGACAACGCGAACAAATTTTTTTGACAGTCAAATATTTATGGAATATTGAATGTATGCTGGTCCCACAAATGCCTAAGGTTGTCTCAATCTCGCGATAGGACACACGACGATCTTGCAAAATCAGTTCGAGCACAGCATCAACGGTTTTCGGAACAACAGCTGATTTTGGACGACCTTCACGAAATTCGTCTTGGAGTGAACTACGACCACGATTGAATTCACCATACCATCGACAATCACTGGTCCTTGATGGAGCTTCATCGCCAAAAATTGAATTAAGTTAATTCATGCACTATTGCTGAGTTACTCCACGTCGAAAGTTGTAAAAAATAATCGCACGAAAATGTTCACGATATAATTCCATTTTTGGGCCGAGATGAATCTTTTAAGTTACTGTAAACAACACAAATAGCGCTCGTATGTCAAAACGGTCTGAGTACGCATAACCTCAAAAATGTTCAACTTTACAATAGAGCTGTCAGTTGCCAGATTGCAACAGGGGTTGGAAGACAATGAGGGTTGCCAAATCCCGAAACATAAAATTCAACCCTCATCTATTTATTGAACATAACTATTTGTATTTTTGTTAGTGCTCTACGTTTTTACTGTATATGAAGTTATTTCTTAGACGAATGTTTTTCTATTTCTTACGAGCTACACAGATAAGGGTTTTTTTATTTAGGGTACTAAAAAAGCAAAACTTGAGGTAGAAAGTGGATAGTCGTAGACGCATTATTCCAATACGAACTATGAAGAAGCCGCGCATATGAAAAACTATTTTACAAAAATCACGCAATTTTATAAAACAATTTTTAATATTTCTCCCTGTTATCTTTTGGTTTAAAGGGGCAAAGATTGTTTTAACTAGATTTTAATAGAAATAATAACAACAATGAAGATACTTGACAATGTTTCAGGGATCCTATTTTAATGTAAATTTGGAAAATGCGCCACAATTGTTCTGTATTCCTTTTAATTTTGTATTCAAAAAAATAATCAGAAATATGCAAAAATAGGTCATAACGCCAGTCGGGGATATGGCAGCTTTCGAAGCGGACTACCCGCTTTTTAGGGGTACTTAAGACCAATTTTGTATTCGGGATTATGGCCGGCCACCTCGCAAAGGTTGTCAATTACATAGAGATTTTTAATAACATACACACAACTTTTTAAAATAATTTTTTAATATTTCTCCCTGTTATCTTTTGGTTTAAAGGGCCAAAAATTGTTTTAACTAGATTTTAATAGAAATAATAACAACAATGACGATACTTGACAATATTTTAGGGATCCTGTTTTAATGTAAATTTGGAGCAAGCGCCACAATTGTTCTCTATTCCTTTTAATTTTTTATTCAAAAAAATAATCACAAATACCCAGAAATAGGACATAACGCCAATTGGGGATATGGCAGCATTCGAGGCGGACTAGCCGCTTTTTAAGGGGACTTAAGACCAATTTTGTATTTGGGATTATGCCCGGCCACCTCGCAATGGTTGTCAATTACATAGAGAAGTAGTAACGTATATTATCCAAAAGCGGTGTAATTAACAAGACTTTTGGAAAAATATTGCATTGTTAACCTGTCGTTAGCATAGACTCACTACCTAGAAAATAGACATAAGACTATGAGCCTTCGAACGGTCTATTCGGAGACCGAATTTACTTAGTCTTTTCCTGATTAGTGTCGATTGCTTAAGACCAATACTCGATTTTTCGATCCGCAGTATCCATATTTCTTGTGATTATCCCTAGGGTTTAAGATAAGAACCCATTCCCATGGGCTGCTCCTCCAGACTATTTCCGATTACAACTGTTCGGCTCGCCGTCATCATTATCTCCATGTTGAAAATTCCCAAATACCACAAGCGCTACTAGCATTAGTACCGACATCGGCAACACTTCCGAAATGACACCATCAAAATCAGCTTGCGACCATTTCGCGCACAGGGGTAGGTATGCATGCGATGGAAAGACAAACATAAAATTTTTATAGGAAATGCGCACGATATATATAATTTTTGACCATTTTTGCTCTGGAGGCTGCAGCTGCTGTACGTAATTCAAACACAGATTCTAAACAAAAACCTATTATCAATACTTCTGCAGCTGGTGATCACTGGTAATAATACGTGTTGCACGTAGTATAAATACAGTAGCCGCTCTGATTTTTAAACACCGCCGGGCAGATTATTTTGCTTTATATTAAAAAAATATATCAAACTTGTAGTACCCCCGATAGTGCAACCGGAATCGACTTCAAATATGCAATGGGTAAATATTTCTTCAAAAAATACTGAAAGCAAAAATGAATGAGTATTTTAAGGGTAGAGGGGGATATGTGGTAAAGAGGGATATACCAATTTTTGACCATGTTTTTAAATTTTTGGAAGAAACCTTTCAGGGGTGACTTATTATATTATTTGCAATTCTAATTTATTTTGAGCTTTTATATTGGTTTTTGAGAACAAGTGGAAAAATCAATAATTTCTACGTTTTTTTCAGCCAAATATGCATTTATTAAAATGTTATTTTTTATTTCTCCTTTGAAATACAAACGCATTTTGCACACAATTAAACATTGTGAAATTGGTGGTTAATTAATAGAAAATTTTGTTGTTGAGGTAACGTGGGACACATTATGTGGGGTAATGTATGACAAATAATTTAATAATTTAAGGGATCTTAAAATATATTAATGTAATTAAAGTGAAAGAATATTTTAAGTAGACATGTCTCCTGAGTTCCCTACAAGCAATTGCATGACTGGGAACTTTTATACCCTGCAACACACTGCGGAATAGGTTGTATGTATTGGGATGGTGCTGATGTTTGCAACTTACTGGCCTAGGCTCATATTCAAGCATACCAATCGCCGTAGACTCACTTTCAAAGTCGATTTATCATACTTTTGTTTCAAATTGTTTAGATTTTTTTCACAAGTTTAAACTTTACCCCAATCTCAAAGAGGAGTGTCAAAAACGATAAAAAACTATGAAAATTCCAAATAAATGTTTTGTGTTAAACACAAACACTGTCTAAAATGTACCATTCAAAGAAAGAGTAAGAACAAAACGTGTTCAACTCTTGGTAGTTACAATACATACGTTAAAATTTCGAAACTATGTATGTGCGATTTAAAAAATGTATTGTCTTAGACCACTACTGTTTTGTGCAGACTAATCCCAGAAATAGTGTATTTCTCAGCGACACTCGCTGCTGATAAAGGGACATAACATTGTCGCCAAATGTCATTGTGGTAACAGCCGTGATTTACTTGATTTTTGAATTTTTTATGTAGATGTTGATCGGAGTCCAGTGAGTTCTTAACATTGAACCTAAATTAATTTGGAATTCAAAGGGTGTTCAAAAGTTTAAAAACGTAAGTCCTGTTTTGGTTACAAGCAAGCGATAATCGAAAACGGATTTTTAGCGATAAGTCATATTATTCAAAAATATGGAAAAGGGTGGAATATGGTAAAAGATGTCAAAGAAAATTGTAAACTTAGCGAAAATGATTCGTGTCGCTAAGTGCTTCATACAAAACAAGGTATATTATATGGAAGTGATGGTACCAAAACACGCTTAATATATATGTATATCTAACAATTAAGATATCAACAATATCACCGAAATCGACCACGGAAGATGCACCGAGCTCTTCAATCATTGGAGCTCGAAAACCCATTATAAATTTAATCTAAATCGATTTATATGGGAATGTTTCTCACTAAATTACTGGCACGAAACTTCTGTTCAATCGTCAGGTGTTGCAAGTCCTATTTTACAATATGCGGTTTGTAAATCTTTCAACAAAGCTAAGTGCAAAATTGGCAATCGATCCAGTTCAAATATATTGGTATCAAGCGCGTATGCCCATTCGAGAAGGGCTTATGTGAGTTGACCACTTATTTCAATTATATGAGAAGATATTGTTATCATCTTAATAACTAACAACACGACTATCGGGAAAGAAAAATATTAGGTCGAAAACTAAGTCGCAAAAGTTGTATTACAACTCGGTAAGTAGCAGCGCTGGACAACGCTAAACCGACAGACGGAATGGCAGTTCACATTATCATATCAGCAGCAGAAACATTACGACATCGTGAAGAGGAACTTGCCACTAATCCTTCAACTCTTCATCGTTTGCGCCAAGAAACCCGTATACAGATTAGTAAAATTGGTTCGGTGGTAGTTCATTTTGATGCAAAGTTTATGAAATATTTGATCGGATCCACAAAAGTTGAAAAGATTGCAATTTTGGTAAGCTACAATGTCACATCGAAGTTTCTCGGTGCACCGAAAGTAGAAACCTCAAGTGACAAAAATGCTGCGGATGCAGATTATGAAAGTCTGGTCAAGTGGAATATTGTTGACCAAGTAAATGGGTCGTTATATGACACAACGGCTGCAAATACTGGTATCAACAAAGGCGCCGATGTCCTTTTGGGAAAAAAAATTGGGCGTAGGCTATCAATCTACCTTACCGCCACAATGTACGAGTATATTAAATAATATTGCGCGGCGTTTTCGAAACAAAGTTATGTTGAACTTCTGTTCCAGAAGTTTCAATATTTGGAAGATTTTTTAAATCACGCTCAAGTTTTAACAAAGCATTATGCAACTATTTGTTCACAATTAAGTCCAGCTGAACATGAAAATTGTGTATTTTTGTTATGATCAACTGACTAAATCTCAAAATCGAGGAGACTATAAAGAATTACTTCAGTTGGTCTAAATCTGTATTGGTGCTTTTATTCAAGATGCTATACAAATTTGGAGCCTAATTGCACTATGAAAATGGGCCGCAGGAAGTTACACCCCAAACTGTTCAAAATAGAAAATCAAAATAGATGCCAATTATCATAGGGCTTAATTTTCTTATGGATTTTGAAAGTGTAAAAATACACCCAAAAAACGAAATTGGGCCTTGTTCTCTGTGTAAAATTCAGGCCTATATTCTTTTTTGGGTGTAATTTACATTAAGGCATTAGTGAATACGGCAAAAAATTTTTTTTTTGTGAATTTTTACAATACATTTTTAGAATACAATTACAAAGTTTTAGCTCAATCGGACTATGATTTCCGTGCCGAAAGAGCCCTGATGTTTTAAAAAATTTAATTTTTTCACGAAATATCGTAATTTTTACGCTTTAGCTGATAATTGATTAATTGATTGAATTGATTGATGATTATTACAATAATTTTTCTATTAAATGAAAGATTACTTTATTGACTTTAAATTCAACCCTAACACATTTTCCACAAAAATATATGGTTCAGACGCCTCTGGTATGCCCTTTGAAGCAATGCTTGACACTGCACCATATTTGATAAAAATAATAAACATGAAATTAAAAAAATGGATTAATTATGTAAGTTTTTTTTATTAAACAAACAGATAAGAAACATGTCGGAGTTCATATATGTATAAAAATAAACTAATTTAATTAAAAATGCATACTTAACAATTTTAAAAATGGATAAACCAAATATATTGCTAAAAGTAATTTTAATATAACTAATCAGACAATGGCAGACTAAGGGTACTTCTCGAAATATCAGGGTAAAGCCGACGACATTCCATTACCACCTGAAGTAGAAACTGTTTTCGCTCCATGCTATTGAAGTATTGAATTAGCTTAACTTCTCTTTCAGCCGTGTGACTTACTACTTTCATACCTCTTACAAAACTTTGAAGTTTCAAAAAATTTTTATTTTCGGACCAGTTATTTGGGTCGTCTGTCAAAAAATCAGTTTTAACTTTAAAATATTTGAAGATACCCGACTTTGATCCGAAACAAACTTCATTTTGAAATGGTTCTACAGCCTCATTTTCAGAAACTTGCACCTCATTACTATTGCGGGCGGTTCGTCTTCTGCTATATTCTTGTATATACTTACTTACTTTTATTGACTATATTACAACCTCATGAGGTCAGACGTCTTACACATATTAATTAAACAAACAAATTAAACAAATTTCAACATATTCTTCCAACTGGCTCTATCCTTCGCCTTTTCTCGCCAGTTGGTAACACCAAGGATACGGAGGGATTCTTCTGCCTGGTCTTTCCAGCGGAGTCTTGGTCGTCCTCTTTTCCTGCTTCCATCGGGTACGTTATCAAAAATCTTTCGCACTGGCTCATCTTCATCCATTCTGATAACATGGCCTAGCCAACGCAATTGGCACACTTTGATTCGTCTAGCTATGTCCTCGTCAGAATAGAGACTATATAGCTCTGCGTTCCAGCGACGTCGGTACTCGCCGTTTTCACTAACAGGCCCATACATTTTACGGAGAATTTTTCTCTCGAAAACTCCCAGGTGTTTTTTATCCGTTTGCGATATGACCCAAGTTTGGGAGCCATATGTCAAGACAGGTAAAATGAGAGTCTGATATAGCTGGACTTTTGTCCGTCGAGAGAGGGCTTTGTCCCTAAATTGCTTGCTGAGCCCAAAATAACATCTATTTGCAAGCACAATTCTCCTATCTATCTCCAGGCTGACATTGTTGTCCTTGTTCACGGCGGATCCAAGGTAGACAAATTCATCATCGGACCAAGTCGAGAGGTTTCTCTAGTCGTTGACACCATCAATTTTGTCTTGCACTCATTAACAGCAAGACCCACCTTTGCTGATTCCTTTTCGATTCTTGAAAATACTACAGTAACCTCTCGCAAATTTCGCCCAATGATGTCTATGTCGTCAGCATACGCCAGCAACATATGGCCTTTCGTGTTAATGGTCTTGTTCGAATTTACTGCAGCCTTTCTCATTATTATCTACATTAAGATGTTGAAGAGATTTCACGAAAGTGTGTCGCCTTGTCTAAGTCCTCGCTTGGTACAGGTCTTTCCCCACTTTCACTGCTGACTTGGTGTTGGTCAGCGTCATTCTACAGAGGCGGATCAGTTTTGCCGGAATACCAAGTTCAGACATAGCTTCGTACAGTTTTCCCCGTATTGGGCTATCGAAAGCAGCTTTGTAATCGACAAAAAGGTGGTATGTACCGATTTGCTTTTCTTGGGTCTTTTCCAGGTCCAATCAGGTTTTCAATAATGGGCTTTAGTCTTTCACATAATACGCTCGACAAGACCTTATTCGCGATGGATAAAAGACTGATACCGCGATAGTTGGAACAGACACACGGATCACCCTTTTTGAATACAGGACATAATACACTGAGACTCCAGTCCTCGGGCATAGATTCCCCCAGCCATATACCGCATATCAGTTGATGCATGTGGGCTATCAGTCCTTCGCCACCTGCCTTAAAAAGTTAAGCGGGTAGGCCATCCGCACCAGCGGCTTTATTATTCTTCAGGCGGGAGATCGTCCTTCTAATCTCGTCTTGGTTGAGGGGGGTACAATCTATACTATCTTCTACTATCATTACCTCCTGATCTTCAGTGGAAGAATCTGAGTGGAGTAGTGCTGAAAAGTGGTCTCTCCACATTTTGAGCACACACTGCTTCTCTGTCACCAGATTTCCATTCTCGTCCTTGCAGGAGGGCAGCCCATTATTAGGCCCGTTGGTCGATCTTCTTACCCTCTGGAAAAACTTTCGCGATTCACCATTCATCCTGCACATTTCGGTTCTTTCACTCTCTCTCTGCTCCCACTGCCATTTTTTTCGCCTAAATAATTGGTTTTCCACCCTTCTCAGCCTCTTGTACCGCTCACTCGCAGCACGCGTTGTAACTGACTGTTTCGTTGCCATACGTGCAGCGTCTTTTTCATCAGTTGCAATGCGACATTCTTCGTCGTACCATGGCTTATCCTTCTGCGGTTTTTGATAGCCAAGTTCAGTCATTGCAGCGATTTCCAAAGAATGGGAGATGAGCTTCCACTGCGCATCTGGGTCTACAGGATGGGGGGTATTCTGCTCCAGCAGGAGAGAGAGTTTCTGTCGATAGGACATTGACATGTCCGGTATTCGTAGCTTGTCAATATCGAACTTTTCCTGTGTTCGGCTCCGTTCGTTTTTCGCCCTTCTCAATCTCGTGCGAACTTTCGCAGCCACCAGGTAATGATCCGAGTCGATATTGGCACCTCGAATCTCACGTACATCCATTACACCAGAGGAGTGCCTGCCATCTATTACCAAGTGATCAATCTGGTTCTTCGTCCGTTGATCAGGAGATATCCAGGCCGCCTTATGAATGTCCTTATGCTGGAATCGTGTGCTACTAACTACCATGTTCTTTGCAGCGGCGAAGTCTATCAGTCTTATTCCATTATCGGAGGTGGTATAATGTAGACTGTGATTGCCGATGGTTGGTCGAAAGACACTTTCCTTTCCTAATTTGGCATTAAAATCGCCTAGAATAATCTTAATGTCGTGGTCAGGGCAGCGTTCATATACTTCCTCCAGGCGCTCATAAAATGTTTCTTTCTTTCTTTCTTCTTGTATATACATATTAGGAAAATGTTCATGACTTGTTAGCTTGTAGTATGAATTTCTCATACATTAACCAAATACTAACCAAAATCGGTAATAAAAATTCAAATTCAAATAAACGTAACTGACACTAGCCCGGTCATCAAAAATGCTATACCAAGGAAAAATACAAATCTGTGATATAGATTAAAACTCACCTCAAAGCACTGCAACAATGCGAGAACGCATGAGAAAAAGAAGAACTTAGTGGAAAAAGCTGTCTGTTCTTGTTGTGGGAATTATAGGCCTTTCGGTGTATGCTGATACTTAGGGATCTTCGATCGATAATAAATCGGACATGTGAATTGCAGAATTGAGTTTGTATATATACGATTGATTATCAGCCGATGGTATCAATTCCGGCACAGTAGTTAGGCATCTGATGATGAACTTGTCACGGAGTTCGAAACTAGTCATGCCAGTGTGTGTGTGTTGAACTGAACTGTCTATTATTTCCAACAAAAACTACCCATTTTTCAATTAGAAAAATGTTCATGACTTGTAAGCTTGTAGTATGAATTCCTCATAACTTAAGCAAACCCCAACAAAAGTCTGTCATAAAAATTCTAATTCAAATGAACGTAACTGAATAATCGTCATAGGATGTACTTTGGTTAACTGAAGACGGAGAAATTCCGAACCCCCTATTTCGAAGTCTTTTAGCAAGCTCTTTACCGAATTAACCCTTCCATGTATTTAGACTGATCTATTTTAGGCCAATGCATTTGAAACCTTATAAAAATGTCAGGATGAGGACCAGTCGTCGATCCCATTTTGTGCTCAAATACTGATCGCAACACGATTTCTAAAATATGATGACTACAGGCCAAGTTCAACAAATTTTTATATAGCTGTTTTTCTAACAAGGTGCAGGCGCCTTTCATTTGTCCAGTGTTGGAGGCCGTTGTGTCAAAACATGTGCCAACAATTTTGCCTCCTAAACCTCATTCTTCTAGGCTATAGCAAACAGCTGACTGATACCTGTGCTATTCTCTAATGAACGGGCCCCCAGCAGTTGCTCATCATCTCGTTTGCTTACTTAGATTGCCAACAGTTGAGCACATTCTTTTTGGAGAAGTTTAGGTAAAAGTTTTCCATCCCAATGAACAAGAGTTCCGTCCAAGTCCGATTTCTTAAACCTCTCCTTGATTTTCTGTGCTCTTTCTCGACATTACAGCCCAGACGAAAAATCACTTACACCTGGTGGAATTACAAGAACTTCTGACTTTAATTTTTCAAGTCGTTTTGGTGAAAAACTGTGAAATTTAAATGTGTTTTACACGTATTTTTTTGACTGTTATTGTTAGTACACATTTTTGTGTTGTATGTAATACAATAATTTTAACACACCAAACGAAATATGGTTGTTGTAATTTTGTTGGTTGTTTTGAAAAATTGTCTCTATCTGGTATTATGGAATCAAATCTATTCAACATCCAACGTTCATATCACACCAGGCCAAATGTTATAAATTTGCTGAGAGAAATGTTAAGTCTAGTATAAGAATTAGTCTATGTTCGGAATTTCCGCCTATGGACACTTTAAAAGACGAGATAGGAGACAATCGTTTTTAAAAGTTTGCATATTTTGTTTGCGTGCCTGGTTATAAGTAACTTATATATTTTTATTTGCGAATGTATGTTACGATCACAAAGCACCGCCATCGAAAAATTTTTCGTAAAAAAGCGTGCTATTTTTTTAGAAAAACTTTTCACATTATGAATTTCAAAAGATTCTTTGTTGTTTACTCAGCAATATGTCAAAAACGACTTTTTGCGAAAAATAACCTTTTTATTGTTGAAGTACCGTAATTGTTAGGGTACTCACGATAATCCATTATTTGGCCCTTAAAACCGGAAAATTTCATTTGGCAATGTTCTGCAATTTTGTCTAAAAATATTAGGTCATAATTTTTGTTGAATATGTCAACTTTGAAAAAACTCAAATAACTGCCAGTTTTATATTTTTTGAACAAACATGTAAATAGCGACAACTTGCGGCAATACTTTGCAACATTTTTTGAAACAGGAGACAAGCTTAACTGAAACCCCGTCCACAGAGGTATCAGTGATAAAAATCGGGTGAAAAGGAAGAAGAATATAGACTAAAGTGTTTAAAAGTAGACAGACTTTTTTTAAATTAGTTATACTTCAAAATATAATACATTTTTATCAATTTTCGCGGATTTTAAAGAAATGATTGCAGTTGATGAAATGCCGATAATAGTAAATATTTGCGTTTTATATATTTAGGGAAATTAGAGGGAGGCAAAATAAAAAATAGTAAATAAAATAGTTCAGAAAGACATTTTTGGAGTTTTGTTTACATTGCTATTTTGTCTATCCGGAGGACTTTCTATTGTATTTAGAAGTTCCACAATTTTATCTTTTTCGAATGAATCGATCTTGTTATTACGTTGTACGTTCATTAATTGAAAAAGATCAAAAAGATCAATATTTGTCAGATAATTTTTCCAGCTAATACGACTGTTGGAGTCTTTGTAAAATCAGTTAAGCAGGCCCGAGAAATTTCAAGCATCGTTTAATTAGGAATTTTTTTTTGCGATATCTCAAAAAAAAATCACACGCTCAATAAGGTTTTATTTATCTTTTAACTGATTTTTGAGTTCGACTTAAGTTGTTGAGTTCGACGCTGCGCTTTAAAAACAATTAGTTCTTTCCGTGGTTAAAAATCGAAGTAAATTTTATTCTCTTTCGTTGCCCGTTTCAAGTTATTTGTGGTCCAAAAGAAGACACTGCCTATACAGAACAATAAATACATATACAGGGTGCGTCAGTTACGACCCGCCGAATTTCACCAGCGTTTTCCCTGGCTCATTTCATGAAAATATGTCCACTACGACCATCCCCGACAATGCAAGTGTGCGAAATGGCAGTGGTTTGAAAATTTTCGGATTGGTGGTCGGAGGGTAGTAGGGTAAAATTCTTAACTTCATAACCAGTGGTCAGATTTTTTTGCTTTGGGCTTGTTGGAAAAATCTTTGGGAGACCTTTCAGAATCAATAGCATTCCACAGTTATGACCATTTGACTGAATTGCAAACATTTTTGTTTTGTTTTTGGAAGCGAAATAACAGCACATTTGTTGAAATTGGTGGCAGAAGAATTGGCTGAACTTTGAAACGGTAATACCCTTGGGCTACGGTAGGGCTATCTTTTAAGAAAGAAACATAAGTTACCTGCCACCTGGCTGAGCAAATTGAGGTTAGGAGCACATTCTTATGTTTCTTTTTAATTTTTTTTAAACCCCTGTATCTCGGCGATTTCACTTTTTTAACTTTTTTTTATTGATTCTGGATTTTTTTTTATTGATTTATTGATTGACCTTTCCAACAAGCCCAAAAACAAAAAAATCTGACCACTGCTTCAGAAGTTAAACATTTTACCCTACTACCCTCCGAACACTAATCCGAAAGTTTCAAAACTGCTGCCATTTAAAATTTGGCAAATAGTTGGAACATGTAGTAAATGTGCAAAATAATTGTGCCAAACTTTAAAAATGATTGAAATTAAAAATTAATAAATTAAAAATAAATAAATGTTAATAATTGCAAAATAAACCAGTTTCGGCGGTAACACTGATCATTAAAAATCTTAAATGTACTATTGACAATATATTACAGCTAACTGCGGGTATAATAAACGAGTACTTTCATAATTATCATTGAAATTGTGAAAATTGCAAGAAAGAAGGTCCATTGTTTTTTAAATGGCACAAAAATGGCTAAAGATTTTGTTCCATACTGGGAAAAAACTTCAGTATCTAAAATTCTACCAAGGCGCTTCACGGTGCAAAGCTTAGTTTGGGAGTTATGAGTTGAGGAAGGTAAAAAAACTAAAATTGTTGGATTTTTTTCGTTTTTTTTTTTCAAACGAAACATTGTATTGCGAAGCGCCTTGGTAGAATGTAATATTCTAAACCAGAAATTGCAATTTTTGGCCAACAATTTTTAGCCCTTTTTGTGCCATTTTAAATGAAAGAGCCAGTAATTCTACCTTCACTAGTTATTATTTTAATAATTTGTTTTCTCTCAGTGTACTAATGAATCATTCATCTTCAACGAAAGGCTACTAATCCAGTTTATTTTAAAAAATAACAAAATTATACTTCTTCAGATATTATACACATTACTGCAATAAATTCGTAATCACTTGCAAAACCAACGACGAAAAGGACACCCTATATTTCACCTACCATGTAATTGAGGGTCACCCTAACGAGCATTTAAGACAGCCGAATCTATCCCCAAATCAATACATATAATTTGGTTCATATATGTTTAAATTGGAATAACCACTTGTTTTGTCATATTGCGTACATAGTTACTTATATTTTTTTTGAAAATAAATTTACTATTTTTTTTATTTTTGTGTAGAGAAGCGGCGCAGTCGAAAAGATTTTCCCAAAAAATCGCGCGATTTTGTTCGGAAAAAATTTTGATTTATTTGGTTTAAAACGGCATTCAAAAAGTATTTTTGTTATATAATTATTTATCTTTTTATATTTCCAATTTGGTTGCGATCATATGTAGTACATAATTCACATCAATCGAATTTCCGGCGAGAGTAGTCAACAAGTTTAAGTCAAACATCAACATACACTATTCCCTCTTTCGTCGCACTCTTATCACAAGTTCCAAGTCCAATACAATGTACTGGATTTATTCGGGGCATCACCTGAGTGTTGGTCAACAAAATAAAATATTTCTTGAATTGGTGTGTATTTTCGTTCAGTACAAATGAGCCTGCATGAAATTAAGCACCAAAAATATTCACCTTAAACCTAAAGTGCATTCAAGACGAAACTACCCCCCAAATTGTGAAAATAAGACCCACAAATTATATGGAAATAAAACATTTGGGGTCTAATTTCATAATGAGAAAATGCCCCCCAAAAAAAAAGTAATGGTAGTGCCCCCCAAAAAAAAAGTAATTTCTTTCGACGGCGGTCACCTCTCTTAGTGACCGCGACACTATCGAATTTAGCTATGAAAACGCATCTCAAAATACCGTTCGGAACCGGTGTAAAACTGTGGGTCCCATCTGTGAGTGTAAAAAAACTGAACGCGCATAGCTCACTGGTCGTGACAAGCTCTTCCTAATCCCTTCCTAATCCTCCCTGGGTTGTAACGGGAAACCATTTATTTATTTAAAAAATTAAATAGGCCTTATTTTTGTATATAATTTTTGGAGCCTAATTTAAATTGGGGTGTATTTTCGTGCGGCCTAATTGGATTCTGGCTGAAGAAACAGTAGCTCTAGCGTTTTTCGATTTAATATACATTTACAATTCCTATGGTAAAAGCATGAACGGAAGACCAGTCAGTGTTTTATCGCCAACAGACAATCAAGCAATTTGAAGAAATTCATTGAATTCCTGTTATTCCATACAAAACATAAAGGCGAAATCCGTAGTTTCTGCTAGTATTTCTATTGCTCGGCGTTTAATAGCTGATGATCCGCATATCAAAATACTGAAACTCATTCAAAAAGAAAATCGATTGCATTTCGCTAACGTTCAGATGACGTGGAATACCGAATGTTATTTCTGACGAAAAAAAAAATAACCTGAATGGCCCTGACGGGTATAACTTCTTCTTCCATGACGTAACAAAAGAGGAACTAATTTTATGCCGTCTATACAGTCGCATTAGTGGGAAGTTATGGTGTGGGGTGCCATGTCATACTACGATCAGAAAAAACCACAATTTAAAACTGAATGCAGAACAAAACAAACGTATTTTGGAACGAGCTTTGCCGGAATGCAGTAACATCTTTGGAATTTTTTCCAGCAGGATAACGCTCCGCTACACCATGGCAGAGCTGTTAATGCCTGGAAAGACAACGAAAATGTGATGTTGGTGGACTGGCCACTTTACATTACAGACTTAAACATAAAGGTAGACATCTGGGGATGGCATCACAGAAATTTAAAAAAACAAATACACACACTGACGTGAAGTCCCATACATAAATGTGAAAAACACGTGTTTTTCTATGTTCATTAATAACTGAAATAAATAATAACATTATATTTACTTCTTTTCAGGAAAACAATCTAAAACACTTATCGAATAATAGTGGTCGATTTGTCAAAAACTGCTGGCGTAAAATATTCACGGACAAATCAAGGACAAATATTCGTGGAAGGTAACCACTGAAAAGAAATCCATTCAAAACTTAAATGTTGCAGTGGCTATAAAGAGTAAGTAGTTTCAGCACATTTATAGCAAATGTAAAAATAATATGTTTTTTATTTTGAACAGATGCTGCAGTAAAGCGTGGTTTTGACGAGGCCACTTTATTCAAGAGTCAAAAAGTTTTTTTCAATTTGCCAAAAATAGGCAAAAACAAAGCGCAGAATATAAACACAAATCAATACCATCTGACAATGAATATTAATATAGCATTTCTTATTTTTTAATTAACATTTTCTCGTTATGGCTGTATATAGTTGTATAGAGTAGTCTTATGGAATCTAGGTCAATTGACAAAAACTTAACTACTTCTTAACTGTTTTCTTTTGCATCTTTTGTTTTGTTGTGTTTTGAAGTACAAATTCATAAATCATTCAATGTAGAAATTCATAAATCATTAATATGTATATTTGAAGTAACATTTATTTTTAATGTATCACTTATTCATTTATATTCATTCACTTATTCTTAAATCATTAAATATATTAATTAATAAATATGTAAATATATTTAAAAATATAAATTTAAATTTGTTTTACTTTGGAAAAGTATTTACATCCAATTTTCAAACAAACAAATATACACATTTGCAACAAACTTTCCACATGATTTATTAAATATTGTTTTTTCAAATTGATTTCCAATTGTTTTCCAAGCTTGGATACAATTGTAGAATATGAGATATATAAAATTACACCAAACTTTCCACATGATTTATTAAATATTGTTTTCACAAATTGATTCCCAATTGTTTTCCAAGCATGGATACAATTGTAGAATAAGGGACCCTTTTTGTTTATCCGATAATTGGAAATCAACATGTTACAATGATTACCATAAAGAATTACCAAGCTTAAGTTTACTAATATAAGATTATAATCAATTTATAGTAAGTTTATAATGTTTATTGGGACATCTCAGAGAAACACACACAAATATTTCTTTTCATTAAATTTTGTGTGTATCTACATTTTATTAGTTGCAGAATACACTCGCGAATGTGTGTCGCATGGTAAAATTATCTATCGGGTGAACGCGTCAGCCCAGCTGATTTGTGGTTTTTTTCATCTTTTCCGTCGGTAAGCTGTCAAATTCGGTTTTGTTTCTCTTTGTTTGTTAATACAATTCAAAGAATTTCAACCAAAATGCAATTTAATAGCATAGACTTTGTATCAAGTAAGACAATCTTATAAAATTTTTCACATTTTGTGTACATAGTGGTTTTCATTATTCAGCTAATTTTGACAGCTTAACGACGGAATTGCTAATGCGACTACCTAATAGATAGTTCTACCATGGTGTGTCCTTTATTTTTTTCCTGGCGTTCACATACACCGACTGGACGTGAATTTTTTCATTCCAACATACGCAAAGAATACGCGATTTGGTGTGTGGCACAAGTAAACACTCATGTATAGAAAAAGTAAACACTCGTGTATGGTTAAAAATTATACATTTATAATTTGAGATCTTTTGGCAAGTTACATAATTACAAAAACCAAATTTGCAATACCGTAACTAAAACCAAAGTTAGAATAATTAAAAAAAAAGTGATCACAATTTTCATACGGCAACAATTCAATATATTATCATATCGGTTTTTAAATACCAATTTTTTCTTTTTCGCACCTGAAAGAACATGTTTGGAAAATTTCATCAAAATCGGCCACAATAACCAACATTTCTGTGAGCGCTCCCCATTGAATTAGTCCTTAGTAACTTGCAGTTGCGTCCCACAGGGGTGACGGTTTTACTGGTTGGGAAAAATATTTAAAAATTCGAAATTTATTTAAAAAAAGGAAAATAATTCATTCATACCGAAAGCAAACATAATCTCTGAAATAGACTTCAAGGATGCGTACCGATAAATCGAACAGGTCTAGAAGTCCATCACAGCCTTCACTATTCCCGGACGTCTCTTATAGCAATTCAATGCCCCACAAACCATATGCAGGCTCATGGTTGACATTATTCCGGCAGACTTAAAATACTGTATATTTGGCTATTTGGATGACGTTCGCGTACGTTCTGACACCTTTGAAACACAGCTGTCGGTTTTAGCCACGTTAACAGAACAGTTCAATAAAGCGAATTTGACCCTAAATATTAACAAAAGTAAGTTCTATGTACGACAATTTCAGTATTTAGGGTATATCCATCAAAAATTGAATCCATTCTAAATTGGCCTATCCCTAAGAATCTAAATCAAGTTCGAGAGTTCTTTGGATTAAAGGGCTGGTACAGGCGGTTTATTGTGTAATTTTGCGGGCGTTAGCCATCCCATAACGGAAGTTTTATCGAAAAAGAAGAACTTAGAGTGGATAGTCGCAGCAGAAAAGGCGTTTGGAAAAATCAAAAACCTTTTGACAACAGCTCCGGTTTTAAGAAACCCCGACTTCTTTCGTGCATTGCGACAGATTTAGTACAATTGGAAGAGGAACAAAACGATACCCCAATTGATTTATGTCGCGTAAGCTCAACTCGCTTCAGCGTAACTACTGTGTTGCATAGAACGAGTGTTTAGCAATTGATTGTTTCCGGTGTTATATAGTGTTACAAGAATTTGTGAGATAATTACCGACCACAGCAGCTTGGTGTGGCTGATGAGACAACCCAACCTTAAGTGACGATTAGCACGGTGGGCTCTTAATCTTCAAAGCTACAAATTCTTCATAAGCTATGGAAAAGGAAGGGACAACAAAGTCCCAGATGCGCTTACCAGAATGCACGAAGGTGAAGTTTTTGCTATTGAAGACATAGGGCCAGAGGTGGATTTAGGGTTAGGCCTTCTTTCGATCTCGATAATCTAAAACGAAAACAAAATTTTCTTGAGAACTCGAAATGTTTCCCTGACATCAAGATTATTGATCGGTACGTGTCCACTCTGCTTGTTTAATGTAGTTTTGCCTCTTTAGATTTACATGTCTTAAAATTTAATTAAATTAATGAGTCAATGAATTGTCAAAGCATGAATTATCGATAACAATCCATAGCTTATAATTATTTACATGTAATATAAACAACTCTGTAATTTCCCACTATTATTATTTAAACTATATGGCAATAATCGCCGTTTCTTTTGTGAGGGTACATTTTAGATCAAAACCGAGCCATAGTGAAGAGACGAATTGAATTACCTCGGTCTCTTTCGATTTTGACTGGCGATCACGACGTAAGCGTATTCCGTCACATCACACTTAATAAAGGAAATTTCTTAATGTAAGCAATATAAAACGAAAAAACAGCAACCTCTTTTATTGCCTTCGTGGTTCGCTAATAGAAACTTAGAGCACCTTTTCACTTCCCATAAACTCCAAGTTTAACGTAATACGATTTGTTTCTCAACAAATCGTAGGATCTATATAAAGGACGATTTGGCCCCTCAGATCGTAAACACTGCTACTGGTATAAACGAAGACCAGAGACCGTGGAAGCCGACGAATGTATTGCCAAAACTTTGGATTTGATTAGACGAAACTGGTCCTGGCCACGGTTAGTGACAGACGTAAGAGAATATATAGCAAAATGCGAGGTATGCAAAACCACTAAAGCGACGAATAAAATACTCACACCGGAAATGGGACAGATTTTAGGGCCATATTCGCGGAGTCGGGGCAGCAGATAGTTTTGGATTTACATTTGGTAATATAATTGATTTTTTAGAGCCCCAAATTTTTCATCAATGTAAACTAGCGGCAGTTATAATTGGTGATAACGGAAGCCAATTCAAGGCAAACGATTTAAACGCTTTCCTTACAAAATACGGTATTCGCCCAACATATACCGATTTATATTCTGCTCCTAAGTCTATATCACGTCCTAGATGGATTTGACATGATATCGCATGCATTCTAATACAAACTGTTAAAATCAATCGTATCTATTTCAGAGCCCGTAATTACCTTACATCGTGACGACAAACTCAGCCTTTTCCGAGACCAAATTTTCGCCAATACGTGTAAAGCTTACGGCAGCAATATCAAGACGTATAATTTAAGAGCTCGACCTATTACTTTTTCCATAAACCAAGAAATTTTTCGTAAAAATTGGTCCCAAAGTGATGCTTCTGAAAACTCCAGTGCCAAACTTAGCGCCAGTTTCGTAAAAGCTAGGAAATAGTTATTACGTATTAGAGGATATTGAGGGAGACGGCTCTGGCACATACCATTCCAAGGATATAAAACCTTGATTGATTTTTCAGCCTAATCTTAGTGACAAGATCGTAATGTACAACCCCATTTCTTCACTACCAACTTAATTAACCTATTTTTGTTCATTATCAAGCAATTTTGGTTTATGTCGTATTTAGATATGGTAAATTAATACTAGATTTCTTGATTTCGAGACCATATGACTTGCATCAAATCGTAGAATACTAAATCACCGGGCCACAATTGTTGTAGAAATCTCGTGGTTTGAAAACGCAACATAACTTAATTTACTCGGTGATAGTTATATTACTCGCTATAAATGTAGCGGTGCTGAAAATTCATCTACAGCTGATTATTAAATTACACCAAAAATTCTCAGATTATTTAACGAAAACCGCCTTCACATAAATTGAAGGTACTCAAAAAAGAAAATAGCTCAAACGTCCCCTTCCAATTTTTGGCGTGAGCAGTCGCAAATAAATCATGTTAATTTTTAACTAAAAATAGTATGCAAATATTTTTTTAGTAAAGATTTAATTTATAGGTCAAATTAGTACTCGTTGGAATAAAATAATTGCTAAAGTTTTTTAATTTAATAAAATCGGGAACTGTCCTATAATTGATAATTCCAGAATATTGCGTATGAAAGTTACAGTGCATGATAACTATTATTAATTTTTCATATGATTACTGGTCATTCTGTTGGCAGTGCAAAAGGTAAAAAGAAACATTATATCAGTCTCTTTCTGGTTTCTTAACCCACAAAACTCTGTTCGTAGATCTCGGCAATGTGAGAGCTGCTTCCATTGGAACGTGTCCATTTGTTGGTATAGTAATAGTCCCCAAAATTCAGAAGGAAATAGTTGTATGGAAAAAAGAATTTGCTCAACCAACTAATTTATTCTGCATTGACGCTCAGTTGCACCCTTGGAGAAGATTGGCATCGAGACAACGTTTTGACATTTAAACAGGCGTTCGGAAGAAACCCCGGAAAATCTGTGAGAAATAAATTAATTTAGTGCGCATCGGGGGTAATGCGAATGAATTCCGTCAAGAATAATCCTCGTGGTGGTTTGTACTAACTGTGGAATTTCACTTTCGGAACAGTCCTCCGTTAAGTAATTTAAAATCGGCAATGACAACATTATGCCAAATGACAAAATTATGCAGAAATTAGAAGAAAAATTTTTTTTTTTTATAAAGGGTGTCCCAAAATTCACGCAACATTTGAATTGTATAGAAAACAAAGTTTTTATTCTTCTTATGGTAATATTTTTATTGAACCGTAAAGTACATAGGATAGTATTATTTATGGAATAAAACATCTGGCAAATGGCCTCTACGGCTTTCCATACACATACGTATTCGTTTGTCGAAATTTTCTATGACTTTTCTGCATAAATCTGGTCGAATTTCGTTGATGCAACGATGAATGTCCTCCTTTAAAGCACGAGTAGTTGTGGGCTTGTTAACATAGACCTGTGATTTTAAAAAACCCCATAAAAAAAATCTAATGGTGTTAGATCACACGATCTTGGGGGCCAGTTCTGGTCACCAAATCGAGAAATCACGCGACCTGGAAATGTCTCTTGCAGTAATTGAAGAGTTTCACGAGCTGTATGACATGTGGCACCGTCTTGTTGAAATCAAATATTGTCCACATCAATTTCATTCAATTTCGGCTAAAAAAAACTGTGTTATCATGTCGCGATATCGAACACCAGTAACTCCAGAACACCAGTAATTGCGACCGCAAAATTTTCATTACATTTCAAAATATTGTTCAATAATGAAGACACGCTGTTCTATCGTTTAATTTGCCATTTTTATTGACCCTGAACTGTCAGCTGTCAGCTGTTTTTTTTAGGGTTGCCAACTCTTTTCTACGTCGATACCCGCAAATTTAAATGTTGCGTAAATTTAGGCACAGCCTTTATTTGAGTTTGTGTATATTATCTAGTACCTATACCATACGAATCTAAAACAGTTTTTTAACGTTTTTAAGCATGATTTTTATTAACAACTTCGAATAATTTTTATAAACACAGAAAAAACACTTCAAAATCAGAGATTTGTATTTTTGATTCAAAAAATGTCATGAAAACATTACCATAAAAATATCAGTTTTGTTTCAAAAAGTTACGATGATTTATCAGAATTTTCTTGGGTGTGGTTTTTAAGACCCTTTACATATTGGTTTTGTATATTGTAGCTACACTTGTTAGTAGTAAGTCCTAAAATTTTGATCTGGGAGGCCCATAACATTTTGAGTAACAATGCTAAACATACCTACGAGTTGTGTTTTTTATATTAAATATTTGAAAATATACTCTATGATAAGATTTTTCAAAAGATTTATATTTACTGTATATTAACCATTTTGGCATTAATGAAAAACTAAATTCCATTTCTTACATGTTTTTTATGCAGTACAGTACAGTTGTCTTTGATTACACGCTGCAACACATAAAATGTGAACTTCGGTTTGACTTCAGTTTATCGAAACTCACAAACTGGTACGATATTTGGGGTTTTTCTGGATTAGCTCAAACTAAACCGCCCTCAGCATAATTACAGCTAGAAACTTAGAGAAAATAAATATAAATCAAACTGGTTTAAAAAAACGCATTTAGTGCTTCAAAACCGCAAAAATTTGTAACTTTTTGAGATATTTATCCACATAATATGTCATAGCTCGAAAATGTCTTCTCCGGTTTTATTGAACCAAATTTGAAAAAATTTAAGGTTACAGTATCTTCAACTAATTTGAGCAATAGATTCGGAGTTATAAAAATAATTCGTTAAAATATAATTTATACTTTCTTTAAAAAAAGGGAAATGTGGAAAAAGTGTTTGAAATTTATAACTTTATCATAAACTTACAGATATTATGATAAAAGCAAAATACTTTATTTGACTTTTGCATTCCGGGTCGTTTTTACTTTGGTAAACACTTGTTGAATGACAAAAAATGGATGAATGACGTCATATAACTACTGCGAATTATTCAGCTGAAATACCTGAAAAAAGTTGTCTGCAAAATTTTTCTGATAGTGATTTCTAAATGTCAGCGTCCTTATAAATAAAATAAATAAATTGTTTGCCAGTCCATCCCATGAAGGGACAGGGGAGAACTTCTCACAATCACTGAGCTGTGCCCTTTCCAGTTTTCACTCACGGATTGGGACCTACAGTTTTACACCGATTCCGAACGGTATTTTGAGAAGCTTTTTCATACTCGATAGCGTCGCCGTCACTATGCGAGGTGACCGCCGCCGAAAGAAATTTTAAGGTGGTCATAGCAGGGTTCGAACCCAGGATCACATGCACAAGAGCCGCGCACACTAAACATTGCACCACCGACGGCAATACTATAATTTCGTGTTCACCCTTTGTGTGATAATTTCAACAGGAATCAATAAAATATAAATAGCATACAGTCTATTACTTTTTTTTTTAATTCTAAGAATCATAAAATCATTCAGCACTTTTCAAATGCTTTTCCGAAGAATTAGAAATCTGGTTTTGCCAAATCCTTGTAAAAAAATGCACTTGTGTACTATGTAAATTCTGCGTTATCGATCTGATATTTTGTGCATTAGTTGATTGAAAGTTTTTGAAGATTGATTGAATTCAAATAATTCTTTTGAAATTTATATACTTTCATTTAATTGTGAATAAAAGCAAAGAGTATTCATTTACTTTCACGATCCACATCATGTTTTATTCATAAGATATGTGGATTTACGATAAAGTAATAAAATTAAACATATTTAAAAAAAATAAAAATTGTATATTAATAAAAAAAAATATTTGATTGTTACAATTTTTATTATAACTGCGAAACTATTGATCAAGTTCAAAAGTGGTTAGGCATAAGTGGAAGATAATGTAAACTGAAGTTTGCTCAGATTTGTTTTGTTAAATTTGGACCAGTATTTTCAAGGTATGATAAATTATGTGGAAAAATATCTGAAATATATATCTGAAAAATATTGTAATTTTACTTAATTTTTCGGTTAACTAGATGTAGCCGCAAAAACATGTATTTATTTTTTTAAAACAATGTTCAAAATCAAGTATCAGCCAAAATATTGTCGGTACGATAAAATTTGAACACGAGCTAATCCAACAAACCCCCAAATTCCATTTTGTTAGTTTTGATAAGTACTTTCAGAAACTGAAGTCAAAATGGAGCGCACATTCGATAAAAAAAAACTTTCCCATATTCTTTTAAGTATAATCTGTAAGAAATTTGGAACAAATATTATCACTTTCATACTTTTGTATTGCATTACCTTCCATATTAAATTGTAAGTGCCCAAAACCACATGTACGCTTTATATTGTTTCCAAAAAATGTTGGCTACATAAAACCAAGGTCAAGGCGAACATTTTATGGAAAAGTATCGACACTGGTTTTTAAAATATTTTTTGGAATTTGAGGAATATATTGTATCAAAGACGAGCTATTTCGAACATGCAAAATCTTCGCAAATTTAGAATACTTTTAATTTTGTCATATATTTAGATTAAGTTTTTATTTTTTTTGCCAAAAGGATTTCCGACCGAAGAGGCCATATATTTTTATCAATTCTGTAAGAAATGTAATGTAAAAAGTGTGAAATAAGTAGCATAAAAAAAATATTCCTTAGTTTTAAAGTTTTGTTACTGGTTCGGGAGATAACGGTCTCTAAGAATAAAAACAAGATCATTTAGAACCTTTTTGACACACGAGGCAGTCTTGTCAGAACTTGATTAGCCAAAATGGCTAAAATTATGGCTAAACAATGGTTAAAAATCGCTAAAAGAAAGGATAAATCATTTAAAGTCTTCAGTATATCAACAAAAAATAAGGAAACTTCATGTTTTTATTTTATTTTACAATACAATTTAAATTTGAGACCTTTTGTTACTATACAGTACATCTTTGACTAGCTATAACAAAATTAAATTAAATACAAATTAAGTTTTAAAATAAAACGTTAATTCTCCAAGAGAGTATAGACTCATAATGTAGGAAATCTGATTCACACTCTGTCCTCATTAGTCAAAGAGTATGGAATTATCATTAGTCAAAGAGTATGAGGTATGGAATCTTAAAAACTAAAAAATGGCTAAAAAATATCTAAAAATATTCTAAAATGCCTAATGGCCAAATGAAAATATTTCTGGCTAAGCGTGTTGAAAAATTGCTAAATCTAGCCAGAAAACGGCTGCATGGGCAACACTGACACGAGGAAAGGAAATGTATTGAAAATATATTTCGTTTCTATTCGTTGCTGTCTGTTGGTTCATAAGAAAGTGTATATTGTATAAGTGTATATTAGTGGTTTCAATGTAAACCAGTGATGATGGCCACACACATATTAGTCGTGTTTTGGTTACAAGTTGCAAAGAAAACGGTTATTTCACGACAAGTGATTAAGTGATTTTATTAAAAAAATATGAAAAAGAGTAGATAACCGTAAACGATTTCAAAAAAAAAAACTTTTGTTTAAACTTAGCGAAAATGATTCGCGTCGCTAAGTTCTCGCTAAATCTTCGCTAAGTGCTTCACAAAAAACAAGCGAATATAAATATAAGTAAGCGGTGTAACCAAAACACGCTTATTGTAACTAAGCATAAAGTAAATCTTACTAGAGAATATTTGACACATCTGACGTTTCCTTTCATACTCTTCGTGGTTCAGTCGTTTTTATAGAGAGATGTTTGACGAAAAGTGACATACATCAGGTGGAATTACAATAACTTAATAACTTCTGACCTTAACTTTTCATGTCGTTTTGGTGAAAAACTGCGAAATTTAAATGTGTTTTTTAATGCATTTGTGTATTTCACACAATAATTTTAACACACAAAACAAAATACCGTTGTTGTTATTTAGTTGGTTGTTTTGAATCATTGCCTCTATCTGGTATTATTACCGCAATTCTCCTCAACATCCAACGTTCATATCACACTCGGCCAAATGCCATAAATTTGCTGAGAGAAATGCTGAGTCTAGTATAATAATTACTGTGAATCAGAATAAAACGAAGTTAAATTTCATGTATTTTTAAACAATTACGCAGCGTGCCCCTTCTCTAACAAATGCTGCCCAGCAACTGATTTGATTTATAGTGAAAAAATGTAAACAAAGCAAGAGCCGTTCGCCCACAAAGCCGATTATACTATACGTGTGTCGGCAGCGCACACGCTGAAAAATGACGGCCTCACTAACAGATTCTCCCAAACATATTCTGCAGGAACCATGTATATGTTGGGAACACACTTCAAACATTCTTATGTTTGCAAGTCCCAAACTCACTTGTATTTTAATGTAAACAGTATCATCTTTAATGGTAAACATGTATACTTTTACGTGGAAACATGAGTTTTTCATCCCAAACATCCATATATTTACGTGGAAGCTTTCGCTTGTTTCCCCCAAACCGACATATACTTACGTGGAAACATATGCGTACTTCCTTCCAATCATAATAATATTTAGAAACGAATTATTCTTTTATTTCAGTATATATGTATTATTTATTATAATTAATTTTATCAATATAAATCCACATTTATAAATAATTAATACAAACATTGAAAGATTTACGTTACATTTTTCGTTTACTTGCACTGAATGCATTATTTGATTTTTTCATGAAATGGGAATCTGCTGTTCTTTTGCCTCTGCTTTCTTTGTTGTCTCTCACTTTTGTGTTTTCAAAAGGTTTTAGTTATGCGTTGGTTGTCACTATTATATGGATGAATTACTTGTGTTTTTTATTGTACTTAGTTTACAAATGGTCTGCCGTTCCGATTTTCTCAGTAGAGGCTAGGACAGACAAAGGGCTTCACGTTGTTGCTCTTTCCAGTTTGTTTCCTCAAAATCGTTTCCCACTTTGGTAGCACACATTCATATATACAAAACACATACACAAAAACCAAAGCAACATTACAAACCATATAACCGTCCAAGCCTTCGTTTATTCGATTTTCACTGATCAAGCGCTTTTGATGTCCTCTGTCCGATGAACACTTGATGACTGAATACATGAACCTAAAACGCAATTCATCAGCCAAAATAAGAAACACTGACTTCATCTGCAATTTCCACGCACATTCAGGCAGGGATGCCAACTCTTCCGAGACAAAAATCGCTACAGACAAGTTGCTAAAAATCACCACAAATCTCTACTGACGGATATTAAAAAACACTACGAAAAAGTGTAAAAACGGCAAAAATTCGTAATAACTACACAGAATATGAGAAAATTAAAAAAGGCACATACATGCATACGTATTTTAAAATTCAATTTATCTATTTAGAAACATATGTTTTCTAAACATAAATAATTTTAGCTAAAACATAAAACAAACTAAAACTTAAACAAAAATACTTCACATAAACAACAAAAACTTGAAATTTTTCGTAAATAAACATACTACAACATGCATATAGTATAGCCAATTTAGGAATGACTTAAAACTAGGGATCGCAAATAAGAGTAATGAGATAGAACAAATCAAAGCGAAAAATAATTGTAGATGATTGTGAATATGAAATGAATTTTTATAATAAAAATTTACAACAATTTTTATCTGTCAGCTTTTATTAAAAAAATTTAAAATAAAAATTGATTTTAAGTTTCTTTTCAATAAATTTTCTTATAAATAAAATAAGACTTATTTGGCGATATTTTAAAAAACATTGAAATGTAATTCTTATTTCATAACTTTTTTTAGGACAAAAAACAAGATTTTAAATTAATTTATTTTGGTTGTATGTATAGTTGACCTTTGTAATTTTATTCGTTTAAATATTTTTCGGCTTTGAGGTCATAAATAAAAAGAGTGGACAAAGTCTTACAGCACGTGTCGGTACAGCATAAGTACTATTGTTATCTCAAATCCTTGAAAATGATCAACGAAGTTGATCGAATTATTGGAGAAATAAAAGTGATATAAACCACACCGACGTATAACTCTCACTAATACACTCACCATGTTTGCCCAACCGTTTGAGCGTCTATACCGCCTGCGACTATTTGCACACTCACACAAAATTGAGTAAGTCAATTTGCAAACACATCAACTCCTACATAGAAAATTCCGTTATTCTTTTTCGTTTGCTTCAAAAGTAATGGCAATAAATAATGTTGCTTAAAAATCGCTACAGCCGCTACCTTAAAACAGCGAAAATCGCCACTGTAGCGATTTAAAAAAAATGGCTACAATTCTAAAACAGTGGTTTTTGTGTGTCAAAAATCACCACAAGTAGCGGGAAAACCACCAAATTGGCATCCCTGCATTCAGGACTATTTACGAATCACAGACTGAGAGAATAAAGCAAAAAAAAGATACACAGCTACAAATACAAGGTAGTAGCGTCAGCCCATATGATTTCTTTTGTTTACATTTCATCATACCCAGTAAATGTCAAAGTTGTTCTGTTGTTCTCTTTTGATTTCATTTACCTATGTTCACTACTGTACAAGTATGTGTACATTTTTATCAGCTGATTATAACAATAACTGGGTACGGGAATTACAACAATGCTAATGCTACTACCTTGTATTTGTATCATGGATACTCACTCTTCCTCTTTTATTCTCTTGCTCTCAAGAGAGCATAAACGTGCAACAAACACGGCTGTATTTATATCACAAACACAAATATACTTGGGTCGCAAAACATATGTTATAACGTATTAATCGTTGTGTCTCAAACATGAATATTGAATAGCAAACACAATGTGTTTGGACCCAAATATAATATATTTTCGACAAGCTCCAAACACACTTTCTATTTGCATCTAAACAACAACAAAATACAGATTTATTCAGAGTGCGGGAACAGCATTTTGCTGTCCATGCGTGTTATGGAAATTCAAAATTTCAAACTGGCAACACTGATGACGAGTAAACTCGTCGAATGCAAAATTAATCCCAATGACGTATATACTCGTCAAACCCATGTTAAAACCCATAGTGATGACGAATGTACTCGCCAATCTCATTAAATGGCAACGACGAGTAAACTCAAACCCTTTAAGGAGTATACTGTTATAGTTATTATTAATAAATTTGTTAAATAACACAATTCCATTCCAATTCGGTATTACACCGTATTTACTAAGCAAAACTTAGAAAATTCAGAATTAAAAAAAAAAAAATAAATATTTACATAAAACTTTAAGTTCCAAATAAATTTAATTACTGCGAGGTGTGTGATACTTAACACAGGGTCTACACTCAACGGAGAAGCATCGTCACAGGGATGAAAACGTTCATCACCCAACAACTTTTGTCATCGAAAGTGAGCTAACGTACAGTTTCATTCCCGCTACGAAAATGTGTTCATCACCTGCAAATTGCTCATCACTGTGATAAGAGTATTATGTTTCATACATTCATTGCAACGAATTTGTTCCGTTGGTGCAATGAATTTGTTTCATTGCCGCAATGAATTGGTTTCGATGTTGCAATGAAATTGTTTCGTCGACTATAAATGTTAGGAAACCACCAAAATAAATAAATAATAAAAATAACTTATACAAAGTAAGAGATTTAATTTTATTTAATTAAATGTTTAACCCATTTTTCTACAAAATTCAAATTAAACAAAATTGTTGCAAGAATGAAAAGTAATTCTTGCAGCAACGAAATGAAAAATTGTCATGTATGTCATTTTCCGTTGCAGCGAGTACCTAATTGTCGGATATACGAAAAAACCTTAACGAACATGTTTCTTCCATGCGTCGAAGCGCTATTCTCTCAGTGTACACGTGAGATGAGATATAAGATTTTTATATCAGCAAACGCCAAATTCAATTTATTTAAATTAAAATTTATTTTATAAATTTAAAATTTTTTCCCGGCAAATTTTACAAATTATTATTTAATATTATCTTACGTGTGGACCCTAAATTATTATTATTATTAGTATTATAGTAAATATTATCAGACGGTTGTTATGAGAAACCTCGTCACAATTATCTTAAAGATGAACTGTCAATAAATAGCTTTTTTGACGTCCATTTTCCATTTAACGTTTATATGAAAAATTTTATTTTATAAATTTAAAATTTTTTCCCGCAAATATTACAAATATATATTAGGGTGGACCTTGTGTCGATATTTTGGTAGATGAGGGCTCTATTCCGTGCCTTTTTGAAAAAAAATGACAATGCCGAAAAAAAAAATTAAAAAAAAAAACATTAGGGGTTGCGCACGAGCCGAGAAAAAGGTCCACTTTGCCAAAATTAGGGGGGAAATTGCCATACGTCATCAGGGGTCACCCGTAGGGGGGAAGAATGTATGGCCGACCCCCATTAACTTTTTACCGCCAACATTTTCCCCCAAGACACCCACCCCCTATCTCCTCCCCTTAGGGGGGTCACCATACAAAAATGGAGGTTGCTCAGTTTTTTCGAAAAACACCATAGGTCATCAGGGGTCACCCCTAGGGGGGCAAAATATATGACCGACCCCCATTAACTTTTCATCCCCAACATCTTTTCCGAACAACCTTACCCTCTATCTCCACTCCTTGAGGGACTCCCCATACAAAAATACTGAAAATCTATGTATTTACAGTTGCACAATATCGAGATTTTTTTGATTTTTTTTTGATTTTTTTACAGAAATTCCACCAATATTCAAGAGTGGTCATTGTTTGGAAAGTCTTGAAAAATTTGAAACGCACACGTGCTGAATCAGGTACATAGGCACCCTTAGCAGATGCCCCCATTCATCAGTACCTGGCAGTAAAATATTGCAAAATACGTAGTAGTTATAAATAGCAGTTCATTCATCGATTGTTGTCATTCAACAAGTGCCGACGACCGCGAAAAGTAAATTGATTTTTCTCCCGTTTTTTAAAAGTTAAGATGACAACACGACTTAGATCGCGCGACGATATTTTTTTGATTGGTTATCCAAGCATGAATATTACGGGGAACAAATTACCGTCGAAGAAGCAAGTGCTAAGAATGCATTTCTTACACATTCGCAAACGAAACATGTCGAAGAAAAATAGTTCGGTTATAGTCGCGGACGCAGTGATGATTTTTTGGCGCCAAGCAGCTATTCCGACGAAAGCCAGAGGAGATGTTACAAGAAAAATAGCTGCGCTGCACGATGAGTGGGATGCTTTAAGAAAGTCATCTCACAGAAAGACTGAGTCCACTAGAGAAAAAGAGAATACGTTTTCTGATAGCTTGGATAATCTTTTCGACATCGCACACGCCAACGCCCTTGAGAAAATGACAAATACCGAAGACATTGAGTTTCTGCTAAAGCAAAGAGAAGATGGCCGGCCAGGAACTATGGGAGGTGTGGACGCTACTGATACTCGAACGAGGAAAAGAAAAGCTGAGCGCGAAGAACAAGAAGAGTTGCGACGCAAACGTGCAACGGAATCTAGTAGAGATCGGTTCGCTAAAGGCGGTAAGCTATTTCGCGCTTTGTGTGTTCGTCCAATGTTTATATTCAAATGAAATTCGTTCAATTGCAGTGGTTAAATTTTCAAGCAGTGATTCAAGCGATGATAATGGGAGACAGGACGAAAACTTCCCGGCAGAAGCTGGCCCGTCAAATGTTGGTGACAGAAGAGGTTACAAACAATGTTTTACTGAACGAGTCCTATCAGCTTTGGACAAGTGCAAAGTGACTGACCGAGACGCGGTCGGCATTATGATAGCGGCGACAGAAGCATTTGGACGCGATCCTCAACAATACACAATAAACCGTACGTCGCTTCGGAGATGTCGGCGTTCAAATCGAGAGAACATGCTGAGTTATGTGAAAGACAATCCAGAAGTAAGATCGCACAGATTTATTTGCTCTCATTCAGAATTCTTATTCTTCAACGCGTTTCATTCATCTCCAGCTTGTCGCCGCTAAATCCTTCGTAGTCCATTGGGATGGCAAAATGCTTTTGGATTTTGTGGGTACAAAGAAGGTGGACCGTCTACCAGTAATTGTCTCGTACGGAGAAAAAGAACAACTTCTTGGAGTTCCCAAAGTAGAAGATGGGAAAGGAAGTCAGAAAAATTCCTGTGGCAATGCAAGTCGGCATAAAGAAGTTTTGCTTAGATCAATTGAAGGAGAAACACCCTCGCGATGACTACAAAGAAATGCTAAAAATTAATTCTTTTGTTTCTGGGTGAAAAACTTGAGAATTACCATTTCCGACCTCCAGGACCCGTTTCCCATGCTCGATGGATGGCAAAAGCCATTTACAGCCTCAAGATGTTTTTGTTTCGGAGAACTTTTCACTTATCTGTATGTGAATTGAATGGTATTCGACACGTTTGTATTTTTGTGGTGCGACTTTACGTCAAGGCATGGTTTGGTTCTTCTCGAGCAGCTGAGGCGCCGAATCAAGATTGGAAGTTTTTGAAGGACATCGTCGAGTACAAGTCCGTTGACCAGGATTTATCTCGGGTAATGATAAAGAAATTTATCGGTCACCTATGGTATCTCGCCGATGAGCACATAGCCCTTGCCTTTTTCGATGACAAGGTTTCAAATGAGTTGAAGGCCAAAATGGCCCAAGCATTGCTAGAAAATGAGAATGACGAAGGTGAAGAAGATGAAGAAGACGAAAAAGTGAAGAAGATGAAGAAGACGAAGAAGATGAAGAAGACGACCCGGTTCCCCCAGCTCCTCGCGTCGTAATCAAAAGCACCAGCATTAAAAAAATCGAGGTGAAATTCAAAGATGTGAATGAGGAATTCTTGGCTAAAGACTTGATCAACTTCGTCTCTCATAATACCAAAAATTTATTTGTACGATTTGGAATATCGTAAGATTTCATTCTTGCAAATCCAGCAACCTGGAAATCTCGCGCAGACTATCAAGAAGGTCGTAGAATTGTAAATAACTTGCGCGTTGTGAACGACACTGCCGAAAGAGGAGTAAAAATGATACAAGATTATAATAGAATACTGTGTCAAGCCGAAGAAGAGAAACAGTATTTACTACATGTTATCGATTCTTACCGCAAGAAATACCCATCAGCGAACAAAAATATGTTAATTTGACTATATTATATTAAGAGTGCTTAGTAGTACTACTCAATTACAGCTTCTTTTATTTTTGTATGGGGAGTCCCTCAAGGAGTGGAGATAGAGGGTAAGTTTGTTCGGAAAAGATGTTGGGGATGAAAAGTTAATGGGGGTCGGTCATATATTTTGCCCCCTAGGGGTGACCCCTGATGACCTATGGTGTTTTTCGAAAATACTGAGCAACCTCCATTTTTGTATGGTGACCCCCCTAAAGGGAGGAGATAGGGGGTGGGTGTCTTGGGGGAAAATGTTGGCGGTAAAAAGTTAATGGGGGTCGGCCATACATTCTTCCCCCCTACGGGTGACCCCTGATGACCTATGGCAATTTCCCCCCTAATTTTGGCAAAGTGGACCTTTTTCTCGGCTCGTGCGCAACCCCTAATGTTTTTTTTTTTTAATTTTTTTTTTCGGCATTGTCATTTTTTTTCAAAAAGGCACGGAATAGAGCCCTCATCTACCAAAATATCGCAAAAATGTCATTTCAAGGTCCACCTTAATATATATATAATATAAAAGTGTGGCATCTTCGTATTTAGATGAAAAGTTTAATTTTATTCACTTTTTGACCAAAAATATGCACAATCAAGAAAAATACAAAAATACACATACCATAAACACTTCAAACAAACGACACAAGTTTACTATATGAAAGTCAATCAATTATGAAATCTTATAAGATTAAAATAAATACGTGTTCCCCCTGTTTAAGATTAATATTAACAAAAGCAAAATGGTTCCTCTATTCTGCCGGTGTTCTCTCTTATACACAGAAAAAATAAGCATCGGTAATATTGCCCAGTTTGGGTTTGGTGATTTTTTTTGTATGAAGACAAGCAAAGGTTATACAAGGTGGCGCAAAAGTAAACTTCCGATGTTTTTGGCTGTAATTTAAAAAAAAAAGAAAAACTTTGATTCTTCTTGTGGATTATTTTTATTTGGTCTTTTAATTTTTTTACATCAAGTCGAGAATATGATGTCATGTAAATGGCCACCGCCACAGTTGATTGTCATTTGAGCCCTTTTTATGGCATTTTCCATCACTTTGGCCAAAACTTCCGGCGATAGGTCCTCACATTCTTGACGGATATTGTCTTTAAGAGCTGCAAGAGTCTGAGGCTTGTTGACATAAACCCGCGACTTCAAAAAGCCCCACAAAAATAAGTCGGGAGCGGTCAAATCAGGCGATCTTGCTGGCCAGTGCATATCGCCAAAACGGGAGATTACGCGCCCGGGAAATGCATCCTTCAGCATATCGGTTGTGGCACATGCAGTGTGTGCCGTTGCACCGTCCTGTTGGAACCACATGTTTTCCAATCCCAATTCATCAAGTTGCGGCAAAAAGAACTCGTTGATCATTGCTCTGTAGCGCTCACCATTCACAGTAACCGTTTGGTCCGCGACGTCTTCGAAGAAAAAAGGTCCGATGACTCCTCCAGCGAAAACAGCACACCATACAGTGACTTTGAGCGGGTGTAATGGCTCTTCGTGGGTTACACGCGGATTTTCAGTGCCCCAGAAGCGTAAATTTTGCTTATTTACGTACCCGCTAAGATGGAAATGGGCCTCATCACTCATGATTATTTTTGATGAAAAATCATCTTCCTCTTGGTGGTGATTAAGGATGGCTTGAGCGTATGTTAGACGCGATTGGCGGTCAGCAGCTAATAGCTGATGCACCGTCTGGACTTTGTACGGAAACATCTTCAAATCTTGTACCAAAATTCGCTGTAAAGACCGTCGACTGATACCCATTTGCGTGGCACGTCGTCTGGTCCATGTCGACGGCGCATCCATGACATCCTTGGCTACAGCAGCAATATTCTCTGCAGAACGGCTACTCCGGGGTCTGCCACGCCTGGCAGCATCTCGTGTTGTGCCAGTCTCTTCGAGGCGAACGGCTAAACGTCGCAGTGTTTCACCAGTAGGCGTTGGACGGCAAGGAAATCTGCGACGAAATTCACGTTGTGCCAAAGTCACCGACCGATTATTGGTCAAATAAATAGTCAGCAATATTCCGCGTTCTGGAGCAGTGTAGCGCAACATTGTTTATTAACGTGTATTTCGCATGTGTTTACTACACAAATGTCAAAACAGAACTGACATTAGGGGCCAATCGCAAAATTTATAGCATTTTCTGATAGGAGGATTACTTTTGCGCCACCTTGTATTATTGCCTAAATCAAAAGTGCAAAACAAACTATCAATGCTGGGGGCCCCCTGAATTTGCATATGAATGATGGCAAATTCCCTGTTTCTTATTTGAATGTCAAGATCTGTGGTGAGGCAGCAACATTTCGACTAGACATCGTGCGTGAGAGCGAGACTAATATAACCCTCAAAGAAATTGTATTGCTACTGTGTCATTATGTGCAAGAAGTTTCTAAGCGTCCGTTTTATTAAATTTTTTAAAAAAAGTGTGAATTAACAAATTTCATAAATAAATATAAGTAAAAATGTAATCTGCATGTGATTTTAACAAAGAATACATTTCTACTGACAAAAAGTCTATATTGTAGAAATTTGTTTAAATAGAAAAGTGAGTTATGTAGCTTTTGTCTCTTATATATTTCTGGAAACGTGTCGAACATGTTTTAATAAACAACAGGAAAATGTACATCTCTTAACCATTTGGAGAATAGAAATGTGTGTCATTTGTAGAAAAGTACAAATTTCATACCCAAGAGTTTGATGATTTTATCTAATCATTAATAAATTTTTTCACATTGAACGTGATTGGAGTCTTCGGCAGTGACAAACGATAAGTGCTACTACATTTGAGGAACTTGGTAATTCGTGATTATAATGTTATCCTTTATTTAAATGTCAATATTTAAGCAACAATGCAATAAATACTACTTTAATTAAAAACAAAACAAAATTGTTTCTGTAAGTATGTAAAAAATGAGCTGAACATTTGATAAGATTGCACATTGAAATTAATATGATTCACCTACAATAAATTCTGTACATTGCCCTTTTTGCATTGTGTAAATCTATAAATTTTCATATTGTTGGTGAACGTAAAATTGCCTACGAATTTAGGTAATATTACACTAGGTTTTTTTTCTGTGTATTATATTTGCCTTAATCTCAATTGTAGACCCAGTATAACCCATGGTTCAATATTCAATGTCACCTCCTGATTCTTTTGGAATTCCAATTTTCGAGCAGCGGGAACATCGGGGTGGTGGATTTTTTCCGTGATGTGGTTGGTAAATAGTCGGCGGAAAAATTCGTATAAGACGTGTAGACGTGCTGACTGACGAGCATCTTGTTCTCTTCGAAAACACATTTCACATATTTTCTACGTCTCATTATCTTGTGCAATAAGTAACGCTATGAATTGTCTCAAATCATTATTATTTAATGGGTGTCATTTTCTAATTAATGATCGTATGGCATACTCGTTTGTCTGGTCAACAGTAGTAACTATAACTATAAAAAAATTTCCAAATAAAATATTTAATCTGCTTTACATCGTGATGGAGCATCAAATTTTGAACCCGGATTTGCCAAAAAATGCAAATGGTTGTCACGAATTTCCATCCATATTCCAATCTAAGCCTTGTGTTTCTGTACCATCGTCATTTTCGTCAAAAACATACAATTCGGGTTTATGTTCCACTTCACTCTCTGCTTCATGTTCGTGAAGCTCTTTAAGACCACTTTATTCCTCGCTACTATTTTCGTCAATTGTCGATAATAAAGTTTTATTTAGTTTCTTCGGAAAACTAATTTCTTTACTTTCACTATCTGAATAAGCAAATCAATAGAAAGTATAACATAATAAGAAAACAAATTAATTGGATTTTTTTGGTACAAAAATTTATAATTTTGCAAAATACCTTCCTGATGCAACAGTTGATGAAACCGGAAAGTCAGAGAGAAAATTAATTTGTCGATATTAAGATTTTAATTACCTAAATTATTATTCTTAGTATTCTTCTGTAATTCGATTTAGTGCCACTTTTTTAGTTCCAGACCAATATTCAGTATCACACCAATATACGCAACACCGTTACACCCGCTAAACTAATTGCTTGACTAGTAGCCGATGAAATATATAAAAATCAAATGTCAAAGAAAGTGTCAAATTTTGTTGAATGGATAAGAATCGCCGGTGGAAAAAATAAAATTATAGTTTTTGGTCAGGAATAAGCGCCGCAGAGAAAATTTTTGTTTTTCGGGAAGGAAGAAGCGACGATGTATAAAATTGGGGTGAAAAAAAATTGACTACAAATATATTATAAGTCAAATTCTGATGACCCACATATTATATTCTAAAATGGGTTAATCGTGGCTCACAGATGTTTCACGGAAAAAATAAATACACCATTTCCTAGATGTCCCTAGGTGGACCAATTTTTTTTGGATCTCGTGACCCCCATGGGTACGAGCGACACATTTTTTTCTAATTTTTGATGTTCTTATTTTCTACTGTAATTAGTTATTTTTTTAGACCCGCTTGGGTGTAATTCGGTAATTCAGTCAAAATTTGGATGTATTACACTGTGACACAAATTGCAGTTTAATCTCTGCAAATCATGCACCACTATGACGGCTCGTTAGTGTATCCAAAATGATGACGATTGCCTAAAGGATTTTTTTCCTGGGGTACCCGTTTTCGGCGGACGGCCGGGCGAGCTCCCCTCCCCCTTTTGTTATCTTCAGGTCTTTTGTTTCTCATAACTCGAGAACGGCTGTGCCGACTTGGCTGAAATAAATTTCGAAAAATTAAGAATTACCATTCCTTTAATCTATTCCTATACTCTTTCTCTATATTTTTATTTCTGAAGGACAAAATAGTTTTTTGCCTAAAAAAATAAAATTGTTTATTTTTAAAAATCATTAAAAATCCAAAACGGAAAAATGTGTCAAAGCTTATTACTTTCGCGTAAACCTACATAACTTATGAACAAAATGTTACGCTTTTATTCACAATTAAGTCAGTACCCATAGCCTACAGCATCGACATGAAAGAATGCTACGAGACAAAGAAAATAATACTGCAAAGTATTCCATATGATAAACACAAGTGGAAGATATGCTGCGATATCAAAGTCATCAACATACTGGCGGATATCCAAAGCATATGTGTTTCATTTGTGAGTGGGATACTCGCTATCGCGACGATTAGTACGCCTACACGAGGTGAAAAAATCGAGCTGATATCCTTGCCATAACTCCGACATTGAGCATGCTTCATGATGCGTTGGCACCGATCGATGATATTTATCTACCCAACCTGCACATTAAACTTGGTATATGCAAAAAATTTGTCGAAAAAGTAAACAGAAGGGACTCAGCATTTCATTGATTGAAAGAAATCTTTCCGAAGCTTAGCGAAACAAAACTTAAAGCAGGTACAAAATACATTCATTTTGTTGTAATCTCATGGTTTTTAAGTTTGTTTTCATTAAAAATTTGTTTTATTTTTCAAGGCATTCTCAATGGACCGGAAACTAGAAATCTCATTAAAAGTGATGCATTTAACGAAATATTGACCGACAACGAATTAATTGCTTGTGATTCAATAAAAGTAATATTACATGGGTTTCTATGGAAGCACCATGTGAATGGCTATGAAGTTTTGGTTGAAAATATGCTTGATGCCTTCCATAAAATCGACATAACGTTGTCCCTCAAAATTCATTTTCTACATCGTCACCTTGATTTCTTCGCTAAACAATTACCCACTGAATCTGACGAACAGGGTGAGAGATTTCACCAAGTTATTATGGCGATGGAAACTCGATTCAAAGGAAAGAAGTTGGATGCCATGCTCGGTGAAGTTTGCTGGTGGTCATGTAAGATAAACAGATTCAAATCTACTACCAACGCAGGGGAAGAAGAAGAACAAAGTGTTGATAATGAAGAGCCCTTAAACACTTTGAGAAGTAGTGGTGAATCAATTTCGGATGATCAAGATGAAGTTCAACAGCCAGCTAAAAGAACTCAACGCTAGTTTTAAAGTAAGACTGTGTTTTTTACACATAAAAGTTCATTTCTAATATGAGTAAATATATTAAAGTAAAAAAGTAATAAAACTTCTAAAAGTCATCATTAAAACAAAAAAATCAATATTCTTGTAAAAATGAGATACCTTCACTTAATTGTGAATAAAAACGGGACGCGTTCATCGATTTTCATGTCCTATGTCTCATTTTGTTCATAAGTTATGTAGGTTTACGCGAAAGTAATAAGCTCTGACACATTTTTCCGTTTTGGATTTTTAATGATTTTTAAAACAAATAATTTAAAAGGCAAAAGTTTATTTCTCTTCTTCGTAAATTGATTTATAAATTGTATAGGAATAGTAATTCTTAATTTTTCAAAATTTATTTCAGTTAAGTTGGCACAGCCGTTCTCGAGTTATGATAAATAAAAGACCATAAGATAACAAAAGGGGAAGGGGGAGCGCGCCCTGGCGTCCCCCGAAAACGGGTAGCTAAGGAAAAAAATCCTTTAGGCAATCATCACCATTTTGGATACACTAGCGAACCGTCATAGTGGTTCTTGATTTGCAGAGCCACTCATCATGCACTGTGTTATTAATATTTTAAAATATAAATTAATTTGTGTTATTCTCTTCACTTTCAGTTTGGTTATTTCAAAACCACAGTACTGGCTAACAACTGATTTTTTAGCTCATTACTGGGTATATACTGACTATTTGTTCTTACAGAACTGTTACAGTACTGTTTTTTCTGTAATTATAGTACTGACAAGAGCTGTCGGCAGACGGTTCTATGGTGTTATCTTTCCGACACTGTACCAAAGTTATGCGAAATAACTTAGAAAATTTAAACCCTTTCCGGATAAACCATGAAGTAGCAGGATACTTTATGTTAAATCCTGCTGTTATATTGGACCTATTATTAACCTAACTAATACACTTTTCACATTTACCGCGTTTCAACTGAAACGCCGGCGTTTCACTCTCTTTCGATGATTTCAGCGAAACACACTTTAATTGGCACTTATTTCCATACAAAAAAAACGCAAACATTATGCTCTTTTTACTGTACTTTGTTTGAAACCACAGTAATAATGAGAGAAAGCACAGTGTTGTACTCCAATAGTAGTTAAAAAAAGGAGTAAAATGAAAAAATTTCCATTGCTGGTTCAAAGCAAATGTCAGAAAAATTAGGGAAAACAAATCTGTGTGTTTACATTTCTAGTTTGCTTTGTGGTGGTAAGTGCTTATTGCAATGTGATTTATGAATATAATCATTTATATCTTTGAATGCATTCATTGCTTTATCATACAATGATATAAATTCTAATATTATAAAAATTACATTAATTTTTTGATATTATTTTATATTTCTTTATTCACAAATGTGCGTTTGTGTTGTTTACAGTCAATACAGAAAACACAAAACAGAAATGAGAAATGTCACATGAAACCACTGTAGTTAACAAAAGCACAATGTGAACACCATGGTTTCGAAATGATCTCAAGAGAGCGAAACGCCGGCGTCCCAGCTGAAACGCGGTAAATGTGAATAAGCTATAACATATCTCAACGAATTAAAAAAAATCCACACAATCTTTTGGTCAGCTCACAAAAGTATGGAAATCATCTTCAATATCACGACGAGTTAAACTTAAAATTTTCAACTCCAATGTGAAATCAGCATTGTTATATGACTGCGAAACTTGGAACGCTGCCTTTGGAGACACGAACTGACTGCAGATGTTCGTAAACAAATGCCTACGAAGAATTCTCCGTATATTTTGGCCACAAATTATCACAAACGACAATCTGTGGCGTGCAACAAATCAAGTATCAATTCGCGTAGAAATACAGAGAGGAAAGTGGAACTGGATTGAAAACACACTGCGAAACCATCGGCCGATATTGCCAGAAATGAGATTGACTAGAATCCTCAAGAGAGTCGCAGAGTAGGACGGTCAGGTCGTACACGGCGAAGGCAAATTGAAACCAAACAGAACAAAATTTGTAAAAGCTGGAATGAAGGAAAACCCAATACATAAATTTCAGTCGGGTGAACCGACTTAATCATACTCTCACTTTAAATCATCCATTGCGTAGGAGTTCTGTTAAAAAACGTCTATGTTCTAAAGTGACCATATTCAATAGCAGATTGACATTGACATAAATATTATTTAATACCGAAATTAGTTAGGATCCTAAGTGGTTTTGGGGAATTTTTTTGACTACCAGCTAATTGCACTCCCAATCTTTATATACAAAAAATTGTTGCCAACATTTTGATCAGTACCATATTTTATCAAGGTCGGTTGTGATTTATTGGAGATATCGGGTCGGCAAACCGGATATACGCCCAACTTTTGTATCGGAGGTACGAAACTGGGCGTGGCACGGTAGTCAGTTATTAATTACACAGTAGGTTGTACCAAAATAATCCCTAGTACCGAATTTTATTCAGATGGGTTGTTGTTTACGCGCGTTATCGTGTCGATCAATCGGTCATCCGCCCAACTAATGTATGGAGGTATCGGAATGGGTGTGGCAAACCCGCTTTTCTTTAGGAGGGTGGTATTCGACTAAATATTGCCTAGTACACAATTTCATGAAGATCGGTTCGGTTTTGCGGGACTTCTCGTGCCGAACATCCATACGGTCAAACAACTCTTGTATGTGAGGTACCAAAATGAGCGTAGTAAAATCACCCCTGTTTTAATCCGTGACTGGCGTTTGATAACGTGAAGCCTTATACTTAATTTCATTTTCACCCAGTTTTGTATGGGAGGTACCAGAATGGGCGTGACAATCTCGTCCCTTTCCTCCAGTTAAATAGACATTTACAGTTTGCACTGTCCAACAAACTAAAACTTTTTGTATGGAAAAGAATAGCTACTCCATAATCCTGAAAGGGCACGTGGTGCAGATAAACTCACCTGGTCTGAGTTTTTTTACAGTGCGTCAAAGTTTTCCTTTTGTGGTCGAAGGGAGCATTATACTTCATCAAAACAATATTGGAAGTTAATGTCTGAGAGAATTCTCATTTTCAGAGTTGTATTCTGGAATTTAATGAAGATCATTTTTGTCGAAGATTTTAACCCTCTAGCTCCTCTCTTTATGGGTCAATTTGACCCTTTTCGAGACAATTAAAAAAAGTAATTTCCACCGGGTGGCCGTCGGTGGTGCAATGGTTAGTGTGCGCGGCTCTTGTACATGAGATCCTGGGTTCGAACCCGGCTCTGACCACCTTCAAATTTTCTTTCGGCGGCGGTCACCTCGCATAGTGACGGCGACACTATCGTGTATCTAGCCATGAAAAAGCTTCTCAAATTACCGTTCGGAATCGGTGTAAAACTGTAGGTCCCAATCAGTGAGTGAAAACTGGAAAGCGCACAGCTCAGTGATTGTGAGAAGTTCTCCCCAGTCCCTTCATGGGATGTAATGGGAAACCATTTATTTTTATTTTTTTTAATTTCAAAAAGGGCATTTAGGAATTAAAATATTCTACGATCATTTTTCCCTGGAAATTTCAGTTGGGGTCACCAAAGACGCAAAACTTGTAAATAAAGCTATTTACGCTTGATTACCAAAATTATAAGTCAACTTATAGTTACAAAAAGATACTATGATGAAAATGTAAAGTAAAGTATTGTAGATTAAAATATACACGGAAGAAACAGAATTGGTAAAATCAAATAATTACAATTCTATGAATAAAATTTCTGGAATTCAAATATTCATTTCTTTAAATTGAAGAAAGAATTCTTGAAATCAAAATACTTTGTTTTCTACGTTTTCAAATTCAAATTATTTGATTTTACAACAAAATATTTTTGCTTAATCAGCTAAATAATTCACAGTTAGTTCAAATAAAAAACTTCGTTAATGAATTAGTAAAATCTTTAGAATATTTAACCAGCTCATATTTGTTAAAATTTTAACTCGAAATTTAAGATTTTTCAAAACATACTTTTAATTCTGTTGAGGTCTTTATGACGTCACAGCCTACGAAGTTTGTTTTTGATGATACTTTGCGATCTTCGATCGATATTAAATCTCATATGTAAATTGCATAATTCAATTCAATTCAATGTTTACTCTTTTCATAACATGTACAATAATTATAAAATAAGCTTAATTAGTGAGATGTTAGATAATGTAAATCTTTTCTACTCTGTCAGTAGATACATGTTTGCTAATAATATAGAATTTAAAAATTGACTGCAAAAACCTTTCCAGAAAAAAAGGAAAAAAAAGTTTACAATAATTTAAATAAAAACTTACGGCATTATTCATAAAAAGTTACGAAAAGTTTGAGAGACGATTTATCATACCAAAAACGTCTCTCAAACCTCTCACAAGTTTTTATGAATAAGGCCGTTAGTCTACGAGATCACTTAAATGATGTTATGGAGAAATTTGACATTTTAAATCAAAATTTAGTTTTAATTTAGTTACTCTATCGCTAACAAGCTCAATGTCATTTATGGCATGCAATCTTAAAGTATAATAGTAATATGGGAGTCTATAAATCATTTTCAACACCTTATTTTGCTGGATTTGAAATCGTTTGATATGACAACCGGCAATGTCACTCCATACAGGTGCACCGTACATTTGTATAGACTGAGAAATTGCTTTAGAAATTACTAATTTATTTCCCAAACTCAGTTGAGAATTTCTATGGATAAACGGATATAAAATTCGAATGGTGCATTTATAGTATATTTATATAGTTATATTTCCATGACAGACAGTGTTATTTAATACTTAGAGAAACTTGTTCTTCCTTAGCAAATTTCCAGCATATTTCTTCCACTATTTCCTAAAAATCAGGTGGCGTAAGTTTTATTTCTTTTAAAAAAGTATTTTCCAATATTATGTTAATTAATTTATCTCTTTTCTTAGAGCACAAACATTCGTTTATTTATAAAAATTACGTATGCTTATGCCGACATCTGTGGATGATAACAGCTCTGATAAAGTCTGAAATAATAAAATATAAATATAAAATAATCTAAGGGGAAACAACTAAAAAACTGAATTCTAAGCTTTTCGGAAAATATTTGTGAAAAAGATATCTAATATATTTTCCGAATACGTACCGGTTTGCTCCTCCACTTGAAGAGTTTTTCACGGAATTCTGCTCTCGGACCACCTTTTTTTATTGCATCAGCAATATCGCGTTCATTATTCTATCCCCGCTTCTGAAACAATAAGTCAATAGCAACAACGAAATTTTAGAATTATAAAATTATATAAATATAAACAAAGCACGAATAACTTACCTTCCAACTCCAGCAAAAGAAATTGCAAATTCAATTCTTTTTAGAATGCTTCCATGACGACAACTGATCTCATTGATAAACGAAACACATTTGACATTCCTGCAAATTTGACCGTACAATGAATTATCCACCAAACATTTTCAGTGAGTGAAACTGGAAAGCGCACAGCTCAGTGATTGTGAGAAGTTCTCCCCAGTCCCTTCATGGGATGTAATGGGAAACCATTTATTTTTTTTTTTATTTTCCGGACAAGAGATAAAAATCGGAATATTTCCGAATATTTTTTTTATATTTTTGTTGACTAAGGCAGAAATTTTAAAATAGTTTTTGCTTGGATTAGAAAAAGTGTTACATCCATACATGTAAACCCATATAGTAGTTTTCATTCCAGCATTTGCTTAAAACTTCACTTCAGAAATTGATTGTTGGGTGGCATCTATTACCCTGTTAGTTTTGAGTTTGGAAACTATAAATGAGTTAAAAAATGCAACAACTGTCCAAAAATATTTTTACGATGTTACGTTCAGGGTTTTTAAACGTAGTGTTCAGTTACGATATTTTATTTAATATTTTGTCAAAAGTTTTTGTACTTTATTTTCTCTTATTGGACGGAACATTTTGCATTTTCTATGAAGAAATTGATTAAATTTAGCAATTTATTTTTCTGAATGACAGTTCAGCCAGAATTTATGTAAATTTTTACAAAAACATTAAACAAAACGTTTAGTTTGCGTATGGCATACATTTTTCGTTCAGTAGATAGAAAATTCATAGTCCAGAGATGAACGCTGCGTAGTAAAAATAAAAAAATATTTTCCGCCTTTAAAGTCTTGAACGCATCTTGAAAGGAGCGTGGTAAATATGCCTACAATTATTCAGCCTGACTTCATCTGAACGTCGCGTTTAGCTCATTTTGTGTGTATCTAGTATATATCTGTAATAATATGTAAATCCTATATTTCCGATTAGTGAACGTGTATTTTCTAAATACAGCTTCATAGAAACGAAAAATAACTAAGCAGCTAATCAGTCGCTAACAGCTGATCAAGCTGCCATGAAATTGACACTTTCTCATTGGAATTATGGAATAAAATTGAAGTCGTTCAAATTGGCAATTTTTGGCATTTAACCCAGTTTCGTTGCAAAATGACAAATGTTTAGACACACGGTAAAAAAGAATATGTAAATTCAAATAATTACAATTCTATGAATAAATTCTTGAAATCAACATACTTTGTTTTCTAGATTTTCAAATTCAAATTATTTGAATTTACAACAAAATATTTTTGCTTAATCAGCTAAATGTTTCACTGTAAAAAAACTTCGTTAATGAATTAGTAAAATCAATTCAAGCGTTAGAATTTGTAACCACCTCATATTTGTTGAAATTTTATCTCAAAATATATGATTTTTCAAATCATTATGATGATTTCTTTATGACGTCACAGCCTACGAGAGAATTTTGTTTTTGATGATACTTTGGCCAAATTTTTGAGTGGGAAATCATCTTTGATCAACGATCAAACAATTTAAACTCTGAGTTCACTTTTTAGGTTAATACTTAATTGCTGTTTAAACACCCAAAGTTGAGCACATTTAAAGACAGATCAAACATAAATCAAAATCAACTGATTACCAATTTAAATAACCCGTCAAAAATTGGGCCTTAGGGATCTTCGATCGATACTAATTCGCATATGTAAATTCAATTGGTGTATAGGCGATTGATGATCAACCAATGGTATCAATTAACGCACAGTAGTTAGGCATCTCATGATGATCTTGTCACGGAGTTCCAAACCAGAGATGCATTTCCGATTTTTAATTTTGTTCCATCTACTACTGAAAAATGTACATCTTCGATGCCCTCGGTACCAAAAAATATTATTACTAATTCAATTTATTGAAATATAACAAAACAAACACAAGAAATTTACACAAAAATGCAGATGTACATGAAAGGTACAAAAACACAAAAAGTAATTCAGGTAGTATCCAGGATAGTTGTATAAACTATAAGTAATAAATACATATAGATAATCAGCTAAAACATATTTAACATATTTTTGTTATACTCTTTTTTTAACAACAGGAATTTGTAGACTTTAGTAAATCTTTCGTCTGTATTATGCTAGATAAATTTGTGGCCAATGGGTAGTGGTGGTGGTGCAATGGGTAGTGTGCGCGCCTCTTGTACATGAGATCCTGGGTTCGATCCCTGCTCTGACCACCTTAAAATAAATTTTTCTTTGGGCGGCGGTCACCTCGCATAGTGACGGCGACACTATCGAGTATTTAGCCATGAAAAACCTTCTCAAAATACCGTTAGGAATCGGTGTAAACACTGTAGGTTCCAATCAGTGAGTGAAAAATTAGAAAGCGCACAGCTCACTGGTAGTGAGAAGCTCTCCCCAATCCCTTCATGGGATGTAATGGGAGACGTTTTTTTTTTTAAAGTTCTCATATCTTTGGTTTTTATTAAATTTTGGAAAGAAACTATTCTTTCTACATTTGAGGATGAGTGGAGAATAGATAAAACATATGAAACCACTCTTGAGATATCTGGAAACATATACTCATCCAGTTCATTCTTTAAATTTGAAACTTTATGCCAAAAACTACAAATATCATCATTTGTTGCTGTTTTCAATTCTAAGAGATCGGCTAAGGCTCTATATTGATTGTTTACCGATTCAAACTTCTTGCATTCGTTTGGAAACATTTTCAACAAAAATTGAACAATACTTCCAATTTCTCCTGCAATTACATATTCTGGTGAAAATTTCTAAAATCACTCCAACATATCATCATCAAAATTTATTTTAGCTCCAAGAACATCAGAAAATTTTATATAAAATTTGTTTCCATCCACTTTAAATTCAAATCAATTTAATTGTTTATTTCGAATGTTGTCGTGAATAGTTCTGCATCTGTACCACAGTACACATCACCAATAATGATACGATTTCGGTTGACATCTAAATCTGATATCTTATAATTATCTAAGATATCTTTTTTAAAAAAATTTCGAGCTATTTGGCGAAATAAGAACGACAGTCTAGTTATAATTATATGCAGTCGAGCATCTTCCAACCGCATTTCCATATTAATTAAATTTATCGTTTTCAGAATATATTGAAAAAATAAAACAAATAATTTATATAGCGGATTTTTCAATCCAGATGAAAGAAGTTTTCTCTTCTCTTTTATTTTTCTCTTGTGGATGCAAATTTCAAGATGTTTGTTTATTATTGAAACTGAAAAAACTCCTTTCGGGGGCTTGCACTATTGCAGAAATATGAATTCAGCTTTCAAATAAGCTCGTCGAATTCTTCTGGGATTCCAAAGTTGGATGCAGCAGCTGAAGCCAAATTTAGTATGTGACATATACACCCATTAGTACATAGATGTGGTACAGCATCCTTAAATTTGGTTTGGACTCCATTTCTGACACCTACCATCGTGGAGCAGTTGTCGGTTGTAATGTCAACCATGTTTGCTAATGAGATATTGTTGTTTGCCAAAACTTTTAATGCACTATCAAATATCCCATTCTAATTGAATGATATCCAAAAATCGATCATGACAGCGACCATCAAAAATTCGAATGATGACAGCTAAGTTTTTAGAAACGCTGCAATCCGTACTATCGTCCATCGCCAAGGAATAATAGTTGTTTTGGCAAAAATCAGAAATTAATTTGCAGTTTTCGAGGCTAGTTACCTCACTTAATTCCAAAACAGGACATTTAGATTTGATGGCTAGAAAGTTATTAATTTTTGGCGTATCCTTTAAGTCATTTATTTTTCTAATGTGGCTTTCCCGTGATGTATGCCGCTTTATGTGAGCAAGACCACCGAGTATTTGAACGATGCAAATTTAACATTTCTTACTCTCACCATCTTTTTGCAACCAAACAAATTGTTTAGTCCATTCCCCACGAAAGTGTACCATATAAGGCTTGTTCTTGCTTTTTCTGAAAATACATGAACATTTACAATACAGTGGTCGAGATATTGTAAAAATAACTTACGCAGAGCCATTTTCAATAAATTAAATCTCAAAGAACGTTCTCCAAATTTGCATTACCCTCTTGTCCTTTCGTAAAAAAAAAACAGGAAAAGCGATATACAAAACAAGTGTTACACCGTGAAGATAAACATTAATTAGATATCCTATTATTTCAAACAATTAATAGAGCTGTCCGTCAGGTGGCGCTTTTTTACTACAAAGATTAATTGTTTGCACTATCTGGAGTTGTCCATCAAACTCACTCTATTGATAAACGGTTAAAAGCGATAAAAATTGTCTATTATTCCATCAAGACCCAACAATTTTTCAATTAGAAAAATTTTCCTGACCTTGTAACCTTGTACCCAACAAAAATAAAATGAAGTAGTTCTAGTAGATGTTATTATTTTTGTAAATCTTCTGCAACACTATGTGCATATTTAATGCAATTTTGACGCTGATCAATAACAACTCCGAAAAATCTACATTTGCATCACATCCATTATGAGTATTATGATGCAAATTTATTAAACAGCTAAAGGGATAGTGGACAAGTACAAAGATGCCTAAATATATTACTTGTATATAATTTGTATTTACTTTCTTTCAAATTGATTTTCATTTCCTTTGTTTTTCACCTGTTGGCAGAAGCTTTTGGAGTACTAATAAAAGGACAATTAATAAAATAATTAGTTAAACCCTAAAGTTGTTGCTTAAAGTCAGAAATTTTTAATAGCATATCACTTGTTGCCAAGTTTCAAATGACAAGAAATTTACAAATTGTTGAAATAATAGTTTTGGTTGCTCGTTTGCGCACGAAATATAGCATAAAAATTTTAGCATAAACTGCACTTCCAAACAGTCAAACAAGAAGTAGTGCTGCATTGGACAACGCAATATTAAAAGAAGTACTTCTGCACCTAAATTAGCTATATATCTTACCAAGGAGTTGTGGTGCAAATTTTACTTCTTGGTATACTCTTTTTTTGCTGGGTAGTATAAATTTCGCATAAAATTCAATTTTTTTTCTATTCAATTTGAAAACGGCAATATTTCCTCAAAAATATCCCAGAAAGCAAATTAAGTTTTAACTAAATTGTATGTATCCACGTAAAACACTTGAAAATTGTAAGAATTAATTGAAGTGTGGTCTTTTATTATTAATTATTCGGTCATATTTATTAATTATTCTGCAAAAAATTATATTTACATTATAGTATTTGTATTGTATAAGTTAGCTTATAATTTTGGTAATCAAGCGTAGATATTTTTATTTACAACTTTTGCGTCTGTGGTGATCCCAACTGAAATTTCCAGGAAAATTTGTTATAGAATATTTTAATCCTTAAATGTCCTTTTAAAGGACTTATTTTAATTGTCTCGAAAAAATAGAGGAGCTAGGGGGTTACGATCTACCACAAAAATGATCCTCATAAAATTCCAGAATATAACTCTGAAAATATGAATTCTCTCAGACATGTAGTATTCTCTTTATTTTCATGTAGTATAACGCTCCCTTCGATCAAATAATGAAAACTTTGACCCACTGTAAAAAAAAACTCACATCAGCTGGATTATACGTTTATTCCACCAAAATGGTCTACACGACATTCCCTTTCATGATTACAGGGTCGCTATTCTGTTTCAAATATGCTGTTGGACAGTGTTATTAACCAATGTGTGAGTTGAAGCTAATCACGTCCACCAGATGAAAGGTTTGAAAGAAATGTGATTTTGTCCTAAATATGTCGATTTGTATGGTAGGTACCAGAAGGGCCGTGGTCAAAACGCCCATTTTCTACAAATAATTGTCACTGACAAATTTCCAGTGTGATCTTTAAAGATTTACGACGCGGCTCAATCGTCTTAAAAAGTCGTAAAACGAATTTCGTCCAAAGATACTAAGGGTCTAATGGCTTTTTTTCCGTATTAAATGATATATGTATACATACCCCCATCCTATGGGTGAGGTTACAAATATTGCGATGGACAGATCTGAAGTCAAGAAGTTTTCTGAGGCCCTATGCTTCTTATGGCATCGAAAGGAATATATATATATAATTATATATAAATAACAAATAAGTTTGTATAAGTAGAATCCAGCGTTTAACCAACTTAAAAAATTAAAAAACACACAGCGGCGCTTCAGTTCATCATACCCATACAATCTTTTTGAATCAATCCAGTGTTTATAATAAACTAAAATAATTCAACATGTATAACCTATTTAAAACAGTTTAAAAATTAGTATGCAATTTTTGCGTACGGCGTTCGGTTAAACATTATATTACTACTGTATATAAACAACAAGCAATTTTTTGAATCCAGATAAAATATATAAAATGTATTAATTCGTTTTACAAAATAAGTAGAGCGATATTCTACGAGTCCAACGCCTGTGATGCTTCAGATGAATATTACTTATATATATATATATACTCTATGTAAATTACAAAAAAAAATTTGGAACCAGTGTTTACAACCTACCAAAAAAAAAACAACAATTTACAAGCCTTCGTCACTTCAGTTCAATTTCAATTCTATATATTATAATATTGTTCTTCATGAACCTTTTACTTAAACTTTGTATTGAAATAGTGTCATGTTATATTCAAAAAAAACCCGTTGCCCACTACCATTGCACCACGGACGGCTATATTTAAATATATATAAATATGTAGCAAAGAACTTTTTGAATCTCGAGTTTGGAACGTTTGTATTGTTTCCTCCGTAGTATTTAATGTATTCAAAATACAGGAGAAAAATTAAATATTGTTAAAAAACAATTATTTATGTCCATTGGGATTTACACGGCGCTATACTTTCTGTGGGCAAAGGAAAAAAGTCAACAAAATGTTATTTTGTGTTGATATTGTATTAATTTTTGAAAAGAAATTTCCGAAAAAAAACCAATGAAAAAGTAGCGAAAAAAACCCCAAAATTAAACGGTTCCACCGGTTTTTCTTTCTGTGAATCCGAGAACCGGATTTTTTCGAATGAACCGCCATTAAACCTGTTATATATTCCTATAATTTTTAGGTCCACCGTAGATTTTATAAACCAAATTTTTAAATTTAGGTCATACTAAACCCTGATGTGCGTCAAGTTTGACCTTAATTAAGTTTGCAGTAAACCGTGACTACTTACAGTAACACAAAATTTGACGTCAGTAGAAACAATAGCAGTGACTTTCATATGCCGCACAACGCAAAATTTGGCCAGTCATATGTGTGTATGGGTGTTCGTAGACATTAACGTATTAATTTGTTATGTGGAAATGTTGTTGGGTCGTTGTTATCAATTCATGTACTCGTACGGCTATGAAAGTGAAACGTGACAACAATTTTAATTAAATATTTCAGTGTATAAAATTGATTTGAAGTGGTTTTTAGTGTAACGTTTTCATTAGAATTCCAATGGTGTTTATGAATGGATTTTCTGACCCACGCATTATTGTGCCAAACAGAAATATCATCACAATGGGCAGAGGCGGAGTACGACGGGTGCCATGAGAGCGCGACCTGGGCTCTACTACATGTGCCGAGAAAAGCAACCGCACTACATTTTAAACCTTCACATTCAAGTTCGGTGTGAAATGCGAAACATCTTAACGTAAAATTTGTATAATCGCAGTTTTAGAAAAAAAATATTTAAAAACCTTATAATGCGGTTTGTTGATAAGGTAACAGGCATATTGTATAAACAAATTTAACAACACTATTCACTGAAATACTCCGATATTTTTATACACTAAGGCCCCGATTTACGTCGCTAATTATGAAGAGAAAATGACTACGCAAATCGAAAAACGCAGATCGAATTAGCTTTTCCTTTTATGTTCACTAATTTATGTTTAACTGGTACCGACATGAAATATTTCATTAAAAAAAACTTAAAAGGTTTTAGTCGACGCCAAGTGAAATAACAGCGACGCAACTTCGAAATCACGAACAAAAATTTTACCAATGCAGCTTTGAAACGACGTTAGTCGACGTAGTTTGATGTATCCAATGGCTACCAATCTTTTGTATGGAAGGTACCAGAATTGGATTGATACATTTGTCTATTTTGAGTAAATTGGAGGAGTTTGACGAAATAAAACTAAAAACTAAATTTTATAATGTTCCATAGTGATTTACCAAAGTTATAATGTGTAGTAGTTGACCGGTTGCTAGTAGTTTTTATGGGTGATACTACAATGGGGGTGGTAAATCTGTTACTCGAATCGGGAGTTTGTTTATAACAAGCTAGGCAACCAGTGGACAAACCTAATTATAATTCGCTGAATCCGGTTGTGATAACCGTTTTTCTCGGTTGGCTCTTGTTTTCGAGTTATATGAGATCGAAAATTATTGTTCCAAGTACCTACGAAACGCGATTTGTCTACCACTTATTGAATATAAATCGATGTATATCGGTATCGATGTATGTGGCATTTGAAGATACGCAGGTGTTACGCAGATTTTAAGAATCTTTGCTTGAATGAATCTTTTTTTAAGAGAGACAAACGGAAAATACACTACAGTGTGTGGTTTATCACTTACCTTTGAAAAAATATTTGCAATCAAAAATAAAGAATTTTAATTTTTGTTCTGATTTTTTTAGTTTTTAGTTAATAACTCTTCTAGTTTTATTCAAAACACCGCCATACTGAGAACAATTCTGAAAAAAATAACTTGTAAACATTTTTGAATTATCTCAAACCGTTTGAAAAGGGCAATTCCCCATATTTAACGATTTTTTAACCTCAAAAAATTACAACATTATCCTGAAAAGGTACCATTGATTGTTTGCTGTTGTTTTTGAACTTTATGAAGAAAAACTCAGATTCAGATATCTTAAGTAAGATATCAGATAAAGTATTTGAACTGCTATTTTCGGTAGCAGCAGCTTGTTTGCAAGATATCAGGCTAAATTGAAAATATTCTATCAGCTCAGAAAATAATTATTTTAATAGCGATGTTGGATGTAGTGATAAGCGGTGTAAATCAAATACCTAATATCATTTTCACATTAACTATTTGAATAAGTTCAAATTATTACAACTAATGGCAATAAATTAGCATACTTATAAAGCGGACCCTGTTCCGGAACACTTCTCCATACCCCCGTTGGGATTTCCATCCGCCATTAAAAGTTGCGAATTCAAAAATAAAACTGGAAATATCCTTAAATAAAAAACCTGCGAATTTTCGTTAAATCGATATTATAAACTGTGTCGACAGAAATAGAGTCATTTCAATTCACTGTCGACGTCAATTCTAGTTAGAAAGTACATTCCAAATATGTGTCGAGAGGCGTCGTTAATGATCGATGACGACTACACAAACACCGATTTTCAACTGTTGTCACAAGACGACGTCGTTTTGTTTCGACAACGAATGAGAACAGTAATGACAACATTAAAATGATTGATCACAAATTTTTGGAACCAAGACATACACATATGGTCCAAATTTTCCACGCGATTAGGTAAATTTGTGCGTTCAATTGGTAAAAAGAATATATTTATTGACTATATTTTATAAATTTTCTTCAATGTCTAAAAATTACATTTCTTAAAAAAAAATGCTAAAAACGTATTTTACAGGAAAGATGTGAAGTGGTTAAGATATTGCAAAGCGAAAATTGGCATAATTGAATACAAAAATTCTCTATCGGAAGAAGAGCTATTTAAAATAATAAATATCATTAAACGTGGTGTAAGACTTCCTGACACAATTACTTTAGAAATTGTTAAACCTTTACCCAAAATCTCAAAAGAAATGCTCCGATGAAGAGCAAAATAATATTTATTTCACGAAAGTAATATTCAAAAATTAAATATTTTATGTTATTTTTGAATAGTGTCAGTAGAAATGTTGTACCTGGAATCGATTGATGTCTTAATTTGTGAAGTACGTTTATACATTCTAAGTAAAAGTGTTATATTTGATATCTATATATACATATAGATAGAGGGATACCCAGAAAATTCTGTTTTCCAAAATTCTGTCTTACAAAAATTCTGTTTTTTTTTCCAAAACAAAATTCTGTCTGATTAAAATTCTGTTTTACAAAATTCTGTTTTTAATAAGATTCTGTCTATTAAATTTCTGATTTTGGAAATATGTTATTCTCCTTTCATTATGAGAAAAAAAAATAAAATGCCGTTAAATTATTTATTAAGAATTAAAGCCAGTTTATTATGAATAAGAAATGTTACATATAATAACGTATGTGTATGGTTAGATATTTATTCGTTGGAAACAAATTATGAAATGTGTAATAAATAATTAAACAGATTAATTGATTTTCAAAATCGATCTAAAAAAATTCATACCATTCAAAAACATATTAATTTAAAAGAAAAAAAAATAACAAACATTAAATAAAAACACAAATTAGTTAAAAATTAATTAAATTAAGACAAAGTTAAAAATAATAAAACATCATAGCAATTCAATTTAACTGATAACAATATTTAATTAATTATAAACTAAGTTTTTTGCTATTCTTTTTAAATATTGTAGTTTTCTTAAACGATTAAATTTTTTTACAATACGTGAAATATTTTTTTTTTTTTTTTTTTTTTTTTTAATTTTTCTCCATTCTCAATCTTTGAGACAATATTTTGAGAATAGATTAATTCTCCTTTAAAATGTTTTACAATTTTGTAGAGTCCGATTTTTTTTTCGTCCAACTACAACACTCAAACGTCGGTGCCATGACTCGACATTGTTTGTAGTTTTCGGGTATTTTTCAGAATACTCGCAATCAAATATCGTCCAAAATTCAGGTGGGTATTTACGAGCGTTATAGTCATAATTGGCCTCGAACCAGGTGGCCAATTTAATAATATCTTCGTCTTCAAATGTTCTTCGGAGCTTCGAATAATATTTGGCTACCTTTTCTGGACAAACATACGCAAGCGCTTTTAAACATCTTACTTGCAGTGAGAAATTTTCGTCATTTCCGTATTTAGTAACCAATCTGAAATGATAATGTTGTACATATTACAAGTTCATTACTATAAATTATAAAAGTTATTAAAAATTCTTACCGTTCTTTTTGAATACGGCGCCACATTATCTGGGAAAAATGGAAAAAGCACCCTCGTATCTGCAAATCTGGAAAGCATTTTCTAGCTGCTGACACGAGACCAACTTCGAAGTCAGATATAATACGATTAGGCTTAAAAAAACTCCATATTCCAAAGCAATTTGAATTACGCGTTTAAAAAATGCTTCATAGAGTACTGCAGATTTTTTGGACATTAGGCAGAATAGGAGTGGGACGACCTCTCGTTCAATCCTTCCATGAACGGAAAAGAGTTGGCGCATTATTGTGGGCACAACATCAAAAGTGCCGTCAACGAGCCAACAATCGCATTTTTGTAGAAGTTGAATTGATGATTTTTTGCCGAATATAACCATATATTCATCTCCCACTTTCTCTTCTGCCAATATAAATAATTCGTTATCCAAAACGTATAGATTTAGAGGGTAATCTATTTCATCTATTGCTTGTGGCTTTCTGAAAAGTCCCATTTCATTCCGAGTGTATCCTATTTTTCGCTTTTCCGCGTACTTCGAGGGAAGGTAATCGCGACGTTTTTGGTTTGTAATTACCACCGATTGTTTCACTATTTGACTTGGATTAAGGGGTTTGTTTAAAGCGGCATATTTTACTAAAGTATTTGTTCTGCATATTTCCACTGCACTAGCCATAGGTTCGTGGGTATGCTTTTTTGGATATCTTATTAAAACATGCTCGTTATTTTCCATTGCTGTTATTATTCGAGAGGAACACTTATGTGGAATTCTTCTCGAGCACGACAATTAAAGGTTCCTTTTTGTCTTTTCATTTCCAAATAATAAAAATATCCGTTGAGACACAACATTTCTTTATTTTTATTGGTTTTTATTAATTGCACATTAAACAACACAATTGCGACTAATTTTAAATAAAATGCTCGAACATAATTTTTGACCAAACACACAGTGTATGTGATGAATTTTATTTAAATTTGCAAAGTGTTTTTTTTTAAATGTAAGGGAAAGTTAGGGCAAAGTGATTTCTTAATTGTTTTATTTTTATGTATGTGTTTCTAATTGCATTTTCAGTTAAATAAAAAATTATTTGAAAATGAAAATGCATTTACAAACGGAATTTTGTGAACCAGAATTTTGTGAAACAGAATTTTGAAAAACAGAATTTTTTAAAACCAGAATTTTGAAAAACAGAATTTTGTAAAACAGAATTTTGTAAAGCAGAATTTTCGTCGAACAGAATTTTGTACCCAACCCATAGATAGATCCACACTTGAATTCACGAAATTAATATTGTATTCAAGAATTGTCTATTTGGTTTTATTTTATTTTTCATAATTTAAGTAGAAATGGTCAAAGTGTACTTGGAATCGATTGAAGGTATTTTTTATATATTTTTAAATAAATTAATTAAATTACTTCTAAAATACTACAGCTATTTTTCGAAAAGGAAAAAACCACAGCTCAAAATATCGTCGTCCCGAAGTTATCTTCACGTATCTCCAAATTTTATTTTGTTGGGAAATTGACTCTAAAGTTTCAACAATATATATATAAAAAAATTGGCGTGAAAAAAAAGTGGCCCAATATTTTTGTCAGTAATAGTGCCTGAAATTCTACATTGATGAAACTTTCCGAGTTATGATATTTTTATCTCCAAAAAAATTTCCCTTTTGGGAAATATTTTTTTTGTTTATGGCACATACGTAAATCGCATTCAATTTTTTAGTCCGACATTATCTTCACGTATATGCACTATAGATTAGGGTGCAGCGACAATATATGCAATTTTTTTTGTTACTTTTTTGTAATGTTATCCGGAGTTACTTTTGAGATATAGAACGAAAACAAAATTCATACATTAATAGGATGATAATGTCTTTCTTTACGCCTGTCAAATATTTTTTGCTCTTACATACGTGAAGATAAAATAATTTTTTTTAATTCAAAATTTTCATATATTTTTTATTGTATATCCACAATAATCGTTCATACGGTATCATAACGTGTAAAATTTTTAGCACAAGTGGATATACAAGAAAATGGCTCCATAATATCTCAGAAACCATAAGAGATAGGGATGTAAGGATTAAACAGATGGATAGATCTAAGAAAATTATCCCAGGAAATAGGCTTATCTCAATTTTTTTTGGTTTAGTGATATACGTGAAGATAACTTCGGAATGACGATATGCCTATAACTTATAACAAAAAGGAAAAGAGAAAATACACATAACTTAAAATATAGCAGAAATTTTAACAAAAAGTGGAAAGGAAAATACACACAACTCAAAATATGGTAACCATTTTTATAAAAACAAAAGCTGAAATACACTTATGCCCATATATGCAAAGAAATTCTTATAAAATTGCTTTTCAACAAAACACCAATTATTTTTCATCCGATTTGCTCTTATTGTTAATAAATACAAACGTTACAAGTTGCCTAAATTATTGCTATAATAATGCTTGAGATATTTACGTAACCAAAATATCCAAATCTTTTAAACCTCTCCTGAAATGTAGTAAAAAACACTTATGAATTTTTGCCTTTTTGCCACAGATATATAAACATTTTGCAAAAAGTATAAAGTTGTATTTTGCCAAACGCTGAAATAATTTAAAACAATTAACATCATTTATGTATTTTTTAATATTCCATATCCAAAAAATATATTACTTACTTACTTATGCGGTCTCGAACAACTTCGGGGAACCATACAAAACAAAGATAACATATTTCGCCCACCAGTTCGATCTTTTGATTTATTTCTCTATTTGGCAATACCAAGAGAACGCAGGGATTCGTCAACCTGATCGCTCCAGCGGAGTCTTGGTCTTCCTATTTTTCATCTTCCTTCGAGTTTGGTTTCGAAAACCCTTCGTGGTGGTTCGTCTTCATCCATTCTACTGACATGGCCTAGCCAGCGCTATTGCGTTATTTTGATCCGTTTAACTATGTCAACGTCTGGATATAGGTCATGGTTCATGCGTGGCCGATACTCGCTGTTGTGCACTATAGGGCCATACATTTTCCGGAATATTTTTCTCTCGAAGACTCCTACAGAGTTTCGTCTGCTTCCGATAAGACCCAAGATTCTGCGCATAAAGCAAGACAGGTTGTATGAGAGTCTGGTATAGCTGGATTTTTGTTACTTTATCTCTAAAGTGGTTGCTTAGCCCAAAATTACATCTATTCGCAAGCATAATTCTCTGCTTGATCTCAAGGCTGACGTTGTTGTTTTTGTTTACGGCAGATCCGAGGTATACTAATTCGTCCACTACCTCGAAATTGTAACGGATCTCAACGTCCACGCTTTGGTCTAATCGCGTGGAGGCGCTGTTCGTTGAAACCATTGATTTTGTCTTGTCCGTGAAGATCTGGTCAGTTGTCGATTTTACAGGCCTAAAGCCACACTGGTATGGTTCAATCAGGTCAGCGATAATTGGTTTTAGTCTTTTGGACATTATACTTGGTAGAACCTTATTTGCTATGAATAAAAGGCTTATTCCACGGTAGTTGGCATAGAGACTCGGATCACCTTTTTTAAATATGGGACATAGTAAACTGATACTCCAATCGCCTGGCATGCATTCATCTAACAAAACTTTGCTAATGAGCTGATGCATGCATCTTATCAGATCATCGGCGCCAGGCTTAAACAGCTCCGCCTGTAATCCATAGGCTCCTGCGGCTTTGTTTTTGTTAAGCCGGACAATAGCTTCTCTGACATCGTCTTGGTTAGGAGGGGGCAATCCACGTCGTCGTCCATATTGTGATCGTCATTGGATATCTCAGGTACCAGTAACGCGGAGAAATGATCTCTCCATATTCGCAACATGCTCTGCACATCTGCGACGAGATTTCCGTCCTTGTCTTTATAGAAGGGGGGCCCTGAACAATGTCCATTAGTTCCGTATTTGACTTTTTGGTAGAATTTTTGGGCATCTTTCTTCCTTCTGTATAACTCAATATTCTAACTCTCGCGCTTTCTCCACTGCCGTTCCTTACGCCTAAAGAGACGGTTTACCTCCTATCTTTTCTCCCTATACCGCTCAGTTGCAGCTCCCGTTGCAATTGACTGAATCATGGCCATACGTGCAGCGTTCTTTTCATCATTTGGTATGCGACAATCTTCATCGTACCAAGGTGTCCGAAGTTAGCCCCCCATTTTTAGAAATAAATATTTTTGAAGATTGTTCTGAATTGTTCTAGTATTGTTCTACAATGTTCCAAAACGATGATTTTCTAAAATATGTTTTGTACCGGTAAATCGAAAAAAACGAATATTAAACTTTGCACCCCATTTTTGGAAAAACGAAATTTTTGCGGTTGTTCTGGGTTGTTCTAGGTTGTTCTAAACATTGTTCCAAAACAATGATTTTCTAAAATATAATTTGTACCGGTAAATCGAAAAAAACCAATTTTAAATTTGCACCCCACTTTTTGAAAAAAAAAAATTTTGCGGTTGTTCTAGTTGTTCTAAACATTGTTCCAAAACAAACGTTGAGTCGTAAACGCACGCGATTACGCTACGACGCTACGCGATTACGTTTAATTTAATTTTTTTCATAGTGTATCGTTTCACATATTGATAAAAAAAAATCGTAAACAAACAAATTGTCGATGTGTGTATACGATTCAGATATCGATATATCGGTACCTGCAAGCATATACATATATAAAATATATATAAAAATATAACGTTATTAAAAAAAAATAAAAAAAAAAATATAAAAAAATAAAAACAAAATATAAAAAAAAATAAAATATATATAAAAAAAAATATATATATGTGACCTGGTCTACGGAAAGGGGGCTTAGGTGTCAAAAAATCAATTTTCACTTTTTGGTTGATTCGGATGGAAGATGAGATGCTTTTTTACGTGGTGAAAAGCAGAAAATCCTAACTTGCTTAGAAGTGTACTAAAAATTTAGAGAAAGAAGAGTAAAAATACGACAAAATATAATTTATTGGTAATGAACAAAATACATTGAATTATAAGCTATAAAGACATGATTATACAGTAGAAAAACCTATTATGGGCCAAAAATAATAATGATGAACTATAATAATATTCCGACCAACAACAACACTTACTGGACCAACAACAACACTTACTGGTCGTCCGGCGCGGAGAACAATTAACGAGATAATGAGAAACTGACGAAACGAGTTGCTTACTTTTAACAGCTTTTTCACAGAAAACTAGTTTTCGCACGTAAGCTCCCTTTATATATAAAAAAAATAAAAAAAAAATATAAAAAAAGGGGAGTTTGTTGACAACCTGCACGTGGTACTTCCTGCTGATCATATCTATACAGCGTAACTAATGTCAACGATATGAAAAACAACCCACTTCACGACATGAAATGTCATCAATTATGAAGAATGACTTGGAAGCAAACGAGAACTATCGATTCGAAGTCTAGAGACCTGAAAAGTTCACCAAGAATTACTACATTGGCATCGGAGCAACAACAAGAAATTTCACATTAAATTAAAAATTATTTAATAAAAAGAAGGAAGGAAGGAATGAAAGGAATTTTATTTTCAACTTTTTATAATTTATAGGTGGGTGACAAGCGAACTTTGTTTAAAAATTTTGTCGCTAAATTATCGCTAAGTGCTTCATACAAAACAAGCGATTATATAACCAATGAAATGGCCTACTACCTCGTCGCCATGAAGAGGCATCAGAGAGAGTAATGGAAACTCTTAAGTATTACTCTATGGTTTTATTTGTTGCTGTATTTAACCACTTTTACACTTTGGTTGGACATAAAACGGAAAAAAATCAAAGGGAATGCGTATTTTCGTTCAATGCAAGCAACATGAAACATAATGTAGTTGTCATTTAGAATCAATAAACACTATTTAAAATTAGTTCCTCTATCTTCTTTGGTCTCTCCTTCTACATCATTTCCCTAGTACCTTTTAGATCAGCTGTGCCATAGAAACCCCCTGGTGATTTTATTTGTTCCCCGTACTTTGTTGAATCTGGGTCTATTCAGACAGAATTTTTTGTTGTTTCTGGTGAAGTTCTCTTTTATTATTTTTACTATTAAAAATGTAAGGGAACAAACCTTATGTTGAAACAAAAAGCCCTAACCCATTTAAAACACATAGTAGGCATAGATTTCTGACTTTGTTTTTATAGTTTTTGTGTTACGCAAATAAGTGAGTGTATTTTAGCTAGATTTATTTATTTCAGGTTAACGCTTTAGTATAAGAACAACAACATTTTATTGTTGTTTATAGTACCAAAGTACAAAAACAAAATACATTTGGTTTAACAGCTATGGTACGAAGTCTTATCAATATAGTAGTTAATGTCTCATGTTTGGAATGAAAAAAAGTTACATCAGCTGTTCTAATGCGTTAACCTGAAATAAATAAATCTTGGCCTTTTGCTTAATTTGAAAATTAATTCATGTAGAATATCTATGAACATAGTAAGTATTAGAGATTAGTAAAGTTATTTGTAATTCAAATTGATTTTACTTTTAAAAAGTAAAACCAGTACATAAGTTTCAGTCGGGTGAACCGACTTAATCATACCCTCACCCAAAGTCATCCATTGCGTGGGAGTTCTGTTAAAAAACGCCCATACTTAATAGTGACAATATTCGGTGGTGCAATGGTTAGTGTGCGCGGCTCTTGTACATGAGATCCTGCGTTCGAACCCGGCTCTGAGCACCTTAAAATTTCTTTCGGCGGCGGTCACCTCGCATAGTGATGGCGACACTATCGAGTATTTAGCCATGAAAAAGCTTCTCAAAAAATACCGTTCGGAACCGGTGTAAAACTGTAGGTCCCAATCAGTGAGTGAAAACTGGAAAGTGCACAGCTGAGTGATTGTGAGAAGTTCTCCCCGGTCCCTTCATGGGATGTAATGGGAAACCATTTATTTTTTATTTTTAGATTGACAACATTGTGCTATGTATTATTGAATACCCAAATTAGTTAGTTTCCCTCCCAATATGTATATGCGAGGTACAAAAATGGGCATGGCAAGTTGTTGCCCAAATTTTGATCAATACCAAATGTTTTTAAGATCGGTATATATTGGAGATATCTAGTCGGCCAACCGGAAATTCGCCCAATTTTTGTATGGGAGGTAAGAAACTGAGCGTGGCACAATAGTTAGTCATTAATGACATAGTAGCTTTTAGCAAAATTTTATTAAAACCGAATTTTATTAAGATCGGTTGTAGTTTATGAGAATTATCGTGTCGATCAACCTGTCATCCGCCCAACTTTTATATGGGAGGTACCAGAATGGGTGTAGCAAAACAGCTTATTTTCTAATTGTATTCAATTCTTAATTGTATTCAAATGTTTTTCTTTCTTTCCACTTTTTCTCGCACTTAGAAGCTCAAATATGATCACTTCCTGTAATATTAGACAATAGTCAGTCAGATTTGTCCTGTGTACGACGTAATAATAACCGACGCAGATAGCCACGTCTCCGTCCCCAATTTAAATGACATATCAGTCTATGTAATCGACGTATTTTCCCATGAAGCCAGGGTCAAGAAAATAATTAATAATTCGTTAAAAAAAACCCATACCCGTTTACCATCTATTAATACAGTGCTTCCTAGGTCCTTTTTTACCACACCTTCAACATACCACTTATCAAATTTATTTCCTAGTGTCCTATTTCTTTTTATGAACACCTTCGTTCCAGGGTTTTTGTAGATGCAGCTGCGTTTACTGATTTTAGGGTTCTCTCTTGGACACACTGAAGATTATACTTGACATCATTTACCATATAGTGACGTAACGCATACAAAACGTCTATCGGCCTTCTACCAGTCACTGAATGTATAGAGTAATTGTACTTGACAGTAAATAAAAATAATAAATCGACCATATCATCGTTGCTCTGTGGAAATCTCACGCAACTGGCGATTTCCAGTAGTGTCGAGTGAAAACGTTTAACCTGACCATTGCTTTCGCTTTGCATAGCTGAAACGAAGTATTGATCTGCTCCGAAAATTACACTCGATTATAATGCCCTCTCGTTGTCAGAAACAACCAATTTTACGTCTTTAAACTTGTTTAACATTTGTAGGAGAGCAGTTTTTATATCTAGACTATTTCTGGACGCTATGGGTATTACCATAGCAAATTTTGAAAACTTGTCTACACATGTCAAAAAATTCGTTTTATTAGTAATTAAAATGTCAATATGGAGAATTTGGCCGGGAGAATCTGGAATTGGCGTAGGAGCTATTCCCGTGTTACGCGGCTTCCTCTGATACTTATTTTCCAAACAAATCTTACAATTTGCAATAACAGATTTTAGCATCATTTTCATTCCTGGGCAATAATATTCGTCGATAATTTGACCGAAGTTTTTGCTGCAGAGACCTATTAGCCCTATTATGCTCCGTTGTTATTATATACCACTGGTCATCTTCCCTAATTACGTCCATGACCAACTCTTCCGCATGGAGAAATTTTGTAGATGGGAAACTTGACATTATGTAATTCTGGATTTCTGTTAAAGTTGGGAGATCGCAATGAATGACGTTTGTGCCAGTAAACTTTGCAACTCCCAGAAGTGTCTCATGTAAGTTATCCCAATTATCATACACGATTTTATGTCTGAGAAAACGTTGGCAAATTAGCTGTCTACTTTTCGAGAAATATTTGCCTTTTGATATAGTTATTTAATTTTTATACTGGTACGGTCTTAATAGTGTTACACAAGGATAGTTCACTGCGAGCTGTGTCAATGTCAGATTCCTCAACATTATTGTTAATGTACTTTCGAGAAACCATCTGCCATCTACATTTCTGCTACTGCTACTACATTTTCCTTTCCTGGTTTGAAGAAGAATTTGGGAGAAAACTCCTCGATAAATGAACGCCATCTTCTTATTTTCGAGTTCGGATTCTTTTCTGACATTGCAAATGTCAGTGGCTGATGATCAGTGAAAATGTGAATGTTAGGGACGCCATAAAGGTAGTGTTTAAGTTCTTCCATAGCCCACATTGTGGCCAATAGTTCTCTTTCATTCGTAGCATAATTCGCTTCAGCTCGCGACAAATTACTAGAAATCATTGTTAAGGGTCTTCCTTCCTGGGATAACACTGCCCTAAAGCGACGGCAGACGCGTCAGTCGTAGGTAAAGACAATGAAGAAGAATATCTTGACACCAAACCCAGAATTCAATGACAGTTTAGGTCAAACACTGGGCTGCTAATAGACATGGCTAAGTCGGGTTGTGGTACCTCCAACGATGGAAATACTGCTTATCCTGATAGCCAATTATCAGCAGATATAACTGGTGTCGATAAAGAACTTATTGAATACTTTGGGGTAATACTGAGAGTCCTATCCTGTGGCATGGAAATTAATGATTCGTTTAAAGATCTTGTTAGAATAACAAGGAATACACATTTGATCCTATACGGTTGTTACTACATGGCGAGTAGTGTGCACAAAGTACTAATACACGGTTGTGAAGAAATAAATTATATTGAAGTACCAATAGGTACTTAAAATATTAATTTTCTTATTTCCGAAAACAATATTAACGATATCTGAGGAAGCACTTGACGCCAACCATAAAATTATTCGAAATATTCGTTTGTCCGATACAAGAAAATAGACCCGGCTAATAATAATGTCAGATCCAATCAATTTAAAGAGGCATAACGCTATTCCCAGTAAATGACAAATATTGTAGATATTTCTAAATATATATTAAATAGTGGTTGTGATGATGAATATGGGCAATGTGTGCAATAAATGATAATTTTGTTAACCCTTTGCATTTAAGGTACACTGAAAGAATAATGCTTCGTCGTATGGATAAAACATTTTCGTTAATGTTTTTATATTGCTACAATGAAGAGTTTCGTATATCTGACAATTTGGTAGTCGCTGCAACGAAAAATTGCATACATGATTTCTTTAAAAAATTTTCATTTTGTTGCTGCAAGAACTCACTTTTCGTTTATGCAACCATTTTATTTAATTTGAATTGTGTAGAAAAATGGGTTAAATATTAAAAAACAAGGAAGTGCATGAGATTTAAACTATTGATATTTAGTGTATCTCTTAATTTTACTGATTATTTTTATTATTCATTTATTTTGGAGTTTTGCCAACATTTATAGTTGACCAAGCAATTTCCTTGTTTCGAAGTCAATGAAAACGAAGAAGTGAAATGAACAAAGTGTTTCAAGTACGACGATCATATAAAGTAACAAAATAAAGTAGAATGAAGTAAATCCAATCGAACTTTTAACAAATTTGGTTAAAATATCTAAAAGAGCAGTTGAAGAAAATGCTTACAGAGCAGTCAGTGGCTTAATGGCGGAGATATGTGGCGCTAAAATTGAATGATAGAACCCTCAACACAACAACAATTGCATAATTTAAGAAAACAATGATGTGGTTCTATGTTAAAGAAAATTTTGAACATACGTAGATATGTACATATCTTAAATAGAAATCTTAATAATAAATTCCTCATATTTGGTTTTAATTGCAGGACCTGAGTACAACGGCCACAATAACACTCAACCCCTCGACTACCATAATCTTCTCCAGACGAGTGAAATGAATATGATATATTTAGCAAATTCAGACCATTTTCGAAATAAAAATTCAATTTTTTTTTATCAAAACTGCTGCATGTATGTATTTATGTACAATAAAAAAATATAGTTTCACACACACTTTAACACATTCATTTAACACATTCAAAAACATTATTGCAGCAATGAAATAAGTTCATAGCATCAATGAAATAAATTCATAGCTGCAATGAGACAAATTCAATGAAGCAACTTCATTGCTGTAATGAATCCAATTCATTTTTTACATTTTGCGCAAATAGATTTATTTTGTAATTCTTCTTCATGTAAAATTAAATTACTTCTAATAACTAACCTAGTATATGTATGTATACAAATTTCATGTTTTCCCAAAATATCACTTTTTTGATAAGTGATCAATAAATTAACAAAAAAATATCCTCTGGGGTAGGTCAAACACCGGCGTCAGCATAGCATTTTTGTGTTATAAAGTTTTCCGCGTGGCCGGCCTTTGGGGTAGGTTCAACATCGGCTTCGTCATAGTATTTTTGTGATATAAAGCTAAAAATTATTTTAAAAAATCGCGTGATGTTTAAAATAATTTTGTTTGTATGATAACTGATCTATTGAAAAATGTTTCTTTATTTGATACGTGCACCATATGTTTGCATCAAATGTAAACAAATATTTTCGATAACCTTTGAAAATTTCCGTATATCCGAACTTTGGAAGCCCATAACTCCTAAACTAGGATTTCCCCAAATCATCCACCATGTTTTGATTTGGGAGTAAATTTGACAGTTGAGAATATTTGTTTCTCGATCGAGTACTTTACAGATACAGATTTTCTCGCAATTTTCCAGTGAGGCGAGAAAAATTGACAGATGACAGAAAGTTCTCACAACATAAAGTTTTAAAATAGAGTACCCACCATGTTTTGATTTGGGAGTAAATTTGACAGTTGAAAATATTTGTTTCTCGATCGAGTACTTTACAGACACAGATTTTCTCGCAATTTTCCAGCGAGGCGAGTAAAATTGACAGATGACAGAAAGTTCTCGTGTTCAATGCGAGAAACGAGGTTTTGAGGTCTGTTTTATTTCACATATTCATGTGAAAATTTTCTCGATGTGAGAGTTACAGAACATTGGTACAGATGGAGTAAAGTATTTCTTGCACCGTTTAGACACTTGAATGCATCTTTCGGCATGTCAAATACATGTTTTGCCCAACATTGTATTTTCATGCCCAGAACATCAAGAGCGTCTGATTCATCATTATCCATACCGTCCATAGACAATGACGACACGTCCGTACAACAACTCGTTGAGTGCGATCTCTATGAAAACTCGATATAAATCTAGTGAAGTTATCACCGAAACCAAAAGCAGCGAGCTTTGAAAAGAGGGCATAGTGCCACACTCTGTCAAAGGCCTGGGAAATATCAAGAGCCACTACCTTACTATCACCAAGCCGGTGGATGGATCGACACTAAGGGCTAGCACAAGTGCATGTTTCGGTTCATTTAATTCATCGTGCAAAATGTTATGCTGTGTGTGTAAGCCGACACCAGCAGCGGTTCGAGCCATGCCATGTCTAAACGTAAACCCACTCATAGTAGTCATTGCGACGCAACCGTCGAGTCATACGATGCTATGACTACCCAATGATTGGGTTGAACTGTGTTGTGATACGTGTTGTACCAGCAATCTATGTACATATGTTTGTGACTGTTTTGCTTTTATTTTATTGATTTACTTTAGTAACATAAAAAAGGAATTCATTACAGATGCAAATGTAATTTCTGTAGGAAAAGGTAATTTTTTAAGAAAATTTACTGTTTTAAGAAAAAGCTGATTATTTAGGAATAGGAATGATTTTTAAGAAAAGATGATTTTTAAGAAAAAGTACTTCTTTTTAAGAAAAGGTTGTTAACTAAAAATAATTTTTTAAAGAAAAGGTACAAATTTTAAGAAAACAAGTGAAAAATAATTAATTGCGATAATTTAAACATTAATATTCTCCATTTTCCCTTTTTTTAATTACAATCGTGCGCACACAAATCGAACGTTAGAATAACATAAATTCAGTGTGGGCGACAAAACGTCATCCATACAGTCTTGGATGAGTGGTCGTATGTACCATGCAACACTCAAGTAAAACGATTCATGTTCAAGTAAAATGATTCATGTTCGAACACGTTGGATTGATTTACTTGAGTCGAACGTAACATTGCCGTCTAATTCCTATGTATACCAAGTAGTAACAACATGCATGACACGACAATGTATCACACAATGTGTCACACAAATCACAACTCAATCAATTCATCTCGCGCTAGCCTTTAATCGACACCACTGTTCCGAAAGGAAAGCCATCAGCTCTCTAGTGAATCTCATTCGGAAGCCATATTGCCGATCATTAAGAAGGTCATTAGACTTAAGATATTTCACAATATGGTGGTTAACCATACTATACATAAACTCCGTGAGCGCAGAGTAAATTGCAATTAGGCGGTAATTTGCAGGATTATTTACATCACCTCTTTTTAGGAATTCGCTGCACATTAGGGAAGGCCCCCGCACGGTATGCAAGGTTGAAAAGGTTGCGCAATGGATGTGCCAGCGTCAAAGAGCACCTACTCAAGACCAGTGCAGATATGCCATCTGGGCCCGGGGATTTATTTACGACGAGATTCACAAGAACCTTTTTAACTACTCGCGCTCGAAAATATAACTTGGGCATGGAACAAGATACATAATTGATCAAGGGGAGTGACTGATTGGTATCCGGCAAGGAACAGTCCCTTGCAAACATTTCAGTTAGGAGGTCAGCTTTATCAACCGGTGCAGTGAATGTTATGTCATCTTTAACAAGAGTTGGGATGGAGGAAGAACTATCCTTTACTCTTCTTGCAAATTACCAAAAGCTCATACTTCCTCTAGGGGAAAAAATACTTTAGCACGAATATGCTGTTCGTGAAGAAACTTTTCGCGTCGAAGTATTTTGGCACACTTGGATCTTGCCTGTGTTAAGCGTGTTAACTTGCGAAGTTAAGATGAGGTCAAGTAAATTTTGGTTGTGCCCTTGAACACACGGAACGGGTGTCGGATCATTCACTAATTATGTCATTATGCGCGGCGAAGAGCTCAGCAGCTATGTATATCGCTCGAATGCGTTAACCAAGAGGAATTATGGACATTGAAGTCACCAGCAACAACCATTTCACTGTCTGGATATTTCCCCAATATCTGAGTAATAGAATCGGAACTCATTAGAAAGAAATCCGCAATGTAAAACATGTGTTCCAATCTAGAATTTTACCCAAAGAGAATTAAATTCTTTTTACATAAACCAAATGGCCTATGTGGGGAAACAACAAGGGATAGAGTGTGGTACCCGGGAACGTGAAAATCCTGTTGACCAGAATCCTCACGCACCTGGGTTTCACATAGAGCAAGAACATCAGGTCGATGAATATTAATGTGGGAGTGCACACCGACAAAATTTGTTCTCAACCCACGTATGTTATCATAATGTATAACAAACTTACACACTATTGCGACATACAAACAAATTCACAGTAGTAAATACAGTCAGTGAGTCCCTTGCCTTCCCGCTGGTAACCACACATTGCTTAGTGTTATGCCTTAAGCACTGAGCAACAACGAGAAAACACAGACTATTCTGTGCTATAACGGTGCGTTTACACGGGACAGTTCAAGACCGGACAGTTGATAATATGTATTAGTTGTCAAAAAGAGAAAAATTTGTTGTGTGACGTATGTGTCTAGCCAGTTATAAAGACAGAACAGTTTTAAGCAACCGTCGATAGTGTTGTTTCTTGTAAATTTCGTGCTCTGATTTTGATTTGCTCTTCTTCACATTTGCTTGAAATCTTAATTTACTAAAAGAAGATTGCTACATACATATATTATTTATATGTTTATATCTAGTATGTGTTGCCAAATAATATTTCATTAAAACTCCAAATTACCAAATAAAACTAAATTTTCCCAATTTCTACGATCGTTTGCTATGTGTTTTGCCCTATTTCTCCAATCAGAGACAGTGGCGACTCAAGTGGCAGAAGTGTAAGTGTGGTAGTAAAATAGTGTGAATGTATTGCTACTGTCGGAGCAAAACTGTCCCGTGTAAACGCCAGGTAAGTGATGGGTAGCGGGGGACAACAAATGCTCCACACAGAGAGTTGCATAAAAACCCTTCGTGTGGTTGATGTCAATAGCATTAGTGGATGTTGTTATTGTTCTTATTTTCTTTTGCACGTTTAGTTGTTTTGGTGTTATTTATGACTATTTTTCTATTTTGCTTTCGATTTTGAAAAGTTTCGTTTACGTAGTTTATTTATTTATATAAGTTTATTAATTTAAATGTTTTTATTTAGTTTAACACGGATTGTTTCGACAGAAAATTAAATTTGATCGCGAACTGGGCACTAAATTTAGCACTAGACATTATAAAAAAGAATTGAAAACACTATGGGACGCGGAGTTAAACAGAAACACGTCTGTATGGGATGGCAGACAGACAAAATAAATTGCAAAATATTTCAGTCATATTTGAAAGCATTTGTGAGCTGACCCGTTTTTGTGTGCACCCATGATAAAAAATACTCATGGTAGACGCAGCAGGTGCTGAAGCTGATGGCAAATTGATGCCAACAACAACATACATTTTGTTTTTGCTTCTCATTTACATTGTGACAATTCCAACGCATACGTATACCAACAATAAATGTAAACAAACACATACAAAAACAAAATACATGTGAACTTAACAGTTCGAAAGTGGTTTGCAATGTAAACAAAGCAAATCAGCTCCTGAATCCATTTTTATTTTATTTCATTACTTACTGTGCATTTTTTGAAAAAAAATATGGAAAACATATTCAGACTTAACGGACTTACCCTAATTCGGGTCATTCGAATCGAACTGCATCATTCGTTGTTTGAGTCCACTTCAAATTTTTTTTCGACTTGCACAGTGTTAGTAAACATTAGGGTAACCATTCAATTAAGCATTATTCAATTAATCGTGCTATAAAATCAATCGAACATTTTAATAATTAAAATTTTCGATTAACGATTATCTCGAACATATCATAGCGATTAATCGATAAATAAAATATAAGTACGTGTTTCTGGCAAATAGTCCATTTTGAAACACTCCTACAATGTGGCAACTCATACGACACGATTTGAGAAAAAATTTCATAACTTTACGCACATTTCGAACAGATTTGATAGTTTGTTGCGAGAAAGCGTCTCACAGTGCTTTTGCTCATAGAGGTACATAAAAAAATTGTCTCAAAATTGGTTCATTAAATTGGGTGTAATAGTCTGATGAAATTTCATGACTCACTGGTCACTTAGTATGGGGGTATCAAAATACCTGGTCCGATTCTGCTCAAACTATAAACAATATGGATAAAAGTCAGAAAATTTGGTTTTGCAAAATTTTTGTAAAAATTTATAAATCCAATAGCGTGTTATAGTGTGATATAGTTTCAGAGCGACCCTACCCTTTGTATGGGAGGTACCGGAAAGCATGGCACTTTTGGTACCAAAAGCCACTAATTTTCATGTTGCTTGCAACTACGATTTGTGAATTGTACCGACATATATTTTATACTTTATAATGAAGTTGCTGTTGTTACGTTTTGTTTTGTTGTAACAAATGTGTCTAGTACACTGTTTTCTTTTTTTTTTGGTTTAGCTTATTCGATTAATCGAATAATTTGATTGCGTTTTTTTCGGTTAATTGTCAGATTGAAATTTACGATTAACGATTAACCGATCAATCAAAAATCCCGATTAAATGGGTACCCTAGTAAACATTAAATTTAAAATTGTATTTTGGCATATTGGAAGCTTCTTGATTTGCTCTGTAACGCATTTTTCGTAAATAGGGCAAGCATATATCGCAATTGATTGAAAAGTTGACTCAAAAATAATTATTTTGTTAGGCAAACTTAATTCGTATTTTCTATCGATAGACGGATATTCTTTTAATAGTGTGCGAAATATTATCATTAAAGGTGAGACGAGCATTTAAGAATGAATACACCTAAATATCTAACTGAATTAGACCACTGAATTTCCGTTATTCAGTGTAAGATTTATTGCAGGAATATAACAAGATTTTTTTTATATAGCTTGCGATTTATATTTAGTGCACGATATATTTACAGTTTATACGGATTATAAAATTTAACTGGCTAATAATTTAATTAATTATTTGCGTTTGAAGCTGTATCCAGTAATTTTTGCATTACATGATTGCGTACAAAGTACTCAGCTAATTTCAAATAATTTAAAGAAGAAAACAATTTATTCCTAATCTGTGTCAAATTTTGATTTGTTGTGGTTTTTGCTCATCATCTGCATTTTTATACTAATTTTTGTTTTATTTATTCGAAATGTTTTTCTTAAATTTTAATATTGAAACTAATAAGTTACTGAATAAAAAATCTTGAACAATTACATATTCTTTTTCAATTAAACAGAATACGTGGGGAAAACTGACAAATGCAAAATGTAACGAATTTAAAAAATATTTTCAAAGCATTCCGTTCATATCTTACAATTTTGATTTTCTAATTTTAGTTTCAAATTTCGATCATATCTGCCAATTTTGGTTTTCAAATTTTGGTTTCAAATTTGAAAGTACTACGCGGCAACACCAATCGAAGCCACAAACCTCGAGAAATAAAATTGTCATCAGTCAAAAAAGCTTAAAATGTCAAAAGTATTCCCACATTTCATTATAATTGGGATCTGATTCCACAACCTGCATTTGCGTTGCCTGAGCAAATGGAAATTCAAAATGACTTAATTGTCATTACGAACAATGAAAGTTCTTTTGCGTTTGCATTAGATAAATGCAAATTAAAATCTAATTCAAATTAAAAAATCCTAACACTGTTATAGATACATAAATTATATAACGAATTACAAACACGTACAATTCATTCTTAAAACACAAAATGCATCAAAAACAACAATTTATACGATTAATTCTCTGGACACTTTAAAATAATTAATTATTGTCCTAGGACATCTCTGTCTTAAGAATAATACATTCTGGAATCGACATATAATACAAACTCGAATTCTATTGATTACCTCTTCCTGCTGTGCTCTTACACTCTAAATAAGGGACCGGTGAAACAAATTCGTAGCTCGCTCCCAATCTATATCTATCACAAATTTAAAACAGTTTACAGTTTAGGGGATTTATCCCCAATTTGGGATTTGTTGTAAAAGTGTGGATACAGTTTTTGGTTAAAGGATCTGGGGATCTGATAGGATTTTAATACGCTGCGAATCACTTAAATAAGGAATTATATTTTTCAGATTTGGAACGTAAATATCATTTAAACTGCATATAGGAGAATTTCGAAATTCATTACGAATAATGTCAATAATCTTACTATCAAGGTATATAGTAAAGTAAGAAAAATATATTTTTTAGTAATATTTTTATTCTGTTGTTCGACCTTTTCCTTATCAATAAATAATCAATATTCTTCGAGCTTGAGGTCAGATTTGCTATTGTTATATTTATTTTCCTCGATATTTCGCTACTCCTTTGTGTAGCATCATCAGGAGATTTAAACAATATTTAACAATTAAAACAAAACAAAAATAACAATTGTGAAAAAATTATGTCAATTCAAAAATATTCAAACAAATTTTCCCGCCTTTTTTCAAAATTTTCTGAAGTTACACAAACAAAAATAATGTTCGTAAAAAGTTCATATAAATTAACCCAAAGAAAAATATTAGATTGATATGATAAATAATTCTTGCTTAAATGGTTCTACTTTTTACTAATTAAATGTCTGTAAATTTGGGCTACATTATCTGTATCTGTTTTATAGTTAATTCTTTTCAATGTTGGTGTATTAATTATCTGTAGCATTTCTAACATATAACGACGTTTATAATTGTTTTCTTTATTTAAAACCGCTGTATCCTGAAAGTTTGGGTAATGATTTAATCTAGCACAATGGGATGTTAATGCTGTTTTCTGTGTAGAAATGTGCCTATATTTCTGATCTGATTTGTGTCCTGCAATTCGTGTCTTTAGTTTATTTTTTGTAGTCCCTACATATACTTTGTTACAAACCTCGTTGTCATTTCCTTTACATGGTATTTTATATACTATATTACTCATATCAAATGTCTTCGGTTAGTGACTTGTGTAAATACACACCGCAGTAACGGGCTAGACGCTGCTGAAGATGATGCTTCACAAACATCGAAACGATCGTCCAGCAAATGTGAGTTCGAATCCCACCCGTGGCATTTACATTTTTTTCACTAACCGGAGAAAACATGATATCTTACAGCCTTAAAGGAAATTACAATATTGTTTTTTATTTACATTAACTAAATTAAATTTGAACGCATCACTTCAATAAGGAAATATGACAAAGTAGATAAAATATGTAATAGATTAATTAATTTGTTTTTGTCACATCTACGACTAATAACAATAACCCAAAAGATTTAGTAATGGGTGGTACCACCCTTGTTGGAAACAATTTCAAAAATACGAATGCATTGATTGATAAAGTTTCAATGACTCTTTTCAATACTCTTTCAGATATTTTCCGTTATATTTAGATGGGGTGAATATGGAGGTCAATGCAAAAGTTACATATTTTGTTCATGAATCCCACGGTTTTGCAGCTCTGGCAGATTGTTAAATTGAAGAAACCCTATTGTATGATGGTCCAGTCGTTTTTTCGGTTTCAAAAAGCAAATCGATGACGCCGTAGTAGGATGTGGCATCCCACACTGAAACTCCTCCACCGATCTGCATTCGCCGCAAAAATTTCTGTTCTTTTCTTAAATCGTGGAAATAGTAGTTGTATCCATCTGGTCCTTCGATATTAAACTTTTTTTCGTCGGAAACACCACTTTTGACCACTTGACTGACCATGTCATTGTATCTTTAGCAAATTGGAGGCGTCGAGCTTTACGTTCCGCATTAAGTGGCGTTTTTTTTTTGTAATTTCCGACGAGAAATGAATGGACATGACTTTAAAATACGACGTACTGTACAAACGCTCGCGTTAACACCACTTTCGTTGTTGCGAAGATTTGCGGCTGACATGGAAGAATTGGATGCAAGTCTGCAAATTGTTTGCCCTTCTCGAACCATTGTTGCCATTTTAGTGCGCCCTTTCATGTTTTTTCTATATTCCTCGATGTTATTCAAATAGTTGTAAACAACTGTTTTTTTTTCTTTCTTAATTTGTTCTGCTTTGTGATATACATTTAGTCCATAATTTGTTTTGTTATTATTAATATATTTTGTCCTTTCGATTCCAAAAGTACAATTTGTCTCTTTTCGGAGCTTTTGTGCGTCCCATGTTGGTTGAGTTTTAAAAGATAACTGTTAAAATTATATTGATTTTACTCATGGATTACGTGTGGACTGCTGTCTGACCAATAACGTATATTTTGTTATTGACGAAGCCATTCCGCTAGAAATGAGCCTCATCGCTGATTGTTGAGGCCTCTTTAAGTTGGCCTCTTAAAGTTGAGGCCACTGACTCCAAATTTCGGTAGAAAATTTTAATAATTTCGACTCGTTTTTGGCTCGTATATCTTTCCATGATGAAATGGCAAACCTTACTGAAGAGAAATGTCAAAAGAGCGGGAAAAAATATGGCGTCGTTTGCTGTCTCTATCGATTTACTTTTGTAGCGTCTCTGTTGAAAAACCCTTTATATCGGAAAACAGAAAACGTAAAATTTTAATATTACATATTACATATCCTCAAGAATAACCTAACACGATTTGGGGATTCCACCCACAATAATAATGGCAAAACCGAATACGAGATAATGATGTACGTTCCTGAATAAATCGCTTAATTGACACTCACAAGAAATACCATTTTGAATTGTCGTACATTAATAAAACCCATCAAAGCTTTTATAATCGCTTCGCATGTTTCAATAACAATACACTATATGGGTTGTGGAGACACTGCTTACGAGAACTTGGTGTCTTTGAAGGAATTACTTGTGGCCAAAAAACGCAATGTGATTGCCCACACTAATGGCCTTTGTCATGATGTACTTTCACTTTCGATAAAAGATCATTAGATGTTTGGTCTGGCACTCGCACATAATTTTTGTAATCTTTTAACTCACTTTCTTTTAGTAAAAGGCTTGTTTGAAAACGAATTTCTATTTATTTCACAATACTTTGACCACATTTTTGCTTCAGTTTTTGTATTTCTGTAGTTGTCTTCTTTCTACTTCCTCTAAAATGATATCAATGATAGTAACGCGGGAACATCCGAATTCATATTGACGCTTTAAACAAAATTTGCAAATAAAATTGATTGAAAAGTTGAAATGTGTGACGAGACGATCAACTTTCTTATTCAACTCACTTGCCAAAAAGTCGAATCAACTGGTGGTACGTCTGCTGGATGCTTTAGATCGATATTCGCGTTGTGGGTGACTGCAAATTCAAAACACTTGTGCTTGCGCAACACAACTATTGACACTCTTTAGAGTATGCGTTTCACCTGTTTTCACCATAACTTTCGAGTAATGAATCGAGTGGTGGGAAGAAGCAAGAGGGGTAGACAGACACCCACCAGATGAGAATTCTAGAGGATTTTTGGTGTTTCTCTTTACTGTCTTGTTTATTCATTTATTTATTTAATTGTCTATCCTACACAACAAGATATATATCTTATAATTAATGTATAGGAATTTATGGTGGAAAGACTTATAACACTAGGTCACAAATAACAAAATTTTCTCTGTGATTTGTTTCTAGCATACTTTTTCTCATTGATTTTGACCTACTAAACACGAAAATGAGTTTTAAAAATTTTTCTGTTGATTGGTTTTCGAGATACAAATTTTTGAACTTTTTTTTTTAAATTTTTGGAGGTACACTTACAATTTTGAGCATATCTTTCGCCTTCTTTGACGTATTTGATCCTACTACTACTCAAATTAAAGCAAATTGAGCCGTCTACAACTCATTGTCAGAAAATTTTCAAATCGGGTGAGTAGTTTTGATGTTGGCGGCTTAGAAAAGTTAAAAAACTGCGTTTTTTTAGTAAAAATGTGGCAGAAAAATTCATATAAAAATTCATATAAAATATAAAACGCGATGCTAACAGCGATTTTGGTTTTTTTACGTATAGCTGGCATTTTTCCAAAGAAAATAAGCACTTACTTAACAAAATCTGACAACAAATGGCGGACTTATAATTTTTTTGGTAAAACACCGAAATTCCGCTATTTCACGATATTTTGATTTTCATTATTTGCACAGCTAACCTACTAGGAGGGATCGAAAAAGCAAGTTTTTTATAATCCTTTTGGAATAGAACGGAACAGTTGCTCCTATACATAAGTTACTTCTGTTCAAAATTTCACCACCCTGGGTTAATGTCTTCTGTTCTGGCAAGGGACGTGAAATTTCAAAAATTTAGTGAAATCAGCAATTTTCTTTTTGGAAATTTTTTTCAAATGTCACAGCACTTAACAGTTTTGATAAAATTTTTAAATTAATATTAATAACACAAATATTTCATAATTGTAAAAAACCTATTTACAATACCGTAGGGACGTTTCGTCGATGTTTTTAAGAAAATGGTATAATGAAAATGCAGAACATAGAAACACAGGTGCATTTTACGATTCGAATTTTGGCAAACCCACTTTACATGTACAAAATTGTTTGGAAAAAACGTTTACGTAATTTTTATGATTCTCAGAATTAAAAAAAATAAGTAATACACAAATAGTTATTTAATTTTTATGATTGTGGTTGCAGAGTAATATACGCTTCTGAATGTGCGTGGACGCTCTTCGTGTTCCTTTATGACTGCTACTCCGTTCACAGTCAATTAAAGGGAATTACACTTTTTTATTGATGTGTGTTTTCCCGATGGCTACCTGTATCGGTTTTTTTTACAGAAATTCCCCCCACATTTGTGAGTGGTCATTATTTTGTGTTATTTATAGGTGTTCATTTATCGTTTTTTGTCATTCAACAAGTGTCTACGAACGCGAGTAGTACGAGTAAAAAGTGAAACAAATTGAATTTAAGTGCATATAATACCTACCCAACAAGTAAGACAATGAGTAAAAGACTACGTGTGTTCGAGTGTTTGAACAATCCAGACAATTTCTGCAATGTTTGTGGCGAGTTTATAAAGAATAATCACGCACACACGTTTACTCCAGCAGTGCAATTGCACTATTTGAATTATTTTGGTATTTCACCAAATATCACAGAATCATGGACACCTAAGTCGCTATGTCATCTTTGCTATATAATCCTAACCAACTGGGCAGCTGGCGGAAGGTAAGAATTTTTATTTAAACACATTAAGCAAAGCAAATATAGTAATTTATTTTAATTTTAGGCGCCATATGAAATTCGATACACCAATGATGTGGAAAAAGCCGCTATGCCATTCCACAGACTGTTATTTTTGCCTCACCACAAACAGTGGGGTAGGGAGATTTTTAAAATGGAACTACGCTCAAGTGGGATCGTTTGCACTTCCAGTACCACATTCGAATGATGTACCATATCCAGTGTGCCCTGGTGCATCTCTTCAAAAAGCAGAATCGTCAGATCAAGAGTCCGAGTCAAGTGCAAGCGAATTTGTGCAGAAAGCGAAAATTACTGTCACAGGCCGAACTAAACGATTGGGTGCGCGATTTTGGTCTCACTAAGGAGAAATCCGAACTTTTTGCGTCTCGGATGGTACAGTGTGGATTTGCGGATTCAGAAGTGAAAGTAACAGCGTACAGGAAGCGTCACCAGCAGTATGCAAAATTTTATACAAAGAAAGACCAAATATGTTTTTGCAGCGACATTTCCGGCTTGTTCCAAGAGCTTCACCAAATTCACAACCCCAATGAATGGAGGTTGTTTATTGACAGCAACAAAGAGAGCTTGAAGGCAGTTCTCTTACATAATGGGAATGAAAAGCCATCTCTTCCTATTGCTCATGCGGTTCATTCAAAGGAGAACTATGAAACTATGAACATTTTGCTGAAATGCATAGAGTATAGTAAATATAATTGGAAAATATGCGCCGACCTCAAAGTTGTGGCCATTCTCTGTGGACTCCAAGGAGGCTATACGCGACATTGGTGTTTTCTGTGCCTTTGGAATAGCCGCGCTGATGATCAGCATTATATTCAAAAAAAATGGCCGGAACGAACGAAACCTGTAGTTGGAGAAGCGAATGTTCAGCGCAAACCACTAATAGAGAACCGTGAAAATATAATACTTCCGCCGCTGCACATAAAATTGGGTTTGATAAAAAATTTTGCCAAAAATTGGACAAAGAAGGTGAAGCTTTTGCCTATTTACGGTCAATTTTCCCTTACCTTTCGCTGGCAAAAATTAAAGAAGGAGTCTTCGCAGGACCCGATATAAAAAAAATTTTGAAAGATGAAACATTCCCGAAGCTGTTATCACCCATCGAAGCCGCATCATGGAATTCCTTCAGGCTTGTTGTGGAAAACTTTTTAGGAAACAACAAAAGCCATAATTATAAGGACATAGTTGAGGATCTGGTAAAGAACTATGAAGCAATGGGTCGGTTTTTTTTGAAACAAATGTTAATTTAAATAGCGTTTTAATTCTCGTTTTTTTTCATTTTTGGGTAGGAGTGCACATGTCACTTAAAATACACTTTCTGCATTCTCATTTGATATGACACGGCTATGATGGGTGACTACATTTGGACCCTAATACGTGAGACCAATTGCAGCGAATACAAAAAACAAAGAAGTCAGCTGTTTTTCCACATGGCATAAAATGTACAGTTATATCTTTGTTTCTACTCATTTTTTATGGGCGTTGATTTGGTTAATTTCGTTAGTTTAGCTAACCTGGCACATCCATTTCTAATTGTGCCATACATTGAGTATGTAGTGCTCTAAATAAATTAAAAAATAATATACTAAGACTAATTTGTTTATTTTAAATTAAGTTCAAATGTATTTATTCGTTTGCGTTGGGTAGGTAAGCTGTGCAAATAATGAAAATCAAAATATCGTGAAATAGCGGAATTTCGGTGTTTTACCAAAAAAAATTATAAGTCCGCCATTTGTTGTCAGATTTTGTTAAGTAAGTGCTTATTTTCTTTGGAAAAATGCCAGCTATACGTAAAAAAACCAAAATTGCTGTTAGCATCGCGTTTTATATTTCATATGAATTTTTATATGAATTTTTCTGCCACATTTTTACTAAAAAAACGCAGTTTTTTAACCTTTTTAAGCCGCCAACATCAAAACTACTCACCCGATTTGAAAATTTTCTGACAATGAGTTGTAGACGGCTCAATTTGCTTTAATTTGAGTAGTAGTAGGATCAAATACGTCAAAGAAGACGAAAGATATGCTCAAAATTTTAAGTGTACCTCCAAAAATTTAAAAAAAAAAGTTCAAAAATTTGTATCTCGAAAACCAATCAACAGAAAAATTTTTAAAACTCATTTTCGTGTTTAGTAGGTCAAAATCAATGAGAAAAAGTATGCTAGAAACAAATCACAAAACGACTGTTGGCTAGTGTAATTGGAAGAAGTGTGAAAAATTAAAGAGAAAAAAGAAATAAAATTAATATGTAAAAATATAAACTATAAACTAAATTAAATATACAAACATACCAGTTTACATTTATGCATATTACCTTGTGCAAGAGCACAAGAGCTTTAACTTTAAAAAGGTTATCTATCGAAATTCCATATAATTGTCTTGAGAACTGCGACATATGGTCATGTTTCCCTATACATATCGTTGTTAAAAACTGGGTTTAACTTTCGTATGCTTATTGAGTCATAGTTAGAAAATACTTCACATCCGTACAGAAGAGATGGCATTATATAACTTTTAGCGCGTAATATTCTGATATTCAGAGGAGGGAAAGATTCAGATGGCCATAACATTCGCAATTTATTATATATAGTCCCAACTAAACTACTATTCCAAGATAGAGTGTCATTGAAGATTATACTCACATTCTTAACAGAAGGGACAATTTGTATCGTCTGTCCATTTATCATTATTTCGGCGTCAATAGTACTTTTTATAGATTTCCTTTGCACCACACGACACTTTAACTTCTGCGGAGTTAAAGAAAGTCCATAGATGGCAGATCGGCATTCACTCGACAAATATTATAATCCAATTGATCCATGGTTGTACTCATGTATAGCTGAACGTCGTCGGCGTACATATGCAAATTGCAATATGATAAATGCAGAGGAAGATCATTTATATATACAGGGCGGATCAATAAGTCCGTGACTTTTTGAATGAAACATAAACTCCTTTCAGCTCAATACACTTAGTCCAACTTTTCTACAATTTTTGTATACCTTCCAAAAAATAGGATTTTTCGAGGTACATAAAATAGGCATTTGTTTGATCAATAAATTCATCGTTGGAGCTAAATCTCTTTCAACCGAGCCATTTCTTTAGGTTTGAAAATAGGAAATAGTCACTGGGGGCTAAATCCGGACAATATGGCGGATGAGGTAATAATTCGTAGCCCAATTCATGGAACTCCAAACAATCCATTGAAGTTGTCACCCGATTATGTTTCTGGTCAATTGAGAGCAAACGCGGCACCCATCTTGCAGACAGCTTTCTTAAACCCAACCGATCATTTAAAATAGAAACCACACTACCATATGAAATGCCTATGGCATCAACAATCTCACGCACTTTTACTCTTCGACCGGCCAACACCATATCGGGTGAATTGGCCTCTGACAAATAAGGTAGTATTGCTATGGGGCGAAATTGAGTTATTGACATGGGAGGAGGACTAATTTTCTAGTTAAATGCATTTATCAACCAAAGTTTGAAAAATAAGGAAGATTTTGTACAAAATACTAAATATGGGAGGTACCAGAAGTTTGGTTGTCAATGACCACGTTACTAAACAGTTCATGGAATTTTTACAAATATTTTCTAAAAAATTCAAATGTTCATTCTAATATTATGTCCAACATATCGATTTGTTCCTAGTATTAGTTACGACTAGGGATAACGACAATTTACAATCCTTAACTAAGTTTTGTATGTAAACCAGCATGTTAATAAATATTGCAAAAATGCATCAGTGTTGGGCTAAACACCAGAACAACAAAGAAGAGCAATTAAATTGCAATTATATAAAATAATGGATAAATGCATAACGACGAAGTAGTTGAACAAACACATACAACTTTTTAGACGCAATAAATAACCGATAAAAACATAAAATGTATATAAAAATATATAAAATACAAAGATGTATTCTATAGCAGTTTACATTTCTCTTTTGAAAATAAGAACGCTGTATTCAAAATCATATATTCCTGACTACATGTGAACCAGCCAATTTTGAAAAAGGTTATGCTACGCTTATCCACAACAGAACTTAGAGACGAAGATGAACATTGACCTTATAATTAACCCTTAGAGTCTACAATGACTCTTTCTATTCGATTCACTATTTCCGTATGAAATAAACTATACCCCCATCCCACTGTGGGGAATTTCTCCAAAATAATAGAAATATTTTAGCCGTTTCTAAACAGCTAGTCCGATAAAAGTCATGATAAAATTTCATAAAGACATAAGTGGAGTGCTATAGAAATTCACATATTGGAACGCCGTAGACCGCACTGGAGCCGCACAGTGGGAGCACAAACATCAAAAAAATTTGAACCGTTGTGAAATTTTTAAGTTAGTTCTCATTGGAAATATTTTTTTATGTACTTGTAGCGGTTAAAACCATACAAAGAATATGCTTGGATGTTTAGTTTTGCTCTTATGGTTCCCAAGATATTTAGGACAATATTTTTTTTTAAATTTTACCTCGATTTCTTTTTACTTATCTGATAATATCGTAGTTGACTCAGGAGCAATATTAAATTTTAAAAAAGTATTATATTATTATTATAAATATTGCTGGAATCCATTGTGTTGTGGAGAAACGGTATGCATTCAATTTCCTTTTATCGTATTTTGGAAAAAATGTGTCACCACAGTTTTATCAATACTAGAGGAATTTGTTTTCAAATACATATATTAAGTTGTTATATGAGATGGAAAAACAACTAAATGTAGATTAATTTTATATATATAGGAACACAGCATTCTGAAGAGCCCTCAAAATCTTTTCAAAGTTATATAAGAAAACCATATTTAGAGAAAAATATCTCAACTAATATCTCGCGGTTTCTTTAACCTAATTCTGATGTCTGCATGTGTTCCAACAAAGTAGGGTGAATATCTGAACTATCTAGAAACATTTGTGGCAAATCCTTACAAATTTCAGAAAACCCCTTTTAGGAGATTTTAGACGTTTTTCACAGATTGTGGTACTGTGTTTGGAGGAATATTCCCTATATTCAAATTCGTTGTTAAGTCTTAATTTTTTTATATTTTCTTATTTTATTGATTCCAAAAATAAATCCGTTTTATCAAATTCTTTACTTAACATTAATTTACGACTCGTGGGTTTGTTTTACCATAATTTTATTGAATATGGTAAATACTGGAGGAGAATGCGCGTCCAACGGTACAAAATACTAATGTAAAATTGTTTGCGATAACGTCGAAGATGCGCATCAAACGCGTTGGTTCTACTCTTTTTTATACCGCGTTTATGATCCTGCATTTACTCTTACAAGAACTTGCAACAATCATTTACCGGATGCACAATTATTTACTTTCATTGCAATAACTGTGAATGAATCATATTGATTGAAATAAAATTACCTCTGGTATATGTAAATATTTGAGTGATATGAAATATTTAACCCCTACAATGAAAGAATAGGGTCAGGTAAAATCTATGATACAAACCCCATTTTTTATCTATCAGCACCAGTTAACACATCTTACTTACTTACTTACACACACAGATCTTACTTAATATTTACTTAGCAATTACGGTAAAAAGAAGATGCATATGTTAAAATTTTTTAACAATTTTTTTTTATAAAAATTTGAATTGTAAAAAAATTTATATCATGAATCCAGGAAATGTAGCAAAGCAGCATACACTTCTTTATTTTCTTATGTTAACGCAGAATAAGAAACCAATTTCTTTAAAATAAAAGACAAAACTCGATCATTGTAGTACATTGCACTTTCCCTCAAAGTACAAACTTACAAACCTCTCTGAATAAACTTTCTCAGTTTTGATTTGGTTGCCTTCAATCGATTTGTATTTTGAATCACATGAAATATGAAGGAAATGTTCGAAGAAACTTATTCTCGCATGTAGGGGGATACTCCAAGACTAAAAAAATAATTCCTCAAAAATAATTGTTTCGTACGATGTATTTTAGAATGTAGATGTGCTGTCCTTGGAAATTAACCACTTACATGATGATTTTGTATCCATTATGATTTTGTATCCATTTTATATCCATTTACCGTCGACCATCGTGAAGAACAACTCAAAAAAAAATTATTATTTAAAATTTATTTGTATGCATTGTAAATGGTTTTAAGTTAGTGTATTGCTTTTGTATAGACTTTAATAATTCTGTAGTAGTGGCGACATATTCTCTAATGTATTCGAAGGATATAGGCCGACAACAAGCTTTTGATCCAGGTGTAGTATTCTTCCGTATAACTCCTGACTGTGGTACATGCTGCGACGTACATAGGACGTCAGAATCAAGGCAAATCCTTAAAGGTACTAGTGATGCCATTCATACGCTTTAGTAGTGAGATGTGCTCGGGTCATTGTTCGCCACACAATAGATTAAAAAACTGTTTGCCTTATTTTCTAACATTTTTAAAACTACGATTGCTTCTTAGTTAGCCAAGATATTATGAGATAAGTAAAAACAAAATGACGTAAAATTAAAAAAATATATATTTTCCTAAATATCTTGAGAACCACAAGAGTAAAACTAATCATCCGCACATATTTTTTGTATGGTTTTAATAGGGCTACAAAAATATAAAAAAAATACTTCCAATGAAACTAAATTCAAAATTTTACAACGATTTCAATTTTTTGCTTCGGCTTCCAGTATGCGGCTCCAGTGCGGTGTTGGGTATTCCAGTATGTCAGTTTATATAGCACTCCACCTAAGCTATGCCTGTATGAACGTTTAACTTGATCGGATTGGCCGTTTAGCAACGGCTGAATTATTTCTAGTTTTTTTGCGAAATCCCCCACTTTGCATCCCTACGCGTGATCATATAGGAGCTCCCCAAGAAGGTCAAGAGTTTGTTAAAAGTAATAAAAATCACAACAATAAAGTATGATTCTAATTGGAAAAATGAGCAAAGACACATATAAATCATAAGCATAATTGCTAAAGGCAACTTTAACCAAAATTGTATCCAAGATATTTTTTCATTGGCTTTGTAGGTACCTGTGCTAGTAGATTTTTATTGGTCCTCAATATTCCATTGCATTTTCATTTGGTTGAATTTTTACTTAATGGATGAGTCAGAGTAACAGAATTATAAGCTGCGGATTATTTCCTGCAAAAAGGGGTTTATTTTGTAAAAATAAAAAGGATGCATTCTTTCGAAAGTAACATGGTGGCTTACAAATTACAACAGCACTGCTTAACTACGTTGTACTCCAGAGTAGTAATTATTACCAACATTTACTCACAGTTCATTACACGTTGTTTGTTATTTTGTTGTTTTCCCAAGGTAATTTGTAAATGAAATTTTAAATCTACATCATTTCGAATGTACTTAGAAGTGTTATACATAAATGTAAAAAATGTCTGCGATTATGTTGGCTTTCAGACGGAGTCAAGCGGCGGCATTTAATACACAACATTCAGGTTCAGCGTTACCATATCCATTTTTACGGTGGACTTTATTTTATATGCTTCCAATTTTAGTTGTGTAGAATCTTCAAGGTCTAACAAATGCAGGCAACCTTTTAAAAACGAGTGAGGAAAATTACCAGATTATCGACGCCTCGGTATCGCTTATCTGTTTTACTTACCACCGCAATATTCAGGCCGGTTTTGAATTAATTTAATCGATTACTTATTTAATACGTTTTAAATTTCCTTCTGCGACCCACAAGAGTCTTTACACAAATAAAAGCGGATATGCAATCGATAGCTACCAACATTTGTTGATCCTTTAATCTGCTACTTAATCAAATGTTAGTATGTTATTCACAATTAGCTTGGAGGTTTTAATTATAGTATTTACTAGGGAAAAAAAACTAGCCGTCTTTAAACCACCAATATGGCAACTACGCTTCTACGAAGCAGATTTTATTGGAGACATGTGTTGGCTGTATGTCATGTTCCATTAGAATACGAAATCATTATTATTTGTCTGATTTGTGTTGCTGTGCTTCTATTCAGTGTGCATATTTGTTTGTAATCGCACACTACAACATTTTAATTATGTGCCTTACACTCCATTTCAATTGATTACATCCAATCAAAAATTTGATTTTAAATTCACAAGCTGGAATAATAACGCTGAAGCATAGGCAGAAAAGGTAGAAATAAGAAATGCAAAAAATATGCGTTAAACTTACCTTTTTAATATTGTAGATTACATTTTTCAATAGACCAGTTACGTATTAAATTCAGGTACAACAAAAAGACAAATTAATTTTTATTTTTTCCCCAAAACAGTAATATTTCATTTGTATGATAAATTATTAGGAAACTTTTATTTTGTTATCAGTATGCATAAATATGTTACGCATGTAACGTACTATCCCAAACACGTACTATTTGTTGTTTCAGAATTGAATTTTATTCGATGAATGTGATACTGTTTTTTCATTTATGTTCAAAGAGATGGATCAAAGGTAAATATGGTATTTTCCCAACATAATTTACGAATAAGAATAAAGGAATCATATACGACATCTCTTTAATATCCATAATGAATGTCTTCTGATCATAAGTGTGTCCCAAGCGGACTTTTGCCTAGAAAATATAAAATTTGCATCTGAGATAGTATTCAAGTTCCAAATGTCTTAAATACATACAACACTACACAGTGTTGTCTGGCTAGCAGAGTATGTATCCCGGGAATTTCGTTTTTTTTCAATTTCCGCTTTCTCGGATATTCTCAAGAATATAATGGAATATTTTACCAAAAAAGTGTAATCTAGCAAGCTCTTACGGCATTTGGATATACGATATGTTTTACATTTGGTATTTTCGTAAAATATTTGTATTGGTTCACTGAAATAAAACGATTATTCGTAGGGATGCGACATTTTCGTTAGTTGGTTTGCATTGTAACAATGAAAAGGTGATTGTATCGTTGTTGCAATAACGCATTTATACAAAGTTTTTGAATGTTCATCGATGCATTGCTCCAGCAGCTCAATTATTGTTGCTGCAACGAATGTATCAATTGTGCATTTTGGAGAGAAAATAGGTTTATAATGTAATTGTTAGGCTGTCGGCTGTTCAATGGTTAGTGTGCGCGCCTCTTGTACATGAGATCGTGGGTTCGAAGCCTGCTCTGACTACACTAAATTTATTTCAGCGGCGGTCACCCCGCATAGTGACGGCGAACACTATCGAGTATTTTGCCATGAAAAAGCTTCTCAAAATACCGTTCGGAATCAAAGTAAAACTGTAGGTCCCACTCAGTGAGCAAAAACTGGAAAGCGCACAGCTCAGTGATTGTGTCCCTTCATGGGATGTAATGTGACACCATTTATTTTTTAATGTAATTGTTAAGATTTGAGGTTAATGTTTGGGCATCTATGAGTGTTTCAGTATAGAAAAGTGATGATTTATCCGGTCTTTCGTATTGTATTCAAAATGAAAATGTTCGAGCGTTTGGTCGTTTTTGTTAAATAATTTTATTCTCTAATATTTCGCTGTCCTTTTGATAGCAACGTCGGGAAGATTAAAAAAATTAGTAATTAAAAATGGAATAAATTAAAAATCAACAATATTTTCGTATGTCACTTGTAAAAACAGCAATAACAAAATCAAAAATTTAAAAAAAATTAAGGAAATTTTCCAGTCATATGAAAAATTTTTAAGTTACAGCCAGAAACAATTTTTGGAGAAATAATTTCCATATAATAAAATAATTTGCCATAATAATAAAATAATTTGCCAGAAAAATAATTTGGTTGAAAAAAGTATGTACATATTACAATCCTGATAAATTAGAAATGTTACCTAATGACAAATTCAATGATACATCAAACTATTTTCGGTGAATAGATATAGAGTTAGATATGGTTGGTGTAAAATTTATGTAAGTTTCACAGAAATTAGTCTTCCAAATTTAAAAAAGAAGTACATCCCTGTTAGTATTAGAGCATTAAATATTAAGTTTCGTACCATATTGCAATATAAATATCTGCTGATGATTGATGTTTGCTCCATGTTTAGTCTTTCGTGGTACAAAAATGACTTAAACAATTCCAAAGTAGTATCAAAATAAGGGACTCACTCTTTTCACTTTCCCGGGAAATGAAAAAAGTCAGGAATTTGCATTCCCTACTGGCAAGCTAAAAGTAATAATAAAGTATTTAATTTTAAGATAAGTGACGAAAATATATACACAGAAAAAAGCGAAAGCTCAAATCAATTACGATATTTGTCAATTCAATTATTTTTATACTTGGATTTCCGCCAATGACGATTTTTGTAAATTCAATTACTCGAATTGTAAGATCGTAATTGAAAAGTTTTCAATTAAAGCAAATATTTGTTTGAGCACAGATTTAATCAAAATTTCTTAATATTGTTGATTAAATTAGTAATTGAGTTAAGCATGACTTTAATCAATTTTTTATGGAAAATTTCAATTACGCGTGTAATCAAGTTGAGTGAGTGCTTAATCAAAATTACATAATGTTTTGATTACGCGCGTAATCAAGTTGAGTGAGCGTTTAATCGAAATTATATAATGTTTTGATTAGTAGCGTACTCAACTTGAGTATTCTGGTAATCAAAAGTCGGTGTTCGCTTTCAATCGAAATCGGTAATTTTTTCTTCTCTATTCCACTACTGCTAGAATGTTTGCATTGCGCGTGTGTGCCCATGCATTTTCTTGTTTTTGCTTATGGTATGTCTTCTTTTCGTTTGAACATTTATTTGTAAATTCTCAAAGATGTGTTTTGATTTCGCAATAATTTTGTAGCACATGTGTTGTTGCTGTCATTATGTTGACGAGTGCCGATTGCAATAACAAAACACCTTTTGTAACGGATTTTTGGTGATGCGCATCGTCTCCCTGACAACAACAAAAATTCGCCTTAAAAATCGAACAAAAAACGTCAAATAACATATAAAGAATGTTGTAATTTCAAGTACACAAGTACTTGATTCCAGTGAAATTTTAATTGATCTTCTTCGCTTTATAAAATGTAAAGTATTCAAATGATTGAGTCAAATAATGAAATAATTGAATTTTATCTCTGTTTTCGAGCAAATCAGTAATTGAAATTATTTCGGGAATATTTTTTTCTGTGTATGCGATTTATTGCAAAAGTTTAACAAACATAAAACTGAAGGATTTTTGGCAATATGTCCATAAGTTTATGAGTATGAGAATTTAGTGTTGTATTTGGTCAATAATTCCTTAAAGTAGAAAGTCTTTTAGGGATTACAATTCTTGAAATCTCGCAATTAATTCTAAGAAGTGATCGTAAATGACTGATATTAATTAAATTTTCATCTAAAACCACCATTGTGAAGGAAATCCTGTAGAAATATTAAAAATTGAGCATTGTCTATTACTCCATCTATACAATTATGCAGCAAACTTTTATTTTCTGATTTTTGTGATAGTTGAAAAAAATAGTTATTTAATACTATATACCTTCTTAATATTGGTTGTAGTTATATGTAATGCCCACCGTTGAAAGAAGTTACGTGTTAAAATAATATGGTCTAAAAGGCAAGGCGCTGAATTTTGAGTTTTACAAACTGTGAAACAATCGCCTGGCAATATGAGCTCAAGTCATATTTGTGACTGCTCCAAATTTGTCACTATTATAACAGATATATTAACTAGTAAAGTGTGTGACATTTAATAATAATTCAAATAGTGAAGGTATTTTTCGATTCGAATGGGGCGTAGAATTGCGAGTGGCTTTTAGTAAACCAAATCAGGATTATTACTTGACACGTGAACCAAGAATCATAATATGTAGATAGAATCATTCTCGTAGGTCACTTACGGTAGTTAGTATTATTTTTTTTAACTTCCTTAACTTCCATTCCTTCCTTCTTTTTACCTTCCATTTTTAGCGTTTCCCAAAAACAAATCATAAAACGACCTCGGCTGCAAGGTGTTTTACAGACGTGCTGAGCAATTTGGTACATCCAAAGTATTTTCTAATATACACTGAAAGATACTATGTAAAAAGTTAGTTTACCAAACATACACTGACACGGACTTTTTTGTAGAACATATTACATTTGAAAATATAGATTTTTTTGTCAACAGGACCTTGGAAAAATGCATTTAAATGCTTAAACTTCGCAAGGCCAATATTTTTTTCTGATCCGTTCCAATAATATCGCATCTTTTGTGTAAACAGGTTTGTAAGGGAGAAATGGTAAATTTCCCTTGCCGAAGACATGATTTTAACATTGTGAGTTCGCACTTAAGTGAGCTAATTTAGACCAAGCAATCGCGTATCTTTCATAGCAGAATTTAAGTGCACAATCTTTGAAATACTTTTTAGTTTTTGGTTAATGTATGAGACATTCATACTACAAGCTGACAAGTCATGAACATTTTTCCAATTGAAAAATGGTTGTTGTTTGTTGTAAATAATTGGCAATTCAGTTAAGAACACTCACTGTCATGACTAGTTTCGAACTCCGTGACTAGTATTAGTATTGATCGAAGTTACCTAAGTATCAACATATACTGAAAGGGCTATAATTCCAACGACAAGAAGAGCAAGCTTTTTCCCACCATGTTATTTGTTCCTCCTGCCGTCTCGCATTATTCAAGTGCTTTGAGGTGAGTTTTAATCTGTATTTTTCCGCGGAATAGCATTTTTGATGACCGGGCCTAGTGTCAGTTACGTTTATTTGAATTTGAATTTGTATGACAGATTTCTCTGTTAGTTTTTGGCGAATGTATGAGAAATTCATATTAAAAGCTTACAAGTCGTGAACCTTTTTCTAATTGAAAAATATTTGGTTTTTGTTGGAAATAATAGACAATTCCGTTAAGCACACTCACTGACATGACTAGTTTCGAACTGCGTGACAAGTTCATCATCAGATCCCTAACTACTGTGCCAGAATTGATACCATCGGTTGATAATCAATCGTATATATACAAACTCAATTTTGCAATTCACATGTGCAAATTAGTATCGATCGAAGATCCCTAAGTATCAACATATACTGAAAGGCCTATAATTCCAACAACAAGAACACCGTGTTCTTCTTTTCCTCATGCGTTCCCGAATTGTTGCAATGCTTTAAGGTGAGTTCTAATCTATATCACAGAGTTGTATTTTTCGGTGGGATAGCATTTTTGGTGACCGCGCTAGTGTCAGTTACGTTTATTGGAGTTTGAATTTTTGTGACCGAGTCTTTGTTAGTTTTTGGTTAATGTACGAGAAATTCATACTACAAGCTTACAAGTGAGCACTTTTTATGTGAACTTTACAGCACTTTTTAAGTTATGAAGTGGAAGTTACGAAATAACCTGCGATTAACATTGCGTCATATTTCTCCAACAGCTAGTAGGAGACTGATTATTTTTTAATTGCGTCATTGAAAACATCGTTAACTTGCGGAAATTGTTCGTACAAGTTCCATCCTGCTGAATTGCTGTTTCGTCCTGCTACTCTGTAAGTGATATGTTGGAAATGTGTTTGACTTGCGAATTCTGTACAAGAATCTTTTAAATTATTGTTCGAAAGTTAAATTCTTACAATTTGATTTGCTTCTAAAAATTTAAATCTGGTGGATGTCACATTGCGAAATATGAAGGTTTTGAGAAATATAAACGTCAGCAAAGTTCAAGCTTTTTTTTCACGCCTTCGAAGTCGATATTTGTCACTATAGACCCCACAAATTACAAATTTGTTGAAATAACGACGAAGAACGACAAACAGTTTATAATATTATTAGGTTTTAAAGTGGCATAACTCTAGGACAGTAACTGGAAATTAAAAATGTTTTTTTTAGAAAATTGCTTGGAATTTACCCATCTTTTAAAATTCATCATTAGCATTTTAAATTTTCAAAGAAGTTTACATCAAATGCGATGCAAAAAGAGCAAACAGATCATAATATTATTAGTTTCATACAATGGGTAAAAGGCTTTAAAATGGTATAACTCTGGAACAGTAACGGCAAACTCAAAATTTTACAAAATTGCTTAGAATTTATGCGTCTTCATAGGAATATTAAAAGATATAAAGCGTTATTTCCAAAATGTATCCAAAATTTACAAAAAAATTTAATACATGGTATCTTATTGAGAAAAATCATTGCCAAAACTGGTGGTTTATGCATACACTATAAAAGTGTGGACAAGGGCTATAACCAATTTTTTGGCATAGTACCACGAGATGCGCCATGATGTTTTATTAATGAAAAGCATTATCTTGCATCATTTTAAGAAATAAACTTCACCCACCAAACGCATTTTCTAAATCAATACAAAAAAAAATTAAAAAAAATTAAAATTTAAGTAATTTTATTTCATATCAAACGAGTTATTAAACTTCATATACAATGGTTATATTAAAAATAAAACACAACAATATCATAGCATCCATTTAATTACTATTGTAGGATAAAAATTTTAAGTTTAAAGTACGTGTAGATTTCCAAAATGGGTATATATCCTGGACAATTTTTATTGCACGTTCTGCACAAATATTGCTCCTTTGCTGATTTTTGATGAATGAATCATCTTGTACCCAATGTTTAAGAAAGCATTTCTTGGCGTTTTCGAATCTTGCTAATGATAGGTTTAAAAGCTGAAAATTATCTTCGTCGAATTGGTGATCTGAGAACCATATATCGTACCATTGACCGCAAATAAAATCACAAATTGGGTATAACTCAGACCGATATTTTGGTATTAGTATAAAAGCTAAAAGTGCAAGGATGGCCCTCGAATTCCATCGTGCATTGCTGATCGGCGGAATAGTTTTAAATTTTATAAATGGAAACTTTTGGTTTTTTTGAAAATATCTGAATGCATTTCCTAATTCAAACAGATACTGCATATCATCGCGCCACTTTATGTTTTTGGTGTCTATTTTTTTTTTATTTTGGGTATGGCTTATCTTGAGTTCGTTGGAATTGTTGATTAATTCTGGTATAAAATTGTAACATATTTCGGGAGATGACGTTTTTCCTCCGAGCAACTCATCCATAACGTGCCTTAATATTAAATCTAAAATATGGTGTTGACAACCAACGTATTGCGGCGTATTCAATTTAATTGATTTAAAATAGTTTTGCAATTGAATAACTACTCCATTTTTATTCCCTGTGTTTACTGCTGTTGTATCGCAAATTATCATTTTTATGCATTCGTAAAGTTCGAACTTACTAAGAATATCTTTAATTCCATGAGATATAGAATTCGGTTTTCCATCATCCAAAACCAGTACTCCAAGGTAGATTTCTTTACTTTCATTTTTTAAAACTATCACCTGAACTTCTTTACCATTTATTTTTTTGCCATCAAAGTGCAGACACCAATTTTCTTCTTTTAACTGTTTTTTTAATAATTCTTCTTTTTGTTCAGCTGATTTCATAACTGCCTTATATATAGCTGGTTGCGAAGGTGTGGAGATTTTAATTCCAGATTGAGCCAATTCCTCACAAATTTTTGCAGCCTTTCTTGTACTTATATGAACTTTGTTCACAAGCTCCACAGCTGGAACTGTAGATTGTGGATTCCGTGTTAGTCGTGCTGGAGGTTTATAATTATCCGATTCTGATGAGGAAATGTTGTCTTCAAATGTATAACTTGATAATGATTCCAAATCAATTTCTTTTGATTGGAAATCTAGATCTTCAGATTTGAAATCTGCCACTTCGTTAGTTATATTAAAAATGTCTTAAAAATTAACACCACTTTTTTGCTTTCGTGAATATTTATGATAAAGTTGAATTAAGTTTTCCACTTTTCTTTTCACTGCTCTTTTAGTAAGTTTTGGAATACTCACCTTTTCCCATAATGTGTGTAATTCACCAGATATTGTAACATATCTTTTATTTCTACTTTTTACTGATTTTGCTAAAGCATTAAATCTTCCAATTATTATCTTTTGACTAGGCATTTTGTTCAATTCGTATAATTGGGTCTCTATATTGGGAATCATTCGAGACATTGATAAACTGTTTTGGAATGTGATTAATTGTTTCTCCCAGATTTTGGAATTTTTTTGAACCACTATTACACTTTTCTTATAAGACATATTGAAATGCAATGAATCACGAAGCCAAATTATTAACAATAAAGGTGGCTATAGTCGAAAACGCGTCGAAGAAGCTAAAATTTCCATTAAAACTAAAATAAAGTTTGACAAAATTGTTTTTTGTTTTCATATTCATATTCTAAACTTCATCGCTGTTGGTGGGTGAACTTTTTTGATGCTAGCGAAAAAGTAAAAACGTATTTCTTCATAGTTTTTAATGGCCTATTGGACTATAGTATGACAATTTTGAAATTCGCAAAAATTGTGAAAAAGTTATAGCCCTAGTGTGGACGTTTGCTTGACTTACAAACTAAGAAAAATGTGGTTATTGACCGAGTTTTAAGTAAAATTCAAAAAACGTCCGGAATACCCGATTTTTAGGAGGAATTCGACTTGTGCGACCTCTAAACCTCTGAAAAATCTGAAACAAATCTCAAAAATACTTTACCCTATAAGCTTCAAATAAAGCTTGAGCAAATTTTTAGTGATGGGACACCCTAATGTACATACTATAATGAGTTAAAAGCTTCGAGGTATTTTTGCAGCTGGTTGCAGTAATGTATTCTCAATATAATTTTCATGTAGTAAACATTAGCATGTACGATTTATGGATTATGTGGTTTTTGTCGGTTGTAAATTGAAGAGAAAGAAATTTTAAAAAATTTTGTGTACAAGTAATAAACAACACATACCTGGAATATTCTGGTTACGAAAATTGTTAAATTAGATTATTAACCCATTAATAATTGCGCTCGAAAAGAAATTATTATTCAAAAATTACCTTTTTGAATTTTTATTCTGTTAAACCCGATTCTGTTATTTTACTGTCAAGCTTATTATTTTAATATCAAGCTTACTATATTAGAAACATTTTTATTAGTGAAAAATATTGGGGATTGTTATGCTGGTCACACACGGTGCGACCAACTTGTAAAACATCGAGTAAAAATCAAAACATTTTGATTTACATACAACCTGTATTCAACTTCAACTAATGTAGAACTGTCAAAGAATTGTACAACCAGTTGTTACGTGTATGGTCAGCATTATAACAATAAACAAGAAAAAAAATAAACACCTTGACTAGTTCATAGTATATTTTTAACAACCAGACTAATATTAGTTACGTTTTAGAATTTTTATTTCTGTTTGAAAAGATCATACTACAAGTTTATAAACAATTTTATAGGTAAAAATGGTTGCATTACGCGTCTTAATAGTTGGGAACTCCATGACAAGAGAATGTTGATTTTTCCTACATAGTTTTTTTCTTGATGCGTTTCAGGCTAATGCCAGTTTTATTTAACTGATTTGCCTGTTTTGATTATTTAACAAAAATATTTATTCTAGAGTAATAATTGAACAAAACATATGTTTACTCCTATTTATTTTCTTAAATATATTTTACATACTTATACATAGAAATAAATTGTATTTTGAAAATACGGCCAAAAAAATAAATTGTTTTGTATATTTCTACCGCTAATAGAAACCTAAAAAATTGTGTGGATATATCAATTTCACTCTTATGGTACTCGAGTCATATATGAAAAAGTTTTTTTTGGAAAAGTTTGCTTGTTTTTGTCCGTTATTGAGCATATGTTGTCTAACTGAAAAGCAAATATAATTTCAAAAAAATTTCAAAAAGCAATTATAATTTCAAATTTCACTATTGGCCAAAAATATCTCGACGTGCAAGTTTGCCTCGCTATATCTCTTTCCCAGTTGATATATCTGTTTGTGTTCCAAATAAGTATGTTCACAGTTATTACTATTGTTACATTGTAAAAAATTATTACTCTGTGAAAAATGCTACTCAAAATGTTGATTGTATTGCATTTCAGATTATGCGTGTAAACAAGTTATGCTCATTTATATCTCGTTTCATTCTATACTGCTCGACTGCTCAAATTGCAATTGAAGCCAATGGTGGAAGAAGGTGTTAACTCACTTTTTTTCAAAACAATATTTTCCTTCTTTTAATGCCAGATACCATGATTTTGTTTTAGATATGAAAAAAGTCAACATCTGATACTTAAATTACTTTATTAAAATTAAATTAAATTTTTTTTTTAAATCAGATACCATGGAAAGAAGGAATATACCAGGGGCTTCAATTAGTTTCGAAAATAAAATGTTTTTTAATTTAATGTTAACTTATGACTCATAAGTTAATTTTATTATTAGATTATTAAAATAATAAAAAAAATAATAACATCCAATGGTATCAAATACGTAACCAAAAAGTATGAAATTACGTCTCAGATGCGACTCAAACTCCAATGCTTACATTTTTTCTCTTACGATGTAGAAGATACAATGATGCGGGATTTGATAGAAAATACATAAAATAAGAAAACGGCTTGAAGCATTGTATTTTTATTAATTATTTGACACCACTGGACGCGTTATTACATCCAGTTTCTTAGGGTTTTACAAACTTTACTCATGAATTAACATTAAGAGACATATGTCTAGAATTTGTTAATTTTCGATATTAATATTGATATAAAAATAAAATTGTAATTCAAAAATAATATTCAAAAAATTTTACACAGAATTCGCGAACTTTTCCACATATGAATCTAGTAACAGCTTTGAACAAACCCATTAAGAATACATGTAGATATCTCTAGTAGGCTAAAGGAATGATAAAACAGCCTTGTACATCAAGAGATTTTTGGCCAAATGTAAAATTTGTTGTAGAAATTTTCCAAATTTCGAAAGCTTTGGAGAAGCTGTGTAAAATATATGAAAGTATGGCAACTATGAACTGAATAAACGTTTGAACAATTGACATGATTTAAATCAAACTACTTTATTATTGGGAAATTTGTGATGACATTTGAAATGTATTCTATTTCTTTACTTTATATATTCCAACGACTTATATATTGTTTTACGACAGGTGGTGTTGCTAAAGTACTACTTTTTTCAAAATTAAAATTGCTTTTACGTTTGTCAGGATATGTTCACAGAACCAGCAACAACAAGAATTTTTTTTATAGAAAATCTTTTCCCAAACATCTTGAGAGCCATTAGAGTAAATCTAGAAATATCTTAAATTTTTCTGTACGTTTTGACTACCGCTAGAAATATGTAAACAATTATTTCAAAAACTGACAACGATTTAAGTTTTTCTGATGGCCTAGGTTGTCAAATATGGGTCCCACTGTACGGTTCCAGTGGGGTCAAAGGAGTTCCATTTAACCAATTCCAAAATCACTTCATCTTCATGTTTGCTTCAAATTTCATGTTTGTCTCCAAGAGACTCCAACTGTGCGATTGCTTCCACAAATGGATGCAACTAATATTCTTAGGACGGTAGAACAAATGCACTTAAAAAATCCTGAATTCTATAGTTTTGCGACAACTGAAAATTATTGAAGAACGTCATTGCTTGCACAATATTCCCACGAACAACGCGCAATGTACTTCTACAGTAATTTATATGTCTTTTACATTTAATTGTTCAAACTATTCCCTAACATACGGTTTTAATGGGCCGACCAACAATTTCAAATCGTGAAAGAATTTTTAATTACCCGACAAAAGTAAAATCAACATTTGAATCGAATTTTTTATTTCTAATATACAATATGGTGTAGTTAACTAACATGTGTTGCCAACATCAGTGAAACTTAATAAAATCCATGTTTTGTGTTCCTATACTCATTTAGAATTGGGTGTATGTACTTAGTTGCAATAGAAATCGGCTGCATTGTCGGTGTTTTTTGCGCTCTGTGGTGGTCATTGGGTTGATAGTACAAATTATTTGCATTAAATAATATTAATTTTTTAAATTTGAATATGTCTTTTTTTATAGCGACAGCAGCACCATTAACAGAGATAACAGACTGACAGCAAGTAGGTGTTAAAAATATATAACAAGTGTCCTTCATTTGTCAGCCTGTTAGTGATACTGGAACTTGTGTTACAGTTGTGTATTGCTCGTGCTACGTACGTATGTCGGCGACAATGTTGGGAATGAATTAGTAGAGTGCCAGTTAAAATAAATTAAAATTGGGCTGAGTCTTGTGATAAGCAATTTTAATCAATATCCATACAATTAATTATTTTGGCAAAGTTAATAAACTTACATATATATGGGGCATTTCACGCAAAGCGGGAAACCAAAATTGTTGTTTCCGAAATTCATTAATAGTTTGGTAAAAGTACTTCTGTAGACATGAAAGCGAAAAGGTAATATAATGGGTTATGGGGTGTAACCGCTTTTTAAAAATGGGTTTTTTAAAATGAAAGAAAATAGTAATATTAAGTTATTAAGATAGCGAAAGAAAATACAATAAACAAAATAGAAAATAAAATTAATGTACATGCATGTCGCATTGACAATGATGTTAGGCGCTGAGTAAGCCCTCTGGTTTATGAAATATTGGCGAATAAGAACTGAATATTAAAATTAATCATATAAAATTGTTAATTGTTTTACCCTCCAAATGTCGGGTTGGCACATAAACAATTATTTTTTAAATGAAATTTTAATTCAGTTTCTTACAAAACATTCATTTAGATGAACTAAAAGACCTTGGTAGCTGTAATGGCTTTTTAGAAAAAGAGTTTAAAAACCGGTTGCTAAATCCGGTTATTGTATTTACTGATGGAAGTACATGAGTTTTGTTTCTCACTCGTATTTTGACTTTTTAATGAACTAGCACCCATTTTAAGCCATTTGGCGATTTTCCTCCAGGTAGACTAATTTGATCCAACATATTATCATGGCATCACTGAGAAAGTATAGCATGTTACAACTTATGGGAAGCGTTCAGACTTCAGCTAAAAGGTCATTATAGCTGCAAAGGTCTTCTAGTGTAGCTAAAAGAATTTTTTGAACAAAAAATACATAAAGGAATTGCAGTTTTTTCAAACAACATTTTTGTTTAGAGGGACCCCGAAATTTAGAGAGTAATACAATTAAAAATTTTACAAGTTTAATTTTAATGTTGCGGCCTTCTTCGACAAGCGTTGAGCTTTAATGCGATACTTCATAAACCAGCCGACATAAACAAGCGCTTAATAACATCATACTCATAAATTACATAAATTAACAAATCTTTTGAACTGCATATTTTTGCATAAACGATAAACAATAAAAACCGGTGGAAGTTAAAAAAGATTTGGTTTGAAATGGTTCCTTCAGGTTTCATACATAAACAATTTTTTTTTGTTGATTTTAAGCGCCAAATTATCGTAAACGACAAAAGACAAATTTTACAGAAGGTTTTTTAATTATTTCATACACTTGCATAAAATGAAAGATCTGTATTAAAAACCAATAATTTGTTTACGTTATGCGCTAGTTATGGCGCTTACGATAAAAAGTTGTTTCATGCCAATTAATTATAATACAAAACTGTGGCACTTACGATTTATGAATATTGAAGTTTAAGTGCTAATTGTGAATACAAATGTGAATATTTTTATACCGACTTAGTGGAAATAGTATTATGGGTAGGCTGCTGATTGTTAGATGCCCGAAATTATATTCGTGGTCTTAGAATCAGTTTCTGAACCGATTTTGCGATGTCCGTCTGTCCGAACGTACACCTATTATTATGATCAATCTGAAAAATATCAACCGATTTGAAAGAAATTTGGCACGTTGGGTGCCACCGACGAACACTTTGATATCACTCTCGACATATTAACTTCCACTTTGGTAATATGGTCACGAATTAAATAAAATTTTCATGCACAATATATGAATCTCTCACGATCACACGCGCTCATGGCACAAACTGAAGATATCACGAATGAGCACTAACGACATTTCATACCAAACGCTATTTTTCCATTCGTTCCTATTTTGTAACGTTGTTCCAAATTATTGTCAAACACTGTGAGTATTAGGCATGACATTTTTAGTTTTTTTTATAACTTATTTAGATAGATCTTTCTTTCTTTCTAAATAGCAGAATAAGCCAAAATCCAAATATAAGGGAATTTATGTACATTTACTCGTATAAATAGACGCACTTGACAATTCGGTTATTACAAGAGTTGTAACGTAAGTTTGCACGTGTATCTGAAACCAAATAACTCCACCCATTTTCAGATTTGTTAGAGATAAATCTGAATTCTGATGTGAAAGTTTGAAAGATGTTTGTTGATAACATATTCATCAGGGATACGACTTTAAAAATTATTTTTAAAGAATTGCATATACATGGCCGTGTGCTATGAAAATTTCTATAAAATAAATAAATAATAGGAATTCTTGGTTAATTTGGTCACCAACTGAAGGTTGAGATTTCAGGTTTTGAAATTTTACTACTTTTTAAATTGTTCTCAACCGATTTCTTGCAATTGGTTATTAAATTTAATCAAGTTATTAATTGGTGAAAGGTTTAAAAAATACCACCAACTCTAAAAATTCCGAATCTATGTTTGGAAAATACCGTTTCTGAAAAAAGTGAGATTTCAAGATTTTCAGACAGAAAGTCGGCAAATTACTTTTCTGCCGCTGTTGTGAATCAAAGCACCAACAAAACTGGTTTTAGAGGTAATCCTTGTTGAAGCCCAAACCATTGGGAACACTTTGTTAAGGAAAGCTTACTGGTACAACCAGCCAACTAGAAGTTAGTGGCTGTTAAAAGTGAGTCAAAATCGAAAAAATTAAATTTGTATGAAATGGTAATTGTGACTCAAACAGAAAAGATGCAGATCGATTCCTCGTACCCGTATCAGGGTACCACAAGACTAAGTGACGAACATAAGCACTTCCACGGGTTCCACAAATTGGGTTTGACGATTGACGGTTTATAAACCTGTTTATGTGACCATGTTATCCGATTTCCGAACCGGTATTTGAAACCGGGTCTTGAACCTAAACCGGTTATTGTATTATTATTGTAAACCCGGTTATTGTATTTAATTTCAAAACGCTGGTTTTAAAACAAAAATTGTGTTCCTTAATCAGCAAATCAATACGCATATTAACAAAACTTAATTTTATTGTATCGAATTAAACATTTGAATAATTTTGTCTCCAAAACTCCTGATGATATACGTAAGAACATAGCCTGTCCTACCTGAGTCCACACAAACGGAATCTTACTGAATTTCGTTACGAGCAGGGAGAACTTGTGGCCATTACTTTATGTACGTATTGTCACTTACGATAAAATTGCAGAAGGTCAACATCGACTTACGATAAAACCATACTCCCAGTTTTGAAAAAATTATTACCAATTTTAATATTTTGACAATTTTTAATTATGAATAGGTCCAATATATATGAATTGCATCTAGAAAAAAAATGAAAAATGTCGCTTACTATAACTTGGCCCTAAAGGCTCAACATTTTCTTTTCTTTTTATTTTAGTTCGAAAATCTATTTTTAAAAAAATTATTTCAAAAAGGCAAATGGTTTACAATGCCATAAATTGAAAAGTAATCTTAATAAAAAAAAGTTCCAGTTTTTTTACAAAACATCCATTTAGATGAACTAACAGACCTTGGTAGGTGTAAGGGCCTTTAAAAACCACATTGAAACTGGTTCCTAAATCCAGTTATTGTATCTACTGGATGAAGTTTTGTTTCTCATTCATATTTTGCATTTTTAATGAACCATTTTAAGCCATTTGGCGCTTTTCCTCGGGGTACCTTAATTTGGTCCAACAACTCACCGTGGCATCACTGAGAATGTATATCATTTTACAACTTATGGGAAGCGTACAGACTTCAGCTAAAAGGTTATTATAGCTGCAAAGGCCTTCTAGTTCAGCTAAACGAAAAAAAGGTAATTGCAGTTTTTTCAAACTACATTTTTGGTTAGAGGGATCCCGAAATTTAGAGAGTAATACAATTAACAATTTTACAAGTTTAAGTTTAATGTTGCAATGTTTTTCGACAAGCTGTAATGCGATATTTCATGAACCAGACGACATAAATAAGCGCTTAATAATATCATATTTCCACACTACAAATTCATGTCTTGCTCAACGGACATCACATTGTATTTTCATGCGCAGAACATCAAGAGCGTCTGATTCATCAATATCCAGACCGTCCAAAGACAATGACGACACACCTGGGTCAGCAATCCACTTATGCGACAATAAACAACACTGGACACCAGATCCCGGTCGAGTGTTTAATTCATCGTCCGGCGTTTGACTTAAATCTCTTGAAGACTTGGCCAATCGGATTTCACCTATGAAGTAATAACAGAAGTCGACAAGTGAGAATAAACAAGATTGTTGGAGAATTAAACTTGTCTCAACGTGAAGCAGACAAAAAGAAGTAGCTTTTGAAAGAAGGCAACAATTTGGAGCCTAATGTCAAAGTCACCGGATATCGAAGACGACAATAGCTATTCAAACGCTACTTCACACTCAACGGAGGGAACACATTTGTTTATTGTCAGGATATAAAGGGATGGAGGCGAAGAGCATTAATTACGTCGCACGTAATAATAAACCAAGCATTCCCATTGGCTACGGCACGTATATGAGTGAAAGATACGATTCCATGAAAATAATTTTGGATAAAGTTTGCTACACTGATCACATGTGGCGGATCAGTTGTGATCTGAAAATCGTGGCGATGCTTAGAGGTTTCCAAGGAGGCTATTCGAAACACATGCGTTTCTTGTGCCTGTGGGATACCCAATTTAAAGGAAACCAATACCAAACGCATGACTGGGTTGCCCGAGATTCAACGGAGAAAGGACACAACTGCGTAAATGATCCACATGTGCCAATGGGGAACGTCCTCATGCCCCCTCTCCGTGACAAACTGGGAAACATCACAAATTTTCGAAATATTTTCGAATCAGCGAAGCAAGGGAAGGTGTTCTGAATGAGCCGATATACGGAAGCTCATGAAATCAATAGAATTTAAAAACGCTTTAGTCGGTAATGATTACATTGCGTGGAGGGCAGTGAAGAAAGTCATACGAAATTTTTTGGGAATTAAGCGAATAATACTTCCAAAAGATTGGAGTGAACATGTCTCTCAAAATCCACTTCTTGCATCTCGAATACTTTAGCAAGCAGCTAGCCTCAGAGTCGGATGAACATGGCGAGCGCTTCCATCAAGTGGACATGATCGTGGAAATAAAATAGCCAAAAGGCTGGACTCGTTTGTGTCTGAAATTTGTTGGTGGTCGCAAAACACTTACGATCCCGACAATGAAGATGAAGAAGAAGAATATGCAAACGTAGTATCCTTCGAGGGTAGGTCACAAAATTTAAGTTAACGGACTGATTGGAAACAATTGATTTTCTCCCGAAGAAGACAGATCCTCATCCGATACAGACTCAGAGAAAGAAAGCGAACCACCTCGCACGAAAGTAAAGGGAGCAAACAAATGAAAATAAATTTACTCGTTCATCGATTTTCATGACCTCTGTCTCAAATTTATACTCTTACACATTTTCCACTATTTTACTCTGAGTTATTTCTACTGACGTTGCCATTGTTGCGTAGAAATGCGCTAATAGTAAGAAATGCATGTCCAAGAGTGAAACATCCCTACAAAAATAGTGGCGGTCACTTAACCGTCAGTGTTGCTTCAAACCTAGAGTTGAATTTGTTAACATGTAAAAAGTAATATGGGTAAATCCCCGACAAAAGTCAAAAATATTGGGTTTACTTACAAAATGCAGCTTAAATATCGTGGAATAAAAACACAACAAAAATAGAACGTGGATTGTAAACATGAAAATTTCAATAAAATCATCATTTGCTTTATAAAATAATAAGTTTTTGTGATCCAACAACCAAACAAAGATAATGGTAACAAACTCAAATTTACTGTTCAATATTTTAATATTTTGATATTTATATATCCATGCATACTTCTTCACAGACAATATACTTACACAAACTGAAAGGGACAGCAGACGATGTCAGCAATGTCATCCGCGCAATGATCACGCATAACTTTCTTAAGAAATACAATTGGGATGGAAGGTGGGAAAACTGGGAGCTAGGGAAGATTATGTTGATGTTTAAATGATTTATTAATGATTAAATAATTATTAATTTTAATAATACCTGCATACGAGTATATGTTCATTATTATTAATATATACATATAACACCTGTTAATATTTTTGATGTTGTTCAACTCCAATCAGCTATGGAGTTTGAAAAAGTGTGAAAAAGACAGTTGAACGAAGCCACAAAGCAGAATATTTATTTATATTTAAAAAAAATTGTAAATAAGTATGTATTTTATTTTGTCCAGTTTTTCTTGTTTTATTTATTTATATTATCTCTGTTTAATTAGTTAGACTTGAGGTCATACGACTGTTTTTTCAAAGTTTATTAAATTTTCCCAATATTTCGATTAGCATCGATAATCACAATAATAACATATTGATTACAAAACAATTGCCAATAATTACATGTATTTAAATCACAAAAACAAATTACTCGTTCGCAGTGTGCAGTGTGCAAGCTTTCGTCAACTATTGTCTCTTTAACTGCGTCTATAAGACATGCAGGAATATCCTGTATTGCTATGGTGCTAACTAAATGTGTTCCGAATATCCTACTTCTCAGTCCTGCCAGAGCAGGGCAATCCAAGAGAAGGTGTTTCGTCGTTTCCTCGTCCTCTTCCATGCAGTATCTACAGAGAGCGGAGTTTCTATGTCCCAATCGTAGGGCGTGTTTTCCTACAAGACAATATCCCGTAAGTGTTCCTATCATTGTGGATAACCTGCCTCTCGCCAAGTTAAGTAGTTGCCTAGTCCTCTTCCTGTCCACCTGTGGCCAGAGGACCCTGGCTTGTTTTCAAGTTGAAGTAAGTCTCCACTTGTCCTTGAACATATTATCGGCCCACTGCCTGATCTGCAAACGGCAGGTAGAGATTGACAGACTAACACGTTCTTTTGCCGGAAGAACCTGTGCCGTAGTACCCTGTCTAGCTATCGCATCCGCTACGCAATTGCCTGGAATGTCGCTGTGTCCCGGTACCCAGATATCGAAATACATTGCCATCACCCTAAGTGATGAGTGGCATTCTTTCACCGTCAGGGGCGTAGCTAACATGGCTTCCAGGGATTTTATGGCAGCCTGGCTTTCGACTTTGTTCGTCTAAATAATCTGCTCAGGGTATTGTGTGATTTCAACCCCAACTCATATGACCCTTTGTCATAAATACCGGAATGCTCCAGTCACTGGAAATAACCAGGTATATACGTCACGAAATTGTAAATTTTCGGTGGGGAGCCGTCTGGTTGGTCTTGTCCTCGTTCTATAAATTTATTTATTTATTTGTTTATATCCTACACAACAAGACAAAGCTATATAGTTAAAGTGAAGGATTATTTAATGTGTACATTACAATTAGGTCGCCAAATATAAATACATGTTTAATTAATGATCTCAATACATACATAATGTAGAAGATATACATACAATTAATGTTTAGACATACAGTCAAAAAATTTAATCAAGGACTAAAAATCATAATAAACAAAAATCATCATAATAAATTACAAAAGAAGAAAAGCCTTTCAGAATTAATTAAGAAAGAAGTAGAAAAAAGTCAAAACGCCGAGATACAGAGCTTTCGGAAAAAAATGGATAAAAAAAATTCACATAACCTCAATTTGCTCAGCCAGATGGCAGGTAACTTATGTTTTTTTCTGTTATAGATAGATAGCCATACCTCTTACCATTCCAAAATGACCTAAACGAAGCCCATAGGTCTTACCATTCCAAAGTTATGACCATTTTACTGAAATGCAAAAATGTTTGTTTTTGTTTTTGGAAGCGATATAACAGCACACATTTATTTGTTTTTGTAAATTAACACGTTTAAGATTTTATTTTATTGAAATTTTTGGCTGAAGAATCAAACACATAAGGAAAAAAAACATTTGATGTTAAAGGAAGTTTCCAATGTAGTTCCCATTTTCTACTAAACACAATTGCAGCCGTTTGCGAACCACATCCGCCACGTTTAGTTCACTCATCTTTTCACGAACTTTCACCGCAGCTTCCTCAATGCGTGCAAGTAACTGCTCACGATTGTGGATCTGCACAGAATACACACAATCTTTCATGTAGCCCCACAAAACGAAATCAAGTGGTGTGAGATCTGGAAATCGTGGCGGCCAGGCGATTGGTCTAGCTCGTCCAATCCAACCTCGAGGGAAATTGATGTTAAGCCAACCCCGCACAATAAGTCCGTAATGCGCTAGAGCACCATCTTGTTGGTAGAAAACATGATTTTGTACCGCAAGAGGTACTTCCTCTAGGATTTCTGGCACGACTTCTTGCAAAAAAGCCAAATAATTTTGCGAATTTAACCTGGGCGGAAGTACTTTTGGCCCAATAAAGGTGTTGTCGATGATGCCAGCCCAAACGTTGACAGCAAATCCGTGTTAAGATGCTGTTTCTTTCTTGTTGTGGGGATTGTCATGGGCCCATTCGTTCACATTATGGAAATTAGTTATGCCGTCTGTCGTGAATTGCGTTTAGTCGGTCCACACAATCGAACGTAAAAACATAAATGCGTGTACATCACATTGCAACATCTCACGGCAAAAGTTGACGCGTAGTGGCAAATCGGCCGCCAAGAGTTCTTGAACTGGTGTGAAATGGAATGGATGTTTTTTTTGTGAAGGACGCGCCATACTTTTGATAGTGTCACACTAACTTGGACCGCGATTCGTCTTGTGCTTGTCGTTGGGTTCTCGTCTATCGCATCCAAAATTAGCTCTTCAACTGCTACGTCGTGTTCAGGGACGCTCCATTTGTGTAAACAACGTACCTTCACGAAATCGGCGGTGCGTCTCACTGAATGTTGTTCTGTTTGGTAATCGTCGATTAGGAAAACGTAATGCATATTCACGCGCAGCAGCTCTTGCATTACCATTGCAGAATCCATACATGTAAAGAATGTCTGCTAATTCTTCGTTTGCATAAGTTGCCATTTTTTCTAATTCAAAACACAACGTCATGGTAAAATAAGTACGGTAAACGCATTGTTACAACAAACGCAGGCATTTTGTTTTTGTTTGGTGTCCATAATCTGTCAAATTTTCTTCATGTGTGTATCTACTGTAAAAGTAAACAAAAAAGTACACAAACAAAATGCATGTGAATTTGACATAAGAGTAACACCTAAGCAAGAAATATGTTGAAATCATCTGTTATAACGAGTTTACCTTACTCATTTTACCATGCACAACGTACTCGAAACTGTTGCTGCAGCAGAGATTAGCGTAAACTTTTACTTTTTTGTCGTTATTCACTTTTAAAAAATCGGACAAAAATCACTTGTACTTTTCGCGTTCGTAGACACTGGTTGAATGACAAAATTCTATCAATGAATACCTATAAATACTACTTACTTTTCTAGGCACTGATGAATGGACTAGAAAAAAAAATTTTAATCGTGTTAATTTACAAAAACAAATGAACGTGTGCTGTTATTTCGCTTCCAAAAGCAAAAACAAACATTTTTGCATTTCAGTAAAATGGTCATAACTTTGGAACGGTAAGACCTCTGGGCTTCGTTTAGGTCATTTTGGAAAGGTAAGAGGTATGGCTATAACAGAAAAAAACATAAGTTACCTGCCATCTGGCTGAGCAAATTGAGGTTATGTGATTTTTTTTTCAGTTTTTCCGAAAGCTCTGTATCTCGGTGATTTGACTTTTTCTACTTTTTTCTACTTGATTCTGAAAGGACTCTTAAAGACCTTTCCAACAAGCCCAAATCACTGGCTCAGAAGTTAGCAGCTTTACCCTACTACCCTCCGACCACCAATCCGAAAATTTTTAACCCACTGCCATTTCGCACCCTTGCATTTTCGGACATGGTCCTAGTGGTCTTTTCTTCATGAAATAAGCCAAGGAATACGCTGGAGAAATTTGTTCGGAACTTCCTGAATCACCCTGTATAAAACAAAAACAAAAAGGAATTTATTTGGAAGCAAAGTAATTAAAAAGAAATTTATTAAAACTCATTTCATTGCTGGTAGATTGTTGGTTATGAGGAAGAGCATTCCAAAGACGTATTGTATTAATATAGAATTGCTATTCAGAAATCAGGTTAGGAAATCGTGGTAAAATTATCCTCTTACCTCTTTCTGATTGATTTTATCGTGCAGGTATTTTGGTTTTTCTGTGTAAATCAGTGTATGCAAAAATATTTGTACTCTTATTTTTAACAAGCTTTCAAATGATACTCCAAAAAGGTTTTTCGAATACATAGAGATATGATCACGTTTTCTAAGTCCATATACATATTTTACTATGTTGTTATATGATACTTCAAGCTTTTTCCTACTTGCATAAAAATACTGTACAGACCACAGTGTTCTCAATTTAATGAATATATGTGCAACCAATGAATTGGCGTGATCCGTCCAAGTTAGATTGTTGTTGAAGACTAAACCAAGATTTTTAGCTGTTCGTACAATTTCAATTGTTTTAGTGTTAATAACAATATTAGCTTCAACTAATGGTCTTAGAGTTTGTGAATACATAAACATTTTGATTTTTGTGGATTAATAGAATGGTAATTAGCAGTTGCCTAACAATATATGTTTTCCAAATCATGGTTTAGCTTATCAACGTTTTCCTCGATGGATTCAACTGAACTACTTAGGTACAACTGTACATCATCTGCATACATGCGAACTCTACAGTAAGATAAATGTTGCGGCAAATCATTAATGTAAAGGGAAAAGAGCAGTGGTCCTGAAATCGAACCTTGAGGAACACCTCTTGTCAGCCTTAGAGGATTAGATGTAGTATTATTCACATGGACTAATTGGCTTCGATCAGACAGATAAGACGCTATCAGATTCGTTGATATGGACGAGAAAATTAAATGAACCCTTAGCTTAGAACATAACAGTTGGTGGTTGACTGTGTCGTAGGCTTTTCAATGATCCCGGAGAGCTAAGAAGTTTACATTTCCACCATCAAGATCTCGCCTAATTTTCTCCGAGACATCTAGTAGTGCGGTTACACAACTGTGATTTGGGCGAAAACCTGATTGCATTTCCTAACTAATTTGGCGATGTAAAATCGTTTCCAAAACTTTTGACAGAAAACATAAAATAACAATCGGTCGGTACTCTGTATTTGATTTAGGAACTGGCATAATTTTTGCATGTTTCCATTTTTCAGGGAAGCAACTCATTGTGATGATAGTGTTCATTAAGTGTGTTACATGCGGTAAAATATGTGGTAAAATTATTTTAACAAACTTTGGATGAATGTTATCATATCCAACAGCATTGGACATTATCATATTGCAGCTGTTAAATATATCATCCCGAGTGACACATGCAAACTCAAACCTACTTGGCCCTAACAAATTATCATTCTACGGAACAGTTTCACAGTTGTCCTCTGTGTCAATTCCGATCCAGTAGACCATTTACTGTTCTGGCCGTGAAATAATTTTTGCGAAGAATTTCCCTTATTCTCCTTTTATTCTCCCCATGAAACTTATTGAAGTTATTGTCTTTATAGTTAACAATTATTATTTTATGTAACAATCATGTTAGTTTTGGAATATGCGTTTGGACATGTCTTGATTGTTCAGTCGTTTTTAATAAAAAAAGTTTTTTTTGAACTTAACAGGTTATGGGCCTATCAAAGCTCTGAAAATATTTTCAAAAAAAAAAAAAAATAGATACAAATTTTTGAAAATTAGGAAAAGAATTAAGGTTTTTTTCTTTTCTATGAACTGTTCTGGGACGTCCAGATTTAAATAGAATATATTCAAGAACAGCAAGATCCTGTTGAAGCACTATTCAAGATTCTGGTATTTTAAGATTAAACAATATTCAACAGTTCAGGAACAAGAGTATTAAAGGATTTTCAAGATTCAAGAGAGGAACAGCGAGAAATAACACCATGGAATTTTGTAAGACCGTCAAGCCATTATCAGGTGAGTCAGATTGGCCAATATGGAAGAGAAAAATTCGAGACATTCTCGATTTCTACGAGGGAGCCCTTGATGTGATAGACAAGAAGATCACAATGCCGGGACCTCTGCCACAAGGAGCAACAGATGCGGTAATCCAACAGCACAAAAAGTGTGCAGAATTTTACAAAAAAGCCAATTCGTATGCAAAAACTATTATAACTAGTTGTATATCTGACTCTGTCTATGTTAAAGTCATGGATAAGGAGAACGCTTTAGAGACGTGGGAAGCCCTCAAAAATATTTATGAGGCTTCATCAAAGGACCAGCTCTTCAAAATATGCACGGATTTATTTTCTTTTCAATGGAAAGAAGATGACGACGTTTCAGCACACATAGCAAGGCTGAAAACATTATGGGATGAATTAAATAATGGCCTTAGATCAAAAGGAGAACACAACTTGCCGGATATGTTATTAATTTGCAAGGTTCTACATATATTGCCAAACAGTTTTGAAATGTTTCGTTCCAATTGGATGATGATGACAGGTGAGAATGATAAAACAGTCGACGAACTCACTATGCAGCTGTGTATGTTCTAGAGAAATTTTAAACAAGGTGAAATGTTTAAGAAATCGGAAAATCAAAAGGTTTTAAAAGCAGATGCGAAGAGGTTTTCAAAATGCAGAAGTTACAAAAACGACGATGTCTGCAATTACTGCAAGAAGAAAGGACATTGGGTAAAGGATTGCAGAAAATGGATTGCTGACGGAAGACCCACTAAGAATACATCCTCCACTACTGGTAAAGTTCATAACACGTTAGTGGCTCTTCATGCAATTTGTGGCGAAATCAATGTGGTTAAAGAAAACGTTGATTGGTGGATAGATAACGGTGCAACGAGACACGTTACAAACTGTTTTGAAATTTTTACCGAATTTAAACGTTTTGAGCAACCACATTCAATTCAGGCTGCTGGTAAAGAATTTTTAAAGGCAATTGGTAAAGGTGTTGTACCAGTGATGTCAACAGTTAGAGGACAAAAGTTGCAAATGAAACTTGAGGATGTTTGGTATGTTCCTGGAGTTTCACGAAATCTCTTCTCAGTACTAGCCGCTCATGATCGAAATCCGCGAAGCAAATTTCATTCAACAGCAACAAAATGTTGGCTTCTGGTTGATAATCACGAAGTTGTTTGTGGGTATAGACCTGTGAATGGATTTCTCTATAAGGCAAATTTGAAATCGCTTAAGAACAGTCAAGATGTCAACATTTCCGTCAATGAATGTTCACAGTTACAGTTATTTCATGAAAGATGGGGTCACCAGGACAAACATCATGTAAAGGACAAGATGCTAAACGAATTTAACATCAAGGTAAAAATAGAAAATGATTTGTGTGAGCCCTGCATATATGGCAAGACAAATAGAATGCCATTTGGAAGACGTCAACCAACTACCGCTCCGGGAGAGCTGGTTTCTAGTGATGTGTGTGGGCCTTTCCCTCCGTCGTTTCAGGGATTTAAATATATGATTGTATTTAAAGATGATTATACGAAGTACAGGTATGGTTATATTGTTAAAAATAAATCAGATGTCAAACACGCTCTTGAAGAAATGCTAGCACATTCAAAGCAATTGGGTCACAAGATAAAAACTTTTTTAAGTGACAACGGGGGAGAATTTGATAATGATGAGGTAAAGAAAATTCTAACGACCAATGGTATTACTCAAAAATTTACAGCCCCATACACGCCAGAACAAAATGGTGCTGCAGAAAGGGAAAACAGGACCATTGTGGAAATGGCTCGGACATTCAAATACTCAAACAAAGAAGTAGAATTTCCAGTGTCCTTGTGGGCTGAATTCGTAAAGTCATCAATTTACATTCTAAATAGAACGGGAAGGACTTTAGTCCCCAATGTAAGTCCGTATGAATTATGGTATGGTAAGAAACCTAGAATCCGTCACTTACGAATCATTGGGTCTACCTGTTACGCTCACATTCCAAAACAAAGACGTGAAAAGATGGACAAGAAAGCTATTAAGGGATATCTAGTTGGATATGATGGAGACGAAAGTTACCGAATTTATATTAATGAGAAAAAGGACGGAAATGATGGGCAAATTACAATCAAATTTAAAGTTGTAGAAAAGGGTCAGAATAAATCGGAAGAAGACAACACGGAAGAAGAAGACAACATGGAAGAAGACAACACGGAAGAAGAAAACTACATAGAAGAAGATGACAACACAGGAAGAAGACTTCGAAGGATTTGAAAATAATTTTCAAGACGCCGAAGATGATGCCAAGTTTCAAAGAGTAAAACGCGGTAGAGAAGATTCTGATGACGAAGAGCCCATTAGCAAAAGACTGCGAGATAGAACTTTATTGAACAATTCAAAGTATGATGATTTCTTGATGATATCTCAGGAATTGCCAACCCCGTCTACTTATAATAAGGCTATAAACAGTGATCAAAGAAATGAATGGGTAATTGCCATGGAATCCGAAATAAAGTCATTGAGAGAAAGTAAAACTTGGATTTTAACAATGTTGCCAAAGGGGTCAAGAGCACTTTCGGGAAGATGGGTGTACAGAATCAAAACCAATCCAGATGGAAGCATTGACAAGTACAAAGCAAGGGTTGTTATAAAAGGGTTCAGCCAAAAGAAAGGAGTGGACTATGTAGCGAGAATGGCAACAATTCGTTCAATCTTAAGTATCGCCGCAAGTGAAGATTTTCATCTAGCCCAGTTTGACGTCTCAACTGCCTTTTTATATGGTGAACTAGATGAAATTATCTACATGAAGCAACCAGAAGGGTTTGACGATAAATCTGGCAGAGTTTGTCAACTTAAAAGGAGTTTGTACGGGTTGAAGCAAGCTTCCTGGTGTTCGAATAAAAGAGTGGGTGGGTTTTTAGTTGAAAAACTTGGTTTGAAGGCAAGTAACGCTGATCCCTGCCTATACAGTATACCAGTCATTCAAATAGATAATACCGCTGCACTACGTTTGGCAGAAAATCCAGAATTTCATAGGAGATCTAAACATATAGCAAATAAACATTTTTTCATCCGAGAAAAAGTTACTGAAGGTCAACTAAAAGTTTCTCAAGTTTCAACTGAAGATCAAAACGCAGACTTGATGACAAAACCGCTGTCTAAAACACGTTTAAAATATTTATGTAATCGTTCTAATATTTATTAACTATCAAACAACGGAAAGTATTGAAGTTATTGTCTTTATAGTTAACAATTATTATTTTATGTAACAATCATGTTAGTTTTGGAATATGCGTTTGAACATGTCTTGATTGTTCAGTCGTTTTTAATAAAAAAAGTTTTTTTTGAACTTAACAAAATTCCTTGTCGCTGATCGTCAGAGCTCTATTCAGAAATTTGTCGCCGTATTGATAATAATTCTTCTATGGTGCTTAGAATTGAATTTAATTAGTCTTCCGGATGCTGTAGTCTTCTGGTAGCAATCTAGTTTGAGTATGTTCCCTTGTCGAATTACGACAGAGTCCTGATATGGTAATCGTTTGTCCTTTTCCTCTTCCAACGTGAATTTTATTTATCCGTTATATGTGTTAAGAGTCTTAAGTGCGTTATCCACTTCATTCGTCTTTATCGCAACAAATAAGTCGTCAACATACTTTGTCAATATTTTTGGCTTCACTTCCAACCTCGTCAAAGTTTCATCAAGTATCTCCTCCATTATTATGTCAGCTATCAGTTGTGAAGCTGGTGATCCAATAGGCATACGTTTTCTTTGCTCAAAAAATTTGTCCTCGTATTTGAAATATCTCGTTAAATAAATTAAAAATTTAATAAAAAATTTAATTAAATTAATTTTTAATTCATTACTGTTTTAATTTTTATTCATTCTGTTTTATTCACTCATTCTCATTCATTATCCATTCATTCATTCAGTCATTCTTATTCATTCATTGTTATGTACTACTATTTGCACTCATGCATACTATAATAAAATACTTAAAATATATATATAATATATATATAATAAAATCTTTAATAAACAAGTTTTATTATAAAAGGTGTTTTATTATTATTTGATTAGTCAACTGTGTTGGATATATTCATCAAATTTGATTAGTCAACTGTGACGGTTGTTTCCATCAAGTTTGATTCGTGAACTGTGATGGATATATCCATCAAGTACGATTAGTCAACTGTGACGGATATAACCATCAACTGTGACTTATAATCATTTAATCTTTGATTAGTAAGCACGAAGGAAAATACATGTCTAGAGAAAATACCTCGCTCAGCAAATTTCAGAAATTTGGCCTGGTTTGATTTGAACGTTGGAAAGAACTGCTTTAATATAACCAGAGAGAGGCAAAGATTCAAACCAACCAACAAGAAAACAGCCACGGCATTTTTGGGTGTTAAAATTATTGTGTTTTAAATTTCACAATTTTTCACCAAAACAACATGAACAATTAAAGTCCAAGTTCTTGTAATTTCACCTGGTGTGTGTCAATTTTCGTCAAACATCTCTCTATCACACCGACCGCACCACTAAGAGTTTAGAAGGAAACGTCAGATGAGACTAATGTTATCTCTATATAGTATAAGAATTACTCTATGAGTAAACCGCAGTAGAGTGATCAAATCAAATATATGTTCTGTAGGCGACCGAATTTATAAGTTCGAGGAAGACACAAAATCACACGTCAAATGACCGTCACTGTTCTAGTATTTGAAGTATTGAATATTCTGCGTTGTTTGATACCTTCCTTTAAAGTAATTTAATTCCTTTATTTTAGTATACTTTGAAGCAGCTGAGCAGCAACGTTGATTGTATAAATTTAGGTTATTAATAGCTGCATTTCTCTTCCGCAGCAGCTCTTTCTTCTTCATTTGATCCATATTATATGTTCACCAGGAAGGCAATTGAAACGATTTTCAGCATATCCAACTACTCAGTATTTAAGAGCTTAGTAATATAAACTATATTCATGAATCTTAGTGAAGCAATACTTGATCTCGTCTCATAAGTTGTAGGTGTAGAACCAAAAACATTATTTTTATCAAGAAAATAAGGTATTGATTGAATTTCTGCACATAGAGTATTAACTATGGCATGAGGTGTTAATATTTTGGTACTGGACACATCAACTTTACCATGGAAGTCATCATCGTCATCTGTTGATTCTAACTCACTATCCGATCAAATAGATTGTGTTTTATACGTTTAAAAATGTCATCAACCGAATTGCATTTCACAAACTTTTTCATTACGTTGGGTCCATCTCTATTGATAGAGGCTATATGTATTTCAAATTGTATATTATATTATCTGGGGATGAGTTCAGAGTTGGTAGTAGAGGTAGAGGTCCTGCCAGCCCGTTGTGCATTGTGAAGAGCCACATCCTGATCGAAGTGCCCCTACTGTTTACTACACAGTACGGAAGTAGACTGATAGGTTGATAGAAATGTCCCTAATACGGAGTGTATACCTACCTAGAGGTTGTTGGTTAAGGTGGTGCAATGAATCACTCGTCTTCAATTTCAATCATCACAGATATGTCAATAAATTCAAAGAAAATACATCCCTTTTTACTACATTTGGCTTTAAACAACGGTTTATGATTGGTACCTTGAATGTACTCTCTCTATCTCTCTCTCTGAAAAATCAAGAGTCGAGCAGTTTAATGTTATGGTATCCTACAATGTGGACATCCTATGCGTGAGCAAAGTACGCTGGCTCAATAGTGTCAAATCTCAATTACCATGTGGTTACTGCTTTATATAGTTCGACAATGATACGCAACGTATAAACGGACTTTAATATCATACCAGCAATATCTATTCGCATAGTCGCTGCGAGTTTTAGTTCAAAGTCCTTCAGGATTTCTGTCGTACAAGCGTGTGGACCTAATGAGCTTTATGAGAACTATGTTAAGCACGATTTCAATAGCCACCTAGATTTTTCTTAAATTTGTTTGTCAATTGGTAGCATTAAAATATTTCAGGGAGATTTCAACGCCAAAGCGGGCAACATCAACAACAACCCAAAAGGAAGTGATGGGAAGACATAATGTACGCTGATGACGTTAAACTGTTCTTGTCATTTAAAAACTTGGATGACACCAATCGATTACAGTCTGACCTTTCTAGCTTGGTCAAATGGTGTACTATTTATTAATGGTATGTCCTTGAACTTGAAAAACTTTAAAAAACTGTCTTTCTCTCGAACATCTATAATGCCTTGTGAGTATACTGTTGGATCTTACATTTTGGAAGGAGTAAACTCTTTCATGGAATTGGGTGTAGTATTAGATCAGAGACTTCGATTTCATCTCCACATTGATAGTATTATTAATAAAGCCTTATCTATTTTGGGATTCATCAAAAGGTGGTCCAAGGAGTTTGCTGACCCATATATAACGAAATGTCTTTTTGTTGGTCTAGTTAGGCCCTCCCTTGAGTATTCATGCGTAGTTTGGAGCCCATACTATAACGTGTATATAGATAGAATTGAGTCAATCCAGAAAAAATTTCTCTTATTTGCTTTACGTGGTTTAGGCTGGAATCAATCGGAAAATTTACCACCGTATGAAAACCGTTTAAAACTTATTGACCTTCCTACACTTGAACGAAGGAGATATATGTTAAGATCTATGTTTATTATAAAATTGATAAACGGTCAAGTTGATTCAAAATTTTTGCTCAGTAAAATTCGTTTTAATATACCATCTCGCGTTACTAGAAATTTTCGTCCTTTAAAATTGTCTGTGTCAAGATCTAATTACGATTATTATAACCCGGTCCGCATTCTATTTCTTCTTTATAATGATCTTTATATTTAACACCGTTTTTTGAACCATTAGCCAGGGTGAAAAAGTATATTATTTACGAATTTACACATGCCATGGTTGCCAGTTCATATCATTCGAATTGTTAAATCAATGTAACGCTTGTAATGCCGTTAGGATTGAATAAAGTCCTTGCATTTTGTTGAGTGTTTTTCAGACCAAGTTGTTCGTGATTATTCTGTTCGATGAAAATGTTATATATTCTATAACCTTGCTGGCTTTTTTGGTCGCAATTCCAATGTATTAAATAAAACTATTTAATTCAATTGTTTTCCCTACGTTTCGATGCTTTATTGGCATCCTCTTCAGGGGAGTTTTATTCTAAATAACAATGATAACAATTAATATTACATTTAGTATTTTCCGTTCACTGTTCACACTTACTTCGTTTTTCTATATATTCATTTGCATGTCTATTTTGTGTTAATCTAACATAAATGTATATATATCGTACATGTATGTTTTCTCCACACTATATATGTTTGTCCAGTGTTAGCGTCATGTAGTTGTGACAATTTGTCTTGTCTTTGTCCTCTTTTGTGTTCATACTTATGTCATGTTTTCGCTGAATTCTCAAACTCTCTAGTGCATATCTCCTGTTAGTGTTCTTCTCTCTGTCTATAATTCTGACGTTTTCCATATCTGGTGTGTGATTGTCCTCCATCATATGTTGTGAGAGTGCAGTGCTCACTCTCCTGTTCCTTATGTCTGCTTTGTGTTCTGTCATTCTAGTTTCCAATGATCCTTTAGTGGTGCCAATGTATATTTGCCCACATGTTTCATCAGTGTTGCCAGTGCATGAAATTTCATATACTACATTGTGTTGGTGGTTTTTGTGTATCCGGGGTTTTGTCCTGGAGAATATGTTATGTAGGGTATTGTTCGGTTTGTGTGCAATTTTAATGTCATTATTGAAAATGTTTTTCAGTAATTTGCTATCTGTTAGCGATGGTATGTATTTGACGCTTATATATGATGTGTTTTCGTTTCGATGTTCCGTAAGTTGGGTTGTAGTGTTTGTTGTCCTATTGTTATATTTTTGTATTAAGTGTTTTATTATATATTGTGGATAGTTGTTTTTGTGGAGAATTTTAGTTATGATTTTGTAATTTTTGTTGTGGAATTTTTCATGACTGTTATCGAAAACTGTTTTAATGAAATTGTAGGCTGTGTTTAACTTTTGATTTTGCGGTTGTGTGGAGTAATAATTCATCATTCGTCCGGATGCTGTCGGTTTGGAATACCAGTCTGTAATTAAAGTTGTTGATTGTCTGTGTATCTTCAAGTCCAGGAATGCAATGGTTTCGTCTATTTCTTTTTCTATGGTGAATTGTATTTTATTATGGTATTTGTTCAAGTGTTCCAAAATGGTGTCCGTGTCCTGTCTTTTGATGATGGCAAAAATATCATCAACATATTTAACCAACACTTTGGGTTTTATATTATGTTTCTGTGAGTCTGTAAATGTGTTGTCTAATAATTTGTCCAGCACTATGTCAGCTATTGTTGGAGAGAGTGGGTTTCCCATCGGCATTCCATACGTCTGAGTATATATGTTTTCATCAAAGATGAAGTAGTTGTTGTCGTAAAGACAAAAATTGAGGATTTTCAAAAATGTTTGTCTAGGTATGTCCGTGTATTTTGAAATTGTTGCCCATTGGTGCATGATATTTTTGTTCGTGAATGTTCGTGAATAATGAGACAACGTCGAATGAGACTAGAATGTCGTCATCTTCAAGTGGTATGTCTGCTAGCCTTTCCCTAAGTATTTTGCTATTTTTAATGTTGTATTGGTCCGATATAATATTCTGCAGTATTGTCCCTATATGTTTAGATAAGTTATAGCAAGGTAAGTTCGTAGATGCTGAGATCGGTCTAAGAGGTTTGTGTATTTTTGGTAGTCCGTAGAGTCTTGGTGCTATTGCCGCATGACATGTAAGTTTGTTTGTCAATATGTTTGTTTTTGTAAAGATCTGTAATGATGTTATTGTTATAAATAAATAAATGGTTTCCCATTACATCCCATGAAGGGACCGGGGAGAACTTCTCACAACCACTGAGCTGTACGCTTTCCAGTTTTCACTCACTGATTGGGACCTACAGTTTTACACCGATTCCGAACGGTATTTTTGAGAAGCTTTTTCATGGCTATATACTGGATAGTGTCGCCGTCACTATGCGAGGTGACCGCCGCCGAAAGAAATTTGAAGGTGGTCAGAGCAGGGTTTGAACCCAGGATCTCATGTACAAGAGCCGCGCACACTAACCATTGCACCACCGACGGCCATGTGTTATTGTTAGTTTTCTGTAATTTGGTGGTGGGGTCTTTTCTAGTTGGCCTGTATGTTGTTTTGTCCTCCAGTAGTTGTGACATTTTCGTGCTGTATTCTCGCTTGTACATAATGACAGTTTTATTACCCTTGTCCGCTGTTGTGATGATTCTGTTCCTATGCTCTCGAAGTAATTTCTCCGTGCGTTTGTAGATGGTAATTATAAACTTTTCCCTCGGTGTGTTGTTCAGCCTTCGCTTGTAATTGTCAATATTACTCGCTATTCTCGTTCTGATGATGTCCTTTTCCCTATCATCTGTGTGCTGTTGTACTCCTTGTTCCAGTTCTGTGATGATGTGTATGGGTGAGAAACTTTTGCCTGTGATTGGTATGGCAAATTTGGATCCTAGTGAGAGCAGCCATTTGGATTCCGTTGGAAAGTATACGTTGGTGTTATTGATGAACCAATCCTCATTGAATGTGAGTCCTAATTTGTCGAAGTGTTCCTGTTTCGCCTTTTGTAGTTTGTGTCGGTGGTTCTGTTGTACTTGTTCGAACTGTGAGTTGTAGCATGTGCGTTGAGTACCAATGAATTTACTATAATCCTCGACGTCCATTAATTGTCGAACAGAGTTCTTCAGTTTCCTGATAGTAATGCCCAAGTTATTGATATTAATGTTGGTTTGTTTGATTTCAATTTTCAGTATTCTAGTGTGTAAATTTTATTCCGTTTTGTCCTTGCATTTTATTACCTCGGCTGTTTTAACTATTATTTATACTGCCAACTCAACATCATATCCCATATGACGTATTTGCTGTTAATCAATGTATCTCGAATGCTGGTTCCTGTTTTTTCCCGCTTGTCTTTGTGTTTTTGTTCCTGATTTCGAATTCTTCTCCTTCATCTTATTCCCGGTTCGTGCTTCTTGATTTTGCTGTTTCTTTATTTTAAGTTTTTATTATATTAATTTTGTTTTGTTTTTAATTTCGCTATTCATATGTATGTGCTGTTTCTTGTTTCCTTATTTTAAATTTTTATTATATAAATTTTGTTATTTTTTAAGTTTTTTTTTTTTTTTTTTATGCTAAACACATTTTTTCCCTGCTCAATGTTTAAAATTTTATTTAAATTTTTTATTTTTTTTCTTCTTTGTAATTGTATTTATATATTGTATTTATAAGATATTTTTATTTGTAAATTTTAGTTTAAGATGAATTTTGAAAAAATTATTCCATCTCCAGCTGGACTTATTTGTAGCGGAGTAAATAAATAAACAAACAAACATGGGCTTGGATCAGCGAGGAATGACAATGATTACAGGCTCATAGATTTCTGTACTCGCCATCAACTCTTTATCGGCGGAACGAAATTCCCCACAGAAATATATACAAGTACACATGGGAAACACCTGGTGGTAAAACTTTCAACGAAGTTCGTCATATACGTGTCAGCAAGAAGTTTTTGGGCACCTTTCTGGACGTCAACCTACCCTATGTCTAACGGCATTAGAGGCAAAACTGTAAAATAACATAAGCGCCGTCTGCAGAACGCATCAGCATCAATAGTGTACGATCAAACTCTACGCTCTAATTTGAAACAGAACAGGCATTGTTCGAACGCCGAAGGAAACAGCCATGGAGATCCTTGGTGAGAACAAATGTATGAATAAACCCTGGATTAGTGCAGAATCCTGGACCGAAATGCGGATTCGTGAATGCCTGCGCAATATGCGTTTCCGATCCAAGACAGCAACGTTGAAGACGCAGTGCCGATCCGTTCAGAATACGATTATCGGAACAATATAGCGGAGGAAATCGAATATTCTGGAAATACAGGTAACCTCCGTATTGCGTAAAACAAAACCTGAACGGCAAGAAGATCAGGAGTACTGCGTCGTTAAAACCTAATGATAACACAGACATATCATCACCAGATCAGCAAGTAAAGCGATGTCGTTAAATCTTTACGATATAATCTAGACCTACGGATGGTGAAGATTAGTGTACCTCTTTGGCAGCATTCTCACGCCGCAAAACGAGAAGGAATATTTCATCATAAACCCTGTCGTAAGCAAAGACCGAGGCAGTACTGGGTAAAATGAAAAATCACATATATTCTGGTCCTGATAATATTCCAGGAGCTGTTGAAATACGGTTCATCAGCGTTAGCAGATGTCATTCCGAATGTCATCAGAAGTGCACGGATAGACAAAAAAATTCCAACAGAGTGGAAAGAGGGAGTGGTGTCATTGTCTCGAAAAAGGTGATCTAACACTGTGCAGGAACTGAAGAAGTATTACATTCCTGATGGTGGCCTTTATACTTCAGTGGATCTCGCCGGTTGTGCAGCAAATTCTGTGGAAGGACCAGGCGGGTTTCAGGCTTGGTCGTTCGTGTGATGACAACGTATACACCTGTATATACTTTTGGTAGACTTTGAACAATCATTTGATTGTGTACACCGTAACTCAGTGTGGCCCACCTTGACCAAAAAGCGTAAACGATAGCATCCACGATCCGTGACCAGTGGGGAATGCAGCGACTATAGTTCATTTTAATGGAGAGGTAAGCCAACATATCACCACATCTGCGAGAAGTAGACAATGTTCTCCGCGTTGTTACGTACATGTAACAGTCCTATCATACGTAAAAGAAAATTGACTTAGATCGGCCATATACTTAGGTGCCCAACATCGGATATTGCTACAGCGCACTGGAATGGAACACGCAGGGGCATCGCATGCTGGGCTGACTACCAAATGCATGGAAGTGGTTCCTGGAAAAGGAATATAAGCAAATTCGACAAACATGGAACCAAATTAAATCACTTGACAGAGACAGAAATCGATGGAAAGACTTCGTTGACGCCCAATGTTCTTCGTGAACCTTTTATTTATACTTTGTATTTTAATATTGTTTTATATTATATTAAGTTTTCCACGAGCTTCGATTGAAATTCTTCTTATTATTGCAACGAGCTTAAGATTATTTATAAGTATTGCTTATCTATTTTCAATATTTCGTCTCCACATTGGGGGACTTCTTCAGGGAACAATTATTATTAAAAAAAAATAAATAAAAATTAGGGTAGTATTCTAGAAGTCCCGAAGGTGAACGTAAACGCAAAAGCCGACGCGAGCACCAAAGTCAAAAAATGGTAGTTTATATATCACTTCGCGCTTGCGTTTGTTAACGAAAGCTGTCACTGACATATGCGGTTTATAGAGTGCCAAACTAAAATAAACAATTATAGATCAGAAAAAGTTATCTTGAGTGAAGTGCTCAGAATGAAAAGATTAAAAAATTTAACTCTATTTCAGTAGATCAAGAGATTTTAAGATTGCTATTATTTATAATACTGCAAATACCAACAATATTCACATAAAATGTGTAAAAAACCTATGTTATTTTGGGGTTCAATGTCCAACAAATTTCCCCATCTGTATTAAATTAGTTGCCTTTCAAAAACACGTGCCATCTTGCGGTATGTATTAATTGTAATGAATTGGTTCTTTTGTTTATTACTGTCAACATCAACTGATCTCTCTAATTTTTAAATATAATTATAATAGTTTTGCAACGCATTATTTATTTGAACCTTCCATTCTAATTTTATTATTGTAAATAAGAATTTCAGTGCGTAAACAGTATAATTTTGAATTATTTAAAAAAAAATTTGAGCTCTATCCGTCGACTGCATTTCAGCCAAAATTTGCAACTACTTATAAGCAATGAAATTCAAAATACTTCCATTTGCCTATCCTCGATCGACATTTTTCTTTAAATTTGTAATTTCTTCAACTAACGCGAAGAACTGTGGCGTGTTCAATTTGACGGCTGAAGTGATCAAAAACGTTGTGCTGCGTTTTATAAACTACCCATTAAATAACGTAACTCAACGCAGGTAGTCACCGAACATCTGTAACGTTTTATAAACTCCCAAAACGACAAAAGTAACGCGAAGTGAATGATTCACGACTTATAGAATACCACCCTTAATAATTGTTCCCTGAAGAAGTCGCCCAATGTGGAGACGAAATATTGGAAATAGATACGTAATACTTGTAAATGATGTCAAGCTCGTTTCAATAATAAGAAGAATTGTTTTATATTTTTATTTTCTTTAAATAAGTAAAGGACATATATATACTTATGTGCATATATCGGCGGAACGAAATTCCCCACAGAAATATATACAAGTACACATGGGAAACACCTGGTGGTAAAACTTTCAACGAAGTTCGTCATATACGTGTCAGCAAGAAGTTTTTGGGCACCTTTCTGGACGTCAACCTACCCTATGTCTAACGGCATTAGAGGCAAAACTGTAAAATAACATAAGCGCCGTCTGCAGAACGCATCAGCATCAATAGTGTACGATCAAACTCTACGCTCTAATTTGAAACAGAACAGGCATTGTTCGAACGCCGAAGGAAACAGCCATGGAGATCCTTGGTGAGAACAAATGTATGAATAAACCCTGGATTAGTGCAGAATCCTGGACCGAAATGCGGATTCGTGAATGCCTGCGCAATATGCGTTTCCGATCCAAGACAGCAACGTTGAAGACGCAGTGCCGATCCGTTCAGAATACGATTATCGGAACAATATAGCGGAGGAAATCGAATATTCTGGAAATACAGGTAACCTCCGTATTGCGTAAAACAAAACCTGAACGGCAAGAAGATCAGGAGTACTGCGTCGTTAAAACCTAATGATAACACAGACATATCATCACCAGATCAGCAAGTAAAGCGATGTCGTTAAATCTTTACGATATAATCTAGACCTACGGATGGTGAAGATTAGTGTACCTCTTTGGCAGCATTCTCACGCCGCAAAACGAGAAGGAATATTTCATCATAAACCCTGTCGTAAGCAAAGACCGAGGCAGTACTGGGTAAAATGAAAAATCACATATATTCTGGTCCTGATAATATTCCAGGAGCTGTTGAAATACGGTTCATCAGCGTTAGCAGATGTCATTCCGAATGTCATCAGAAGTGCACGGATAGACAAAAAAATTCCAACAGAGTGGAAAGAGGGAGTGGTGTCATTGTCTCGAAAAAGGTGATCTAACACTGTGCAGGAACTGAAGAAGTATTACATTCCTGATGGTGGCCTTTATACTTCAGTGGATCTCGCCGGTTGTGCAGCAAATTCTGTGGAAGGACCAGGCGGGTTTCAGGCTTGGTCGTTCGTGTGATGACAACGTATACACCTGTATATACTTTTGGTAGACTTTGAACAATCATTTGATTGTGTACACCGTAACTCAGTGTGGCCCACCTTGACCAAAAAGCGTAAACGATAGCATCCACGATCCGTGACCAGTGGGGAATGCAGCGACTATAGTTCATTTTAATGGAGAGGTAAGCCAACATATCACCACATCTGCGAGAAGTAGACAATGTTCTCCGCGTTGTTACGTACATGTAACAGTCCTATCATACGTAAAAGAAAATTGACTTAGATCGGCCATATACTTAGGTGCCCAACATCGGATATTGCTACAGCGCACTGGAATGGAACACGCAGGGGCATCGCATGCTGGGCTGACTACCAAATGCATGGAAGTGGTTCCTGGAAAAGGAATATAAGCAAATTCGACAAACATGGAACCAAATTAAATCACTTGACAGAGACAGAAATCGATGGAAAGACTTCGTTGACGCCCAATGTTCTTCGTGAACCTTTTATTTATACTTTGTATTTTAATATTGTTTTATATTATATTAAGTTTTCCACGAGCTTCGATTGAAATTCTTCTTATTATTGCAACGAGCTTAAGATTATTTATAAGTATTGCTTATCTATTTTCAATATTTCGTCTCCACATTGGGGGACTTCTTCAGGGAACAATTATTATTAAAAAAAAATAAATAAAAATTAGGGTAGTATTCTAGAAGTCCCGAAGGTGAACGTAAACGCAAAAGCCGACGCGAGCACCAAAGTCAAAAAATGGTAGTTTATATATCACTTCGCGCTTGCGTTTGTTAACGAAAGCTGTCACTGACATATGCGGTTTATAGAGTGCCAAACTAAAATAAACAATTATAGATCAGAAAAAGTTATCTTGAGTGAAGTGCTCAGAATGAAAAGATTAAAAAATTTAACTCTATTTCAGTAGATCAAGAGATTTTAAGATTGCTATTATTTATAATACTGCAAATACCAACAATATTCACATAAAATGTGTAAAAAACCTATGTTATTTTGGGGTTCAATGTCCAACAAATTTCCCCATCTGTATTAAATTAGTTGCCTTTCAAAAACACGTGCCATCTTGCGGTATGTATTAATTGTAATGAATTGGTTCTTTTGTTTATTACTGTCAACATCAACTGATCTCTCTAATTTTTAAATATAATTATAATAGTTTTGCAACGCATTATTTATTTGAACCTTCCATTCTAATTTTATTATTGTAAATAAGAATTTCAGTGCGTAAACAGTATAATTTTGAATTATTTAAAAAAAAATTTGAGCTCTATCCGTCGACTGCATTTCAGCCAAAATTTGCAACTACTTATAAGCAATGAAATTCAAAATACTTCCATTTGCCTATCCTCGATCGACATTTTTCTTTAAATTTGTAATTTCTTCAACTAACGCGAAGAACTGTGGCGTGTTCAATTTGACGGCTGAAGTGATCAAAAACGTTGTGCTGCGTTTTATAAACTACCCATTAAATAACGTAACTCAACGCAGGTAGTCACCGAACATCTGTAACGTTTTATAAACTCCCAAAACGACAAAAGTAACGCGAAGTGAATGATTCACGACTTATAGAATACCACCCTTAATAATTGTTCCCTGAAGAAGTCGCCCAATGTGGAGACGAAATATTGGAAATAGATACGTAATACTTGTAAATGATGTCAAGCTCGTTTCAATAATAAGAAGAATTGTTTTATATTTTTATTTTCTTTAAATAAGTAAAGGACATATATATACTTATGTGCATATATCGGCGGAACGAAATTCCCCACAGAAATATATACAAGTACACATGGGAAACACCTGGTGGTAAAACTTTCAACGAAGTTCGTCATATACGTGTCAGCAAGAAGTTTTTGGGCACCTTTCTGGACGTCAACCTACCCTATGTCTAACGGCATTAGAGGCAAAACTGTAAAATAACATAAGCGCCGTCTGCAGAACGCATCAGCATCAATAGTGTACGATCAAACTCTACGCTCTAATTTGAAACAGAACAGGCATTGTTCGAACGCCGAAGGAAACAGCCATGGAGATCCTTGGTGAGAACAAATGTATGAATAAACCCTGGATTAGTGCAGAATCCTGGACCGAAATGCGGATTCGTGAATGCCTGCGCAATATGCGTTTCCGATCCAAGACAGCAACGTTGAAGACGCAGTGCCGATCCGTTCAGAATACGATTATCGGAACAATATAGCGGAGGAAATCGAATATTCTGGAAATACAGGTAACCTCCGTATTGCGTAAAACAAAACCTGAACGGCAAGAAGATCAGGAGTACTGCGTCGTTAAAACCTAATGATAACACAGACATATCATCACCAGATCAGCAAGTAAAGCGATGTCGTTAAATCTTTACGATATAATCTAGACCTACGGATGGTGAAGATTAGTGTACCTCTTTGGCAGCATTCTCACGCCGCAAAACGAGAAGGAATATTTCATCATAAACCCTGTCGTAAGCAAAGACCGAGGCAGTACTGGGTAAAATGAAAAATCACATATATTCTGGTCCTGATAATATTCCAGGAGCTGTTGAAATACGGTTCATCAGCGTTAGCAGATGTCATTCCGAATGTCATCAGAAGTGCACGGATAGACAAAAAAATTCCAACAGAGTGGAAAGAGGGAGTGGTGTCATTGTCTCGAAAAAGGTGATCTAACACTGTGCAGGAACTGAAGAAGTATTACATTCCTGATGGTGGCCTTTATACTTCAGTGGATCTCGCCGGTTGTGCAGCAAATTCTGTGGAAGGACCAGGCGGGTTTCAGGCTTGGTCGTTCGTGTGATGACAACGTATACACCTGTATATACTTTTGGTAGACTTTGAACAATCATTTGATTGTGTACACCGTAACTCAGTGTGGCCCACCTTGACCAAAAAGCGTAAACGATAGCATCCACGATCCGTGACCAGTGGGGAATGCAGCGACTATAGTTCATTTTAATGGAGAGGTAAGCCAACATATCACCACATCTGCGAGAAGTAGACAATGTTCTCCGCGTTGTTACGTACATGTAACAGTCCTATCATACGTAAAAGAAAATTGACTTAGATCGGCCATATACTTAGGTGCCCAACATCGGATATTGCTACAGCGCACTGGAATGGAACACGCAGGGGCATCGCATGCTGGGCTGACTACCAAATGCATGGAAGTGGTTCCTGGAAAAGGAATATAAGCAAATTCGACAAACATGGAACCAAATTAAATCACTTGACAGAGACAGAAATCGATGGAAAGACTTCGTTGACGCCCAATGTTCTTCGTGAACCTTTTATTTATACTTTGTATTTTAATATTGTTTTATATTATATTAAGTTTTCCACGAGCTTCGATTGAAATTCTTCTTATTATTGCAACGAGCTTAAGATTATTTATAAGTATTGCTTATCTATTTTCAATATTTCGTCTCCACATTGGGGGACTTCTTCAGGGAACAATTATTATTAAAAAAAAATAAATAAAAATTAGGGTAGTATTCTAGAAGTCCCGAAGGTGAACGTAAACGCAAAAGCCGACGCGAGCACCAAAGTCAAAAAATGGTAGTTTATATATCACTTCGCGCTTGCGTTTGTTAACGAAAGCTGTCACTGACATATGCGGTTTATAGAGTGCCAAACTAAAATAAACAATTATAGATCAGAAAAAGTTATCTTGAGTGAAGTGCTCAGAATGAAAAGATTAAAAAATTTAACTCTATTTCAGTAGATCAAGAGATTTTAAGATTGCTATTATTTATAATACTGCAAATACCAACAATATTCACATAAAATGTGTAAAAAACCTATGTTATTTTGGGGTTCAATGTCCAACAAATTTCCCCATCTGTATTAAATTAGTTGCCTTTCAAAAACACGTGCCATCTTGCGGTATGTATTAATTGTAATGAATTGGTTCTTTTGTTTATTACTGTCAACATCAACTGATCTCTCTAATTTTTAAATATAATTATAATAGTTTTGCAACGCATTATTTATTTGAACCTTCCATTCTAATTTTATTATTGTAAATAAGAATTTCAGTGCGTAAACAGTATAATTTTGAATTATTTAAAAAAAAATTTGAGCTCTATCCGTCGACTGCATTTCAGCCAAAATTTGCAACTACTTATAAGCAATGAAATTCAAAATACTTCCATTTGCCTATCCTCGATCGACATTTTTCTTTAAATTTGTAATTTCTTCAACTAACGCGAAGAACTGTGGCGTGTTCAATTTGACGGCTGAAGTGATCAAAAACGTTGTGCTGCGTTTTATAAACTACCCATTAAATAACGTAACTCAACGCAGGTAGTCACCGAACATCTGTAACGTTTTATAAACTCCCAAAACGACAAAAGTAACGCGAAGTGAATGATTCACGACTTATAGAATACCACCCTTAATAATTGTTCCCTGAAGAAGTCGCCCAATGTGGAGACGAAATATTGGAAATAGATACGTAATACTTGTAAATGATGTCAAGCTCGTTTCAATAATAAGAAGAATTGTTTTATATTTTTATTTTCTTTAAATAAGTAAAGGACATATATATACTTATGTGCATATATAGTATATTGTACTCCACTTAACAAGGTACCATTATTTACATATTTATTATTTCCTCTAGACAAGACATAAGTCTTATTTTGCAGTACAATACAAATTCGTAAATATGTACAAAACTAAATAAAAAAATACATAATCATTATAATATTTAGTGTTTTTTGAGAAATTAACATGGAAACATGCAACAAATGTCATGATGGTCACTGGTCACCCAGTGCACGCTGAAAAATAACGGTCTCTCTAACATATTCTCCCAAACATATTCTGCAGGAACAATGTATATGTTTGGAACACACTTCAAACATTCACATGCTTGCAAGTCCTAAACTTACTTGTATTTAAATGCAAACAATATCATGTTTGCTGGCAAACATGTACGCTTTTACGTGGAAACATATGCGTTCTGCATCCCAGACAACTATATACTTACGGTATGTTTTTTTCAGATGGTTTCACCTATGTGTTAGTTATCACTGTGCGATGGTACACAAACAATATATTTCAAACAATATAATCTAGTTCATGCAAGTCAAGCGTGGATTAATTACTTGTGTTTTTTTTAATATACTTATTTCACAAATGGTCCGCCGTTCCGATTTTCTCAGTAAAGGCTCGGACAGACAAAGGCCTTCACGTTGTTATCCTTTCCAGTTTCTTTCCTCAAATCGTTTCTCACTTTGGTAGGACACATACATAAATTCGAAACACACATAAAAACGAAAGCAACATCACAAATCATTTAACCGTCCGAGCCCTCGTTTATTCTTTTCTCACTGATCAAGCGCTTTTGATATCCTCTGTCCGATGAATCATTGACGACTGAATACGTGAAACTAAAATGCAATACATCAACCAAAATAAGAAACATTGATTTCATCTGCAATTTGCACGCACATTCGGCAATATTTATGAATCACTGCCTGGGAGAATAATGTAAAAATACAGATAAACACTTAGAAGATAAAAAGATGACTTGTGTAAATACACACCGCAGTGGCTTAACGGGCTAGAAGCTGCTGAAGATGATGCTTCACAAACATTGAAACGATCGTCCAGCGAATGTGGGTTCGAAACCCACCCGCGGCATTTACATTTATTTCACTAACCGGAGAAAACATGATCTCTTACAGCCTTAAACGAAAATACAACTTTAAACATAACGAGGATCTAAAAAACAACTAAATTATAAACTCTTTCGTTCTCCCTCTTTGATTCTCTTGCTCTCGAGAGAGCATAAACACTGCAACAAACAGCTGTATTTGTACAAACACAAATATATTTGGGTCGCAAACACATATCTTATAACATATTAATCATTGTGTCTCAAACAAAACACACTTTATATTTGCATCGAAACATCAAAAGAAGGCAAATTATTCAGCGTGTGGGTTATTTTTTTTATTATATTTTGAGTTTTGCATGCATGTTTACCCATAAGATCTTCTTCTACCGATGTACATCAATTTATATGCAATAAATGGTAGAAAATGGGGGAAAATTTAATATTTTAGTTTCTTGGAAAAATAATTTTAGATCTCATATATCTCAAAAACAAGAGCCAACCAAGAAAAATGGTTGGATTCAACGTCTTCGAATTAGGTTTACCCACTGTGTGCGCTGTTTGTTACGATTCAGAAGTAGCACAGTGTTATTATAAAAATAAATTATGTTAATATTCTGTTATAATTACGTAGATAAAGGAAACATCGACATAAATCCTAATCAAAGGAGTTTCTTCAAAATTATAAACAAAAAGCAAAAACAAAAACTATCGAAAAAAGATCTGTAATATGTGTTCTAAATTGCGGCACATTACATATAAACTGTATGTTATTTGTAAGAGTGTTCCAGATACCGTTTGCATTTAGGACGAACTGTCATTCGGATATGTGATTCTTATATTTGCCTGAATTACGTATATGAGGTGTACTTTAGAGACTGTTTTGCGTTGATGAGTTGGTGTAGAAATACTAAAACCCTTATCTTCAGCAAATTGTCAAAACTGCTACCATACAGCTGATGAGAAAAGAACGAAATTTGGTCGTATCTCTTTATGCCGTAAGCAAAGCGTATAACATTATTGAAAGCGGCGTTAAATTTTCTATTTATTTGCGAATCAAAGCTAGTTGACAGTTCGCTACCATATAATAATATTGGCAAAATATATGTTTTGGCTAGTAATTACTTCCAATTGCAGTACAATGTTGTATGTATTTGCCAAAGATTTCTGAGAATTTAAAAATTGTTAAGGTGATCCGATCATTTTAAGTTAGAATTACATATAATTCCTAGGTTTTTCTCAATTTTAATGATTTACATTTTCTGATTGTTAATCATAATTTTTGGTGTTTGTGAGGGTTATATTGAACGTTTCCAGTGATCAAATATTTTGAATTACCGGGAGTTATTGCAAGACCGTTTCTCGATGAACAGCGATTTATTCTGGCAAGATTTTGATTCAGGGTTCTAACGTATTGAGCAGCTTACAACTTAAGAAAGCTGAACATTGTCACAGAGATAATTCGGAAGATCGTTTGCATCCATAGAGAAAAGTAAGGGCCCATTTATTGACCCTGTGAAACACATCGATTTATTGGTAGGATTGCAGATTCTGACTTTTCCATGTCGACATAGTGGTACCTTTTTGTCCAGGATGATTCAATTACATGAGTTGCAGTATTGCAAAAATTAAGCTGTTATTTAGTATAGAAATTCGAACGTTCTAACGTATCAAAGGCCCTAGAGTGGTCTAATAATACTAAGAAAGTAAGTCTGATTTCATCAATGTTTATATATATCTACAATGTTTATAAATATTTGCAATACTCTGCAATGTCAATTAGAGCAGTAATACAACTCTGTCCTTTACGAAACCATCATTGAAAGATATGCCATAATTGAAATAGACCTGTAGTCAGAGATAGATTTTGGTATTGGTAAGATTTTAGGTTTCTTCCAGTTGCTGGGGATGTGAGTGGTATAGAGTACTTGTTGAATATACACGTTACCATTAGCAATAGTTTTCCTAATAAAATTAAAAAAAAAAATATGTATGCCATCTTTTCCATCAACATTGGATGTAACTGATAAACAGAATTGACTGACTCTAGCAAAAGAAAAAGTTTCAATAGTAGTGTATTGCTGTTCGTTACAAAAGTTTAAATCTATCTTTGTCAAAGTAATGTTTCGGAAACTTTCGTTAACGCTGTGAGCATCTGAATCAAGAAATCCAGTTCTGAAAAGGTTAGTTCCCCTTAATACTATACTTTTGCACTGTTTAATTAATCACTATCTTGTGTTATCACAAGTTTCACTCGCCATTTCATTCAATAAAGTATTAATTGTTATATTAGAATAATAAACAAATTGTTTATTATTTACATGGTGTCGAAACCCGTACTCAATCGACAATTTAATTGAGTTTTGAAAGAAGCAAACAAATTGTGCGCAATTCAATGCCGGAAGGTTTATGTAATTTTCTGAGGCCTCCAAAGCCGCTAGAGATTCGACATGACAAGGATATAGCTAAAGAATTGAAGCAGCAGTATGAATACTACGATTGGTATAGAATCTAATACAAATTTTAAAGTAGTAAATGATATAGATAAACTAATATTAGCGCCAATGATTGTGAGAAGTTGTGTTTAATTCAACGAGTACAAGAACTAGATCTACCAAGCGATGTCTTAGAAGGCTTAGGTTGCTTGAAAAAGTTACGATATACAGCCATGGACAGTAAATTAGAAACAAAATTACTCTTAAGTTTGGCGTAAAAAAAAATATTTTTTGGCGCGAATTTTGTGTGATTTTTTACTTTTTTTAAACTTTCGTGCAATTTCTGTAAACTTTACCTAAAAATGGGACGAGGGACAGATTGTACGCCAGAGAAAAGCGCAATATATTCAATATGAGTTCTGAAGACAAAAAGGCATTTGAAATTGCAAAAATTCATAACCGATCGAGAAAACTGGTTCTTTATAGACCAGTCATTAAAACTAATAAAAATTGTATGGGCAATTCCATGACAAACGGTCCACCAAGGGAAAAAAAATATTTCACAAAACCAACTAATCTCTGTTTTATATTTATCAAAAAAAATCTCCTGATGATGCTACACAAAGGAGTAGCGAAATATCGAGGAAAATAAATATAACAACAGCAAATCTGACCTCAAGCTCGAAGAATATTGATTATTTATTGATAAGGAAAAGGTCGAACAACAGAATAAAAATACTTTATTGAATAATGTTTGAAGTTTATAATTATGAAGTTGGCAACACCTAATATAATATATTTATTGTATGAGAAGGTTTGGTGATCGATTATTTTTTCCAAATGTTTGTCAATTTTACAGGTACCTATTGTTCTAAGTATTTAATTTTTCTTCACATGTATATATATATTCATGAAGGTATTTTAATCGAGAATAAATTTTAAAGGTTATTTTCAAATATGTATCTCAAATAAGTGGTAAGTGCCTATTTTAAGAAAAGCCAAAAATTTTGTAACGTGGGTCACAAAAAGTAGAATTTTTTAATTTTTATAAAAGATATTAGAAATAAAATAATAAAATTTTACAGTAACTCCTACTGTAACTACTTTGAAACATACATTAAAATTCAAACAATTGAAAAATAAGGGATATTGTTAAGCAGAAGTAGGAAATGTAACGTGAGTCACAAGATACAGTAACGCGAGTCACACCTATTAATTGGTATGTAATATTAGGAATTTGAAGGTTAAACAAAAGCCTTGAGTGTTTTGAAACTTTTAAAGCAACCTGATTTTTTAAAATTGTTCTACAAGAGGAGAAAATTAACATTAATGTTGACTTCTAAATGTTGCTGTATGTTTTTTCGTAACGTGGGTCAATAACTGTCTAGGTACCATATGGTTACATTATATTTAAAAAAAAAATGTTATTAGTTAAAGCCAGTAGCCTAGTACCTATATGCATATTTTCATTGAAAAATATGAATATGCCTTTGATTGACATGGAATTTAACATTGAGAATATTTGTCAAACTGTAACGTGAGTCACATGGAATTGCCCGTATAATGGAAAACAGAAAAATACCCGTTCACGTCTTCACTGGATATTGTCAACGAAGTTAGCTCTGAATTTGGGCTAAATTTGTCAGACACTCTTATCCGAATCTCCCATTCTTGGAAAAAAATTCTTTGGAGATATAAAACAAAGGTAAATAGAATGGCGCTGGATGGTAGAGTAATAGTTCATCACCTTAAATGTCAGGCAATAAATCCACGCTACACACAGAAAACCGTGAATCACGCCGCACAGTGGAACCTATTGGAAACCACACGGTAAGTATTTTTCCGATCGGGCTTTTGAAGTAATGTGCTGAGCATTTTTGAATATACCAGACAGTTGTAGAGGAGGAGCAAGCCTTTCAGAGTATTGCATGTAGCGGTACTCTGTGTAAACACAGCTTTTGCTGCAGGGCGTCGAAGTTAACCACTTTGGTGCTGTTGCAATTTTCAAACCCTACATTTATACCTACGCTGCGTCCGAAATATTCTAAGTGTCGTAAAGCCACACTAAGCCCTCATTTTATCATTAAACTATTTTTTGAGATAAAAAAAACACCTCAGTTTCTATTAGCTGCGTAGTATATGTATATATGTATATATACTTATATTTACCATTGACACATTTTATGGCACAAGGTTGAACAATAACTCTACCGCGATAATTAAAAACTTTTACAAAGTGTATAAAAAGGGTAAGTCTGATTGTAAAAATTCAAAATAAAAATGTACGAAGATTGGCTAAAGTTGGAGTTGTCAGTAGAAATTGAAAAAAATCCAATGAGTGTTCGAACTCACGGGCGATGTGTTAACACCTTGTTGCTACACGGTACCTGTTCGATTTCTATGAACACATTCGTAAATGTTACATTGGAAAATAAAAAACAGCGTTCAATCATATGATGACGTTTCATTTAAATAATATTAATACATAAAATTATTTAAAGACCCAGTGCAAGCACATGTGTCATTATTTTCTTGCTCAATACTTTTTGTTTTATTCCCACAAAAGTCAAAGAATGCAAAGCAACAGACACTTGTACATACATACATACATTGTTATATTCGTACGATATAACCGAAGATCAACATAAAATACTTTTTTAATATTACTCCAAATTAATACTCCAAATTAAAACACTTCAATCTCGGCTCGCCGATATCGGATCGCCTTAATTTTTGGCCTAAACTCTTCGTCGAAACCCGCACTAGCTGTTTAATCCAAAAATTAATAAAATCGGGTATGAATTTCCGGAGAAAATCGCGTGGGAAAATTATATGAAAATCGCCCAATAATCACTTTCAATACCGACGAACAAACAAACGATGATTTACTCTTACAAACCTAACACTTGTGTATGTATTAAATTTATAGTTTACTGCCCTAGAGGCGCGCGTATAGATGTTAACACATCATAAAACTTTCTGGTCGTTCAAACTAGGAAAACGATGATTTCAATTACAAGACAAAGAATACGAAACGAGATGAAATTAGTAATACTTATTCAATAAGTTGAATAAGAGATAGTAGTAAACCGTCATTGCTAAAAACTCACCACACACATGCGGGTCGAACTGTGGACGTGTGACCAACAGCCAAACCAAAAACGAATCATATCAGAATTTTCTGCAGAAGAAATTGACAAATGCCATAACTCTGCGCTGTCTGTAATATGTAAATGGGGTTGTTATGTGTAATCTTGGATTTCAGAATATAAACAACAAAGTTTTGTTTTTTGTGTGCCACTTGTATCACTATATATGACTCACCAGCATCTTCAATTGAATTTTCGTTTCCAGGTAAAACAATCCTGCACAATATGAGAAAGAAAGAACAGGATCGAATATACATACGCAGCAGTTAAGATGCTTGGATCCAAACTACCTCCAACAAAATAAATAAAAATAAAACCTTTACACATATAAAAGCTTTACATACATGGAAACCAATAATACCTACAGTCCACACAGTTCTAGATCATCACAAAGAAATTGTCGAAAACAGTATACGTGCATTAGGCGAACTTACGGAAAAAGCGCAAGAATCTAGCAACACAGCTGTCTAACAATTCAGATTATGTAATACTCGCATGTGTTCAAAGATGTCTCACAATTCAGATTTAATGCACCATATATTGCCACAATCCGATCCGGCACTATACTCAATTAAAACGAAATGGTTACCAACAATATGCCACGAAGTGAAAGAAATTGAAAATTGTTTTCTATGTTGATACTTCGGATTTATTGTGGAAAAAACTTAACATAATTTGTATGCATTGAGACAATTACGGGTATATTATATAAAATGAAGACCCTGTATATAAAACATACTCAACACCTCGATTATAATGGCACAAATTCTTTATTGTTATCCCGAAGAAGGATTTTAAGAAACAATTATCACGGTTGAAACCCCGAAACTATTGGTATAAGTTTGGAACACTGAAAACATGTGCACAGAATGGGCCATTGTAGGTCGAGTTTGAAGAGGACTTTGCCAACATTAGGAAAGTTCGACGAATTTTATGATCCCAAACCATATTCTCACAAACTAATGACAGCAGGTAAAAATATGAAGAGTTTGCCAATGGCAGTGTAGTTGTCCTCCTGCACGATGCAATCGGAAGGGTACAGATATGGCTAAATCACGTTAAAGTGTTAGGTTTACCAGAGCACACTGGGACAGATTTAAAAAATTACCGGACGGACAAAATTCCTAAAATCGAAGCAGTAATCCACATAAACTAGGTAACTTAAACAGTGGCCAATTAATCACTGAGGTCGAAAATTAACTGTTTTGAAGGTTCCCTGCAAGTTGCTAATCAGGCAAGGGGCCCAAAGTTGAGTATTGTTTCAATACATGTATGCAGGCTAATTTTGGCTTATTTTTAGTAGATGTGTGTTATATGAATGTTATATTTCTGGAAGTTTCAAACTTCTTTTAATTATTTTGTGTTGTAAGAGCTACAAAAATGAACATTAAGTGAATGTAATTTACATAAGGTTTGTAGTTCAATTGCAATGAATGTAATTGACTAAAGATATTACATTTTTTAATCTTTTGTGGACCAAAAAAAATGAGGACCATCTAGGACCGGCGCACATTGGGGCCAAATGAATGAAAAGTGGCGATTAATTCAAAATATGAACTTTAAAATTCATGATCGTGTTTGGTACCGGGTGAAAGTGGATAAAATTCTGCATCACTAATTGCAAAAATTTTACTTTTATGTTGTTTGCTTTAGTTGAAGTGAGCACTTAAAGTTGAATAATTGTTATTTTTTTTGTGCATATTGAAAAAAAGTGAAAATTTTGATATTTCAATTGATAATTTTTTCTATTAATACTTCTAAAAGTAAAATTTTTATAATGGAACCGTCAACTTCAGGTAGTTTACTATACGGGTGTTTTTTTTAAACTGAGACGATCAAATATCTCGAAAAATAGCCACTCTACAGAAAAAATGTCCATATTCAAAATTTAATCATACCGCGGGGGAAATACATTAGTGCAAAAAAAATAGTCCCCCACCCCCCCCCCTTTGTAGATGGGGCGGGGGTAACTTTTAAACTAAGATAGGAAGCCATATTTTTTATTGCAGATACTGATTCTACGACTAAAAGTAAGTATGATTTGAATGAAATATTTTGTTCGGTTCATGATAGATGGTGTTGTAATCGATGAAATTCAATTTTTTCAATTTCTCCCCCTTAGAACACACGCATTCGATTCTGCAATATGTTTGAAATAAAAAACATCACGTTATCATTGCAAATACTCGAAATTCGTTTTGATGACGAATTTCGAGTATTTGCAATGATAACGTGATGTTTTTTATTTCAAACATATTGCAGAATCGAATGCGTGTGTTCTAAGGGGGAGAAATTGAAAAAATTGAATTTCATCGATTACAACACCATCTATCATGAACCGAACAAAATATTTCATTCAAATCATACTTACTTTTAGTCGTAGAATCAGTATCTGCAATAAAAAATATGGCTTCCTATCTTAGTTTAAAAGTTACCCCCGCCCCATCTACAAAGGGGGGAGGGTGGGGTACTATTTTTTTTGCACTAATGTATTTCCCCCGCGGTATGATTAAATTTTGAATATGGACATTTTTTCTGTAGAGTGGCTATTTTTCGAGATATTTGATCGTCTCAGTTTAAAAAAAACACCCGTATAGTACATGTTTTTTTGTTTAAATAAATGTTTTAAAAATATTAAATGTTAATAAAATAAAATTAGGCCAAAAATGGGCTATTTGTGATTTATATATGGAGTTTCAACAACTTTGTTCGTGAGCTTGCGTAAAATCGTCTATAAAGTGTTATAATATCAGATCTCAACTAATAAACCCCAAAATATTTTTTGGCGATTTTTTGCGATTTTTCTGTTATGCTTGTTTTTGTGAAATAACTCAAGATGCTAAAAATCCACAAATATGAAAAAAAAAAACAAAACAAAATAAAACATCAAGTTGTTTTTACTTTGTTTTTTCATTATTTTCGTTATAGTAGTTGTTATTGTAGGTAAAAAATGTGTTGTTAATTAGAGATGGGGGCGTGAGTAACTTTAATTCACGCATACTCACGTGATTGCGTATGTTGGGTTTATTTACTATGAATAAAACTAATTAAATTATTTTACATGTGTTTATGATATTTCAATGAATTTTACTTAAACATTTGTTAATTTTAAATTATTAGAAAATTGTATATGGCACAAGTGCACTATTTTGAAAAATTGAAGGAGGTCACGCTCCCATCCCTATTTATTATTGTCATTTATTTGAGGGTATTATTGATTCGGTACTGACACGTTTATTTATTGTTTTAGCTGTCAATGTTTTGTGATGTGATGTTACATATTTAAAGTGTTGTGAAAGTGTAAATTATTCGGTACAGGGTTAAAGGAATTACTTTTTGCAAATTTTAAACGAATAGAAATCTTATTAATTTTAGGAACATCTCCCAAAACAATTTTCATTCCTCGTCATGAGTTGCATAATTTTATGAGGAGTGCAGAACCTAAATCACTTCAGGATAAATTTAAACTTTTGAGATGGGAAGTAATAAAACGTGTCGACCCTTCGGATATGGTAGATTTTATGACAAGGTTTCCTAATTTTTGCTCTAGCTATGAGATTCGGTGGCAAAAATGTCATAGAAAGAATGAAATTTTTGTAAAAAATAATAATAAATAATTACTTTATACACTAAGTGGGGCTTTGACGGAAGTTCAGGGCATAGTTCTTACAAACAAGCCTTTCATGACAGTAATGCATCTGATTCTTCTGTATTTATTACGTCAATTGTACCATTAAAATTAGTTTGTAAAAACAAAATCATTTGGCATAATCCTCGACCGTCTTCAACTAGGTTTTGCAGGCCATTAAAAATTGAATTTATGAAAGAAACGGTCGACAGTATTAAAACAGAAAGAGAAAGAGTGGAGACAGAAAAAAATGCTCTTATCGATACAGTGATATCAGTTGGAGAAAGAAAGATAAAAGTGAACCACAAACTAATTCTCGTTATGATTGACGGTAAAGTGTGTAACGCGATTACAGACACAAAGTCCACACAAAAGTGCTACATATGTGGCGCTACCAGCAAGGAGTTCAACAATATTGAACAAATGATTTCTAGAGATTCCAACGTAGACTTCATGGAGTTCGGTTTGTCTGTCCTACATGGCTGGATAAGATTTTTTGAATGTCTTATTCACTTGGCATATAAACTTCCAATTCAAAAATGGCAGGCAAGAAGTGACGAAGAAAAAAAAATTATTGCTGAAACTAAAAGTCGTATTCAACGCGAATTTAAGAAGAGAACGGGATTGATCATTGATCAACCAAAACCTGGTTTTGGTAACTCTAATGACGGGAATACTGCAAGACGTTTTTTTAAGAATGCAGAAGTATCTGCTGAAATTACTAATATTGATTTAGAGTTGATCAAAAATATGCACACAATATTAATTGTAGTTTCTAGTGGTATTGAGGTCAACATTGAAAAATTTACAAACTTCGCTAATAACACTGCCAGGCTATTTGTGAAAAAATATCCATGGTACTATATGCCTCCTACTCTTCACAAATATTTTATTCATGGGCCTGAAATTATATCATTATCGCCATTGCCAATTGGTCAGCTAACCGAAGAGTCTCAGGAAGCCAGAAATAAAGATTTTAAAAGTTATAGGGAGAATTTTGCCCGTAAATGCAGTCGAGAAAAAACAATGGAAGATATCTTTAATAGATTTCTCTTAAGTTCAGATCCGTTTATAACAAGCATGAACAATAGTTCTAAAAAGAAAAAAGAGCTAATGCCAAAATCTGCATTGGAGTTGCTTGTACTTCCCAGCAATCAAAATAGCAATGATGAAGATGGAGATGAAGATGGAGATGAAGATGGAGATGAAGATGGAGATGAAGATGATGATGAAGATGGAGATGAAGATTAAGATTATTGTAACGAATTAATTTATGATTATGAAATTGAATGTGAAGTAAATACTAACATTGAAGGTAATAATGATTATAATAAAAAATTGTTGTTTTCAAATAAAAAAAAATAGAATAACCGAATTTAATTAAATTTTTTTTAAATAGTGTGTTTATGGTTATTTATCAATAAAAAAACAATTAGATTTTCAAATGTTTCATTTTTGAGCAAAATTTTCAAATTTCGAGAAAAAAGGTATGATTTTAATTTAAACATTTTCTAATAAAAATACATATAAAATATTTATTCCTTATTATTTTTAAAAATATTACTTATTTTTCTTAAAGTACATTTAGTATGCTTTAATTTGCAATTTAATTGAATAATTTATAGCACACCGTTCCAAAGTTACAGCAAAAAATTTGAAAAAAGAGGATTTTTTATAGAACACAAAATGGCCCATAAAGGGTTAAAAAATGTGTTTTTTCACTCTGTTTTTTTTTAAATGTTGGTTTTTTATGTATTTATAAATATCCATTAATAAAAAATATTTTTTTTTTAAATTACGACTTCTATGAATTAATCGCCACTTTTCATGCATTTGGCCCCACTGTGCGGCGCGCGATTTTCACTTCTGAACACTTTAGACCCTAACAGAAGTCACTGACTTTATTTCGTTACCCTTAACTACAATTTGCTGAAGAAATTTTTTTTTTAAACTTTGGTCCAGTTTTTTATTTCATATTTAAATATATAATACTTGTGTAAAAATTGATTTTTTTCAGTGTACCATAATATACCATAAAAAGTCGAACTAAAATTTCGAAATTTCAAACTAAAATTTTGGAAGTTCCGAAGACAACGATGATGAAAATGTCGAACGTAATGATATAGATTTTTTTAAACGAAGTTTGTTTTTGAGGTCCCAAATACATCTTGTATGGTTACGAAACAAACTTCTCAAACTTTTTATTTATATTATAATTCCTAATAAAGTTGGTAGAACAGCTTAAAATGTTAAACCTTGTTAAGAAACAAAATTTTATGTGAAAAGGTAAAATTAGAAATGCTCCTCCCTCCGTTAGATTAGTTATCGAAAGCCTAATCGAAAAATGTTTGGCAAAAATTAAATCGGGCCATCCAAAAAACTATGAAACGATACCCATAACGTTTTTTGTTTTTTGAGAAGTCAGCATTTACTAACAGAGCATTTACTAACGGAGAAATATTTTACCACTTAACTGATGATTAACAAACAAATTGGAAAAGATAATGAAAAAATTTTTAAATTTGACAGAGAATATCATAACAGCGGTAAAAGATATTCCACAACTACACTTAATTGGTGTATAAGTGTAGAAACCAGACTTTGATATTTTCAACAGCACAAAATTGGTCAAATTTGACACCCTGTAGCACCAAACGTGTTGATACAGGGTATCTCTAAATGAAATATTCTGATAATCTTGCGACTCCTCTACAAATGTCGGGTACATTCCAAAATCATCAGACCAATACTTTAAAAGTTGTGATATTATTTCCGTGTATTTTCCAATCGGCTCCAATGTGCGCCGTTGGAAGCACTATGGTGGGGACCTATTGTGAATATTTAACGGAAAAATGTGCCGCAATCAGTATTTGAATATTCTGAAGAACCAAATAGAGCCATATGATTTTGAACAAATGCCAGTAAATATATGTTTTTTAATTCAGGAATTTAAATTTGTGCTGGGATAAGATTAATTGATGGCTTTAGTTTGCAGATAACTGGGAACTTTGTTAAAATGTTTGCTTTTTAAGAAGAAGTTGTTATGGAGTGAAATAAGAACATTTTTTCCAGCTAAAAATGTTGCTAGAAAAACCAAAAGATTTCTATTGAGATATCGTTCAACATACCGCATTTGAAAAATTAAAAAAACTTATCAGCAAGCTACCTGTTCTAGCTCATTTTACATACTCCTCAAATCTTTAACTGATTGTCAAATTCGTTACTCTCAATTGAAGAATAACACTGGCTGTAAAGTTTGGTTGCGCAAAATTTCACCAATAAGTTTGGGGAAAGCAGTTGATTGGCAGAAGTCGTTCAATGAACACACATTAGTACAGTGAATTTTTCACTATATTTAACTGACAGGTGTACTTATGAATGGATGCATCTGTTAAGAGAACAAACGTACCTGATTCAGCCTTCTACGATAAAAACAGGGTTCAGACATTTTATAATTGTGCGTTTATTTAGCATCATTAATGACTGTATTTCCGAGCGTGTGCGTTTCAAATTTTTCAAAACTTTTCAAATAATAAGCACTTATAAATGTGCATGGAATTTCTGTAAAAAAATCATCCGTTACAGGTAGCCAACGGAAAAGCACACAACAAAATAAAATTGCACTACCCTTGTTTCCTTTTAATTGAATGTGAACGGAGTAGCTACCGGAATCATAAAAATTAAATAACTTTTAATTTATTACTTCTTTCTTAGTTCTGAAAATCGTAAAAAAGTTATCAACGTTTTTTCCAAAGAATTTTGTACAAATACCTCGAGCCAATTTTTTAAATTCATTCGGTACGATTATCCATATTCATTGAAACAAAAAATCAATATTCTTGTCAAAATGAGATGCCTTCACTTAATTGTGAATAAAAACGAATTACGTTCAGCGATTTTCATAATCTGTCTCATTTTGTTTACAGGGTATGTGACTTTGCGCGAAAGTAATAAGACTTGACACTTTTCCCATTTTGGATTTTTCATGATTATTCTTCTTCATAAATTTATTTACACCTGGAAAATTTTTGATTATGTAGGGAAACAGTATATCAAGGAATGGTAATTCTTATTTTTTCTAAGTTTGTTGTTTCCCCTATGTGATACTAGCTTCAAATTGATATATCTCGATTCCTAGACGTGACCCAGCGAAACGCCGGGACTAGGGAATGAGAGGCCAAAGAAGGCATACAAATTATAGACCAAAAGTGTTTGATTGATACTAATGGCAGCTAAATTATGTTTTATGGTATTTCCCTTTCATTTCTGTCCGTATTGGTCCAACCAAAGAGTAAATTACAAAACCAACTCGAACTCGATAAAATGGCCTACTACCTCGTCTTCATCAAGAGAACACGAATAGAGGCATAGCGGCTTGTTTCTATTTCTCCTAGGTTGGGAATGAAAGGGAAGACTGCAATCTGGTAAAATAGGGAAGGTAAACTCGATAGAACAGCTGTTTTAAATTTGATCATTGTGGTTTTGTACTTTGTTTGTTTCCTGTGTTGGTGGTATACTTACGTGTATAGATTGACAACTTAAGAGAATGAAACAAAAACAAAATGCCTGTTGTTGTGCCTACAACAACAATAACGTATACTGCTACTACTTGGTTATTTTACTATGATTGCCACAACATTCAAAAGATAGAAAACACACCGCAGATTTAGTGAACGTACGAATACTTGACAAAGAAAAATCAACGAATAAGAGATATACAATAGAGAGTCTACGAATATAAGCGAGAATAAGTAAAGTATATAAATCCCTTAACACAAAAGAAGATAAAGCCAAAATCAAATTTCTATACTCCGTTGCAATAAGTTTGACGAATAAGTTCTGTGTAGTTAGTGTTAGTTTTCTGTTGTGATAATTTATTATAATTAATTATTTTAACTAATTGTTGTGATGCCCAGTTTTTTAAATAATATGAATAATAATAATTAAAATGTAAAACTAATTGTAAGTATACAAAACTTATTCCACCATGTTCTTATTCCACCATGTTCAGTACTTTTATGATTTAACAATCGTCATTATAAAACTTTATATGTCCTTAAAAGGTGTAATTTCAACTGTGGCAGTGCGAAAAAAACTAAAAACAAGGACCAATACATGAGCATACGGGAAGTGACTAGTGAAATACATTTTGTGTTCTCTGCGGTTTATTTGTACCTCGGCGCAGTACATGGTAATATTGATGGAAAGTTAGGAAACATTTATGATTGACTTTCCACAAAACTTGTGGTATATTCGTGAAGTCACATGTGAGTATTGTTACCGTAGTATAAATGGATAGGCAAATTATACCAAAAAGCATCCACTGAAATACTCGTACCCAGTGATTTGTGTTTATCGAAGTGAACATTACTTTATTCAAACAGTTTCTCGGACCCATCTAATAAAATACGAATCGCGATGCAAACCACCTTACTTTGCTTGTGAATCAGTGGAAACAGCTATAGTCGAATCTGAAACAAATCCCAACTCTCCTTCTCAGGAACTGCCAGATATTCTAAATGAGTTTGAAGGAGAATGGTTGTGCACCGAAAGTCACGTTGATATTTGCGGCTTTTGTACTAATTACAATTGCAAACGACCTAACTGCTCCGCCACATCTCATAACATAGTGCGGCATTAACGATCTCGTGCGAGATACTAATTTGTCGCAGAGAAGTGTTGAAATATTGGGATCCAGCTTGCTTGACTGCAGATTGGTTTCAGAAGATTTTCATATAATATCTACGCTGAAGTGCTCGTTGGGATCACATAGGAAGTGGACATTGAACAACTTTTTGATACCATCGGTAACCAATACGTTCCTGATCAATGACATCAGTTTATAGATAGTCCAGTGAAGAGTCTCAAGGGAGTACTGCTGCATATTGGTAGTGACTATCCGTCAGTGCATATCATTTATGGGACATTGTTGGGTGATTTGTTGCGATTAGAGATGGGTGCGTCCCTAATTTTCTAGGCACGACCCGACACAAGCACGAAGATGAGATTAACAAACACGCACGACTAGATTTTGGCAAATGCACGACCCGCACAAGCACGAACTTAGTAATTGCAAACACGCACGCGTATGCACGAACAACCACGGTTTAATACAAAAATATAAAATAACTGAATACAGTGAAAACATTAGTTAAAATGGTATACTATATTTAGAGAAATGTGTGTATCACCTAAAGGATGCGTAACAGGGACAAAACAGTTTAAATTTTTGGCTGCATAAATAACCCACTATTGTCTCACCGCACTCAGTTTGCAAAAATGTTTACCAAACTTTCCTCTGTACATTTAAATATTTTATTAACTTTAATTCCGGGCCCTTTTTTATAACTCCTCTTTGTATGTCTTATTGTTGTATTTTGTTTGACATTTTGGGCGACGCGCCGATTGCTCGATTCTTATTGAGTGTATTTGCTTTTAAATTTGTGACGGAAGAAATCAATGGAATTGTTCCCTGTATTTTTTTTTTGTGACGGAAGAAATCAATGGAATTGTTCCCTGTATTTGAACACGATTGTAAAATTCACCCACATGAAGAGCTGCAGCTTACAGAGGTGCATTCAATTGGTAACATTGCCAATCACGGACGTAACAATAACAATCATTTACACTGGCAGAATTGTTTGGTTTAGTTATGTGTGATAAAGCTATAATGAATAATTCTTCAATATTTAACTTTTGAAGATATTTTTTCTTGTCACAGAACTCTCGGCTGGCACGCACTATACACTGAACGGAAAAGCATCGTCACAGGGCTGCAAATGTTCATCACCCCAAAAAGTTTGGTCATCGAAAGTGAGCTAACGTACAGTTTCATTCACAGCATCAGCATTATTTATATGGTTGTTGCCGTCAACAATGGGTCATACGATGAACTATTAGCTACCCAGAAACCGGAACCTGGGAGTACAGCGCGGTGGTTATCTGCGGCATGCCGAATACTGCGCCTTTATATATCGAAGAGGAACCCATGATAAAACTTACGCATTTTAGCCGCATTCATTGTAAAAGTGTACACACCTTTCTGGTTTCTAGTGAAGAGCCAACCACAATGCACACACGGAAGTCGACAAGTGTTTAAATATATTATTTGGATTCCCCACTTGCCTGTCAATATACAAATCATTATTGAGCGTAATAGTTATTATTTGCACACAGAAAACATACTTCTGACGATAATTACAGATCCGGACCAGACAGTGCGTTGTAAAGGTTATGAAGCCATAAGAACAGCTCGAGATAACCGTTCGGCAAAAATTCGCAAGTTTCTCTTAGGCAAAAGTCAAATTGAAATTGATTCCGATACATATACGGAGGTAATATATTGGAACAATATCGAATTCACCGAACAGCCATGCCTTCATTTCTGTACCGATGAACAATTGACACATTACCAATATTCGTCCGATGCAATAATTCAAATTCATTTCATTTCATTTTTCAAAAGTCAACATTATGCAACGATGCAATAGCTACAATTTTGTAGAAAGTTGTAATGAAAAATATATAATGGTTTAGAATAGTATAATCTTCTTTGAACTCTAAAAAATATTGTGATAATCAGGGCCAGTGGGGTTTTCTGATACCTCGCCAATGGGCTTTCATAACTTTTTGGTTTCGTTGAGGTCCCAATTTCAGTGTAATTTAACACCTTTATATTATAATGTGTTATAGATTTTTCGTATCACGCACACAATACTGAACGAAGCAAACTGGATTCCCGACAGGATTTGTCTTGATTCGAAGTTTATGTTATATTTTTGTATAATCAAATAAATGCATGTTTCTTTTATGTATTTCCAACTGCATTAACTAAAATAATATTGGTAGTAATTGCGAGCAATTTATTTTTTGCGTCAATTTAGTTTTTCTTTTATGTATTTTCAAGTGCATTAACTAAATAAATATTGGTAGTAATTGCGAGCAGTTTATTGTTGGTGTCACTTTAGTTATGATGTATTTAACAATTAAATCTGATATAAATTAGTAACTTTAAAAGTAACTTCTTAATTAAGGGTAAGAAATGGGATTAGTAGACGCTGAAAAAAAACGGCCTCTATAACATTCTCCCAAACATATTCTGCAGGAACCATGTATATGTTTGGAACACACTTCAAACAGTTATATCTTTGCAAGTCATGTGTATTTAAATGCAAACATAAGCATGTTTACTGACAAATGTGTATGCTTTTACGTGGAAGCATGTGCGTGCTTCATCCCAACCATCCTTATACTTACGGGAAGCATTCGCGTGTTTCTCCCAAACCTCCATATACTTACGTGGAAACATATGCGTATTTTCTCCTAAACATAATAATACTTAGAACCGAATTATTCGTTGTTTCTTTATTTATTATAATAAATTTTATAAATATATATGCACATTTATAAATAACTAATACAAAAAAATTAAATATTCAAAATGTATTGCATTGAATGCATTAATTTTTTATGAAATAGGAATCTGCTGCCCTTTTGTTTCTCATTTCTTTGTTGTCTCTTTTTATTATATTCCAGTCCTATTTTTTCAGTAGAGGCTCGGGCAGAAAAAAGAGACTCTTGCCCTCTTCAGTTTCTTTGCACAAAATCGTTTCTCACTTTGGTAGCACACATAAATATATTCAAACACATACACAAAAACCAAAGCAACATCACAAACCATTTAACCGTCCGAGCGTTTTGTTTTTTCTTTTTTCACTGATCAAGCGCTTTTGATATCCTCTGTCCGATGAAACATTGACTGAATACATGAAATTAAACATCAGCCAAAATAAGAAACACTGACTTCATCTGGAATTTACACGCTCATGCTGGAATATTTATGAATCCCTCACTGAGAGAATAATGAAAAAATACAGATTCACTCATACCAGATATACACACTCGATGTCTTTCTTTTTTTCTCTTGCTCTCTAGAGAGCATAAACAGTGCAACAAACACAACTGTATTTGCATCTCAAACACAGATATATTTGGGTCAGAAACACATATGTTATAAAATATTAATCATTGTGTTTCAAACATGTAATATTGAATTGAAAACATAATGCGTTGGGGCACAAGTATATTATAGTTGCCTCAAGCTCCAAACACATGTTTATATATGCATCTAAACAACAAAAAACGACAGATTTTTCAGTGTGTAGAAATTGCCATAGGAAAAATCAAAAAGTGACACAGTTAATAAAGCAAAAACTGGTGCATATGAAATTGTGTATAACTTGAATTTAAAACAATATATAGACTTTGTGGTGTGAATGAGTGATACCTAGTCACAAGCCTCGAATAAATTGAAATCATCCCTGATGAGTAACCACTTTTTTTCGTAAACAAAAAAGTTACAAATGTTTCAAAATATAAAACAGAGCTTAAATTGGTCTTGTTACTTAGTATCGCTTATTCACACTACACAGTCACACAAACAGCACAAATTTGAATATACTGATGTGTGAAGTAGAGTAAATTAATATATTGTTTTAAATTCAAGTTATACACAATTTCATATCCAACCGTTTTTGCTTTTTTAACTGTGTCACTTTTTGATTTTACCTACGTCAATTTCTACATATGTATTTAAAGCTTGTCGCAAATATAATATACTTGTGCCCAAACCCATTGTGTTTGCTATTCAATATTACATATTTGAGACACAATGATTAATATCTTAATTTTAATCCCTTTTTCTGCCGAGCCTCTACTGAAAAAATCGGAATGGCGGACCATTTGTGATATAAATTAAACACTTTGTTTTACAAAGGGTTAAAAAAATATTTATTTATTTTTACGGAGCAGCACTATGTGCTTTACATCGAGTTAGACTTATAACTAATCTCTTAATTTTATGTTTGCTGCCACGATACCATTTGTCTCAGTCCCAGTGCCTTAGCATGAATTCTTCCCTAAGCAGCTAAACGTGGGAAGCATTAGCACAGAATCTTTGTGCAGAATATTTCTTTAGAATTTTGTGTCACCTGCTACAACAGTGCAGACGCAACGTCAGCAAATAATGTGGGAAGCTAATATGTGAATGAACAGCTGCATTTTTATTGTGGGAAAGTGTTGCAACAATGTTGCTAAAGGGTGTTGACAAAGCGTAGCTTTAACTCTTCCCTCCGAAATTCCAATCGTCCCCGATTGGTTTTAAAAATATGGGATATTGTTTAAACTCGTAAGTTTGCCCATTTTGGGTGTAGGAATTTGGATTCCTTGAGGCTGTTGAGGTAATTGTGGAGGTTCTGCATTAATAATAACGTGTGATTTTTTCATTTTTACTGTTAGAATTATAATGATTAAAATTACAGTGGCCAAGAGGCCAAGGTTGGTAAACAAGCTAGATTTAACCAGTTTATTTAAAGAATTTATTTTCCCAATATTTTTTAAATTTAGTTGCTTCATAAGCTGAAGCGAAAGAACTTCTTCGAAGTCTGATTTGGAGTTGCTGTGTTGTACTAAGGCCGGTAGAGGTTTCAGGTTTACAATATCGTTTGTGGCGAACTTATAGTTATTAATTTGTATTGTTTCATTGTTGAATTTTATCAAATAGGATCCATTTAGGCTTCTAGTATTGTTTCCAATATTGACTTTCCCTTTGAAATCATTTAGCAAAATTAATCCTGTTTGAATTTCTTCAATGTTTTTTATATGATCGTTATTTGTGATGGTGCAGTTGTGGGGTTTATTTTTTAAAATTTTTACAATACAATTTTCGTTTTTTAGATTTAAGATTTCATTTTGCTTACATATTTTTACATTGTCAATGGTTTTACAAACGTTTTTTACACCATAATAAGAATCGTTACATTTCAATATTTTTTCAATCTTAATTTTTAAAATAAATTCTCTTCTTTTTAATGGTTTTATGATCATAGATTGGCAAATTTCCTTTCCTGTTTTAGGTATTTTTATAATGTAAATTATTGTTTCATTTTTAACAGCGATTTTAATATCTGCGAAATTTAATGATTCTTCTAAGCTTTCAAAAGGCATATTCTCATTAGTAAAGATATTTTTTATTTGTAATATTTCAGAGTCGGATAGGATAAATGTATTTATAATATTTGCTTTTGTTAAATGTATGGCTCTTTTTATATTTTCTATTTCTTTTTTGACAATATCAATTTTAAATTTTGTTTGCAATATGAATGTATTTCTGAATTCTTCGCCGCTTTTTAAGGTTTTTAATATTTTGTTGCTTACATCTGTGATATTATTTATTCTTTCAATTATTCTCTTACTTATTATAATTTGATCATTATTATTTTTTGTTAATTCTTCAAATTTGTCATTTATTGTTACTAAATCATTATGGTCAGGGCTTCCTGCTAACCATTTCCAAGCTGTACCTATAAAATCTAATGATCTTTTGTCTCTAGTTGTAGGTGTTAAATTGTCTATAGATTGTTCAATGTAGACTATTTCTTCCTCCAGAAATGGGAATAAAGGATGGGATGTTGGGATAGTTTTGATAAAAGCAAGTCGTATGTTAGATGTAATGATGGAAAATTCTGTAAGATTTATGATGTGAAAAAAGTTCCGGTTTCTATTTTCGCAATGCCGTCATCGATGGTTACTATTTCTGATTGCGAATATTCTGATATTTCGACTGATCCTTGTCCTAAGTGGTTGTTGATGATGAAAAGGAGTGATCTGAAAGATAGTATTTTATTGATTTCTTATACGGTCTTTGTGTACTATTTTCCCTGACTCTGTTGTAACTGTGGAATTTTTATTTTCTTTAACAATTTCTTCTTTATATCTTTTTGAAAGTTTGGTACCTAGTCTTTTATTTTGTTTAACGTAAATTTTGTTTCCTTCCTCGTAATTAATATTTTCAGATTTATTTTTGTTATGGTACTGCAAGTCTTGCTCTTGTTTTCTTTTAAGCTTTTCGCAATTAGCTGTCCTTATTTGTTCTCTATTGTCAGGGTCGGATGAAGTTGGTCTTCCAAAAAATAAGTCAACTGGTTTTTTACCCGTGACGGAATGAATGGTGTGATTGTATTCGTTTACTGAACATTCTAATAATTCGTCAAAATTCTTGTCGGTATGTTCTTGTTTGAGGCATCTCATGATTTCGGCTATTGTGGAATGGAAGCGTTCAATTTGACCATTTACTTCGCTTTTGTAAGGGGGAGCAATGAAAGTATTAATATGAAATTCATTTTCTAACATGAATTTAATTGGTTGTGAGCTAAACGCTTTTTCATTATCAAAAACTATGTTCTTAGGTACTCCAAAGTGAAATATGATTTCTCTTAGAGGTTTTCTAATGTTTTCCATACTTCTACCATCTATATTCTTTGTAACCGCTAATTTTGAAAATTTGTCTATGGAAGTGAGTATGTTGTGTTTATCTGTGGAGAAAATATCTATATGGATCGTATGCCCTGAATATTCGGGCAGAGGAGTGGAACCTAATTTTGTTTTATTTGGGTGACGGTCATATTTGCTTTCTTTGCAAATTCGACATATCTTAGTTATGTTTTTGATTTTTTTAGCCATTGCTGGGAAAAAGTATTTTTCCAAAATCTGTAAACGGTTTTCTTTCTCATTTCTATGTGCTCGATTATGTGTTTCAATAATAATTTTGTTTTGTTCCTCTGTGTCCGTCACATCTTCTACCATTTGATGTGTAAATCTGATTTTGTAATTGGCAAAGTGAAGTGGATAAATAGCCTGAATTCTTAGCATTATTTGATCGGATGTCCTTATACCGTTAATTATAGCAGGGTTGAGGTGATTCGTTAATATTTCTACAAGTGAGGATTCGTCGTTGTCACTTATCTCGATTGTGTGTCTATGGTACATGGGGAAAATTATATCAAACTTGTAAGAGGACGTAGAGCCTTCGGTTAGGAGAATTTGATTTTTAAACACATTAATAGGAGTTTCCACAGAGTATATTAAATTTTCGGAGGCGCTATCACTACTGTGGACAGTGGGAGTTAACGAATTTATTGTAGCTAACGGTGGTCTGGATAGTAAGTCGGCTACTACATTTGTATTTCCTGGCTTGTAAATTAATTCATGATTATATTCTTCTAATTGAGCCTTCCATCTTTTCATTTTTGCGTTTGTGTTTTTGTTGCTGAGAGCAAAAGTTAATGGCTGGTGGTCAGTAAATATTTTTACTTTCTTTGATCCATAAAGAAAACATCTGAGGGATTGTAGGGCATCAATGATTGCAAGCATTTCTTTTTCATTGGTTGCGTAATTTTCTTCAGCTCTACTTAATGTTCGTGAAAGAAAGGATATTGGTCTGCCATCTTGAGAAAGAACAGCTCCTAATGCATAATTAGAAGCGTCGGTGGTAAGCTCGAAGGCTTTATTGAAATCGGGATAGTGAAGCATCACATCTTCCGATATTAGACAATTTTTCAATTGCTTAAAAGCTTCTATTTGTTGCGCTGATAAGTTTATTGCAGTTTCTTAGACATGTGTTTGGAAATTCGTCCCAACTCTCCTCTAAGAATTTCAGTTAGAGGTTTAGCGATTTGGGCATATGCTTTTACAAATCTGCGGTAATGTCCTGCCATTCCTAAAAAGGAACGTAAATCGTGGATATTTTTTGGACGGGGAAAGTTTTTTATGGCCTTTACTTTTTTAGGGGTGGTACGAATACCCTTTTGTCCTACTATAATACCAAGAAATTCGGTTTCTTCTTTGATAAATTCGCATTTATCAAATTGTACCTTTAGATTCGCGTTTTCCAATGTGTCAAATATAATTTTGAGATCATTAAAATGCTGTTCCTTGCTTTTGCTGAATATAATGATGTCATCGATGTATACATAACATCGGACACCGATGTGTTCCCTTAAGACATCGTACAATGTGCGTTGAAAAATAGCAGGGGCATTTCTCAGGCCAAATGGAAGTCGAGTGAACTCAAACTTTCCGTTTGCAATAGAGAAAGCAGTCTGCTTCATTGAGCGCAATTTGATGAAATCCACTTTCAAGATCAATTGTGGAAAAATATTTGTTTGTTCCCAAATTAGAGAGAATTGTGGTTACATCTGGAATCGGATATTTGTCGGGTATGGTATCCTCGTTTAATTTTCGATAATCAATTACCATACGATATTTCTGTAAACTCGAAGCATCCTGTTTCTTCGGTACGATCCATACCGGAGAATTGTAAGGAGATTTTGATGGACGAATAATGCCATCTTTTAACAATTCTTCAATTTGTTTATCTATTTCATTTTTTAAAGGCATAGGATATGGGTATGTTTTTGAATAAATTGGTCTATCACTCTTGGTTCTAATTTCCGCTTTTACATTAGTTACGAAGGTTAGGCGTTTGTTTGGTTCGGAGAATAAAGTTGGACAGGTATAACAAAGTTTTTTCAGTTTAGTGCTGTCTTCTGAACTAAGATGGGTTATCCGTAGTAAGGTATGCGCAATTGAGTTAATGTTTAATTGTTGCATAGGGTAACTGTACTTATTTAAGAGGGTAAAGTAGTTTTCCTTTGTGAAGATAACAGCATTTAAATCTTTTAATGTATCGTTTCCTATAATGGCTTCAAAGGTTGTTAGGTTGTGTAAGATATGAAATTTTATTTTCCCTATATTGTTGCCAAAAATGTCAATATTAGCATGATGAGTAATTTTGACTTGTCCTCCTACTGAATTCGCAAAGAATGGTTTATAGGGTATGGGTTGTCTTATGAGTTTTGGAGTAATATAATTTTTGTTAGAACCAGTATCTAATAGGAATTTGACTTCGTTGCCGTTCTTCGTTTAGTCTAAAAAATTAATGTCGTCAATTGTTGTTTCATCTTCGACATATTCCCCTTCATACTCGAGTTGATAGTCTTCTGGATTTTCTGTGTAGGTGTCTTCGGTGTATTCGACTATTTGTTCCTGTGGGTCATCTGTCACTGTTTCTACATTGTAAACTTTTGGAAATTTCTTTGGTTGGTGGGTATTTTGGGAGTGTGGACGTTTTTGAAAATTGTTTTGATGATTATGGGATGGTCTATTTTGGTAGTTAACTTGTTTAGTCTGTATGGTTGAGTCTATTTCCATGGGTACTTGTGGTTTGGGTGGAAGCGGTGGATTGGAATGTGCTTGAGGTGCGTAATATGTTTGTTTTTGATTATAATAAGGGTTTTGATTTGGTTTTTGAAATTGTTTTTGAGCGAAGTTAGTAAGCTCTGGATAGAAAGGACGTGAACCTGAAAATTTCTGATACTGCGGGGTATTCTGTTGTTGACGATTATTATTATTGGCTTTATTTTTAAAACCTGAAGTCATGTTATGGGCGTGATTGGCTCTGTAATTCATATTGCTTAATTTTAAACACATACGAAGAGCTTCAGGCAAACTTTTTGGCTCTCTTACACTCAGGAGACTAGGTAAGGCACCGTTGAGTCCTCTGATAAAGGTATCGAGAGCTTTGTCTCGATAAGTTGATGCTAATGTAAGTAAGGCTTCTTCACCAAGTTCTAAACAATCAATTTTGTCTAAAATTAGAGAAAGATATTGATAGACCTGCTGGTAGAATTCTTCAACAGTACTTCCCCTTTGGGCAAGAGTTGTCATTTGATACTCCAAAGTACCAACATCTCTTTTGTCAGAATAATGTAACATTAAACATTTTTTTATTTTACCCCAGTTCAGCGGAGTTCGGTAAGATTCAAGTGCTGCGTCGGCCTCGCCGACAATTTTGTGCCGAATAGTGTGAAGAATCACAAAATACTTTGGTGTGTTGCTATTTTGCCCGTACATTTGGAAAATCCTGTCTACAGATTTTCTCCAGGAGCTAAACTCTCCAGGTTTCCCTGAAAACTCCCTGAGACATTTAACCACGTCCGGTACTCTTTCAGAATCTTCCACATTTCTACTAAAATCGATATGTGGTTCTCCTTCTTCTATTACGGTTGGGTGTAAAATTGATTTAATTGTTTCTTCAATTATTTTTGAAAGTTCTTTTTTTTGATTGGTTGTGAAAAATGTGGAGGATGATGGGATGGGATTAGGATTAGAATTGCCTAAATTTAACTTTGACAAGGATACAGCTATATCTTCTTCTTGACTCATTTTGTATTTTATTAAATGTTATTCTTTGTTTTTATTATAATTTCACAAATTAGAAATATGAGCTTACATTAAAAAAATGATTATTCCCATGGTCATGCTGTTGATCTCCTCTTGTAGTTGATGTTGAGGTTTGTTGATATTTACGTCTTGGAGTCACATGCGATTTGTTTATAGTCACTGTTTGTTACTAATGAATATTCTTTTTGGTTTTTGTTTTTGCTTAAATTCTTTATTGCTTTATTAGTGTTTCATTAATTAATTATATTTTATTTAACTTTGCTTGTTTTAGCTTTTACTACAAATTTCACTTATGGTTTTTATTTTAATTTCGAGTTCATTTACTTTTCGATGTTTTAATTTTGCTTAAATTGATAGTTATTTTATTCATGTTTCATTAATTAATTATATTTAATTTAACTTTGTTTAGTTTTAATTTAATTTTTACTTTCGTTATGTGATTTTCACCTTTTTTACCTCAAAGGGCTGGACAGTACAGTCCTTCCTTTTTTTAGAACTAACGTTCCAATACTAAGGGGCCACTTTTTAGGTTTTAATTTGTTAATCGGCCGCGTATTTAACTTTATTCAAATTTTCCGACGCGGTCCCTGCTCGGGCGCCAATTAAACACTTTGTTTTACAAAGGGTTAAAAAAATATTTATTTATTTTTACGGAGCAGCACTATGTGCTTTACATCGAGTTAGACTTATAACTAATCTCTTAATTTTATGTTTGCTGCCACGATACCATTTGTCTCAGTCCCAGTGCCTTAGCATGAATTCTTCCCTAAGCAGCTAAACGTGGGAAGCATTAGCACAGAATCTTTGTGCAGAATATTTCTTTAGAATTTTGTGTCACCTGCTACAACAGTGCAGACGCAACGTCAGCAAATAATGTGGGAAGCTAATATGTGAATGAACAGCTGCATTTTTATTGTGGGAAAGTTTTGCAACAATGTTGCTAAAGGGTGTTGACAAAGCGTAGCTTTAACTTATATAAGAAAAAATCACAAGTAATTAATACACGATTGTCTTCCACGAACTAGATTTGCATAACCAAGGCATAGTTGAAACCTTCCAAAAAGAAAAATTTGAGATACAACAAAGAAAGGAGAAGCAAAAGAGGAGCTGATTCTCATTTCATAAAAACGTAATGTATTAAATGCAAGTAAATGTAAAAACGCATTCAATGCTAGTAAATGTAAAATGTATTAGTTATTTATAAATGTGGGTATATATTGATAAAATTAATTATAATAAATAAAGAAAGAAAGAATAATTCGGTTCAAAATATTATTATGTTTTAGAGAAAATACGTAAGCATATGGAGGTATGGGGGAAACACGCGAATGCTTCCACGTAAGAATAAGGATGGTTGGGATGAAGCACGCACATGTTTCCACATAAAAGAATACATATTTGTCAGTAATCATGCTAATGTTTGCATTTAAATACACATGACTTGCAAACATATAAATGTTTGAAGTGTATTCCAAACATATACATGGATCCTGCAGAATATGTTTGGGAGATTATATTACAGATGCCATTTTGTTACATCGTGTATTATTCCCATTTTTACTTACTCTTAAAGTTACTAACTTATTTCAGATTTAGTTGTTAAATACATCATAACTCAATTGACACAAAAAATAATTTGGCAGCAATTAGTACCAATATTTAGTTAATGCATTTGAAAATACTTAAAAGAAAAATGCATTTGATTATCCAAAAATATAAATTAAACTTCGAATCAAGCTAAATCCTGTCGGGAATCCATTTTGCTATATTCCTCGCGGCTTCTTATTTTCGAAAATATATATCCCATGAGCTTTTCGTCTGTAACTTTAGATGCGGATTCATAAATAACCCGTACAAAAAGTTTAGTATTTTGTGTATGATACGGAAAATCTGTAACATATTATAATATAAAGTTGTTAAATTACACGGACGTGAGACTGTCTGTGGAGGTGGAAAGTTTCTGATAGGAATTCACTTGGGAGCGGCCAGAAATGATTCATTCATCGGACAGTCCTAGCAGCTCACTACTTCCACGCAGTATGTCCTGGGCAATGGCTTTTTCGGAAACTTCCGTTAGCTAGCTAAATTGAGAAGGCGATACCAATGAGCAGCCTGACTGGTTATGCGATCACTGATAAATCTCAGGTTTAGTAGGTGACTTATATCACTGAAGCTCATCAAACTATCGGTCATATTCTTTTTTCCTTAGAAGGCGGATGAGCCCAGCATATGGGCCAACGGCGAATAGAAACCAAAAGAAGATAATCCAGGTTCGACATATTGCATCCTGGTCAGCGTCTGATCCATAATGGGCGGCTGCAATCAAATATCCTGGCACTAGGTAAAATGCAAAAATCCGAGTGACTACAACATCGAAAAGAAAACATAAACAACCCCTATTTGTTGACGACCCCCACAAAAGTTACAAGCACCACGATTTACGGATATGCGCTTCGAATGTAAGATCTCTATATAGACTTTGCCGCGGCAAAAAAATGGTCATTAGTGGTACAAGATTCCAACACAGACATCCACAAGGCTACTTGGGTATCCCCTGATCAAAGACCGAAGCTGGACATCGGAAAGGTGCAATTACCAGAGGTAGCCACAGTCTACTCAAGGAAACTCTCGCACCTTTTGGCACAGAACCCACCCCCTCCCGATGACGATCCTGGAGCGCAGTGGAAACCCATTTCCGACTCTTTAAAAACTGCCGCAACAACCGTACATGGATTTGAAAAAAACTGCAAATGATGAAAGGAACGCTGCACGCATGGTAATGCTTCAGTCAATCGCAACGCGAGCTGCGACTGAGCGGTATAGGGAAAATAGAAAGGAGGTAAACCGTCTCTTTAGGCGCAGTGGAGAAAGAACAACAAATTCGCAAGAGCCGATGTATTACCGGCGGAGTTGTTTAAGGCTGGCGGCGATGAGCTGATAAGGTGCATGCATCAGCTCATTAGCAGCTCGGCGATTGGAGTCGATGTCCTGATTGCGCCATACAAATGTGGCTTTAGGCTTGGAAAATCGACAACTGACAAGATTTCCACGCTACGCCAAATCCTGGAAAAGAACCACGAATAGCAAATCGACACCTATCATCTATTTGTGATTTACACCAAATCCGCTGTGATAGTTGGTAAGGATTAGTGTATTCAAAAACCGGGTTTTAAAAAATTTTGGTTTTCGGTTTCTTCGAATATTCCGATTTTGGCGAAACCGGTTTCGTAATCTATGCCTTTCGTAAACTATGCTTTTATTAGCATCGTTTATTTTTAATGCAGTCTTTTTGAATTTTGAGATCGACTACCGAGTAGATACTCATGAAAATACTTGTCAAAATACCGCTCGGAACCGGTGTAAAACTGGAGGTCCCAATCAGAGTGTGTCTTCATAGTATGTGATGGGAAACTAAAGTGTGGGCCATTTAGAATTTAATTTCGCTTTAAAAAAATACTAATATAGACACAGTACCTTATTCGACCAACCCAATTCTTCAGCACATTGTCGATTCTTTGGGCCTCTAGTTCACTCAGGATTGTTTGCGACACACTTATCTTTTACGGCGCTCCAGAGATAATAGTCTACCGGGATCAAAACGCAGCTGCGAGGCGGATTTGGATGGATTCCGAGTTTCGGCTGATTATGTGGTCGTCGAACACCGTGCGCAAAATATCGATTGTAACGTTGGCTCTGGGACAGGTACCGCGGGCCCCGTCCTTTTGAAACCATGCTTCATCAATGTCATCCTCTTCAACTTTGTGGAACAAAAACCTGCTGTGCATGACACGGTAACGCTCGCCATTAACGGTAAAAGCGGCGCCGTGCTCATTTTCGAAGAAAAAAAAGACCATGATGGAGCCATGCCAAAAATATAACGTTTGGATTTTCCGAGCCCCAAATGCGACATTTTTTTTAACGTAGCTCCGAGGTGAAAATGAGTTTCATCAGCAAAGATTATTTTTCGGTAAAAAGTGAAAACGAATCGCATGGCCACGAGGCTTTGGACTTCGATCTTTATACAAATTCAAATTGCTGCGAACTGTGTCTAGTTGATCTTGATGGCTGTTCTAGCAATTTTCAGCTACAGCGCCAATATTTTCCACTGGACGAGCACTTAGACAATGACAAAATCGCTTTGCAAATTGATCCACAATCGGGGCTGATGAAACTCTATTTCTATCGAATTTATTTCGTAGATTTCTTACAGTTTGAGTTGGAGTCTAAGAAATTTTGATGACAGATTTTAATATTTCCCAATTTTCTTCAAGCGTAAAGCGATCCATTTCTTTCTTACGTTTCTAACCTTTACCTAATAATCTGTCACTTGATAAATGTCAAATTGGCCATTTGTTTCGATATAACGGGGTGTCAAATTCCATACCCTTTATTAATTTATTTATTTTATTCAAACTATCTGTTCTAATAATGGAGTTCCCCAGTCGGTGGTACAACGGCTAGTGTGCGCGGCTTTTGTGCGTGACAACGTGGGTTCGATTCCTGCTCTGACCACCTTCCTTCGACGACGCCCACCTCGCTTAGTGATGGCGACACTATCGAGTACTTACCCATGAAAAAGCCCCTGTAAATGCCTTTCGGAACCGGTGTAAAACTGTAGGCCCCAATCACGGAGTAAAAATTAGAAAGCGCACAGCTCACTGGTTGTGAGAAGCTCCCCCCAATCCCTTCATGGGATGTAATGAGAAACGGTTTTTTAGCTAGGCAAAATCATTGAGTGGCCGTCGGTAGTGCAATGGGTAGTGTGCGCGCGTCTTGTACATGAGATCCGGGGATCGATTCCTGCTCTGACCACCTTAAAAAAAATACTTTCGGCGGCGGTAACCTCGCATAGTGAGGTCGACTTTATCGAGTATTTAGCCATGAAAAAGTTTCTCAAAATACCGTTCGGAATCGGTGTAAAACTGTAGGTCCCAATCAGTGAGTGAAAACTGGAAAGTGCACAGCTCAGTGATTATAAGAAGCTCTCCCCTGTCCCTTCATGGGATGTAATGGGAAACCATTTATTTATTTTTAAAATCATTGTTGAGTAAGTATTCCTTTGGACGTTTTGTACTACTTTCGGGATTGAGAATGCTGTCTATTGTTTTATGGATTACTCCTAACATACTACCTTTTGTTTCTATTGTTCCGGAACTTACATCTAATTCGGAGTTGACAGATATGACTTCTATTGCCTTGGACAACTCAGTTCAAAACACTGTCGTTGTAATAATTCGTTGGCAAAGTTTTTTATGTCTGTCTGATGGGATCAGTAATAATTGTGTGCTATGAAAATGGATTTATATTTGCAATTCTGCGTTTTTATATCAGCTGTGTAAAAACCGAAAACCCTGGATATTTGACGTGAAATAACCGGTGAAACCGGTTCTTCGAAAATAGCACTTTTTAAAAAATCACGTACGGTTAACCGGCAGGAATTGGGTTAACCGGTTTCGGTTTTGAATACACTAGTAAGGATCTTACCGAGCCTTTCGAAACCAAGCGAGGCCTCAGGCAAGGCGACACCCTATCGTGCCATCTCTTTACCATCTTAATGGAGATCATTATGAGAAAAGCTGTAGTCAATATGAATAAAACCATCAGCAGCAAAAGCAACATGCTGCTCGCGTATGCTGATGATATCGATTTCATTGGGCGCACAATTATAGAAGTTACTGCGGCGTTTTCGAGAATTGATCAGGAATCAGCGAAAGTGGGCCCGAAAGTAAATGAGGACAAGACAAAATGAATGGTTTCAACAATCAGGGCCTCCACGCGATTAGATAACCGATATGATTTCGAGTTTACAGTTTAGAATATTATTTATTCCAGTTCATTCAACAATTTACATTTATTCCTTAAGTTATAACTTATATAAGTAGTTTAATTCTAATATATACGTATATATATTTTACAGACTATTTGGTTTTCATTTAGGTCGTGCTTTTTCCACCGTGTCGAGGTTTTCCTCGTATACTTAATTCTTCACTTTATTCATTCATACAAACCGGCCAAAAAATGAATTAAAGAAACAGGCCAAAAATCCATCCTTATTTTTATATAACTTAAAAGCTAAAACTTAAAAACTAACTTAATTCTAAAAACTATTTACATATGTACAATTTGCCATTTGGGCTATTTGGTGTTGTTATACACAGTATTAACTAAATAATAACTCTTATACCTTATGTGGTAAAACACCACCATGGAGAACACCATTTTCCTCAAGTGTCAACAAACTGGCTGGTGGCAAATACCTTACTCCTGCAGGCCTCCGGACGCCTAAGTCCACATTCGGACATTCCGAGATTAAGCGAGAGCCCCGTCCACCATAAACGCGTCAATCCGCTCGAACTCCACGGCATTATATATCGCCCCACACGAGGTGCTACATTTAGGCACCATGAAAACCATGGTGCTACATTTAGGCACATTGAGTGCTAAGCGCCATTTCAAAAAATTGACTCAGAGTCGGACCATGTAGTCGCTCAGCCTCTCAGTGACCGTCGACGCTGTGGGGCCCGACGCCGCAATACGTATCTCGTCTGCGTAGCAGAGCAATAGTTCATCGCCCGAAGGCCGTGGAATTTTATCCATACCATATAAGGTTCTACCAAGCTTCTACCGCCGACCTGATTGGACCATACCAGTGTGGCTTTAGCCCCGAAAAATTGACAACTGATCAGATTTTCACGCTACACCAAATCGTGGAGAAGACCCACGAAAACGAATTGACATCTATCATCTATTTGTCGATTATAAGACGGTCATCGATAGCCCGATACGAGAGACACTCTACGAAGCAATGTCTGAGCTTGGTATTCCTGCAAAAGTCAGTGAAAATTGGTAAGTTTCTTATAGGACCTTTTGAAACTATGCGAGGGCTCAGGCAAGGCGACACCCTATCGTGCGGTCTCTTAACATCTTAAGGGAGATCATTCTGAGAAAAGCTGCAGTCAACATGAATAACACCGTCAGCAGCAAAAGTCACATGCTTCGCGCGTATGCTGATGATATCGATATAATTGGGCGCACAATTAGAGAAGTTACTGCGGTGTTTTCCAGAATTGAGAAGGAGACCCACTGACAGTACATGAGGACAATACAAAATTAATAGTTTCATCGAGCAACGCCTCCACGCGATTAGACCAAAGCGTGAACGTTGAGAACCGTTATAATTTCGAGGTAGTGGACGAATTTATATACCTCGGATCAGCCGTCAAAAAAAAAAAACAATGTCAGCCTTGAGATCAAACGGAGAATTGTGCTTGCGAATAGATGTTATTTTGGGCTAAGCAAGCACTTTAGAGATAAAGCCCACTCTCGAGTAACAAAAATCCAGCTATACCAGACTCTCATACAACCTGTCTTGCTTTATGGCGCAGAATCCAGGGTCTTATCGCAAGTAGATGAAACATCTGTAGGAGTCTTCGACAGAAAAATACTCCGGAAAATTTATGGCCCAATAGTGCACAACGGCGAGTATCGTATACGTATGAACCATGAGCTGTATGAGCTTTATTCCGACATCGACATAGTTAAGCGGATCAAAATAACGCGATTGCGCTGGCCTGGCCATGTTAGTAAAATGGATGAAGACGAACCAGCACGAAGGGGTTTCGAAACCAAACTTGAAGCAAGCGATAAATAGGAAGACCAAAGCTCCGCTGGAAGGATCAAGTTGACGAATCCCAGGGTGCACTTGGTATTACCAACTGGACTGATATATCAAAAGATCGAACTGGTTTGCGAAATATGTTATATTCGTTTTGTAACGTCCCTAACCTCCAGGGGTTGTTCGAAACCGGATAAGTGAGTAAGTAAATTATAAGTGAGTAAGTAATTGCCTTAACGAAACCAACAAATTATGAAAGCCCATTGGCGAGATATCAGAAAACGCCACTCGATGTTGGCCCTGATTATCACAATATTTTTTATAGTTCAAAGAAGATTTCAATTCAATTCTAAACATATATATAGTTTTCACTACAACCTTCTACAAAATTGTAGCTATTTAATCATTGCATAATGTTGACTAATACACATATTGTAAAAAATGCACCGTCACTTCGTCAAATGACGAAACGTTAAACCAATTTTGATATTTTTTAGATTTCTTTCATAATTTTTTGGTTTCGTTGAGGTCCTAAAGCATAGAATAATACATACCATAGAAGCTTTTATTCGCTCAATAAATTAAACGTCATAGGTACGATGGAAATTAAACATTGGATGGTGGAAAATATGGGTTCAATAATACCAGATAGTGGCAATAGTATACAACGATCAACAAAGGAACAACAACCGAATTTCAGTTTTTTGTGGCAAACTAGTTGTGTTAAACACAATACAAATGTATACCAACGATAAAAGTCAACAAAACAGTGCAAAATATATTTAAATTTTTCAGTTCTACACCAAAACGGCAGGAAAAAGTTGAGTGAACATATTTTGTAACTCCACCTGGTGTAAGGTAATTTTAAATTTAATTGCTCTCATTTCCACAAACCTACGATGAAGAGTGTGAAATGAAACGTCAGATGAGAGAATAAGTTTATCTATGTATGTATTATTCTATGTCCTAAACAAAAAGTGCTCATTTGTCGTACTGTGTTATCTAACAGATATAACATATAAACAGAACATATAACAGATAAACATATTTGTATATTTCCTGGAATTTGATTTATTTTATCGGGCGAATATTGGTAATGTGTAAATTGTTCATTGGTACGGAAATGAAGGCATGGCTGTTCGGTTAATTCGATAGTGTTCCAATTTATTATCCCCGTATATGTATCGGAATCAAACTCAATTTGATTTTTGGCTAAGAGAAACTCTCGAATTTTAGCCGAAGGGTCTTCTCGAGCTCTTCTTATAGCTTCATAACCTTTACAACGTACTGTCTGGTCCGGATGTGTAATCATCGTCTAAAGAATGTTTTCTGTTTGCAAATAATAACTATGACGCTCGATAACAGGGCGAATACTGATTTGTATATTGACAGGCAAGTGGCGAATCCAATCAATATACTTAAACATATGTCAACTTCCGTGTATGATTTATGGTTGGCTCTTCACTAGAAACCAGAAAGGTGTGTACACTTTTACAATGAATGCGACTAAAATGCGTAAGTTTTCTCCTTTTCGATATACAAAGGCGAAGTATTCGGCATGCCTCAGATAACTAACCATCGCGCTGTACTTCCAGGTCCCGGTTTCTGGGTACCTAATAGTTCATCGCATGCCCCATTGTTGACGGCAACAACAATATTAAATAAATAATGCTGATCGCCACGAATGATCCAATCATCTATGTTGTCTAGCATATGCCCCATAAATATAGTTTCAAAATCACTTGCCACCTGAAAATATATCATCTATCAATAATTTAAATAGTTCTATGTGTCGACTAGTCGTTTTTAGAACTTTTTTGTTCTCAACTACATTTTACTAAGCTTTGTTTTTTCCGTAATAACTTATGCATTAGTCGTGACGGATCTGAATTCTGCTCTAAATTTAACTCTTTCTCTATTGATTTTATTCTTATCAATAATAAGGCCGTCTAAGTAATCCAACATTCTGTCACAATCATCTTTACACTCTGGCTTTGATTTTGTAGCAATAGGTATTTTTAAGTCTCTTATAAAAGTCGTAGCAAGTAACGATCCATATCGATCTGAGATACCAGTGCGAGCCAATGCTGAAGAATAATTTAGCTGTGATATGTGTGATGTTTTTAGTTGCTGCTGGATTTTCGATATGTCAGCATCTTCAGCTTCGAAATAATACTCTTCGCTGGGACTTCAATGGTTTAAGTAGAGGGATATAGCGAGACTTGACTGCATGTCGACCTTATCTACGTCTCTGTGAAAGTCTTCGAGCTGATCGATATAAAAACATTCCAATACAAAACCGCACTTGCAATGGGAAATTTTAAATAACATATTCCACTGAGCATTTTTAACTATTGGAATTTTAGTTTTTCTCACAACTCACAAATTAATTTTATTAAAATATGTACAAAACTTGATTAGTGGATTTTTTTTATAATTGGTGTGCCATTTTGCTTTAAATATATAAAATATTCCATCACTTGCTGGTATGTTGGTAATTTTGTTTTGTCTATATCTCTCGCATTAAAAACCATTTTTAGATTACTTTGTTCGAACTCGTTTAAATTAAGTAAGCTTTCTATAATACGAGTGAAAATTAATAATATTTTCATAAAAATTCCACAATTTATTACACTAGTTTACACTCATTTTGCTTCAGAGTTCTAAATAAGTGTTGTCTATAGATTTTGGTCTCCTAAACACGAAAATGAAGTTTAAAAAAATTTTCCTCTGATTAGTTTTCAAGATATGAATTTCATAATTTTTGTTTCGAATTTTTTATGAGATGCCTAAGCTTTTTGGAGCATAAGTCCCAAGCACTATTACCGATTTGAACAAGACTGGTTAGCTTTTCTGAAACCTTTTTATACAAGGTATTATAATCAGTTCTATAGTTTTGACGTTATAGGCATTTAAAATGTAAAAAATTAAAATTTTTGTGCAAAAATCACGATTTTAATGAAACAAAAATATGTAAAAAATATTACTTCCGAAAATAGCTCTAGTTTCATAAATTGAGCATAAAGCTTGGACTTTCTTGTAGAGTTACAACTACAGGTAAATTTTTCGATTTTCAGCATTTTAGTTAGTTATTTCCTAACCTACGGTTTACCGTAGAGCAGGGGTGCTACGGTCTATCCGAACCGAAGACAAAAACGAAGTCAAATTTTGTTCCAAAAAAAAAAAGAAACCGTTTCCCATTACATCCCATGAAGGGATTGGGGAGAGCTTCTCACAACCAGTGAGCTTTCCGCTTTTTAATTTTTCACTCACTGATTGGGACCTACAGTTTTTACACCGATTCCGAACGGTATTTTGAGAAGCTTTTTCATGGCTAAATACTCGATAGTGTCGCCGTCACTATGCGAGGTGACCGCCGCCGAAAGAATTTTTTTTTTAAGGTGGTCAGAGCAGGGATCGAGCCCGGGATCTCAAGTACAAGAGGCGCGCACACTACCCATTGCACCACCGACCACATTTGTTCCAAATCTAGCTATAAATATTTTTATTATCTTATTTTTGCGTTAAATTTATGGCTTGTTGTAATATTCTGAAATAATAACATAGGATTCATATTTTCAAGCTTTAAAGACGCATTGCGAAAATATATGGATCTTTTTTAATTTTGAGTGGACGGGAATATAGAAATATGTGGAGGAAGTCATTCGATTTGAAATGTCTTAACTTAAAAATTCTTAACTTAGCCCTCATACTATACTCCAACTGTTTTATATAGTATGATATGAAGGGAAGTAAATAAAATAAAATGAAATGAAAAATGAATGCGAAAAAGTATGAATGACCACATATAAATACTACGCATTTTTGAACTAAAGTACCTAAAAAACATGTATGTATTAGGGTGGACCTTGTGTCGATATTTTGGTAGATGAGGGCTCTATTCCGTGCCTTTTTGAAAAAAAATGACAATGCCGAAAAAAAATTAAAAAAAAAAAACATTAGGGGTTGCGCACGAGCCGAGAAAAAGGTCCACTTTGCCAAAATTAGGGGGGAAATTGCCATAGGTCATCAGGGGTCACCCGTAGGGGGGAAGAATGTATGGCCGATCCCCATTAACTTTTTACCGCCAACATTTTCCCCCAAGACACCCACCCCCTATCTCCTCCCCTTAGGGGGGTCACCATACAAAAATGGAGGTTGCTCAGTATTTTCGAAAAACACCATAGGTCATCAGGGGTCACCCCTAGGGGGGCAAAATATATGACCGACCCCCATTAACTTTTCATCCCCAACATCTTTTCCGAACAAACTTACCCTCTATCTCCACTCCTTGAGGGACTCCCCATACAAAAATACTGAAAATCTATGTATTTACAGTTGCACAATATCGAGATTTTTTTGATTTTTTTACAGAAATTCCACCAATATTCAAGAGTGGTCATTGTTTGGAAAGTCTTGAAAAATTTGAAACGCACACGTGCTGAATCAGGTACATAGGCACCCTTAGCAGATGCCCCCATTCATCAGTACCTGGCAGTAAAATATTGCAAAATACGTAGTAGTTATAAATAGCAGTTCATTCATCGATTGTTGTCATTCAACAAGTGCCGACGACCGTGAAAAGTAAATTGATTTTTCTCCCGTTTTTTAAAAGTTAAGATGACAACACGACTTAGATCGCGCGACGATATTTTTTTGATTGGTTATCCAAGCATGAATATTACGGGGAACAAATTACCGTCGAAGAAGCAAGTGCTAAGAATGCATTTCTTCAACATTCGCAAACGAAACATGTCGAAGAAAAATAGTGCGGTTATAGTCGCGGACGCAGTGATGATTTTTTGGCACCAAGCAGCTATTCCGACGAAAGCCAGAGGAGATGTTACAAGAAAAATAGCTGCGCTGCACGATGAGTGGGATGCTTTAAGAAAGTCATCTCACAGAAAGACTGAGTCCACTAGAGAAAAAGAGAATACGTTTTCTGATAGCTTGGATAATCTTTTCGACATCGCACACGCCAACGCCCTTGAGAAAATGACAAATACCGAAGACATTGAGTTTCTGCTGAAGCAAAGAGAAGATGGCCGGCCAGGAACTATGGGAGGTGTGGACGCTACTGATACTCGAACGAGGAAAAGAAAAGCTGAGCGCGAAGAACAAGAAGAGTTGCGACGCAAACGTGCAACGGAATCTAGTAGAGATCGGTTCGCTAAAGGCGGTAAGCTATTTCGCGCTTTGTGTGTTCGTCCAATGTTTATATTCAAATGAAATTCGTTCAATTGCAGTGGTTAAATTTTCAAGCAGTGATTCAAGCGATGATAACACTAGCCAACAGTCGTTTTGTGATTTGTTTCTAGCATACTTTTTCTCATTGATTTTGACCTACTAAACACGAAAATGAGTTTTAAAAATTTTTCTGTTGATTGGTTTTCGAGATACAAATTTTTGAACTTTTTTTTTTAAATTTTTGGAGGTACACTTACAATTTTGAGCATATCTTTCGTCTTCTTTGACGTATGTGATCCTACTACTACTCAAATTAAAGCAAATTGAGCCGTCTACAACTCATTCTCAGAAAATTTTCAAATCGGGTGAGTAGTTTTGATGTTGGCGGCTTAAAAAGTTAAAAAACTGGGTTTTTTTAGTAAAAATGTGGCAGAAAAATTCATATAAAAATTCATATAAAATATAAAACGCGATGCTAACAGCGATTTTGGTTTTTTTACGTATAGCTGGCATTTTTCCAAAGAAAATAAGCACTTACTTAACAAAATCTGACAACAAATGGCGGACTTATAATTTTTTTGGTAAAACACCGAAATTCCGCTATTTCACGATATTTTGATTTTCATTATTTGCACAGCTTACCTACCCAACGCAAACGAATAAATACATTTGAACTTAATTTAAAATAAACAAATTAGTCTTAGTATATTATTTTTTAATTTATTTAGAGCACTACATACTCAATGTATGGCACAATTAGAAATGGATGTGCCAGGTTAGCTAAACTAACGAAATTAACCAAATCAACGCCCATAAAAAATGAGTAGAAACAAAGATATAACTGTACATTTTATGCCATGTGGAAAAACAGCTGACTTCTTCTTTGTTTTTTGTATTCGCTGCAATTGGTCTCACGTATTAGGGTCCAAATGTAGTCACCCATCATAGCCGTGTCATAGATGCCCTGATAGCGTCGTTCCATAGCCTTCAATTCCTAATGAAAGCGCTCGCCGTGTTCGTCGCACACGTCTCCTAAATTCTCAAAAAAATAACAGTCTGTGGAATGGCATAGCGGCTTTTTCCACATCATTGGTGTATCGAATTTCATATGGCGCCTAAAATTAAAATAAATTACTATATTTGCTTTGCTTAATGTGTTTAAATAAAAATTCTTACCTTCCGCCAGCTGCCCAGTTGGTTAGGATTAAATAGCAAAGATGACATAGCGACTTAGGTGTCCATGATTCTGTGATATTTGGTGAAATACCAAAATAATTCAAATAGTGCAATTCCACTGCTGGAGTAAACGCGTGTGCGTGATTATTCTTTATAAACTCGCCACAAACATTGCAGAAATTGTCTGGATTGTTCAAACACTCGAACACACGTAGTCTTTTACTCATTGTCTTACTTGTTGGGTAGGTATTATATGCACTTAAATTCAATTTGTTTCACTTTTTACTCGTACTACTCGCGTTCGTAGACACTTGTTGAATGACAAAAAACGATAAATGAACACCTATAAATACTATACCTGGCTATATACCTGATTCAGCAAGTGTGCGTTTCAAATTGTGGAAAAGTTTCCAAATAATGACCACTCACAAATGTGGGGGGAATTTCTGTAAAAAAATCCGATACAGGTAGCCATCGGGAAAACACACATCAATAAAAAAGTGTAATTCCCTTTAATTGACTGTGAACGGAGTAGCACGAACGGAGGACACGAAGAGCGTCCACGCACATTCAGAAGCGTATATTACTCTGCAACCACAATCATAAAACTTAAATAACTATTTGTGTATTACTTATTTTTTTTAATTCTGAGAATCATAAAAATTACGTAAACGTTTTTTCCAAACAATTTTGTACATGTAAAGTGGGTTTGCCAAAATTCGTATCGTAAAATGCACCTGTGTTTCTATGTTCTGCATTTTCATTATACCATTTTCTTAAAAACATCGACGAAACGTCCCTACGGTATTGTAAATAGGTTTTTTACAATTATGAAATATTTGTGTTATTAATATTAATTTAAACATTTTATCAAAACTGCTAAGTGCTGTGACATTTGAAAAAAATTGCTGATTTCACTAAATTTTTGAAATTTCACGTCCCTTGCCAGAACAGAAGACATTAACCCAGGGTGGTGAAATTTTGAACAGAAGTAACTTATGTATAGGAGCAATTGTTCCGTTCTATTCCAAAAGGATTATAAAAAACTTGCTTTTTCGATCCCTCCTAGTAGGTTAGCTGTGCAAATAATGAAAATCAAAATATCGTGAAATAGCGGAATTTCGGTGTTTTACCAAAAAAATTATAAGTCCGCCATTTGTTGTCAGATTTTGTTAAGTAAGTGCTTATTTTCTTTGGAAAAATGCCAGCTATACGTAAAAAAACGAAAATCGCTGTTAGCATCGCGTTTTATATTTTATATGAATTTTTATATGAATTTTTCTGCCACATTTTTACTAAAAAAACACAGTTTTTTAACCTTTTTAAGCCGCCAACATCAAAACTACTCACCCGATTTGAAAATTCTGAGAATGAGTTGTAGACTGCTCAATTTGCTTTAATTTGAGTAGTAGTAGGATCAAATACGTCAAAGAAGACGAAAGATATGCTCAAAATTGTAAGTGTACCTCCAAAAATTTAAAAAAAAAAGTTCAAAAATTTGTATCTCGAAAACCAATCAACAGAAAAATTTTTAAAACTCATTTTCGTGTTTAGTAGGTCAAAATCAATGAGAAAAAGTATGCTAGAAACAAATCACAGAGAAAATTTTGTTATTTGTGACCTAGTGTAATGGGAGACAGGACGAAAACTTCCCAGCAGAAGCTGGCCCGTCAAATGTTGGTGACAGAAGAGGTTACAAACAATGTTTTACTGAACGAGTCCTATCAGCTTTGGACAAGTGCAAAGTGACTGACCGAGACGCGGTCGGCATTATGATAGCGGCGGCAGAAGCATTTGGACGCGATCCTCAACAATACACAATAAATCGAGAGAACATGCTGAGTTATGTGAAAGACAATCCAGAAGTAAGATCGCATAGATTTATTTGCTCTCATTCAGAATTCTTATTCTTCAACGCGTTTCATTCATCTCCAGCTTGTCGCAGCTAAATCCTTCGTAGTCCATTGGGATGGCAAAATGCTTTTGGAAAAAGAACAACTTCTTGGAGTTCCCAAAGTAGAAGATGGGAAAGGAAAAGGCCGGAGAATAGCACATGCCGTTTATCAACTGTTGGCATCTTGGCATATGACACATCGAATACAAGGACTTTCTTTCGACACGACATCAACGAACAGTGGCCCATTCTCCGGAGCCGCAGTTGCTCTTGAGCGGCTGTTGGAGAGAGAAATCTTATATTTACCTTGCAGACACCACGTATACGAACTGGTGCTAAGGGAAGTTTTTGAGACAAAAATGGGAAAGACCAGTGCACCAGGCGTTCCTTGCTTTGACCGTTTCAAACAGGAATGGGACGCTGTAAAGGTTAAACCATTCCATTCTGGCTTGATAGACGATCAAGTCGTCAGAAAAATTCCTGTGACAATGCAAGTCGGCATAAAGAAGTTTTGCTTAGATCAATTGATGGAGAAACACCCTCGCGATGACTACAAAGAAATGCTACAATTAATTCTTTTGTTTCTGGGTGAAAAACTTGAGAATTACCATTTCCGACCTCCAGGACCCGTTTCCCATGCTCGATGGATGGCAAAAGCCATTTACAGCCTCAAGATGTTTTTGTTTCGGAGAACTTTTCACTTATCTGTATGTGAATTGAATGGTATTCGACACGTTTGTATTTTTGTGGTGCGACTTTACGTCAAGGCATTGTTTGGTTCTTCTCGAGCAGCTGAGGCGCCGAATCAAGATTGGAAGTTTTTGAAGGACATCGTCGAGTACAAGTCCGTTGACCAGGATTTATCTCGGGTAATGATAAAGAAATTTATCGGTCACCTATGGTATCTCGCCGATGAGCACAAAGCCCTTGCCTTTTTCGATGACAAGGTTTCAAATGAGTTGAAGGCCAAAATGGCCCAAGCATTGCTAGAAAATGAGAATGACGAAGGTGAAGAAGACGAAAAAGGTGAAGAAGATGAAGAAGACGAAGAAGGTGAAGAAGATGAAGAAGACGACCCGGTTCCCCCAGCTCCTCGCGTCGTAATCAAAAGCACCAGCGTTAAAAAAATCGAGGTGAAATTCAAAGATGTGAATGAGGAATTCTTGGCTAAAGACTTGAGCAACTTCGTCTCTCATAATACCAAAAATTTATTTGTACGATTTGGAATATCGCAAGATTTCATTCTTGCAAATCCAGCAACCTGGAAATCTCGCGCAGACTATCAAGAAGGTCGTAGAATTGTAAATAACTTTCGCGTTGTGAACGACTCTGCCGAAAGAGGAGTAAAAATGATACAAGATTATAATAGAATACTGTGTCAAGGCGAAGAAGAGAAACAGTATTTACTACATGTTATCGATTCTTACCGCAAGAAATACCCATCAGCGAACAAAAATATGTTAATTTGACTATATTATATTAAGAGTGCTTAGTAGTACTACTCAATTACAGCTTCTTTTATTTTTGTATGGGGAGTCCCTCAAGGAGTGGAGATAGAGGGTAAGTTTGTTCGGAAAAGATGTTGGGGATGAAAAGTTAATGGGGGTCGGTCATATATTTTGCCCCCCTAGGGGTGACCCCTGATGACCTATGGTGTTTTTCGAAAATACTGAGCAACCTCCATTTTTGTATGGTGACCCCCCTAAGGGGAGGAGATAGGGGGTGGGTGTCTTGGGGGAAAATGTTGGCGGTAAAAAGTTAATGGGGGTCGGCCATACATTCTTCCCCCCTACGGGTGACCCCTGATGACCTATGGCAATTTCCCCCCTAATTTTGGCAGAGTGGACCTTTTTCTCGGCTCGTGCGCAACCCCTAATGTTTTTTTTTTTTAATTTTTTTTTTCGGCATTGTCATTTTTTTCAAAAAGGCACGGAATAGAGCCCTCATCTACCAAAATATCGCAAAAATGTCATTTCAAGGTTCACCTTAGTATGTATGTATGTCTCCTACTAAAATATGAAATTTTGGTTTCAAACATTGTGTGGCAATTAGGAGAAAGTGGAATCACAAAAATAAACAACAGCCGTTTATAACTTAAAATATGTTTCTATTTTAAAAATAATCAATGCTTTTCCAATGAATTTTGTACGTTATATTGAGAAAAAAATTTCAAGTTTATCCAGTACGATTATTCAAATTCATCCGAACAAAAAATCACAATTTTTGTCAATAGGCCGTCAATATTTTACAAATAATAGGCCGAAAGCATCCCTGCTCAACGGTAAAATTTAGGTTAGTAAAGAAACTAACAAAAATCGTTCAAATTAAAAAATTTACCATTTTACCAACGTGTAACTCTACCATTTCTCACCCAATTTTAATAAACGATGACTTGTTTTGCTCGAAAAAGCCCAAGCCTTATGCTTAGTTTATGAAATTGGACCTATTTGTGCGATTATTTTTTATATATTTTTTTTTATCAATTGAAAACCTTTCTTTTTGCAAAAAAAATTTAATTTCTTAAACTTTAAATGTCTCTACTACCCTACAGCACTTAGGAATTATAACTTAATAAGCTGAAACGTCTCATAAAAAATTGGAAAAAAATTCCAAAATTCATATCTTGGAAACTAATCGGAAGAAAAAATTTTAAAATTAATTTTCGTGATTAAGAGGGCTCAGTCTATAGGAGAAAAATATCTAGATCTCGGAAGTAGTGTAATAGGAAGAACTAGTGTAATAGGAAGACGTTTCAGAAGCGGACAAATATACACATTTATTTCGAACGCCAATACACAATTTACCTAAATTTAATTTCTGCAAAAATAATAATATTCAAATTTTGTTATATCGTGTAATTTCTAATGTTTCCCAAAAAGTTTCTCAAACACATTATATCCCAATCAGAGTGCATAAAAATAGAGGGCGCAGAACTCTTAGATTTCGAGGAGCTATGTACCTCCGGTCCCTCCGCGAGATGTTATGGGAATTATTTTTTTAATTATGAAGTTGAGAAAAATCGAAGACAAGATATAAAAAATGGTTAAATCGTCTTATTTCACAGAAAATGAATACACGAAGAGTTTTTTGCTGACGTTGTTATAAAACTATACAAATTCCATCCATGTTTAAATAAAATTACATAAAGAATGTAAACAGTATGAAATAAGCAAGATATGACGCTGGAGAGAAATGCGTTTGAGTGAATCGTGTCGACTTTTTGGTTGTTTTTTACGAGGATTGTCAAATTGCACTGGTCGTCTACTACTTGATGGTCTTTGGTAAAATACATAAAACAAATGGATTGACATCTTCCGTCACACATTTAAAAGAAAATACACACAACAAAAATCAAGCATCGGCGCATGGTAAAATAAGTAAGATAAACTCGTTAGAACAGCTGTTTTGAACATTTTTCTTGCTGATGCGTTTATCTTAAGTCACATTCACATGTATTTTGTTATTGTACCTTTTTGTTTACTTTAACAATAGATACACACATGTAGAACATTTTACATATTATGGACACCAAACAAAAACAAAATGCCTGTTTTTGATGTAACAATTCCTACTGCGTTTACCTTACTTATTTTATCATGCATCGGCGCGTCGTCCAAAATACAAAAAGAAGACATACAAAACTTAAACGCAAAGAGGCAAGTTTGCCAAATATTGTATGGTACGAAAAATGCAAAACTGTTTTTCCCTGTTAAGCATCCATTTGTTGGTGCACGCAGTTCTGTAAACATAGTATACCCTTTTACCGAATGTTTTCAGTATATACACTCTTTTTAAATTTTCGTGTTAGAACGTGATTTTTCGTGCGTGCACGTGCGTGATTGCAATTACTAAGTTCGTGCTCGTGCGGCTCGTGCCTTTGCCAAAATTTAGTGGGTCGTGTTTGTTAATATCATCTTCGTGCTTGTGTCGGGTCGTGCCTACAAAATTAGGCACGCGCCCATCTCTAGTAGGAAGTAAACTACCATCAGAAAAAAATTGCCTCAAAGTGGTATTTTATAAGTTTTAACCTAATAAATATATGTACTGTCAAAGAAAGTGTTGATAATGTGATAAAGTATTTAGGCAAAAATTTCACATTCCCATCCAAAATAAATCAAAAAGAAACTATAATATCAAAATTATTATTTGTTTATAAATAATATTTATATATGAACCATAACTTTAGCAGCTGTGATTGATATCTTAAATGGTGCTGAATCAGAGAGACTTTGTTGGGCAAGCATATTTTAATATCTGTTCGGAAACTGTTTCAGGTTTTAAAATATTATGAAAACAATAACGAGAATTGATTTCTTAGCTCAACGCCTTAATGCTGTTTTGGATAAATTAAAGGTAAGTAGCAGGGATGCGTTTCATTTATTGGCAGATGTGTTGGAAGCAGTTGGACTGCAGTCTTCTGAATTTGTTATTAATATAATAAATAAGTAAATAGCTGGGATGCGGGTCATTTATTCGCAGCTACGTTAGATGCAGATTCTGAATTCTTATTTGTTATTAACAAACATTTTATTCGCAAACAAAGACACCCCTTAGAAATAGTAAGAGTAAAACCTTAATGGACCAATTCTCCGCCAAAATGCTTCCATCAACCATTCACTGGGATACAAAACTTTTTTCGGGAATAAATGGGAAAGCAGATCGTCTTGCAATGAAAGCTACAGGTCCTGAACTATATCAAATTTTCAATTTGCCAGCAATACCATCAGGACCAGACTTGGAAGTATGAAAGAATATTGTGATATGAATAATGTAGTGAATAAAACAGAAACATTTGAATTTGACATATCTAGTACTCGCAAATTTAAAGGAGCTTGTTACTTAAACAAAAGGTCGAGATATATTGTTAGTGAGCCACAGACATCATATATTCGAAATTGGTTTAGCGGCTGCATTTACAACAGCGAACGCTGAAATACCGACACGTCTCAACATTGTATTTTTTAAAAATTGTAAGAAGCATTGTCTGAGAATATACCAGTGTAAGCTTTGGAAGAAACTATAAGTGATCAACGATGGGAATTATCGTCTTTCGTAAATGAAAAATGTTTGACGGATTTCCCACAAAACTGCTACAGGGAGTTCCTTAATCTTATAATAATTCTAGAACTCCTCCTCTAGGAGTACAATTTGTTAAACCTCTCCATTTAGCAAGATGTACAACTAAAACCCATATATATGTACAATGTTCAACTAAAATCCAACTAAAACCCATATAAAGCTAGTAATAACACCGCAAAATAACTGCAAATTGTTGTAGAATTTTTTTCCAGACACACAACACGTGTCTTTAAAATATTCATTACAACTATGAATACCAGGGGTATAACGGGGTAAGGAATCGTTGAAATCTTAATAGTTGTGAATGACTGCCGGAAGTAGAATCAAACTCACACAGTACTATCACGACAAAATCACAAAAAATCACAACATTTGTTTAAGGTACTTTTACTTTTGGTTCATGTTTAGTATCACTAACTTTGTGCGTTCTATATTTCGGATTATTCAGCATTACACACAACAATATTCGGAAGAAGCTTGCTTAGAAAAACTGAGAAACAATTTCGGTTAATATAAAAACTGCTGTATTTTTTAAGATTTTGTATATAATCCCTAATTTTATGGAATCTCTTTAGATGAATAACCGCAGAACTTATTCAAAAAAATTCAAAATTACAGCCCCAAACTAAATGCAATATAATTAATCGAAAATTTTGATTAGAATCCGCTGATGAATAAAAATTATATTACAATGTTTATTGAGAAAAATTTGTGGCTTTACCAAAATATGATCTTAGCCTCCCTGAACCAAGTGACTAGTATTCGTCGTTTATGTGATATGGAACCATAACTAAGTTATGTATGGGAAATTCAAAACATTTAATGAGGTGGATACTTATTAATTTAATAAAACAGGACAACACATGATTTCGGGACTTAATTATGAAAATTGCACGTGAAAGTACCCCAAAAATAAGAACTTCGGCATCATTCGTTTTTCAAGTTGACTGCATTTTTATTTATTTTTTTTTTATACGAACCGCCCCAACCGACCGAGGGGGCCACATCCCTATGACGTAGGGATAACGTACACACTACAGACCGATCCGTAGCGGGGAGTAACCGAGAGGAAAACGTGTAACGGCTACATAAAAATTCACAGCCGATTATAGCAATACCAGTTAAAAGAGGAATAAAATCTACAGATTACCACTATATACTTATTGAAAAATAATAAATCTTGAAACATAAATTATCAATACAACATTAATACTCGTACATAAAATACTACACACTAGCTATTTAGATGATTTATAATAAAGGACTTTATCCTGTCCGGTGATAAAGAAAAGTCAATAAACTGATAAACATCATTAAAATCTGTGCACATTCTCCGAACCGGTTCATTCAAAGCATAATTATAGCGTCGAAAACTAATATACAGGGGTTTATAGTTCCTAGAAGTTCTCGAAGGAACATTTATCGAAATACGACCAAGAAGATACTCAGAGCGTATATCGACCCTGAGAATCTTATATATTGTAATCGAATTAAGCATAGTCCGTCTACTAGCCAGAGTAGGTAATTTAATCAAAGACAATCTACTGACATATGGAGGAAGATGGACGTTAGGATCCCACCTCAGGATGCTAAGACAAAAAATAAGGAATTGTTTCTGTACCGATTCTATCATATTCACATAAAAGTTATATTGTGGATCCCATACCACTCATCCATATTCTAATATGGGCCTAACAAGGGATGTAAAAAGATTTTTCTTGTCATATATGGATCAGAAAATTCCTTCGCCCAGCTCTTAATGAACGAAAGTACGCCATAAGCCTTATTAACAGTAGCAATAATGTGACTATTGAAATACAATTTCCTATCAAGTAAAAAACCTAAATCCAAGAATGAATTGACCAATTCTAATGTAAATGTAGATAGACCTTTGCGAAAACCATGTTGTCTACAGTCAATAATAGAGGAAACTTTGTAAGATATAATGTCAGTGACCAGTTTCTGAAGAAGTTTTGGAATCGCACTCAGTTTCGCAATACCTCTATAATTTGACACATTTGTAATGCTACCCGACTTATGAAGAGGGACAATATACGAGCTTTTCCAGACCGCCGGAAAGTAGCTAAATTTCAAAGATGCATTGAATAGTATGTATAGTCAATGGTGTAGCCAATATCGTAGAACAGTATTTTAGCACAGAATTAGGGATCCCGTCAGGTCCATAAGTGTTCGTGGGCTTCAGTGATGAAAGGTTCTCCTGGACCCACGTATCACTCATAGAAGTGATCCCGAACGGATCTAATGACCGAATATCATAAGGCTAGTCACAGGTAGTCGAGACTGAATTAACCGAGTAAACAGATAAGAAAAAGTCAGCAAAACAATTGGCAATAGATTCAGAGTCTATGTATTCGACATCATTCATCACAATTCGAGAAGGTTTTGAGACGGACTTACGCTTAGTGTTAACAAAGTTGAAAAAACTTTTAGGATTGTTCCTAAAATTCTTACCAACCTTGGACAAGTAAGATTGATAACACTTGCGAGATTCTGCCTCGTACCGACATCTGGCAATAGTGTACTTACTATAATCAAAAGATCTACTTCATACCCTAAACTTTTTATGTAATCTACTCCTGGCATTTTTTAACTGCTTTAAATATTTAGAAGACCAAGGAGGTGAGCAATTCTCATCTCCTGAAGATACCCTTGGCACAGATTTACGTAAACATCTCCACATTACATAATAAAAATTAATTAAGCTCCCATCAAAGCTCTGGCAATCCTCACAATCTAATATTGACCTCCAATCGACAGATTCAAAAAGACTATTCAATAAGACAAAATCAGCACGTAAGAAACAAAAAGTTTTCCTGGTAGATTTTGAATAGATTGAGCTTTCAGTCTGGAGGTAGAAACGAATACAAATTGTAGGATGGTATGAGTCCTCGGGCAAACTTAGAGGAATAACGCGGGAAATTTCAAAATTATAAGAATTATTAACTATTACAAGATCAAGTGTCCTATTCATAGCATTAACAATATCGTTAATCTGAACAAGATTCAGAGAAGAAATGAGTCTAACAAAATCAGAAGTCCAGTCGCAAGGAGTTAACGGAGTGAGATGTTTAGTATCAGGTAAGGGTAACCATGATACCAAAGGTAAATTGAAATCACCCAATATCAGTAAGCTGTCACTGTCACCAAGCTTCCCACACACTTCAGAGATGGCATCCAAGTGCATCTCATAAATTCCAAACTCTGACGAAGATGGAATATACGAACAAGTTACATAAAGTTTGGCAGCGCCCAACCTTACAGAGAGTGCTAAGAACTCTATATCACTAATGTTCGTTATCACAGCGTCATAAGACAATGATCTGAGCACAGCGATTAATACACCACTGCCAGATTTAACCGCGCGATCTCTTCGGACTATTGAAAATCTGTCACATAAGACTTCTGAATCGAGGGCTTAAGCCATGTTTCGGAAAAAACTATTATATCATAATCGAAACCAAAACTGTCCACATAGAGTCTAGAAAGTTTAGTATTTAAGCCACGAACATTTTGATACAAAATGTTGGCAAATCCATTTAGTTTTTTGAAGCCGTTTTATTCGATTTTGGGAGAGAAACCAGGTTCGAACGCGAGTTTTTCGGAATGCGCGGAGTTGAGCTTATAACCCGCTATAGAATCCGTGTTATTCAATTTAGATGATAAATAAAAATTAATATCATCCACAGTGGTTTCCGGTGAGAATCTTGAAATAAAAATTACCCGCCTAGCCGGAACTACAGTCAGCTCTCTAGCCCGTAACCTGGAAGAACAAGGGTCAGAGTCAACGACTGAACCATTTCACACGGTGCCCAATCTATCAGCACCAAATGGTGCGGAAGAAGCGGTGACTTTAGCAAACGTCAAGCCCCCAGAGTCAACAATCGAATTATTCGACAAGATGTCCCTCGAATTATTGCCCCCGGTTTGCACCCGCTCAGAAGAGGCTACCACTGACCGGATAACAGAGTTATCAGTAGCAGCCATAGGCGAATTATTGTCCCCGGTTTGCACCCGCTCGGACTGTAATCCACCAGCACCAGATGGAGCTGAAGGTTCCAAAATATCAGCACTAGTAGCCACAGAAGAGGCTACGACCGACCGGATAACACAGTTAGCAGTAGCAGCCATGGACAAATTAACCTCAATTAAACAAGGTGATGAGTTCACATTTATTAGCGGAATTAATTTCCTCGATGATTTCTTGCGTTTAGAAGAAGATTGAGATGGAGAATTTATGCATTTCACCAAATCAGGATATTCCTCAAACATTTTCGTAAATTTAGAGAAACGATACGAGAGCGCAGACAGATCCCTTTCCATTCCAGAAAACTCTGACTGCATGCTCTTAAAAAAACGGTAAAAACTATTTTCAATGTTTCTACACTTAGAACAGCACCAACGAATACCCTTATCCCCATTCAGACAATCAGCAACTCTGGCTACTATTCCAGCACATTTAATATGACATAGATTGTCGCATAACCAACACGACAACATACGTTCATTATCAGATTTTAAAGAACAATTTTTATTTAAACACGCCATTTCAAATAAAACCAACAACCAAAAAAAAATTTAAAATAACAAAATAAATCGCTAAAAATAACAAAATAATCGCTACAGTAGACAACACTGCTAAAATCTACAGAAATCGCTAAAATAACTAAATAAACGCTATAATAGATAACACTGCTAAACACTTACAATAAAAAGCGGGATGTTTATCAACACTAGAATTGTGAATACAAACAAAAATAGTACAAAAGAGAGTAGAAAAACTAACAATAACAACAGTCGAACAAAAAACTGACAATAACAACAATAAAAGGATGCTAACCAAAATATTGTTGTTGTATTGTGGTACCAAAGCTTAAATTACAAACAAACAGAAGAATTAATTTATAAAACAACTGAAGCACAAACAATACCAACATACACAAAACCAACGTTAGATACTTAGCTATATAATAATAGCTCAGTAACCCTTGGACAAACACATGGTTCTGGCCAGGCATATTTCATTTTTTGCTACCTATGGACCTGAACATGAGAAAAAGGTAAAAAAAATGAAATTAAAAAATTTTCGGCAAATTTTCTACTTTTGTGTGCTACCTAAACAGTGTTAAGAATCATCTCTAGGAAGTTTATATGTTCTAGAAATTTGTTTATTGAGATCTTAGGTAAATTTTTGTAGTTGATTGTTTCCTTGAATTTTGAACGGTTTGCTACCTATGGACCTGAACACGGGAAAAAAGGTAAAAAAAAATCGAATTTTTTTAAGTTTTTTGCGATTTTGATCTGGAAGGTGAAGTTTTTTTGATCTTATATGATAGCAATTTTTGTTCTTTATGACAAGAGCTACAACTTTCCCTCAGAGAACGGTTTGCAAGATATGAGCCTGAGAAAATGATCACATTTTTACGAAAATGATACCGAGGCCCCAAATCTTTGGCGGCCCATAAAAAAAAAAGTGCATGACTTTGGGAAAAATTGGGAGACACGGGTCTTTTTTTTTTAGTCTTTTATCACGTAGTGGTGTCCGTATATGGTTATTTTTTGTTCGTGTTGCACTGTGTAATATAATGGTCATATGATTTTTTTTGCACAAGGTGGATGTTTAGCACTTTTTCTGTATTTTAACACGGTTTCTCGAGCAAAGTTGTAGATATTGAATAGGAGAAAAAAATGCAGAACAAACCTACCCGTAAAAAGTGCATTAAAAATCGTAAAAATTCCCATTTTTTACATTTTCTGCTCAATAAATGGATTAAAAATCCACAAATATGGTGTGTTTTTCTTTGTTGCATGAAAATAAAAATTCCGATTCATATTACAGCTATTCTAAGAAAGAAAATACGTGAATTTTATGTGTTATCTATGCATGGAAACATAATTTAGAACATTTTCAATTATTGTCAATATCCATCCTCGTTGAAATTGATGCTTGTGGTTCTGATGATCTCGTTTCATCATCCGAGTTAGACATAATATTCATGGCATGTTTCGTTCAGTGTGTCCACCAATTTCAATGTCATCTTCACCTTCGGTGTTTTCGTCTTCAAACTGCATAATTTTGGAACTCCACCAACAAACCTCCGCAAGCAATGCATCTAATTGCTTGCCTTTGAATCGCTTTTCCATTGGAATGGTCACCTGGTGGAACCTCTCTCCTTGTTCTTGAGGTAATTGTGCCAAAAAGCTATCAAGGTGGAAATACATGAAATGTAATTTTAATCTCATGGGTCAGTGTTACCAGTTTAGCACTTTAAGTTTAATTCTAGCTCTATTTTTTGGCTTATGCACTTTTTTTTTGAAAAAACATGTTAAATGCTTTTTAGCACTTTTTTGGTCAATTTTTGCCACCTTTTGACATTTCTCGCTTCATTTTTAGCATCTTTTGTCGAAAAATTGCATTTTTGTATAATGGTTATTTTCAACAAGGAGTTATAACCAATATAAAATTGTCACGGGTGTGAATAGTAAATGTGTACGTGAGTTGGCTTTTTAAAAAATCCCTTACTTCAAAAATATGTTGGTCCATAGTTTTTATTAGCAATTTCATTAATTTTGATGTGCGAAGAACATGACTGTAAAAAACAAAAGTAAACTTGTCGATTTGTGAATTTGCCTCTAGGTTTATTACTGGCCTAAATCGATTAGACGGTTCAACCATCAAATTACTTTAATAAGTTTAAAAAACGGAAACAGCTTTTATTAAAGTTACCGCTTTTGAGTTTATATTTGAGTTTAACCGCTTTTGAGTTTATATTGGAGTTTTCCAAATTGGAATATGGCTTCATAATTTTAGTCTTAAATCATATCCATTTTCTGATTTTGTTATGGTTTTCGTTTGTTGGAATTTTTACACAAAAACGTTAAATTTAATCTAAATTATTAATTTTGGATATGAATTTAAAAGTAATATTTTTCGAAATTTGATAAAACTGTTTATTTTAAACAAATACAATTTTAAAATAAGAATAAAATTTGAGTACGAGTTTAAAATTAAAATAAATAATTATAAAGTTCCAAAAAGGAAATTTGAAAAGCCTAACTCGAAACAAGTACAGAAATTTCAGTCGGGTAAACTGACTTAAACATACCCACACCATAGAATAACACATACCATAGAAGCTTTTATTCGCTCAATAAATTAAACGTCATAGGTACGATGGAAAGTAAACATTGGATGGTGGAAAATACGGGTTCAATAATACCAGATAGTGGCAATAGTATACAGCGATCCACAAAGGAACAACAACCGAATTTCGTGTTTTTGTGGCAAACTAGTTGTGTTAAATACAATACAAATGTATACCAACGATAAAAGTCAACAAAAAAGTGCAAACTACATTTAAATTTTTCAGTTCTACACCAAAACGACATGAAAAAGTTAAGTGAAAAGCTTACAAGTTCGGGAACATTTTACTGATTGAAACATGGTTAGGTTTTTCGGAATAATAATCACCTCAGTTAAACACATGCCTAACTACTGTACCTGAATTGATTTATTTTTTGTTTTCGCAGTCGACAAACCTTCAATTACCCGTGGTAAATTTGCCAATATTCAATAGCAGAGTGACATGTTAGGACGTGTTGTGTTTTTGGGGTATTTATCATGAATTCCAGCCAATTGTCCGCTCAACATTTTAATGGGATGTACCAGAATAACATCCATTTTCAGTTCCAAACTAAGTTTGTTTAAATACTAGCCAATGACAAAATTGCATTGTGATCGGTAAAGGTTTACGGCAGTTACCATGTTGACCAGCCAGTAACTTCTATGAATTAACTTTTTTCCGTATCAAATTTTATATATATATATACCCCCATCCCTGTGGGTGATGGTGTTCGATTATGTATGGTCTACGAAAATTTGTTTTTTATAGAATATAAGGCGTAAAGTGCCCGCAGTACTACAATTGTTGATTATTTCAGTTTCAGCATTTTTGATGTGTAAACATCTATACGCTGGGGGTAAAAGCTGGTGAAGCTGGTGCACGACAATTGGGTAACAATCTCCATCTCATGCCAATTATTATGGGTGGAGATTTTAATACAAATTTTGCAAACCCACAGTCGCAAGCTTTATCAAAATTTTTATTTGACGTTTTCCACTTGCATAAGAGCAATTTTCCACAAACACCCACAACTAACAATTCCACTACTATAGATGCAGTTTTCCATAGATTTTTAAATACAATCGAGTCAAAAATTTAAATATGTATCTTATTTTAGTTACCATAAGCCAATATTAACTATTTGTACTTAAGGGATTTACCATAGATGGGCAATTTGCAGTACTACTAAAATTTCAGTAAAAATAATTCTTTAAGTAGTAAATTTTTACTGATTACTAAAATTTTTTTCAGCAATTTTTATAAAGTGCCTACATGATTATGATGAGGTGCATTGAATTTTCAGTAATCAGTAATGCCCGATTACTGATTATTATGAATACGGCCATATGATTTTACTGGTAATGCAAATTAAATTTCGTTATCAGTAAAAATTTACTGAATTTTTTCAGTAATCAGTAAATTTACTGCTTACTGTAATTTTTAATGCAGTACATACATATATACTGCAGTGTGCCCATTTACTAACCAAATAAGTTAAATAAAACAAACAAAAACCAGCAAATTCCTATGTATTTACAATATTGAAAGTTTTGATGCTTTTAATTGATTAATTAAAAAAATATACTAAAAGTATAAGTACTTCCCACTTAAAAAAATTTTTTCATTACTAGATGTTTACACATCTCCCCTGTGATCGGACTCACATTAATTTTTTTTTTTGCAAATTACACTTTTTTGGCATGTTTTTTTTGTAAACAGCTTCTGGCAACACTGTCATGGATGCATTGATTATACATTGTGTGTATGTTATCTCGCTTTCCTAAAACGCCTGCGATGTCTTGCAGGGATACAGTGCCCAGACTCGGTGGTTTAGGTAGATCGGTAACAGCAGCGCGTTGTACTGGAAGTGTGGCAGTTAAAGCGGCAGTGCATACTTTTGTTTTCAATTTTTTTCTGTTCAATTCATAACCAGAAGTTATGCATGCGTATCACCTGGATTCATCATATCCAGTTTGGTTTTCAACACAAATTACTGGCATCATAAAAGAAAACTGTACACCTTTTCCATGTATCCACATTATAAGGACATTATAACAAGTCTCGCACACTGTGTTCGGCGTAAAATTTACACCACTTAATTCTGTTTCATCAAAACAATGACAATACGCTGTTTTGAATTTCTCAGTAAACAAGTTTTTCGATCCTGTTTGGCTATTTTTGGGACGATATGACCACAAACGACACCAAAATCATCCAATTTTGGTCACTTGTTATTTTCCATATTGAAATTTTCAATGTTCTTCAGGTTTTAAAATGTAGTTCACTCTGTACAAAATACAAACACTTTCCTCTACGGTTATAAATTGATGACATTTATTTGGATTCTTTTACCCCTTTATATACTCAATTTACAGTTACGTATCTTTACGTCAATTTACGTATCTTTAAGCAACTAAAAAATATTTGTTTTGAATAACTAGTCTTCTTAACATCGATTTTAAATACAGTTCATATTCTAACCCATAAATGATAAAAATCGTTAGAGACACAGAAAAGTTACAAACATTTGAAGATTATATTAGATCCGACTTGTTGTGTGAGGGAAAATAAACTGAATCTGTTCTTCGTCTTTCGTAAGGATCATGTTGTAATCATTCATAAATTGTACACCGCGTTCAGCTGCGTCGTTAACAATAAACAGATTACGACAAACATCGAGAGCATCTTTATAATCTTCTTTCGTTTCCCAAATGGATGCGTCATGCTTCAAAAATGCAGTGGTCAATCCGAAGGCATCGAAAAAAATTTTGGTTTTGTATGACACGAAATCGCTCAAATTATTTTACAGCAATAGGTTTGGGTCGGGAGAACTCTTTGTCATCATCCAAATCTTCGATTGGTTCTGTTGAATGCTTCCTGTGAAACATCGGAATCGAAAAACGCTAAAGCCATTGTTTCCGGTGCCAAATACCACAAATGACTTTTCTATTTACGTAAAACCGCTTCAGACACATATGGGTCGATTTCTCCATATGCGACGGAGTCTTTCACAAAATTTATATCTTGATTTGGGGCTCGTATGGCTTTGGTGCATGTAAACCACGCTTTGATATCTGGGTCGGTTTCTGAATATGCGATGGAGTCTTTCAAAACATGTATATCTTGATGTGGGGCTCATATGGCATTTGTGCATGTAAAACATGCTTCGACATACAGTCGTACGAGAAAAATACATATATCGCGTAGTCCATTCAATTCTCGTTGTGTCAAACTGAACTGCTCCCGAAAGAGGTATATTTTCAAGGTGTACATTCATTTCCCATGAACCTCGCGTGGGATGTTGCACCAGGTGTACGAAAGCTGCCGCCGACTTCACCAAGGAACGTTATTGTTAAATGTAGTAGGTCCTTGCACTCCGCGCGGATTTGTGTTTTGATGTGTGTTTGATTTGTGTTCTTAATGGCTTCGTAGTCAGCATTACAAATTTTTGAGCGTACGATTGGGCCTTCGAGTTTCCTTTTAAACGATTTCTGGTCGAGATTTTCCCAAGTGGTAGCAAAACGATTTAAAATAGGAACTTCAGGCCCACTTGATACGGAATGTCTGACTTCAAAGACGGGTTTCAATGCAATTTCCAACACTTGATGGCGACATGGGAACTTGATTAATATCCGATCGAGTTTGTGCTGCAACAAAATGCATGCGCCAGTAGTTTGGCCTGGATTTGATGAAGTGGTATCGAAACCAATGGCGTAAACTTTATTAGAAATATCCCATTTGATGAGTGCATCATGAACGACCTTGGCCATATTTTCTCCTGTGCCAGCAGGGACTGTGGGAGCGCCCAAAAATGTAGATGTCCCTTCATAACTGCATTTACGGCATAACTGCAATTACGGCATTCGATGTCGTCTTCAAAATCGAATGAAACAAAATTTCGACACTAACTAATGTTTAGATCACGGCATTCGATCGTAATTCTAAATTGGCTACTCCGACTTTTTGCAATGCTGCAAACATATGTTAAGCAGAAAATGTCAAAAGAAAAACATAACGTAAATTTATCATCTTAATGTTTAAAAAAATTGGAATTTGGTAAAAGACAAAGTTTTATATGGAATATAATGGATCCCACGCTATTTTTTTACTCGACATCGTCCGAATCAGAGGACGAGTGCAACATAACTTTAATTAGAAGAAATATTCGCGATAAAAGTAATCCTCTGTCGCTGCCTGCAGTTGAGTAAGTTAATGTCTTCAAATAGCAAATTATTTCTAATGTGGTTTATTCAAAATCGATTCAAAAGACGATTTAGGCACTCAAAAGAGCAATCTGTTATGTCCTCTCGGCAATTAATGTTCCTGGCCATATGTCGACATCGGTTACACCAATACTGCAACACGCCGCAACATTAAATCTTTTGGCCAGCGGTAGCTTCCAACACAATGTAGGAAACGAGTCTCTACTTGGACTAGCGCAAAGTACAGTTTGCAAAATAGTTAGAAACATTTCTAGTAAAATTGAAAATGTTATTGTTGAAAATTTTGCCATTTATTTTATTTATATTTTGTCTTGAAACACTTTTTTCCTACATTTTGTTTAAATTCACCCTGAAAATAAATAAATATTAAATATTTTGCAAAAAAAAACACTAAAACTATTTACATTTTGCCGGTGTACTCTTTTCTTTTTCTTTGGTGTCTCCAAAATTATTAGTCTTTGATTTGTTTCGATGACATTGAAGCTATCGAATGTAATATCGCATTACGATATCGACTGGCGTGATTCGAACTATCACCATTTCGATGCAATTATACTCGATATCGAATGCAGTGATTAGGCCCGTGGCGAGAATTGCGATTCGATAAATTTTGCTTCTGCCGAACAGGTCCGGCAACAGATTTCCGTCCCAGTGAATAACCCATGAATGTACGATTTAAAAATAAAATAAATATCGGTGAAAAATAACATTATTCGTATAACTACAAATTAAATATAAGTTTAGAACTAAACTAAATTACTTTAGCAATGAATTCTCTTTGAGCCTCCTCCGCTTCTCGCTTACGATATTCTTTTCGTAGCTCATAAATCGATTGATCATAAGCTCAAAGACAGTGGTTAGAGGCGCCACAGCATTATTCATGACAGTTATTACATTATCTGCACATGCTATCAAAATATGGACTACATCTGAACAGTTATCTTTATCCTTATCAAGTACGAGTAGTACAGTAAGACGTGTCCTCTCGAACGTTTGGTGTGAACTTAGGTGTTCAATTCGCATGCCGCACTCGTACCAGTAATGTTATCATCGAATTCATATTCGTTTTCACTTCCAATGTAAACTGTATCGAGTACTGCAAAATATCAGTAGATGATTCATGTTTTAAGGAATTCAAACAGTTCAATAATTTCACTTACAAGATTGATTGTTAAGTTCTGAATATTTTCTCTTCCGCGATTCTTCTTTTTGCTTTCTGATCTGATCACTGTTCTCGTTCGTGTAACTTCTCGTCAACGCCTGCCATGCACCCTGGTCTCCCTTTCTGTCTTCTTGTATATACATCTCATTCAGGGCGTTTGCACTAGCGATATCGAACAGATCGTAAATTGTTTCCTCGAAAATGTGCTGTTTGCACTTTGTTTGTGGACATTTCTCCAGTTGCGGTACAATTTTAGCAATTTATCTTGACATTTACATTTATCACGTATTGGTATGCGCGCCTGTTGCCAGAAAATTATAGCTGCATCCATTGCTAGCTTACCATTTGTTTTGCACAATTTTGTCTGGCAACAATTACAAACCGCATATTGTAAAAAAAACTTCCAGTGTCTCTCTGTTTGACGGCAGTTTGACTCCAGATATCAGGTGTGATACATGCCCAATTGATTCCACGGAGCGCAATTTATCACTGGATCGAGTAATCAACATGGTAACTCCAAAGCTGATGTAGATGGTAAATCCGACATCGAAACAACAATTTATATTTACCTTCCCAGATATGGATAACGTCCTACTTATAGGATGGCACGACTATGACTAAAACTCCATATATTGATGTTATCATGTTTCAAGCAGATTAATAATTTTTTTTGAAGCACACGTTACTTAAATGTAGAAGCACTGGGTGTTGTTGTTGTAGCCAAAAAAATAACGGGACACAGGTACGAGAAAAAATAAAGAAGGAAACAGAACGTGCAAACGTTGATAAGTTACTCAGCATGCATGTGCAATACCATGTCAACTACAACATTCAATCGATGTAAAATTGAAATGAAAACCGTTGTAACACTTTAGTTTGTCCACCGATTTTGATAATTTACAGCTTGTTAAAATGGAAATAGAATTTAAAAACGATTTCAAGCCTAGTTATGAAAATACATACAATTATTTTTAGTTGTTAATCAGAAGTATTTTGATTAAAACTCCCACATTTCATCATGTAAAGTGTGTTTTAATTTTTCGATGAACTTTAGGCAGACCTTAGCGTTATCCGATCGGCATAAACCTTTTTTGATAGGAGATATTCCGTACTGTATACCGAGATTTTATAACATAGAAAAAGTGCTAAAAATCGACATATGATGGCGAAATGTTATTACAGGTCTTTAGGGTTATTATGGTCTTCACATTCCGTCTCCAGTGGCTCAAAGAAAAACAAAGTCTCGTACTTCTTTCTACTCGTACTTCTTACCCTAATTAATTGAATAATTATATGGGTATTAGAAAACAGCGGGGCATGGCACTCAACGTGGAGCTGGAAAGATTTTGATAGCCACCAATTTTGGATTGACGAGAAATGATTCATTTATAGGGCAGTCCCAGCAGCTCACTACTTCCTAGAAGCATGTACGGAGCAATGGCTTTATCGGAACCTTCCGATAAAATCGCCTATTTGTTGATGAACCACGCAACTGTTATAAGGCCCACGACTTCAGAATATGCACTTGGAATGTTGGCACACTGTACAGATTCGGTGCCACTATATAACTGGCAGGTGTCCTCGAGAATTATAAGGCTGACATTACGGCTATCCAGTAGATGTGATTTACAGGTCGCGGCTGTACAAGGACGTAGAACTGTAGCGTATACTACAGCTGCCAAGAGAAAAAGCAAGAATTTGATTGCAGATTAGTAGTTGGCAAATTACCACGACATCTGGCCTCAAGGTTCAACTTTAATATATCGTTAATTTGTGTACATACCCCAACGGAAGAAATAGACGATGGCACCAAGGACATGTTCTATAAGCGAGAACCATACTGATCACCTGGTAGTTGATGGAATGCACTCTTCTCTTGTAATGGACGTACGGCGTGATTCGATGGGCACATATCGATTCGGATCACTTCCGGTTGCAGCAAAGGTTCGAACAGGGATAAACAGAGCGAATGTCGTACGAAACCACACATATGGTAAACTGGACATTGGAAAGCTGCAATTACCAGAGCTAGCCAAGGCCTAGATACTGGCGCAGAACGCACCTATGCATCATGATCCTGAATCCCAGTGAAAGTACATTTCCCACTCTATGAAAACTGCTGCAGAGACCGTACTTGGTTATGAAACCCCGCTTAAAGAAAACCCATGGTACGGTGAAAAGTGTTGGCAAGTGATGATAAGAACGCTGCACGCTTCAGTCAGTTGCATCGAGGGCCGCGACAGAGCGGTTTAAGAAACAGAGGAAAGTAAACCTGTTTATTTAGGAACAAAAACCTCTTGTGGAGAAAGTGCGAGAGTGAGCAAATTAAATCTATCTTACGAGAGCAAGACTAAGGCCCGTAACTTCTATCGAAAAGGACAAAGCCGAACCAACAGAAATGGTTAGAGGTGTATTTTGCCGCAGATGTGTGTTGGGAATATGGACATGTCACTTCCCTGTTTTAATTACCCCAGGAGACTTCAATATACAGTACGATGGCGTCGACTGTCTCCCTTCTAGCCAAAGCGAAGTTAGAGCTGTAATTTCCGGTTGTATGCACCAGATAATATGCAATACCTGTGTAGATGAATGCATGTCCATCGCGTACAAGGTCCTCTCGAGGTCATTGTTCCAATGATCGGACCTTATCAATGTAGCTTTAGGCCTGGAAAGTCAGCTATCGACCAGATCTTCACATCAGGGCAAACCCTGCAGAAAACCCACGAACAGCAAATCGACACCTACCACCTCTTTATAGATTATAAGGCTTCATTCGATAGCCCAACACGGGGAAAGCTGTACCAAGATATATCGGAGCTTGATATTCCTGCTAATCTGATACACCTTTGAAGAATGACACTGGCTAACACAAATTCGTCAGTAAAGTTTGGTAAAGCGCACACTGCACTATTTAGTATGATACGAGGCCTCAGGCAAAGCGACACCCTAGCATACGATCTCTCCAACATGTCAATTGAGATCATCTTTAGAAAAGCTGCAGTTAATACGAACGAAACTATCAGCAGCACAAGTCACATGCTGCTCGCGTATGCTATTGATTTGGACATCTTTGGGCGAAATCGATGACAAGTTGCTGCAGTATTTCCGAGATTTGAGTATGAATCAGCAAAATTACACTTTTGGCAGTAAACGAGGAATAGATAAAATTCAAAATCGGCCAACGAAATTTTCGAAAATTTTGGCATTTGATTGAAACGATAAACTTGGAGTCGGAATCGTCCAAATTTTAACGACTCCAACTCCGTCTCTAGGCAACTAGCCCAGGCGCCGACTCCACAGCACTTTGCAAAGAAATTTTCAACAAAGACGCTACAAGAGTAAATCGATAGGGACAGCAAAAGACGCCATATTTTTCCCGCTCTTTTGACATTTCTCTTCAGTAAGGTTTGCCATTTCATCATGGAAAGATATACGAGCCAACAACGAGTCGAAATTATTAAAATTTACTACCGAAATTTGGAGTCAGTGGCCTCAACTTTAAGAGCGCTACGTCCAATTTAATCATAATCGTCCTACCAGATCAACAATTGAGCGTCTAGTGGAAAAATTTGAATCCACAGGCACAGTACAAACTGTTCCCGTGCCAGTGAGACAAAGAAGTGCCCGTAGTGTCGAGTGTCTCACACGTCGTTGTGGCGAATTTTGCGAAAAGATCTTGGCCTACATCCTTACAAGATCAAATTGACGCAAGAACTGAAGCCGCTTGACCACCATAAGCGTCGTATGTTCGTGAATTGGGCTGAGCAACAACTTGAAAATGATTCGGATTTTCATCGGAAAATCATCTTCAGCGGTGAGGCTCATTTCTGGCTGAATGGCTTCGTCAACAAGCAAACTATGAGTTATTGGTCAGATAGCAATCCACACGTAATCCATGAGTCATCATTGCATCCCGAAAAAATTACGGTTTGGTGCGGTTTATGGGCCGGCGGCGTTATTGGGTCGAACTTCTTCCGTGATGATCAAGACCGGCACATTACTGTGAATGCGAATAGCTACCGTTCAATGATAACCGAATATTTTTGGCCCCAGTTGGATAATATGGACTTGGAGGACATGTGGTTCCAACAGGACGGCGCCACAAGCCACAATCAATTTATTGGAAACCAAGTTTGGTGAACGTGTTATCTCACGAAATGGCACAGTCGATTGGCCGCCTAGGTCGTGCGATTTGACGCCGTTGGATTATTTCCTGTGGGTCTACGTCAAGTCTATGGTCTATGCCAATAAGCCAGCGACGATTGATGAACTTCGTACGAATATCGAACGTGAAATTGCAGCAGTATCGGCCGATTTATGCTTGAAAACCGTCGAAAATTGGGTTCAGCGTCTGGACTTCTGCAAGCGTGCCCGTGGTGGCCATGCAAAAGAAATCGAGTTCCATACATAATGGCATCGAACGTACTTTCACAGGAATAAAGAATTTCATTGGTATCTAAAACCGGTTTTGTTTTATTTAAATAAGCTTTTGTAGCGCTCTTATTGAAAAACCCGTTATTTTACGTTTTCTGAGGGTTGTCGATCTGGGTGAATTTATTCGGGTTTCCTTCAGATTTTGTTTAAGATAACGAACATGTCTGATACCGCTCTCGACTTGCTCATCAGAGGTACTAATGATTTGATCAAACTTGAAACAGGCTTTTGAACAGTTTGTAATTGACCAGCTTATTGTAGGTCTTTCGTCGTTTACCAGTGTTCCAGTATTTATAATAAACCATAAAAATATTAGCTGAAGCCTTCTCACGAATAACATTTTAAGCGAGAAAATTTAAATTATTAACCAGGTGCAAAAAAAAGGTTTAAACTTGTGGGCACTTAGGTTTTATTACACTGTTGTAGTTTTTGACATGAAATTTTTTTTACCAGCGTTCTAGTAAATTGTATCGGTTAGAGGCAAGACTACTGAGTTTATCGGTACACCTGTAATGTTCCTGTACTTTTTTTTTGAAAAAAATAATTTTTTTTTCCACTATTTTCAGCATAAATTGAAGGGACTTGAATTTTTTCACTGACAACATTTAGCCACGGTAAAGTTGAACAACTTTTGCGAACAAATTCCAATACAATCTGAAGCTGTGTATCTCGGTGATTTTACTTTTTTCTAAATTTTTTATTGATTCTGAAAGGCCTCTTAAAGACCTTTCCAAAACACAAAAATCCGACCACTGGCTCAGAAGTTAGCAACTTTACCCTACTACCCTCCGACCACCAAGCCATTTCGCACCCTTGCATTTTCGAACATGGGCATTTCTTCATGAAATGAGCCAAAGAATACGCTGGAGAAATTTGTCCGGAACTTCGTGAATCACCCTGTATACACGATGAACAATATTGCTTCCAAAATAGATCACAGGGGTTCCCCGAATTCGGTTGTCATGGAGTTGGATGCTACATTCTTAACTTTAGTCTATTGTTCACGATCATGTAGCTATTATTTGAACCAATTTAATGCAGTCCCTTGAATGCCGTCATTGCACAATTTTCTTAACAGTATTAGAAATCTACATAATGTCTCAAACGCTCTTTTAATCAAGGAATATTGCCAATAAAATTTGTACTCTTCTCAATATCTTTCTAACGATTTACAACATAGTTCACAGCTGTTTCACAGGAGCATTTTTTCGAAATCCAGATTGATATTCTGACAGAATTTTATTTTCCTCAATATATTGTATTCTTCGTACTCATTAGTTTCCGGTATTTTATTAATTGCCAATAATATTGTGTGCTTCCAGCTTTCGGGAAATACTCTCATCGCTAGTTACTTATTTATAATTTCCTGTAAAATACTGCACGTTGTGTTCCAGTGGTAAAAATATTCTTTGTCGAAACATTATTGCAGTCAGGTTTGTTCTTGAGGTTCTTACATGTACTCTGTAATTCTATTATTGCTATTGCACGGAATCTATTGTTTATCGAAGGAACTTGGTTTATATAGTGCATATTTTCTACGGACTCTCGAATTGTCTTAATACTGTAACAAAATATTTATTAAAATTATCTCCTATTTCGAAATCTTCCTTATATTCAGTTATTAAATATCACATCTCTTGGTTTCTTAAGCACAAAAAAATAAATAAATAGTTACCGTTACATCCCATGAAGGGATTTGGGAGAGCTTCTCACAAACCAGTGAGCTGTGCGCTTTCTAGTCCTATACTCAATGATTGGGTCCTAAAGTTTTACACCGGTTCCGAACGGTATTTTGAGAAGCTTTTCCATGGCTAAATACTCGACAGTGTCGCGGTCATTAAGCGAGGTGACCGCCGTCGAATCAAATTTAAGTGGTCAGAGCAGGGATTGAATTCACGTTCTCATGCACAACAGCCGCGCACACTACCATTGCACCACCGACGGCTACAAAGGTCTTGACTTTCTCGTCACATTTTCTTTTGGATATTAGTTTTATTTAGCCTATACTTTGTGTATTTATTTTTTGCATTTTCGACCTTTACATATTAGAGGATTGATTCTGCTTCGGCGGCGGGGTATGGACATAAGAAAGTCGGCGGCGGCGGCAAGGTATTTAATATTACAACCGTTTTCAGTAGTGACCACATCTAATGTGATCGTCTCTTTGAAAATATTTACACATATTGATGCCTCCTTTTGGGTTGATATTAGTGTATTCAAACTCGAGTGTATGCGACTCTTGTCGCATTTGACGATATAGAAGGTGCCTTTCACAACGTACATATTTCCGGGGTCGATATAATCAGCTGTATCGGACCAGGGAATCCTCAATTTGATATATAGATTACTTACGCGAAGGCGGATAACCTCGATCCTGTGTGACACGACTTTTACTCGAAGTCTGAATAAAGGGACTACCGAAGCAGAAGTATTATCTCCACTTCTCTGGAATTTAGCACTGGATAGTATTTCCTATGGTTGGCGTGATCAGGTTGCACCGTCTGACAGTTATTCACTGACAAACTGGAAATTTCTGTGCAAGGTAAAGACCCACCCATATACAGAGATGTATTCCACGACTTAATCACAGAATCTTAATCACCGGCAAGCAGAAGTTTCCGTTTATTCAGCCATTGTATTAATGTGGTAGAGATATCTGGGTGTGATTCTGGACCTATCCTCGAAAATAGTCTACTAGTTATATGTAGCAGTAATCCATCCGATATCGCTTTGTGGTATGGTGGGTATGGAAATATCACCGGTATCCTACCGAGGGTTTTGGGTTTTCCTTCATATAGCTCATATATGGGGTGGGACGATTCTAAAGAATCTGCGAAAATACACTATAGGAGTCGATTATGACACCCATTTCTCTCTCTGAGGTTCTAGAAACCTTCTAGGCTTCTATACTGTTCGATTCACCCTAGATTGCAAAGTAATATTTGTAATCTATGCTAAAGAGCTGGGCTTAGATCTTGGAAAAAGGCTACCAGATCATTGCAATGACTTTGAGGCTGAGTTCACGGAAATCTAAGAAGGTGCCCTTTGTCTGGGTCGAAATGTATCACCGCATGTGGTTTCTACATATATTCAGTTCCATATTCACCTTTTTTGGGTGCTGGGAAATGTAAACATTACTCAGAATTATAAATCGATTGAGCCGGTGAGATTAGGGACTTCCTGACTTGTTAAATTGGATGTGGAGCATGTGGGTATGCCCTGTTCTGCATGCAAGCTCATGCTTAAAACCGAAGCTCTCAGACATGCAATGATAGATGATTCTGATGCAAAAACTGCAGGATCACCTGACAAGTATAGACACGTTATGGCCTGAATCCTACACCAAACTTGGTATCCATTCCTATACAAAATATTTATATATGCCAGTAGCTGTGGTCATTGGGCACTGTTTAACGGTGTGTTTACACGGGACAGTTTGAGACAAGATAGTCGAGAATATGTATTAGTTGTCACAAAGGCAAAAATTGTTTGTGTGACGAACGCGTCCAACCAGTTATAAAGACAGGACAGTTTTAAGCAACCGCCGACAGTGGCGTTTCGTTAAATTTCGTGCTCTGATTTTCTGTTTCTTCGCTCTTTTGCCATTGTGTTTTTTCCTTCTTCTCCAAATTACAATAAAACTGATTTACTCTCCAAAATTAGACATGTATTCATGTTTATATGTTTGTATTGTCAAACAATATTTCAATAAAAATTTGCAACATTTTCAAATACAAATATATTTCCCAATTTGTGAAGGCGTTTGCGATGTGTTCTTTTTTTCTCAAATTATTACGAAACGTCACCGATATGGCCGATGGCTGAACTAGAAGAGGTTGACGCAGTAGGATTTGTTGTAATTATGTGAACCAACAACAGGCATTTAGTTTTTGTTTCATGACTCTAATCGTCAAATTCAACACAGATCCATATGAACAAACACAGTAAACAAAAAAGTACAACAACAAAATACACTGAATTTAACAGAAAGTAAAAATCTATTGCGCCTACCTTTACTAGTTCAGCCATGATCTGGCCGCTTATGAGTAAGACACAATGTCTATGATTTTACTTCATGTTGGATCTAATAGACATTCAGGGAGTAAAGCTGAATCCTCTTAAGATCTTTCGCCAAGTGTACAACATGGTTCCAAAAAATATCGGGATGAGGTATCATTGGAGTGTGTCTATAGCAATTTCTGCCTAAGCAACCCTAACCAAGGTTGAATAACCTGTATAATATCATCTATACAACTAGCCCAATGTTAACTTTTTAATTTTAATAATCAAAGAAGTTATTTAAAACTAAACACATAAATTGTTTAAGAATGAGATAAATAACAGACAGTTAAAGACTTAATTAAAAATAAACGAGTATTATAAAATGTAAAGTTTTCAATTTCGATATAAAAACCGAAACCTGTTATTACCCTTCGGTTTAACCGAAAACCGGTTTTCAGAATTGGAATATTCGAAGAAACCGAATACCTACATATTTGACAACCCGGTTTTTTAATACTCTAGTTGCTATTTATAATTATTCGGAATGTTTTAGGTGCAATTGCAATTGTCGGTTAACTCCATAAGTTAATTCTTGGAAAATTAAGCTCACTGTTAGTAGGAAATATTCCGATTGTATGTAGTTTGTTGTGGTTGCAACGTGTGGTGTAAATCAACGATATTGCCATTAACTGACCGAATATACAAAAGATTAAGCCAAAAGTTATATGCCGTCGAACCACGCCACCGTAAACATCTATACTATATACACATTTCTTTATATTTTGTATTCATTCCATGGCTCTGTCGTATTTACCAGTACTGCTGTTTGGTATTTCATATTTTTTTCTTTTCTTGGATATATTCAAATCCCGGTTAAACCATTTATTTATATTATATTTTTAATTTATTACTTTTTTAATTGTGAATTTTTTTAATTGTATTTTCATGGCATGTATCTGGAAAAGTTGCTTTATTGCTTCCCCCGTTTTGTATGTTATGCGCATTTAAATTTGTTAGTTCTCTAATAAATATGTTTTTATCATAATTAAATATTTATATTTCTTTAACCCTAACCCCCCTGACACGGGTACCCGGAACGAGTTTGAAGTCAAACATTTTTCAAACCAAAAAAGCTAAAAATTTGGGGTTCCGTAAGTTCCTTCAACTAGTCAATTTCTAAAGTTCTTTAGCATTTTAAGTTCTCTTTAACTATTTGGGTTGACTGTGAAGCCACTCAAAGTCAAAAACTCCTTACCCTCCTGACAAGGGTACCCGTAACTTTCTCATACATTTTGTACGAAAAATAAGTTAAAATAATAGAATTTTTCGGATTTTATTTTCTGTTTTATTGGTTATCAAGAACTAAAAAATATTTCACATCACACTTTGTACTATTATTATTGAATAGGTATAAGTGTCGCCTTTGCCTATTGCATTATTGACAAATCAAGAGCTAGTGCAATGCGGAGCTATAATCTTCCTGTGCTTGTTGACCGCTTACAGCCGTCGCATATTTTGCGTGTTTTTCGGTCAGATTTTGGATCAATAGCCACACAAAGATACGTCTATTGGTTTTCCGTTTAGTGCTATAATTAGACACCATCTGGTCCATTACATCTACTTCGTCTTTGGTTTTGTTTTCCATTAACCGTTTTGGTTTTGGTTTTCCATTAACGGTTTTGGTTTTCCATTAACCGCTGGCTCCCCTCGCGTGTAATACATAGTTGACAGAAAGTAAGCGCTTTTCTTCTTCTCCATTTTTATTAAATGCATATCTGAGTTGAAGGTTTGGACGTATCTCTTTTGGAATACAAGCTTTGTTTTGCCGGAGAGTACCGACGATACTTATTCCACTAACTTGAAACTGATTGGCCAAAGGGAGTGACGTAAAAAAATGTATGTTGTCACATTCAGACCAGATTGTTTGTACAAATCAACCAGAGCTAAAACAATATTAAGCTTGTTTTTTTCATTCCCTGCTAAACTAATTTTTCGACGACTTTGTATGGAGTGCCGCTCAAAATCGCTTAGTTCCCCATACAAAGTCGTCGAAAAATTTGTTTAGCAGGGAATAAAAAAACCGGCTAGTTATCTGCTACGTTTAGTTGTCTTGACCACCAGGTGTTTTGCCTGTGTAAATGATTCCATTGAAAGGATAGCCACCTGTTTTGAAGGACCTGGGTAATAGTTTGTTTGCAGATATTCCAAATATCAGAAATAGGAGCACTTTTGTCTGTTTGCGTGCTGATCTTGTTGAAATCTATCTCGACTCCATGATGCATTATGCAATGGATGACTATAATTGCCTAAACAGTTGAAGGAAGATCATCGCTGGTGTCATTAATACCTATGACCAGCAAAATTACTATAAATGCGTTAAGCTCTTCCATTGAAATTAAACGAATCTCGCAGTGTTTCAGCTTTACAGCTGCTGCATTCTTCCGGTTGAAATCCAATGCTATTTTATTGCTGTGCCTAAGGCTCTCACATTTTACATTATCTGACAAAAACTCATCGAATATTTCCTTACTGTCATAACCCTAGTAAATTTGCGATGTGGACCACCTCCCATGAAGGAATTTGGGAGAGCTTTTCACAATCGAGCGCTTTCAAGTTTTATACCCACTGATTGGGACCTACAGTTTTCAACCGGTTCCGACCGGTATTTTGAGAAGCTTTTTCATGGCTAAGATGTGGTTCACCTAAGCAACAAAAAAATGGTAAAACCTGCCTTTGTTGCCCAAAACATATTGTGATGGAGTTTTAGTACTTGTTACCTCTAGGGAATACCATTCAGTCATGTCACTTCCTACATGTTTTGAAGCAATAACTGAAAGTACGACTCGCAATTCATATTCCTACTCTTCTTCTTGCACGTCGGGCTCAACGAAATCTTCCATTTCTATATTTGAGTCTTCATCTGCATCTGGAACCCATTCCTCATCACTGACACACTCAAATTCAATGGACTCTATCATTTTGTCGTCCTCTTCTTCCGTTTCATACAAGATATCAATATCTTCGTCAGTCAATCTAACCAATAGACACAAAATTAACAAATGAAGTTTAATTCAATAAAGTATTCAATATACTCAACAAAACTTACGCGGAGATATTTAGATAACCATTTCGCCATGGTAATTTACCTAAAGACGTCAATGATGATACGTTTATTCTAGTTTTGGGGCTTGTATAGGATCAAATGGTAGAGCAGCTGGTAAAGCTCTAGATGGTTGCCTTGCGCCAGGAGTTTCGGCTTCTTATACCTTCATTTGCATAACAGATGTATGACGTTTGCGCGACATCGAAAAAAATCAATAAACTCAGGCCAAGGCAAAGCGACTGTACTCATCAACATCAAACAAGAACTGAGAATGCAAATACATAGATAATCGAGACGGCGCTCGCGCACAATCAATTTCTGTTTTAAATAGAACTGACATACAGGGGATTCCCCTGATTAAATACAATAAATAAAATAAATTGTTTCCCATTGCATCCCATGAAGGGGAACTGTAGTTTTACTCCGATTCCGAACAGTATTTTGAGAAGCTTTTTCATGGCTAAATACTCGATAGTGTTGCCGTCACTATGCGAGGTGACCGCCATCGAAAGAATGTTTTTGCTAAGGTGGTCAGAGCAGGGCTCGTACCCACGATCTCATGTACAAGAGGCGCGCACACTAACCATTGCACCACCGACGGCCACCTCATTGCATTATGTTGATATGAAGTAAATTTAAATAATAACATAAATATAAATACTCACAGGTACCCGGGTACCCTTATCAGGAGTCTATGTATAAAAATGTTATCTGGACGGTTAGGGTTAATTTGTTCTTCGCCATTTTGTACACATTCTATTGTGATGTTGATTGATTCGGGGTCCGATATTTTGTCATATATTGTTGGTCACAGACATATGTATGTACCTACGTTATTATTTATAACATAATCAATTAGTGTTTTGATTTTGTTTAACTCTTTTGTATTCTGTCACTATTAGTTTTAAATAGGGTTGCCAGATTCAAATTGCAGAAAAACTTGACATGACGATGAAAAAAGCTTGATTTCGAAATAAAAACTTGACATATTATAAATATGCATATTATGAAAAAAAATATTTTATTCAAAAACTTAGAATTAAATAAAAAACATAAAACTTTAATTCAAACATAATAAAAACATAGAATTATAAATAAACATAAAACATTAATTCAAACATCACAAAAATTCTTATTTTATTTCAAACATTACAAAAATATTTGTCTATTTATTTTGCCACATGTATTTAGTATTATTACTAACAGAATTGACTAACTTTGTGCCGTTAGGTGTTAACAACAATTTTTGAAAATGTGTACAGTCTTCGTTAAAATTGAGTCGTATTAAAATTTCAGATCTTATAAGGTCAAATGACATTCTATTTCTCTCTTTGGAATATAAATTGTTTAAAACACTAAAAGTTCTCTCACAAAAAGCATTACTTATTGGAATAGACAAAACAAACGATACTAATTTAAACAGATTAGCTTGGTTATTTTTGCCACTTATTTTAAAAAAATGCGACCAAATTTTGTCATTTGGCACATTTTTCGGTAGATGGTCAAACGCACCTCGGAGACAACAGTAATCTGAGTATAGCTGATCGCTATTAATGTTATTTGAGATTTGCAAAACATTTGGAATTCCTAATAAGCTATCCCAAGTCAAAAGGGATGTTTTTAAACTCAATACAGAAATTGTTTTGTAAAAGGAATTGTCTGTAAAATCATACCGGTTTTCTAAGTAAGTTATAGAAGTTTTCAAAAATTTATTTGCTTCTGATTTAAACATGTCAATTTCTACAGGTGAAAGATTTCTAAAAATATTCACAACTTTACTTCCATAAAAGTTATCATTTATTCGACTGTGTAGACTGCTGTTCAGTTCAGTCATTATACTTTGAAGGACGAATACGAACTACTTATCACCAATTGGATTCCTCAGCGAAAGTCCACCAAATTTTGATACAAATGTGAATATTTGTTACAATTTCTATTCAAAATCAATAGCGGAAACCCATAGAGGTTAATATAATATTTTTCCATTTGTTTTTATACGTCCCTATATATTTGTTAAGTTGAATTTGTACATTTTATATATTTTTATATCTGCATTTATTTTGACGTAGAATACGTCTTACCTTACGGTATGAGGAGTCATGTCAGGTTTTTATTGTTGTAATCTTTATTTCATTGAATTTGGGGAAACGGCTAGATGAATTTTTTTAAAATTTTTTTTGTAGGTAAATGAAGATGTTGTAGTCCCGGGATCATATTGTTCTAAACATTTCTTGACACAAAGCCTGCAAAGTATGTAACTGTTCCAAATTTATGTTTTTAAGATAATACACGATTCTTAAATATTGTCTTCTAACAAGATTCAAAATCATTCAATGTTCTTAAAAAGGCTCAATAAATTAATTAAATTAAATTAAATTAAATTGTATAGAGGTAAGATAATTTACAGAATAAAACCTTGTTTGCGTGCGCATTTTTTTAATTGACTCCCTTTACTAATTTAGAAATAAAATTCAGTTTATTTTATTTAAAAAAAATATATTCGACCCTGTTCTATAAAACATTTCAGAATATTTGGGTTTGTGTAAAACAATTCAGAAGAAAAATACCAGTTTTGAATTAAAAGGCAAATGCCCTGTGATTTTAAAAACCAACAACACAGAACCAAAATATTCCATGTTTTAAAAACATCAAAATTGAAGACTTTTTATACTGAAAGAAAATTCTGATTCAAAATGATTCTATATTCAGAACAGGGTCGATTATTTCTTTATGTTTTTCTGGATTGCTCTAAGTGGCTTAATTGTATGAGCACAAGTGTATGTACATTTGTATCCTTTCAATTGATCAAATCCTAACCTGGCGTTTACACGGGACAGTTTTGCTTCGACAGTAGCAATACATTCACACATTTTTACTATCTCACTTACACTTCTCTCACTTGCCTCGCCACTGTCTCTGATTTTTCAATGACAGTAACATTGTAAAAATACCAAGTAGTAGCAGTAGATACAATAACAATTGTGGGCAAGAACAACAGGCGTTTTGTTTTTGTTTAGGCTCTCCCCATGCCAAAATCAACCCATACATATACCAACAAATAAATGTAAACAGAAAAGTACTAAAACAAAACCTTTGAAACTGACAGAAGCGGCTAACTAAACAACGAGAAAAAATTGAAATCAGCTGTGTGCCAGGTTTGCCTTCTCATTCTACCATGGACAGTAACTTCGGCAAGAGATTTGACATAAGCGGCCAGATCATGGCTGATCTAGTAAAGGTTGGCGCAATAGAACACCTGATTTTGCTTTCTTATGACTCCATCTGTTAAATTCAGTGTATTTTGTTGTTGTACTTTTTTGATTACTGTGTTTGTTCATATGGATCTGTGTTGAATTTGACGGTTAGCGTCATGAAACAAAAACTAAATGCCTGTTGTTGGTTCACACAATTACAACAAATCCTACTGCGTCAACCTCTACTAGTTCAGCCATCGGCCATATCGCATATCGGTGACGTTTCGTAGTAATTTGAGAAAAAAGCAAAACTTCGCAAACGACTTTAAAAATTGGGAAATATATTTGTATTTGAAAATTTTGCTAATTTTTATTGAATTATTGTTTGACAATTCAAACATGAGGCGCTGAGCGCATTAGTGGCCTAACCCACAAGGACAAAAAAATTGAGTTAGACACATTTTTGATATTTACGATCCATTTTCTAACGATAAAAATTAATCTTGAAAAGATACAAACACTATCCGCTAGGTGGCAGCACTTTTGCCTATCTCCAGTTTAAAAACAAGTACTACTTTGAAATGCAATAGCGGCCTAACCCACATAAACCAACGCTGTGAATGACTTGCTTTTCGATTGTACAGTTGGCGTCGTCCCTCTGTTTTCATGTTACATGTATTGTTATTGTCTTTCTTGCGAGAGTTGGATTTCAAAAATATATAACTTGCGTTTTACATAGGAAAGTGCATATGGATTGCGAAATAACCGGTAAGTTAAATTATTGTATTTTTCAAAATAAAATTTATTAACTTTGTGTATAACTAAATGGCAACTAAAATTTTTTACGTTATCTGTTCCCCTGTTTCTGTATTGTGCCTCATTTCAGATGTCTCAGAACCAAGCATTTCTATGGTCCGTTAATTTTCTTCAGATACAAATTTGTCTCTAATGGATATTAGCTCAGAAGAGTTGTCAACTGAAAACTTAACCAGCAGAAAAAGGTTCCGAAATGAAAAAAAGTGGTCACGAAATATTAAAAAAATTAAGAAAAATAAAAGTTTGGCTTATATCAACAGCAAAAATGTATTAGTCGAATCAAAAAGCCATGCAACTGTTGATAGTTGTTGCACAAAACGATGCTACAAAAAATTTACTGGTGATTAACAAAAAAAAGTTATTCGATGGGTATTATGAAATTGGAAATTTTGATTTGCAAACTTCATACCTGTGTGCACTAGTCAGCGTTACAACAAAAAAAAAAGGATATATAATAAAAAAAAAGGAGAGTCGCGACGCATGTACTCACGGGTTTACCATCTACCAGATTCAACGGGAAAACAAATTATAGTTTGTAAAACATTATTTAAAAAAACCTTCCTGATTTCGGATGGCAGAATAAACAGAGTCTTAAAAAATAAACCACTCGGAAATCCACCTCCATCTGATAGACGAGGTCAATTTACTCCTGCTACCAAAACACCAACATCTAAAATTGAAGCCATTAAAAATTCATAAACAAATTTCCCAAATATTATAGTCACAATGCCAGGAATAAGAACCTTAATACACAGTATCTGGCACCAAATTTGAATATTACCACCATGTATAATATATATAAAAAGGAAGAAGGTGCTGGAAACTGTGTTTCGTTCTGGGTATTTAGAAGAACTTTTGACAGTCTATTCAACTTAAAGTTCCATCCACCAATCACAGATTCACGCAAACGTTGTGATTCGTATAAAATAAAAATACAGGCATGTGAAGATGAACAAATAAAACAAGATATAATTCAAGAAAAGGAGCTTCATCAGAAGAAAGCTGACAATGCAAGAAATGGTATGAAATTTGATTCTAATTTTGCCAAAAATAATGTCACTTAGGGTTGCCAGATTCAAATTGCAGAAAAACTTGACATGACGATGAAAAAAGCTTGATTTCGAAATAAAAACTTGACATATTATAAATATGCATATTATGAAAAAAAATATTTTATTCAAAAACTTAGAATTAAATAAAAAACATAAAACTTTAATTCAAACATAATAAAACCATAGAATTATAAATAAACATAAAACATTAATTCAAACATCACAAAAATTCATATTTTAATTCAAACATTACAAAAATATTTGTCTATTTATTTTGCCACATGTATTTAGTATTATTACTAACAGAATTGACTAACTTTGTGCCGTTAGGCGTTAACAAAAATTTTTGAAAATGTGTACAGTCTTCGTTAAAATTGAGTCGTATTAAAATTTCAGATCTTATAAGGTCAAATGACATTCTATTTCTCTCTTTGGAATATAAATTGTTTAAAACACTAAAAGTTCTCTCACAAAAAGCATTACTTATTGGAATAGACAAAACAAACGATACTAATTTAAACAGATTAGCTTGGTTATTTTTGCCACTTATTTTAAAAAAATGAGACCAAATTTTGTCATTTGGCACATTTTTCGGTAGATGGTCAAACGCACCTCGGAGACAACAGTAATCTGAGTATAGCTGATCGCTATTAATGTTATTTGAGATTTGCAAAACATTTGGAATTCCTAATAAGCTATCCCAAGTCAAAAGGGATGTTTTTAAACTCAATACAGAAATTGTTTTGTAAAAGGAATTGTCTGTAAAATCATACCGGTTTTCTAAGTAAGTTATAGAAGTTTTCAAAACTTTATTTGCTTCTGATTTAAACATGTCAATTTCTACAGGTGAAAGATTTCTAAAAATATTCACAACTTTACTTCCATAAAAGTTATCATTTATTCGACTGTGTAGACTGCTGTTCAGTTTAGTCATTATACTGTGAAGCTCTAATATCGTACAAGAATCGCTTTCCAGGGATAATATAGCTGATTGGAATTCATGCATGATATTGTGTACAAAATACAAGTACGCCTCGGACAAACCTTCAAACGTGCATTCTTCATCATCACTGAGCAATTCTGTGTTTGAAATACCACGAGACACAAATTCCCACAGAACTCTTCGACAATTCTCTTCACCTTTCTGCAAAAAGTACCTCTTCACTGCAGGCCAGCAATATATCAATCTGTCAATGGCAGGCAAAAGGGAAAGCCATCTTGTGGGGACGTGTCGAAGAAGATTTTTATATTCAATCCTCGCAAACTCAAAACATTGTTTCAACTTTGTAGTTGTTTTTGCCGAAGAGCTGAATTCATTGAACGTTTTAATTACAATGTTCTCCACATCTACTGACAATTCATTAAGCGCCTTTTTGATACAATTATTAATTATATGACAGCTGCAATTTGCTTTGACAATTTGTTTATTTTCGTTTTGAAGTTTTTGGAACACGGAGTTATGAATTCCATAATTAACAGAAGCATTGTCAGCGCTGTATGCAGAAATTTGTTCAATTTTTAAGTCATTGTCTTGTGTTATTCTAATGATGTTTCTGAAGATATCCATGGAAGCTTCGTTTGGATCTTCATAAAAATCTAATATTTGCTTACATATTCCTGTTTCAATGTCAAAGTATTGCACAGCATACGGAAACGTTTTGACATTTCCAATATTTGAAGCGTCGCTGCTTACTGAGAAATACCAATTTTCCTTTAAGGAACTGACAACTGTTTCTTGTGAATAAGGAGCTAAAACATTTCGGGTGATGGCAGCAGCTTTAGTACGTCCACACGTGATTTTGCTAGCAATTTTGCTATCGCAGTATATAAAAGGAGATAATTTGATTTGACAATCTAAGCTATTATAGCTGAGCCCATGAACTACATTATGGAAGACACTCATCAACTCAGCTCTCGAAATGTGTGTCTCTTCTTTACTTTCCTTTGAAACAACAAACTGGGAAATGCTATGTGATAATTTCTGCGACATTACCAATTTACAATGCCTTTTTGTTTTCATGTGTTTATTCAAAGAGGAACTTCCTTCATATTTTATAGAAATGTCGGTTTGACACAACTTGCAACTTGCGGTATATTCATCTTTCTTTTTTATCCACTTTTCATAATCAGGCGCCTCGATCCACCCATCAGAGAATGTTGTGAATCTTGGTTTTTTTGATGGTCCTGCTTCATCCATTTCTTTCTTTATGTATACAATGACGGACAACTAATTTGTTTAAAAAAAATCTTCTTTAATGAACACAACGTTTTTATTTACTACATATATCCGAACGGTTTGATTTTGTCGCTCAGCTGTTTAACTTTTTGTCAATCAGCTGTTGTGATCAGTGTTGGGCAAAAAATCATTACTGTTTAGACTAGAAACACAATCATATCGGATGGCGGTCGGCGAATTTATCTTTACGAGCACTTCTTATGGTTTATATGAAATACTGATTGTGTTTTTGGAAATATGCTGGTTAATATAGTTTGTACTCAAAATTGCGACTTAATATTTCAAAAATTTTGTTAGCTTGACAAATGTAATTTTGTCTTGACACTTGACAAACATTAAAAATGCTTGACAATCAAGCCAAATCAAGCCCGTCTGGCAACCCTAGTTTTAAACCATTACTTTTAAGTATATTTTCTATTTTCTCTGGATAAAAATGGTCTCTTTTCCAAGCAATGTTAATATTACCTGCTATTGTAATGTCAACGTTCTTCTCACATAACGCCTCCAAAATATCCTCAAAAACATCACAGAATTCTGATTTATAAAACACGATTGCTTGTATTTTGCCGTGTACGCACTTATCCAAAATTGTGTGTCTCTACTTTTGTCATATATTGTGTGATACTCGGCTGACTTCTTAATTATATTATTACGCAATCAGATCTAGTTGAATAGGATAATGTTGCATAATGCTCGTATTTTTGTAACGTTGTTTCGCTTTCTTCTAAAATTTCGGTCAAATGGAAGATAATATTATAAACTCTGGTTTATCAATATTGGCAATTATTTACAGTTGATTAAAATTATTAATTAGTCCTTGTAAATTTATGTAGATTCCATTTAGCCGTTGGTTGTTAATTATTTAATGCAATTCTTTTTCTTTTCATATCTAGTTTGATCACGTATACTTCCTTAATGATTCGAAAATTGATTTTCAGTTAAATCTAAATTTAAAGTTGATTAATTTTCATACTGTTTATATACTTTTCAATTGGTTCCGCAATACATTATTTTTGCTTATGAGTTCCATGCCACTTTAGACATGTTTCCTCATTTCGGCATTTACTGGCTAAGTGATTATACACGTAACATTTAAACCATTCCCGCACATTCGTTCCATTAAACACCCTGCATCGTTCCCAACCAATATTTAATATTTATTTTTCAGTATCCGATTTTATATGTACAATATTTATTTTTCTATTGTATTTATTAAATTATAATAATCTTTAATTCACTGTTACTTGTTGCATGATTTTGTCCTTTAAATTTCTCTAATAATTCTTCTTCCGAATGATTGAACAACACGTCCGTTGCAAGAAAGTTGGGCACCCTAATCTGATATGCGTCACCCATTCCAGTCTCCAGATCATTTTTAATCGTTTCCCCTTCTTCGTTTTTTTCGCTTTTATTATTACAGTTCCATTCCATTTATTATCTACATTCGTCATTTTCAAGTTTACCTGATTAACGTTGTTTGTTTACAGTCGGCAGTACCGTTTTTGCTGCCTCTGAATATGACTGATTTGTTGTTTTGACACTTGCTTCAATAATTGTTTTCTTAATTGTATCACACATTTCGTCATTATTTTTCTCAAACGAAATCACGCATTTGTGTGATTTTTGTTTTCAAAAATCACTGTCGTTTCCACATAAATTCTTGGACATTTAGTTCGCAATTTTTTGTAAATTTTCTTTTTTTAGGCCTTTCCTCATGCCTTTCTTTTTTAGGTCAGTTTCATTTTTCTTAAGTGTCGTCTCAAACTCGTGTTTGTAGTCAACCAAGTTTTGTCTATTTTGCCATCCTTAATATTACCCAATACCATATCCACATTATGGATGTACTACATGCAGTCATCATACATATGTACATAAAGCGGATAATATTTCCGGAATCCAAAATTTTAAGTGAGTACTGATCTACACCCGAACATTTAGTGTCACAGTGACAGACTTTGTTACACACTACCGCACATTGGATACCCGTTTCGACACGAATTGCTGACTAGCATTTACTTCAATCCACCATTGTGGAAGTTATTTTTAAACAAGAGAAATATTGTGTTTTTTAAAAACACAGATTGATCCAAAAGTGCACAAGGATTTTGAATGCTTGGAAAAGATAATATAACTAGAACTGTTACCCCACACTGAAAGAATGACGCTTCGTCGCATGGATGAAACATTTTCGTTACTGTTTTTACGTTGCTACAATGAAAAGTCTCGTATATCCAACAATTTGATAGTCGCTGCAACGAAAAATTTCATACGTGATTTCTTGGACAAGTTTTCGTTTCATACTTTTCGTTCCTGCAACAATTTTATTTAATTTGAATTTTGTAGAAAAATGGGTTAAAAATTAACAAAAAGTAAGTGCATGAGAGTTAAAGTATTGATATTTGGTTTACCTCTTACATTTATAGTTTAATTTTATTATTTATTTATTCTGGAGTTTTGCCAACGTTTATAGTTGACGAAACAATTTTGTTATTGAAACGAAACATATTTTACTGAAGAAACAGAGAGAAGAGCAGTCGACAAAATGAGCGAGCGTAACAAAGAGCCCAGCAAGAGAAAATGCTGAGCGTGAGTGGGTGAGTCACGTACGCATCTTAAATCAGTTCCTTTATAACAACCGAAAGTGGTAGACATATTTCTCCGATGGAATAATTTCGTTATAAATAAATTTGTTAAAACAGACAAATTAGTTATACGTAGAAATAATCTTTTATTGTGAAAAATAAATTGTGTGTATTTATGTGTGTGCTGTGATCGTTTGTGTAAATTGAGTAAGTGAAATAAGTAAATAAACAGAATGCGAGGAGCAGCACGACAACAAAGAAAGTGACACATCGATAGCAGAAAAACTACCCGAAATATGTAACTGAACATTTGTATGCGTGTGCGAGCGTGACGGTACAAATCGCAGGAAAATGTGCGTGTTTTTATGTTTTAAACATTGGTATGTATTTGAATTCGAAGTTAATAAAAGCGAAAAGGTCAAGTTAGACGAACATAAAAAAACAATTTAACGTACAATGAAATGAATCCAATCGAAGTTTTAACAAATTTAGTTAAAATAAATAAAAGAACAGTTGAAGAAAATTCGTACAGAACAATGATGGGGAGATGTGGCTCTACAATTGAATAAGAGAACCCGCAACACAACAACAATTGCATAATTTAAGAAACAATGATGTGGTTCTATGATAAAGAAAGCTTTGAAAGCAGATCAATTGCTGTGATGAAACACATAGGACAGTAAAGCTTATGTTCATTGTACGTACAGGCACACAGATGAATAAGTGCATATCTACAATATATATCCTAATAATAATAACCTCATATTCGTTTATACTTGCAGGACCTGAATACAACGGCCAAAATAGCACTCAACCCCTCGACTATCATAGTCTTTCTCCAGACAAGTGGAATGGATATAATATATGTGGCAAATTCGGACCATTTTCGAAACAAAAATTCAAAAAATTGCTATCAAAACAACTACAATGTAATACTATTAGTGTATTTATGTCCAATATGGAATAGATAATTTCAAACACACTTGAACACATTTATTGCAGCAATGAAACAAAATCATTGCATCAATAAAACAAGTTCATAGCAGCAATGACACAAGTTCATAGCAGCAACAAAACAGGTTCATAGCTGCAATGAAAAAAATTCATAGCAACAATGAAACAAATTCATTGCAGCAATGAATTAATTTCATTGCAGAAAGACTATGATCGTCGAGGGGTTGAGTGTTATTGTGGCCGTTGTATTCAGGTCCTGCAATTAAAAACGAATATGAGGAATTTATTATTAAGATATATATTGTAGATATGTACTTATACATGTCTGTGTCTGTACTTACAATGAACATAAGCTTTACTGTCCTATGTGTTTCATCACAGCAATTGATCTGCGTTCAAAACTTTCTTTATCATAGAACCACATCATTGTTTCTTAACTTATGCAATTGTAGTTGTGTTGCGGGTTCTCTCATTCCATTGTAGCGCCATTTAACTATGAGAAGACCAGCTTCTGTAAGGGATGTATCCTTTATTGAAGTACTTGTGTTTGGCGAAGTACATATTTATGAACTTACGCTCTTACTGCCTACACTTTTTCTTCGCCAAATGATATATATGTCCCCAACGTTATGGGTAACGTTCTTCAAATGTAGCTGTAGCTGCTTCTAGGCTGATTGGGACACGCCTTTGCACCACCATTGATGGCACGTGATTTGCAAAATATTTCCACATTACAAATTCTCCAGTCATATAAGGAAGACATTATTTTACATATGAAGATAAACCAACAAGTAGTAAATTTATTGATTTGAAAACAAATAAAGAATCTATTCGTGAAGTTTGTAAAAAATAAAATATCCATTCGTCGATTTGTAAGCCAATACAGTATCTATTTTTCAACTTTCTAAAAACATAAAGAATCTATTTTTCGACTCTGTAAGCAAAAAAAAATAATCTATTGATAGACTTTGTAAACAAATATGAAAAACATTAAAAATTTCAAGATTCAAATTATGTAAAAATACGCATATTTTTCAGTTAATATTTTATTACGAGAACATTAATTTTATTTTTTTCTTCTTTGAATAAAATTTATTGAAAAACCATCACTTACCTTGAGGTAGGTTTTAATCCGTCGGGTTTTTAAACTCCAATACTTTAAATTTATTCGAGCTCAAGACCTGCTTAATATTAAGCTTATTTATTAGTTTTATATTATTTTCAAATAAGTCAAGCACAAAAAGTGTTCCAATGATACCAGGGCTGTCGGTATAGTTATTTCGGATCTGGCCTAACGGGTCCTCTTTCTGCCGCTATTCACACGATAAACACGCATGTGGGTTCTACTGCAGAATTGCGTCTAAATGTGATATTGGTAATTGGATGAAAACACTAGAAATATCTGATGTCCCTACCAGAGAAATTATGTGAGGGGCATTCTTATCAGATTACTCATCGGGATTCCGATGGTCGATTTGTTGTCAAACCTCCTTTCAAGTCAGAGTTCCTTCGAGCTTGGGGGGATCTCCGTAACGAAGCTCCCATCAAAAGACAAGCAGTGATAGAGACTGAGTATGAATGTGGGATGCAAGAGTTTGCGAACAACGGTCATATGCAGGCCCGTGCGGCACTCGCCTTAGGGTCTTCTTCTAACCTTTACTATTTCTTCTTACCTTAAGCCTAATCTCAAAATTGCTAAACTGTATTTAAATGTGACAATCACGCTTAAATTCTAAATTCAAATCATATAACATTTAATAGTTTTATTTAAATTTAAATTAAATTCATTTACGTTGAAAATGATATTCAGATTTGATAGATATTTTTTATAAATAAAAATTTATATTCTAATTTAAAATTTGAAACAAAAAATTGGCATGCTAATTCAGTTATTATCCAGATTAAAAAATCATTCTGAAATTTGGAGAAAAATTATTTGGACTTCTTATTTAGACAATTCAAGTCGTGTTTCTAATTCGAAAAAGTCATTAAAATTTGAAAGTCATATATTGTTTTATTTAATTTTTAAATTTGTGGTCAGTTCTCCAATACGGCGGTAACCGGCATTAAATTTTTTCGAAAATTAATAGCAAAAACTAATTTTTAACAATCTTATGCAAAAAAGGTTTGAAGACGTTGTTTCTCTAACAAATGATTTTGTATGCTGACGACATGGCGTATGCTGACGACATAGACATCATTGGGCGAAATTTGCGAGAGGTATTTTCAAGAATCGAAAAAGAATAAGCGACGGTGGGTCTTGCTGTTAATGAGGGTAAAACAAAATTGATGGTGTCATCGACTAGACAAACATCTCGACTTGGTCCGCACTTGAACGTTGACAACCGATTTAATTTTTTAGTGGTAGATGAATTTGTCTACCTTGGATCCGCCGTGAACAAGGACAACAACGTCAGCTGGGAGATAAATACGAGAATTGTGGTTGCAAATATATGCTATTTTGGGCTCAGCAATCAGAACAAAGCCCTCTCTCGACGGACAAATGTCCAGCTATACATATTTCACCAGTCGTGGCATATGGCTCCGAAACTTGGGTCATATCGCACGCGGATGAAAAACACTTGGGAGTATTCAAGAGTAAAATTCTCCGTAAACTATATGGTCGCTGGACCCAAGAGCTACATGGTGATTGTGAAAGCCACTACCAAAAAAAAAATTAAAAAAATTTTTCTATTTAATGAATCTTTTTTATTTTGCAGATTGTTTTTTAGGTTTAACAAAAATGGATAACTGGGATACTGAAACATGAATTTGGATTGCCTGCCGCTATCACGCTCTGGAATCCGTATCTTCAGTCCAAAGAGAGTACAGGCGCACGTTTGGCGGCAATCGTCCGAGCAGATGGACCATAATGAGACTTGTTAACAATTTTCCGAGCATGGGACAGTCAACAGAAGAACTTACCATCGAAACCCTTCAGTTCGGATGGAGGAAACAATCGCTTCTGTTGCTGCTGCCATACAAAACAATCCAAGAGTTTCGACAAGAAGCTTATCTGCTCAAATGGGTATAAGCAGACAGTCATTGCAGTCAATTATGCACAAAGATTTGGACTTATTCCCATACAAAATTCAAATGGCCACCAAACTGAACGCAGCAGACTTCCCGATTCGATTGCAATTTTGCCAGAAGATGCTTCAAATGGTGGAAGAGAACGGAAACATTTTAAATTGTATTTTCATGTCTGACGAGGCCCATTTCGATTTAAACGGCAACATAAACAAACAAAATTGTTGAATATGGAGTGCTTCCAACACACAGGTACTCCATGATACGGAATTCATCACGCTGCATTGTCGGCCCTACTTCTTCGAAGAAGAAGGTCACACCGTTACGGCTACTGGAGATCGTTACCTGACCATTTTGAGAGAGTTTTTCTATCCAGAATTACGTCGAATGAGAATTTCTTTCAACTCTGTGTGGTTTCAGCAAGATAGTGCAACTCCTCACATAGCCCGGCCTGTTATGACAGAATTGCGACGAAAATTTCCCAATAAGCTGATATCCAGAAACTCCACATTACGTTGGCCCCCAAGTCTACAAAGCAAAACCAACAAATTTGAATGAAGTGAAGCAATCTATTCGAGAAACAATTGCGGCTATTCCTGTCTCAACTCTCCAAGCATTAATGAACAACTTTTTGGCAAGATGCCGCACATGCATCAACGAGCATGGGGGCATTTAAATTCCATTATTTTTGAAACTTATTAAGCTATATTTAATAAAATTTAATGAACTTTAACATGAATAAAAAAAATTAATTTCATACACGGAAAAAAAAGTTATTTGAGTTTCTTAAAGTAGCAATATTCATCAGCCACCCTGTATATGCATTTAACCCGAAATTTTGGAACATTAGTAAAGACGTCAAGATTAGTCATTGCTTTGTATAGGATTAAAAAATGTAGCACTAATATATTTTGGATAAATCCAAAATTTGAAATGGAATAATCTAGTTTTGGCGCAGCTGATTGGAATAATCAACTTTTGTTATGTGCTCTAGTGCTTAATCAAAGAATGTTTTATTTATTTTTAAATTTTGGATTAATCACATTTTGTTCCAAAAATTTAAATTTAAAACGGGTAATGTCATTTTGAAGTCGAATAATCTACTTTTGATGAAATCATGCCTTTTGGGTATTTTTTTCTGGTGTAATTATAAAGATTTCGCACAATTTTAGTTTCGCTCAGTTTCCAATTCAATGGTACCAAACAAAACAAAAAATAAAAAAATATGTTTTGTCAAAAGTGGAATAGTCAAGATTTGAAAAGAACCTCCTCATTTATATTGTGGCGTGGACATCTCTATTCAAATCAAATTACGCCAGTTCTGGTGGCCAGGCCATGTAATCAGAATGGATGAAGATGAGCTAGCGCGAAAGGTTTTCGATAACGATAACGTACCCGATGGACCCAAGACTCAGATGGAAAAACCACGCCGAAGAATTCCTCCGTATCCTTGGTGTTACCAACCGGCGTGAAAATGCGAAGGATAGAACCAGTTGGAGAAATATGTTAAAATTAGTTCATTTGTTTGTTTAATTAATATGTGTAAGACATCTGACCTCATGAGGTTGTAACAGGTGTTTCAAAAGAAGTCATCCGATGTTGTTTGGCTCTCATTTTTTTTCTAAATGAAAAACTTCGATTCTGTTTTTTGATGTTTATTTGAACCTTTAGAATTTTATTGGTTAAGTTGAGAAGATGATATCGGTTAAATGGGCTCATTTTATGGCATATTTCATCACTTCGGGCGACAGATTCTCGCACTCGTATCGAATGTTGACCTTGACGGCGTCCAGGGTCTCGGGCTTGTTCAAGTAAACACGGGACTTCAAAAAACCCCACAAACAAAAGTCTGGAATGGTTAAGTCGGGCGATCTTGCGGGCCAGTGCAAATCGCCAAAATAAGAGGTAAGGCGACCCCGGAACGCCGCCTTCAGAATATCGCTTGTGGCTCGCGCAGTGTGTGCCGTTGCTCCATCCTGTTGGAACCACATGCCCTCCAGTCCTAATTCGCCGAATTGCGGCAGAAAAAACTAGGTTAACATGGCCCTATAGCGCGCACCGTCCACTGTTGTCGTTTGACCAGCGGCGCTCTCGAAAAAATGGCCCGATGACTCCTCCAGCGTGAAGAGCGCACCATGAAGTCACTTTGAGCGGGTGTAATGGCTCCTCGTGCATCACTCGTTGATTTTTGTTGCCCCAGAAGCGATAGTTGTGCTTGTTCACGTACCCGCTTAGGTGGAAATGAGCCTCATCGCTCATTATGATTTTCAAATCATTATGAACAAAAATGCCATAAAACGAGCCCGTATGGTAATCAATTGTGACGGCGCCCATTTAACCGATATCTTCTCAACTTAACCAATAAAATTCTAAAGGTTCAAATAAACATAATCAAAAAACAGAATCGAAGTTTTTCATTTAGAAAAAAAATGAGAGCCAAACAACATCGGATGACATCTTTTGAAACACCTTGTATAATAGTCAATAAAAGTAAGTAAATGATTTTGTATAATCGAAATGCGAAATATTGAAATTTGAGTAGGAAACTCCGAAAACAAGTGTCGACATAATTCCGAAAGCCCTAGCAATTATATCAATTAAAAATCAGTTTTTTCTATTTGCGTAATCGATTTTCTCATTCGCTATAACCGAATATCGTTAGTTGAAATGATCGGGTCATTGTACTACTTTGTTGATGTATATTTTTTCTGGATGGTTTTATTTCTTATTTTTATTAAGTTTTTATTAACTAACAGTTTACAAAACCATTTTTGAATTATTTCGCGAATTTTAACTCTTTCCCACGATCCGTTTCAGGATTTCTTAAACATCAATGGATTTCGTAAAAGCATTAATCGAGCAACCATTTAGTTTTAAAGGTATTTCTAAATGTGAACATAATAAGTATACATATGCTCGTACATTACGGATATGATATGATTTCGTAGCACTAATTTACATCGCCGTACGTGATGAGAAATGGGAAAAATCGAGAGAAGTTTTCTGATTTAGGAATTTTAAACCTTTTTCCCACTGTTCTAGAAAATTTCGAATGTTTATTTAATTACCAATATTTTTCCTGGAATTGACTAATCAAACTATGAGAAAGAAGGTGTGATCGATTTCACGGGGAAGATTTGTGTCGCCACATTATCATTCTCATATTGTACGGCCATGTATTTTTAATTTTTTTACAAAAATTGAAACACCATATCACTAATATGCATACGAGTATGTAAGTGACGGAAGAATGGAGGCGTCTAGAGGAAGTGATTACCACATAGCAGTCGTAATAAAATTTATACAGTAAACTCTCGTAACAACAATGAAGCAAGTACATATATGTATTTACCCGAACAAGTTTATTGACACCATTTTTGAGCTTTTGTTGTTTTGTAATAAACGTTGGCTGTCTTTGGTAACATTTCGTTAATGCAGCCATAAGCGACTTAAAACGTAAATGTGTGATAATTTTGCGTATAGTATGTGCCATGTAAATTAATTGGCACCATGTGGAATCTATTCATCAAACGTGTGAGCACATTAATTATGCTGAGCACAAAAACGATTCCTAAGTTTATATCACTTTCATTGTAATACCAATTTCGTTGCAATGCATTTTTATTATTATTGCCGTTCTTTTGCTTTTAAATTAAATCAGCTGTTTGATCCATTGACAAAATTGTTTGGATTTTTTGTATATAAATATGAAGGTGTTTTTGGTAAGGCATCAGTTAAGCACTAAGCGTTAAGCAAACAAAGAGTTCGTTTAAGTTTTCTTGTACATTTTTTAATTGGGATTAAAAACCTAAGCGTGAAATCGTAGCAATGAAGGTACGAACATAAAAAAACTCAAATAATGTGAAACTGTTAAACGCCAATAAGTGAATTGAAAATCTAGCAAATAAACTGCAAGATATAATAAGTCAATTTGAAAGCGTAACACAAACTTCAATGGAAGTTAATTTAATGCATCTTATTCGATATTATTCCGATAGTGTTCCTTAATGTGATCGTATTTGGACTCATAAATTCATAAACAGATGCAAAGTTTTTTCTAGCGGGAATCATTTATTCAAACAACTCGACTGAAAAACGGGCTGTATCGGTTATCTTTGATAGCTCGATTGAGAAGTTACTAATTCTATATTTTTAATTATTAAATTTGGCGAATGTTACTTTTAGCAAGACAAAATTATCTACCGTTTTCAAATATATTGTTGCAGGTATTCGTGTGTATTTTGGCTCTCTCTTTGGCTTCGGTCCAAGCTGGTATCTTGCCTCATATTGCTGATGAGCACCACGGGGTCTTGCACCATGGTACCGATCTCCACCATGCCGATATCCATCATAGCAATGGTATTCATATTGGACACTCGGCTCAAATTGTAGTTGATGGCGGGGATCATCATCACGGTATTGAACATAATCCCGTCTATCACCATGCAGACCATCATGCGGCTCTTGAGATTCATCACGACAATGCCCACCATGGTATCCATGATGTCTCTTCTGCTAAGGTTATTCACCATGAACCTATCCATCATGTAGAGCCTGTCCATCATGTCACCAAAGTTGTGCACCATGAACCCCATCACTTCTTGCATTACACCAATCCCGTTGTCGATCATCATGTAGTCCACCAGAACCACCACGACGATGAGCACCATCATGCCGCTGATTTGCATCACAGTGAATTGCACCACGGTGATGCCCACCACCATGGAGAATTACACCATGATGACGATGTTCACCACGCTGCTTTGGTTCATCACGGAGAAGCCCATCATCATCATGGTGGTTTGGCCCATCATTCTGTCTTGCTCCATCACGGTGGCGTTCATCATAATTCTGCCATTATAGATCACGCCGACATACATCATCATGCTGGCTTGGTTCATCATGGCGTGCCAGCTGTTCACCATCATCATCACAATGCTGCTATTGTCCACAAGGTATACCCAAGTCACCATACACATGCCGGTATTTTGTCAATTGCTAAACATCACTTGCATGGCAAATATGGCACGGTGAAAATTACCGAAAAACATTACTAAACGATTTCATTTCCCTCACCTTAAAGAAGTAACTCAGACGGCACAAAACTTAAAAAGTTTGCATTCGCTTCCCTTAGCCGTAATTTATTAAAATACTAACTCTCATATGATCCAGAAACATAACTTTGGATCAATCATTCATATAAATATTGCATCCGTTTTCATTGTTAAATATGTTTTTTATGTAGGTTAGATAATTTGTTGATTTATTGTAATTTCTCATTTTTAAATATTTCTATGCTACAAACAAAATAAACAAGGAATTCTTAAACAGCGTCTAATTTATTCACTGGTGGTCGCGGGAAGCTTCTGGGAATAGACTAAAGTCTCTTAAACCGAAACCGACAAATCGGGTTTATTAAAAATCCCGAATGTAGGCCTTTAGAAAGTTCGATAATCGAAATATCGTTGAATTCTCGGATTCCAGTAGCAACAGGTCTGACCGCTACGTTATATGGAATGTTCCGGTTTAACAAACTTAACAAAATATAATGAAAATTGAGCACTTCTACTGTTTTTTCCAATGAGTTTTTTGATATAGCGATAAGTTTGATATAACGATCAGTAAAATTTAATTCGTACAATAAAATAGCATTACATCTAGGATTTTGAATTCTCGTTAATTTTCGTTCCCGCTTTCCGCACATTGCAATTTTACGTTCGTTCCCTCATTGTAACTCAAATCGTTTCAAATATAGTAATAACATTTGGTTGATTGTACGACTGTACTTTATAATTAAATTTTTGTGCAAAAGTTGTTCTACTTTATAAAGTATATACATAGTTTATAGACTAAATTGAATTGAATTTTAAAACAAAACCTGAAATTCAAACTATAATATTAGAATAGAGTTGAGTATCCTAAACGAATTCCTAAATAAGCTTGAGATAAATAGATACTTTGTAAAAAATGGAAATTGTAGATTTATTGTATTGTATTGTAATACGTTTTTAAAACTACTCATTTAATCTATTTATCGTCGACTTATTATTGTTTGAAACAGAGATACCAATATTCACAAATATACCAATATAACCAACTAGCAATTTTTAGGGATATACAAACAAATTAGAGTAGACTTCACAGTAATGGTAAGATATATCAAAAATCTGACAACGCTTAAAACCCTATAGACACAATATCAACTCGAAAAAAACATACATGGCGTATTCGAAAAACCTTAATCAACCGACGTTATGTATACATTATTTGTATATATAGATAAGATCATTTTCGGGAATTCCAGAACACAATCCCGTTTTCCCGGAGATATGCGTTTTTTAGTTTGAGACTCACTGATTACGACAAATTACTAGAATATTCAAAAAACTAATTGTGACGTTTTGGAGAAACCCGGTTCGGTTTGTATGTACATAGTTTTACAATTGCATTTATTTAATATAAAACCGGTGCTAATAATCTACGCTTAAAAATAAAGGTAAGGATTAAGAACAGCATTTGAAAAATCGCTAGTAATTCGTTGACATTATCTTTTGAAAGCAAGGAATTAGTTTTTTTCTTTGTATGTTTATGTAAAAATATTTTAAACAATTATAAAATTTTCTTTTAATTTATTTTGGAAAATAATTTGTAAATCTCTACAGAGAAAACTCAAACAGTTCAGTATTCTCGTTTTATTTTCTTTAGGAAATTTTATGTATAATTTCAGAGGAAAGCCATAGCTAAAACATAAATTTTCGAATTCCTATCGCAGGAACACCCTAACCTGTGTCAATTGGTTTCAGCTCAATCGGATAATGTTAACCCGTGCAGCATCGTGGTCAAAGCTGAACGAAAACGCGATTTTTTACAAAAAAAAATAGAAATCAATGAGTGTTCGAACTCACGGGCGATGTGTTAACACCTTTTTGTTACACGGTACCTGTTCGATTTCTATGAACACATTAGTAAATGTTACAATGGAAAATAAAAAAATAATAGTTTTTGTGCTGAAGGCTCTTTTGCTATTGCACTTTCTTTTTTCTTACATCTCCTTTAACATTAGAAGTAATATTGTTAAAATAAATAAAGCAATATTTAGCTCACTTAAATAATTGTTTCTGTTTTGTCATAAACAGAGCGACGACAAAAAGTATTGAATAGTATAGAGAACTTATTGCACTCGTTTTCCGCTCTCATGTAGAGATTCTGAGTAAAAGAGCATAGACGATTCTTATTATCTTTACAGATAAATGCACCATTGCGACAATGTTATTACATAAAACAATACAAAAAGCATAAATGTTTCAAAAGCATCAATGTTTCACATCAAAATTATGAATGGACCAAGTTATGACAAAAATAGAGTAATCATTCAATTAGTCATTCAATTCGTTTCATGAGTTCTCCCTCCCTCTATAAAGACGATCATGAATTAGACGAATTAGAACCCTATTAAAAGAGAACCAAAAAATTTCTAGAAATTCACTCAAACGGTTTTCTCTCTCGCATTATATCTTGATTATATATACTTTTGATTTTACTTTATTTATTTACTTTATCAGTCTGTTTTGACAATTGCTACAAAGATTCACTGAGCAACTTTATTTTTAAAAGTTCCAGGTTTTCTTGTTTGCATGAATACCACTACTGTGTGTGTTCTAGAAACAGCCATAGAAAAACACAAAAATGAAAATTTTACCATAATGGTTTCGCAAACGTCTGAATTTTTGAGAATATTTGGCATTATTTCTTAGTCGGTCTCTGGCAACACTGGTATTGAATAGTATAGAGAACAAAAACGATGTACAAGTAGACAGTCAAAATGTCTCTTCACTCGAATGCCAACAAATAAAGCGTGTGAAACCCTAACCATTCTCTCTTATCCTCTTCATTGAATATTTCAATACACAAGCAGCATTTGATAGTGTTATTGTATATAACTATACAAATTCCAACCATGTTGAAGCAAAATTACAAAAACTATACAAAAAGTATGAAATAAACATGATATGACGCGAGAGAGAAATGCATTTGAGTGAATTACTGGCATTTTTGGTTCACTTTTACCAGGGTTGCCAAATTGCGCACATCTTCTGGCTGTCTAATTCTAGATCGTCTTTGCAGCAACCACGCATGTGATGCTAACGCTGTGTGTTGTTTGCATGGGATCACTTTGATAGATTGCCCTTCCAGTGCCTATAGAAATTAACACATCCAAAAATTATTTTTTTCTCCATAGTATCAAAACAAATTTTTGTGGGATCCTTGTTATGGGCGCATTTTGTAACAAAGTTTATTGCCGAATTTTAAACTTATATACAAATTTCTTTGAAATGCAACAGATTTGGAGTAATTTGCACGTCAACGCCGAATCCCCAATCATTACCATGTAGATTGCACGGTGTGGTGTGTGTCCTTTCATTGGTGTAAAATAGTAACCGCTTGCCGCAAACTGTATATATTGTATGTTTTAGTGCATCTGGAGTATAGCTTACTAACGAATATCAGAAGTGGCACTTGAGTGCCGAATTTTGAAGTAAAAGGCTTATGAACTTAAAATTGGTAACGATTGAAGATTCGGGGTTGGCGTTTATAAGTTAAAAATTCAACAATAGACTTTGTTACAAAGTGCGACCATAAATATAACTGTTTTGATTATATGGACGAAACACAATTTTTTTTTTGTTAAACTCGCTCTTTTGTTTAGCTTTGACCTCGGTGCTGCACGGGTTAACAGTGCTATAGTTGTTGTCAAAGTTGAGCACTTCGGTGCTGATGAAGGCTTCCATATCCTGCTACTTCTACACTTATAGGCTAATTACAAAGATATCTTACTTTTGTGAATCTACTGTGCAAAATTCTTAAGATATTTGCTATGGAATTTTAAAATTGTAAATTTTTTAATTGACATTTGTTAACAACTCGGCCATTTGGGGGAAAAATATATTTCCGAGTACACCACTAAATTGAGAACACTTCAATAAACAACACTGGAAGTCGTTTAAAAATGCCGACTTCTGAAATTTGAAATTTTTTTGACCTCTAAAAAACACTACTTTCAACTACTTTTCAACTTTGACACCGACTATAGCACCAAATATTTTACATGGGGTACCTCTGAATGCAATATTCTATAAGTCTTTCTCCTCCTCTACAAATGTTTAGTACATTTTAAAATGAGCAGAGCAATACTTTAAAAGGTGTAATACTATTACCATGGTTTTTCCTATCGGCCCCACTGAGTCACTTCAAAAGTAAATCAGAGCCTCATGCGCATTAGACTGGTCCTTAAAACATACATTTTTGTATCGCAGTGTGTGAAGTGTGTCAATTGGCTAGAAAATATGATTGAAATAGTTTCAGCTCAATCGGATACTGTTAACCAGTGCAGCATCGAGGTCAAAGCCGAACAAAACAGCGAGTTTTACAAAAAAAATAGTTTTTCGTCCATATAATCAAAACAAATTATTGTAGGATCATGGTAATGGTCGCTTGTTGTAACAAAGTCTATTGTTGAATTTTAAACTTATAAGGTATTAAAATTTTTCCAAAATGCAACAGATTTAACCTAATTTGCACGGCAACCCCGAATGTCAAATCGTTACCAATTTTAATTTCATAAGCCTTCTACTTTTCGTTAGTAAGCTATACTCCAGATGCACTAAAATATACTAAATATACAGTTATACGCCAAGCCGTTACTATTTTACACTTATGAAAGGTAATAATTGGTAGTGATTAGGGATTCGGGGTTGACGTGCAAATTACGCTAAATCTGTTGCATTTCAAAGAAATTTGTATATGAATTTAAAATTCGGCAATAAACTTTGTTACAAAATGCGACCATAACAAGGATCCTACAAAAATTGGTGTTATCTTCTATAGGCATAGGTAGGGCAATCCATCAAAGTGAACACATGCAAACAACACACAGCGTTAGCATCACATAGTACATTGTTGCTGTGCAACAATAGTCTCTGCCTGAAAATAAGTATGAAGGTATTGATGTAGCGGCAGCGAACATACAAGCAGGCCGTCGTCACCAAAGAGTATTGAACAGAGTTACCATGTAGGCATAATTTGTGCCGTTTTGGCATAATTTTTTTTTTGGTTTTGCTACTTATTTTTTTAAGTAATTATACCAAAAAGGATGTACAAGTAGAAAAGAAAAACCTACGCAATCTGGCAACCCTAGTATAAGAGAACCAAAAAAAATCGACGCGATTCACTCAAACGCATTTCTCTCTCGCGTCATAACGTGATTATTTCATACTTTATAAATAGTTGATTTAATTTTATTTAGACATGGTTGGAATTTCTATAGTTATATACTATAATATCTTCAAAAAACTGCTCATGTATTGAAATATTCAATGAAGAGAGTAAGAGAGAGAGAGCAGCGAAACGAGGCGCTTCACTTGTTTTCTTTGTCGGCATTCCGCTCCATGAGTAAATTTTCTTCTCTATTTAAAATTCCATACCCTTTGATTACACTAAGTGCTGTTTAGCACAATTTCCCCACAATTTTTACAATTTCTTTCATTTTATTATAATTTCTTAGCATTATTGGTTTGCAAACGGCACCATTTTTCGTACTGAAATTTTCCACCTTTAATTTATTTGAAAATCAGTTTTTACAGCATATTTATCGGTATTTTGTGGTATAATACCACATTTTAAAGTTAATATACACCTATGTGTTTTTTGCATGAAATTAAGATACGTTTTATAATACATTAAAACCATAATAATACTTCTTTTCAATCTGAAGAGGTAGTTTCAAATGCAGATAAGCACCCATTTCTTGCAGTTACTGTGTGTGTTCTAGAAACAGCCTTAAAAAACTCTAAAATGAAAATTTTACCATAATGGTTTCGCAAACGGCTCAATTTTTGAGAATGTTTGGCATTATTTCTTAGTCGGTCTCTGGCAACACTGGTATTGAATAGTGTAGAGAACAAAAACGATGTACAAGTAGACAGTCAAAATGTCTCTTCACTCGAATGCCAACAAATAAAGCGTGTGAAACCCTAACCATACTCTGGTCCCTCTCTCTTACCCTCTTCATTGAATATTTCAATACACAAGCAGCATTTGATAGTGTTATTGTATATAACTACACAAATTCCAACCATGTTGAAGTAAAATTACATAAACTATGCAAAAAGTTTGAAATAAACAAGACATAATGCGAGAGAGAAAAACGTTTGAGTGAATTTCTAGCAATTTTTTGGTTCTCTTTTAAAAGGGTTCTAATTCGTCTAATTCATGGTCGTCTTTATAGAGAACTCATGGAGCGAATTGAATGACTCAAAAGCACTGTCGACATCTGGCGAATGATTCAAAACGTATTACTCTCTTTTTGTCATAAGGTGGGTCCATTCATAATTTTGATGTGAAACATTGATGCTTTTGAAACATTTATGCTTTTTGTATTGTTTTATGTAATAACAATGTCGCAATGGTGCATTTATCTATAAAGGTAATAAGACTCGTCTATGCTCTTTTACTCAGAATCTCTACATGAGACCGGAAAACGAGTGCAATATGTTCTCTATACTATTCAATACTTTTTGTCGTCGCTCCGTTTATAACAAAACAAAAACAATTATTTCAGCGAGCTAAATATTGCTTTTTATTCACTTGTATGCCAACATTCAAACAAGCAGGTCGTCGTCGGTCTGGTTATGACAGTGTTGCAAGAACCCGTCCAAACACCCCAAAAAAACTTGTGCAAAATGCAAAACATCATGCTAAATTAAAAAAAGTGAATTGTTTTTAGATATTTGCCTCTGTGTGTATTATATAGTTCCTACTATAGCGTTTTTAAGCACTATTTTTATTCAAAAATTCGTATAATTTTTATAAACAAAGAAAAAAACATTTTGAAATCAGAGATATGTATTTTTGATTCAAAAAATTCCATAAAAACTTTTCCGGTTCAAGATCAATTTCTATGAAAAAGTAATTTTATAACAAAAAGAAAATTTGCATAGAATATTTTATTAAAAAGCTAATGTGAAATTGATTATTATGCACCCAGAGGACTAATTGGTTGAAAAGAGGTTGTAGCAACCGCAAATTCGGCTGTTACCACCGATGTGAGGTTGCCACAACCGAATTGAGGTTGTTACGACCGAATTTAGTCCCCGCAACTGAAATTCGGTTGAAGCAACCTCGTTTTATAATTGAATCGGTTGTGACAACTGAATCTTCAATTATATTCATTCAGACAACAAAATTTTCTACAATTTCGGTTGGAACAACCGAATTTGAAACTATTTCGGATGCAACATTCGAAATTGGTACCTAATTTGGTTGGAGTAACCGAATTTGGCAACAATGCGGTTGTAACTACCGAATTTGGTATCAATTCGGTCGCAATAACCGAATTAATCCTTAAGTCGGTTGCAAGTCGGTTCCTGTAACTGAATTTCTGATGAATTCTGTAGGTACAACCGAATTTCATTTTCAATTCGGTTACCACAACATAATTCTATGTAATTAAAATTTGACGTTTAAAATTATAAAAACAAATATTATATGAAAAGAAGCTAAAGAATGTATAAGTGTTCTCATCACGGTGTTGTTGGTGGTAAGGTGAGTAAAAATATTGTAATTGTGTTTTTTGTGTTAAATCGTCTTATTTTCCAGTGAATGTCCAAGCCGATATCAAGAGTTTTGAAGCTTTCCAAGTTCGGTCGTTTGAGATATGCTGCAATAATCTGTGTAGGGAACGGTTTAGGGCCTAAATCAACAGATACAACACGCCAGAATTGGTGCGGTGACCCATGATAGCCGGAACTTCAAAAAAGGTCGGTAGTGACATGAAAAATAATAGCGTTATTCTAAAGATTACCCTATATAAATAACTTTATTTTCCCGCTCTCTAATGTTTTTTATAAGAATACTGGATAATAAATCATTAATTTATAATAAAAAAATTCAAAATTCATTTCTGACACTTTATAAATTCGGTTGTGACAACCTCTAATGAAGTTGTGTCAACCTCTAATGAGGTTGTGTCAACCTCAAATGAGGTTGTGTTAGCCTCTAATGAGGCTGTGTCAACCTCTAATGAGTTATGATAACCTCTAATGAGGTGGTGCAACTTCTAATGAGGCTATGTCAACCTTTAATGAGGTTGTGTCAAACTCTAATGAGGTTGTGTCAACCTCTAATGAGGTTGTGTCAACCTCTAATGAGGTTATGTCAACCTCTAATGAGGTTGTGTCAACCTCTAATGAGGTTGTGTCAACCTCTAATGAGGTTGTGATAATCTCTGATGAGGTTGTGACAACCTCTAGTGAGTTGTGATAACCTCTAATGAGGTTGTGTCAACCTCTAATGAGGTTGTGATAACCTCTGATGAGGTTGTGATAACCTCTGATGAGGTTGTGATAACCTCTGATGAGGTTATGGCAACCTCTAATGAGGTTGTGGCAACCTCTAATGAGGTTGTGTCAACCCCTAATGAGGTTGTGACAACCTCTAAATTCGGGTACGGCTAATTCGGCTGCCTCAACCGAATTGCTCTGTGAGTGTGGTGGATGTTTGGGAATATAGCTATTTCAAGGCTCCCTTCTCCACAAGTATTTAGATATGTCATCACACTTTATAGGAATAAACAAATCTCAAGTAAGAGAGAATTGTCTAATCTCCTACTTGTGTGAAAACATCGACAATAATATTTTGCCATAACCATCAATATTCACAACATTTCTTTCCTATGTAGGCTTTCACCGAAAGGCATTGCATATATGTTGTTTCAAAAAAAGGAACCGTACCATCTGCGTATTCTTCCATTTTAGGGAGAAGGGAGCGGATGATATGCATTGGTGGGCCTTGCAATATCTATATTCCTAACCATCGGTTTTACATTACTTTTTTTCAAAATATATTCTATGGATATTGACTTTTTGTTATAAAAGTATTTTTTAATAGAAATTGATCTTGAACCAAAAAATTATTAAAGAATTATTAACATCTTAAAGATCGAATAGTAAAACAAAAATGGATTCCATAAAAACATTAAAATAAAAAATCAGTTTGTTAAAAATTTTTGGTTTTTTATAAAACAAAAGCTCCGATGATTTATCAGAAGTTTCTTGTGTGTAATTTTAAATCCATTTACATTTTCGTTTTATATTTGTAACTACACTTATTAGTAGTAAGTCCTGAAATTTTAATCTGAGAAGACCATTCCTTTTTAAGAAACAATGCAAAATATACCTACGGGATTGTGCGTTCATAATAAAAGTATTTTTAAAAAAATTACTCTATGATAAGGGTTTTTCAAAAATTGTTAACTTCTGTTTATTCACGTTTTTGGCATTAATGAAAAGCTAAATTCCATTTTTTGATGCAAGTGTACCTTAAGCTTCAGTTTTCTTTGATTATTCTGAAAAACGTATCAGGTTTCTTCTCTTTCAAAAGTACGATATAACCGCTTGATTTAGAGTGAAACCGTAACGGTGTAAACGAACTTTACAATTTTCATACTTTAATATTGAATTTTCTTCCATGTTAAATTGGAAGTGGCCAAAAACCCATGTACGCTTTACATAGTTTCCAAAAAATGTTCTGCACTGGTTTTCACAGTGTTTTGATTTGTGGAATATATTGTTGTATTTATAGGTTATTATAAAACATACAAAAACTTCATCGTCATAAAATTGTAATACATAAAATTTTTCCAAATAATTAAATTATTAGTTTTTAATTTTTTTTTGCCAAAAAGATTCCGTAATCATCACATCCATGAGGTTACTGTAAAAATTTAGCACGAAATGTAATGTAAAAGTGTGACATAAGTTGTATAGCAAATAATGTTTCTTAGTCTTAAAGTTTTGTTAATGGTTCGGGGGAAATCCGCCTCTAAGGCCGAAAACACAGGATCAGTCAAAACGTTTTTGACCCATGAGACAAGAAAATGTAATGAACATATGTTTCGCTTTTCATCCTTTGGTGTGTGTTGGCTTATAAGAAAGAATGTATTGTTACATGAATCAAAATATAAACGTGCGGTGTGTTTTCATATTCCTAAACATGCGACATTTATTCAGAAATATACCTGTTACATGGAATTAAAAAGTAAAATACCAAAAAAAATTTGATGGAAAATTGTGCAATATGGGTAACTCCGGTGTTGCGGACGTTACATTCGTACGCAAGTATGTTTTTCTAATATTAACCGCGTTTGTGTTATGAATGCGATATTTTCAAATGAGCTTCACGAAACAACATTTATTTGAGAGTTCTTTGATATGACATTTAATTAGTTGCTTAACTGTTTTTGACGGAAACAATATTCTTGCTGAAAGTTGCGTGGCGGACGTTACAAAAAACGGAAGTAGTTTTGGACGTCAACGTGCATTTGCATTTATTTTAGCAACTATTGCATAGTTACCAGAAAATTTTGAAATTCGTCTGTTGCGGACGTTACCTTGCGGACGTTACACTTTTTCCTACTATCTTATTTATGTAAATAAAACAACAATATTCATTTACTTGAACATTCTTTGGAAAATTGTATTTAATTTTATATTTTATAGACCCTGCTGTACGTGCCATTTGAATGGTGGGATCATTAGAATGGCCCACAAAATAATGATTTGATTTCACTCCAGGGATATTTTTTACATTTAACCAGTTTTGGGATATATCTTGTGTTGTGGTTTTAATGACATTTTTAGAAACATATATTAAGAAAATACCATTTATATTCGCTTTTGGTAGTATGTGAAAGTCCCGAGCATTTTTTAAAGTAAGAGTTTGAGATCGTACCAGTTGCCAAACTTTCCACTGCACCTTTACCGTGAGATGTAGCAAAAAATTCAATTCAAAACAATTCACATCAATTTCTTTTACGATTTGTGGAATGCTCCTAAGAATAAATTTGTTTTTAAATTGACTTCCACATCCATCGGAAAATACCTTGATTCTATTGATTGAATAGAGCTTTTTAATTTCATGTATTATTGTTTTAAGAAAACAATAAACAGAGTTCTTATCGCGAGAGAGTTCATCACTTACAATACAAAATGACTTGGTGCAGTTATTGAACCATGTTACGCAAGTAAACAAAGTTACTTGTGTATAACTAAAATGAGCTGATCGAACCTCATTTTGAGATATAAGTCTATAGTTTTCAGCAAAACCTATTTGCAAAACTAGATCATTTGGTAGAATTTTATTTTTGGAATTCTCAAAGTAACTTTGATGCGAACGTTTTATAAAAGTGTGCAGTTTAAAAGCTGGCAATCGAGAGTTCAATTCAAATATTAAATCGTTTAATGGTCCTTCAGTGCATCATCCGGTTATTGACCATTCTCCATTGTTTCCATTTAACATTATCATCCAGCCGATAAATATATAGCAATGGAACTAGCGAATCCTGTATGTCTTTTACGCAACTACTGCACTCATTTGACATACATACACATTTCGTTTTCAACATGGCAGCAAGTTTCTTTTAAAAATTGTGCAAAGTTTGACGGAAATACTGGCACTAGAAGAGCTAACTAATCTCAATGCATCTCAGTATTCAATATATATAATTTTAGAATAAATTCATTCCGTTGCGGACGTTACACACTTTGTCATTCATATATTTTTGTAAAATGCTATGAAAATACATATATATATATAAATATATATTTTAAGCGCACTATTGGCTCTCTTTACGACCGTACTTCAATTGAAGAAAAAACAAAAATTAAAGCAGTTAAATTTAAATAACCTTGATTTTCGTTGCGGACGTTACATACCGTGTGCCCATCTTTACTTAATATTATTTATATCTTCTGAATGACCTACCGGGGCATTTTTTACATATAATTGTAGACAATTGAATAGATTTTAAGTTCATAATACCACGGAAGACAAGTATGATGGGTTTCACCATTTTTATGAACATCTGAAAATCATATATATTTTAGAGCAAAAAATAGAAACACGATGTAGGTGTAGGTGATCTGATGATCTGCCACTCATAAAAAGATCATCGGAAAAGATTATGCTTTATATATTTTGAAGGTTAAATACATATATAGCCCATTATACCATTAATAAATATATGTGGTTTTAACCACTCTAAAATGCTGTCCTTGGTATAAATTTTTTCGGATTTACCCATATGTAAAAAATTATGCTAAAAATTTTATGAAAAATATCAAATTGTGGAAAAATTTAGTGAAAATTATGCTAAAAAGCATTTAGCATCATGTTTCAAAAAAATTATGCTAAAAAAGCATTAAATATGCTAAACGGCAACACTGGTTTATGACAAAACAGAAACAATTATTTCATTGAGCAAACAAGCCTCCAGCACAGAAACTGTTATTTTTTTATTTTCCATTGTAACATTTACTAATGTGTTCATAGAAATCGAACAGGTACCGTGTAACAAAAAGGTGTTACCACATCGCCTGTGAGTTCGAAAACTCATTGATTTCTCTTTTTTTTCTAAAAATCTGTTTTTTATTCAGCTTTGACCTTGATCCTGCACGGGTTAACATTATCCGATTGAGCTGAAACTTTTTCAATCATATATTCTAGCCAATTGACACAAGTTAGGCTGTTCCGGCGATAGGAATTCGAAAATTTATGTGTTAAGCATCAGTTACATTTCGTGTACTTCAGGCTTTCCTCTGAAATTATACATAAAATGTTTGAGTTTTCTCTGTAGAGATTTACAAATTATTTTCCAAAATAAATTAAAAGAAAATATTATAATTGTTTAAAATATTAAAAACTAATTCCTTGTTTTCAAAAGATAATGTCCACGATTGAATTACTTGCGATTTTTCAATGCTGTTCTCATACAATGTAAAGATTTTCCCAAGTTAAATTCATTAATCCTTGCATTTATTTTTAAGGGAAGATTATTAGCAGCTGTTTTATATTAAAAAAATGCAATTGGAAAACTATGTACATACAAACCGAACCGGGTTTCTCCAAAACGTCCTTTCTCGAAACAATTAGTTTTTTGAATATTCTAGTAATTTGTCGTAATCAGTGATTGTCAAAGTAAAAAACGCATATCTCCGGGAAAACGGGATTTATTTCTGGAATTCCCGGAAATGCTCTTATCTACATGTATATACAAATAATGTATACATAACGTCGGTTGATTATTGTTTTCTCGTATACACCATTTATGTTTTTCGAGTTGATATTGTCTCTATAGGTTTTTAAGCGTTCTCTTTGCGAATCTGTTGTCAGATTTTGGATATATCTTACCATTACTGTGAAGTCTACTCTAATTTGTTTGTATATCCCTAAAAATTGCTGGTTGGTTATATTGGTATATTTGTGAATATTGGTATCTCTGTTTGAAACAATAATAAGTCGACGATAAATAGATTAAATGAGTAGTTTTAAAAACGTATTACAATACAATACAGTACAATAAAACATCAATTTCCATTTTTTACAAACTATCCATTTATCTCAAGCTTATTTAGGAACTCGTTTAGGATACTCAACACTATTCTAATTTATAGTTTGAATTTTAGGTTTTGTTTTAAAATTCAATTTAATCTAGTCTATAAACTATGTACTTTATAAAGTAGAACTACATTTGCACAAACATTTTGTCGGTTTCGGTTTAAGAGACTTTAGTCTATTCCCAGAAGCTTCCCGCGAACACCAGTGAATAAATTAGTCGTTGTTTAAGAATTCCTTGTTTATTTTGTTTGTAGCATAGAAATATTTAAAAATGAGAAATTACAATAAATCAACAAATTATCTAACCTACATAAAAAACATATTTAACAATGAAAACGGATGCAATATTTAAATGAATGATTGATCCAAAGTTATGTTTCTGGATCATATGAGAGTTAGTATTTTAATAAATTACGGCTAAGGAAAGCGAATGCAAACTTGTTAAGTTTTATGCCGTCTGAGTTACTTCTTTAAGGTGAGGGAAATGAAATCGTTTAGTAATGTTTTTCGGTAATTTTCACCGTGCCATATTTGCCATGCAAGTGATGTTTAGCAATTGACAAAATACCGGCATGTGTATGGTGAGTTGGGTATACCTTGTGGACAATAGCAGCATTGTGATGATGATGGTGAACAGCTGGCACGCCATGATGAACCAAGCCAGCATGATGATGTATGTCGGCGTGATCTATAATGGCAGAATTATGATGAACGCCACCGTGATGGAGCAAGACAGAATGTTGGGCCAAACCACCATGATGATGATGGGCATCTCCGTGATGAACCAAAGCAGCGTGGTGAACATCGTCATCATGGTGTAATTCTCCATGGTGGTGGGCATCACCGTGGTGCAATTCACTGTGATGCAAATCAGCGGCATGATGGTGCTCATCGTCGTGGTGGTTTTGGTGGACTACATGATGATCGACAACGGGATTGGTGTAATGCAAGAAGTGATGGGGTTCATGGTGCACAACTTTGGTGACATGATGGACAGGTTCTACATGATGGATAGGTTCATTGTGAATAACCTTAGCAGAAGAGACATCATGGATACCATGGTGGGCATTGCCGTGATGGATCTCAAGAGCCGCATGATGGTCTGCATGGTGATAGACGGGATTATGCTCAATACCGTGATGATGATCCCCGCCATCAACTACAATTTGAGCCGAGTGTCCAATATGAAAACCATTGCTATGATGGATATCGGCATGGTGGAGATCGGCACCATGGTGCAAGACGCCGTGGTGCTCATCAGAAATAAGAGGCAAGATACCAGCTTGGACCGACGCCAAAGAGAGAGCCAAAATACACACGAATACCTGCAACAATATATTTGAAAACAGTAGCTAATTTTGTCGTGCTAAAAGTAACATTCGCCAAATTTAATAATTAAAAATATAGAATAAGTAACTTCTCAATCGAGCTATCAAAGATATCCGATACAGCCCGTTTTTCAATCGAGTTGTTTGAATAAACGATACCAGCTAGAAAAACTTTGCATCTGTTTTTGAATTTATGAGTCCAAACACGATCACATTAAGGGACTAGAAATTCAATTATGTTACATTAAAATTGATTAACAAATCTCATTACAGACTATCGGAATAATATCGAATATTTGCTCATAGTCTAGAGTGCTTAAGGGAAAGCGCTGAATAAGATGCATTAACTTAACTTCCATTGAAGTTTGTGTTACGCTTTCAAATTGACTTATTATTTCTTGCAGTTTATTTGCTAGATTTTCAATTCACTTATTGGCTTTTAACACTTTCATATTATTTGAGTTTTTTTATATTCGTACCTTCATTGCTACGATTTCACGCTTAGGTTTTTAATCCCAATTAAAAAATGTACAAGAAAACTTAAACGAACTCTTTGTTTGCTTAACGCTTAGTGCTTAACTGATGCCTTACCAAAAACACCTTCATATTTATATACAAAAAATCCAAACAATTTTGTCAATCGATCAAACAGCTGATTTAAATTAAAAGCAAAAGTAAGGCCATAATAATAAAAAAAAATGCAGTGCAACGAAATTGGTATTACAATGAAAGTGATATAAACTCAGGAATCGTTTTCGTGCTCAGCATAATTCATAATTGTCAAACATCAGAATTATTTGTCGATGTTATTGATACATTAAAAATAGGTCTTACTAAATACAAGTTGCTACTGCCGAACGTTAGTTGTATTAACCAATTTGAGTATTTCAAAAACCTCATTCATCTGAAATGAAAGATACAGCTAATGAAAGGTAGACTATTAAAATTTGTGTTCAAATATTAGTCACTGTAATCATAATTTAGTTTCTGTCACAAAAACACTTTGCTGTTAAAGAGTAACTACATATATTTGAGTGTTATACGAGGACTTTACAGAAAAACTATTATTTTAAACATAAAGTGATAAACAAAGTTGTGAAAAAACAATAAATGGTATAGATAACAAGCAGCGAAGAATACATATATCATAAATTGAGGTAAAGTGAGACTTTTAAATACAATCATTGAATCTGACGCCTTCACAAACACTTGCAAACAATTGTGGGCACTTGGCTTTAAGAACTATTATTGTGGATGACACAGCTTAACTTAAACATACATATGACACCCAGGGTATCCCATCCCCATTTTTTTTATCGAAAATATGAAAAATTTAGAAAAACTGTCGTGTATTTGCCTGGTCTAAACCCACACTGATAAGGTCCAATCAGTATGTCAATAATTGGCTTTAGTCTTTCACATAATACGATCGACAAGACCTTATACGCGATACACGCCCTTATAACAGACGCACGGATCACCCATTGCGAAAACAGGACATAATACACTAAAACTCCAACCGTTTGATATAGATTCCCCAGCCATATACTGCATTTAAGTCGATGCATGTGGGCTAGGAGTCCTTCGCCACCTGCCTCCAAAAGTTCAGCTGGTAGCCCAACCGCACCAGCGGCTTGTTATTCTTAACCCGGGAGATCGCCGATCTAATCAATCCTTGGTTGGGAAGGGGGGAGGGTACAATCTCTACTATCTTCCACTATTATTAGCTCCTGCTCTGCAGTAGAAGAATCTGAGTGGAGTAGTGCTGAAAAGTGGTATCTCCACGTTTTGAGCACACACAGCTTATCAGTCACCAGATTCCCATTCTCGTCCTTGCCCATTATTAGGCCCGTTATTCGATCTTCTTACCCTCTGGAAAAACTTTCGGGATTCACCATTCATCCTGCACATTTCGGTTTTTTCACTCTCTCTCTGCTCCCACTGCCATTTTTTCCGCTTAAATAGTTGGTTTTCCTCCCTTCTTAGCTTCTTGTACAGCTCACTCGCAGCACGCGTTGTAACTGACTGTTACGTTACCATACGTGCAGCGTCTTTTTTATCAGTTGCAATGCGACACTCTTCATCGTACCATGGCTTATCCTTCTGCGGTTTTTGGTAGCCAAGTTCAGTACTTGCAGCGGTGATAGATGTGTTTCCACTGCGCATCTGGGTCTTCGGGAGGGGGGTATTCTGCTCTAGCAGGAGAGAGAGCTTCTGTCGATAGGACATTGATATCTCCGGTATTTGTAGCTTGCCAATATCCAGCTTTTGTCGTGCTCGGCTTCGTACGTTTTTCGCCCTGCTCAGTCTTATGCGAACTTTCGCAGCCACCAGGTAATAATCCGAGTCGATATTGGCACCGCACATGTGATAGGTGAATGTAGAGTAGAATAGGAACTTGAATTGAAAATTGTGACTTACAAGTCCATATTCTATTTGGAGAAAATTCAAGTATTCAACTTTTATTATCCATGGATTCAGATCATATCGGAGATATCAACTCTTATCACTTGTGATAATGTTAGAAAAAATAAAAATCTATCACTCTGGTTCAGGTAATGGAAATATTCAAGCCAAGCTTGTGGGTAACTGATAGAACAAAACATGAGTACGATCACAGAGCTGCTCGGTAGCTCAGCAGATACGGTGTTAAGTTCGACTAAATTGAACACAGGTTCAACCCCAATCATGGCCCAATCGTATTTTTTTGTTAACTATTGGTTATATCGTAACAGAAGCGACATAAATCTATTTATAGAACTAGTCTTACTATCATCGGTATGCTAATCGCCCATTGATGTTACTCTCGAAACCGGATTGAGGTATCATCATTGAGACATCATCACAACTGCCCAATGCGATTCTTTCGCTGGACCAGAAATCTATTTTTAGATCATCTATTATGATGAGTTACAAAGCGGCGAAAACTGTCAGAACAGAGAAATCTGTTCCTAGGCAAGTCTTGATGTTTTCAACGTAAGCTTATTCCTTCTTTTGGTTTCTGAATCTTGAAGAGTGCACATCCAATACACAGTGAAGGTAATTATAGGCAATTAGCGAAAGAGAAATTTGGTTAAGTTAGTGACAGTAAATCCAGTTGAGTTTAATCTGAATTTATTATAGAAATCTGAGCTAATTGTAACAAAATTATTTTGGGAATTGTACAATCTTATCGTGAATCATAAATTTTTAAGGTAATTTTTGTATTAACTCGGTTTTTAAGTGAGATTACAAAATTTGATTGAACTCTTAAACTTTATAAAAGGAGACTATACCTGTCCAAATCAAATTTCTCTGGGTCTAAGCGCCATTACAATCCCAAATTTTCACCAAATTGAATTGAATAAGGTAATAAAATATTGAAAGTTGTTTTAAGCCCGTACCTTACAATTTTACCCGAACTGTAGGATTTGCACGGCTACTTGGAATTTCTTTGCACACCGATACACGTTCGATAGTAACCTCGTTTCCGTGGATTGACTGGCCAAATTTTACTGCGGGAACGAGGCATCTATTTTAGTTTTGGGGACGTACAAGGACTAATTTACTCCTCACAAGCACTAATTAAATCAGCGAGCGATAGTTACCAAGCCTTGTCTTCTACGAACCAAGAAAACGAACAATAATTTGGACCAATCATCGCATCGGGGTTGTGCCCACACTTGGGTGTATAGGTTATCTTTAATTCCTACGACAGCGAATATTCGGACAAGTTCCTCTACAACCGATAAACCTCTTGACACCATCACAAAGTTAAAGATCTCTGGGACTTCCGCATACGGAACAAAACACCTTCATCAGCATCTGCAACCTATGTATCAAACCTATATTACCATTAATATATAAATTAGCTACGTTGTAACATATCGATACAGATAAGTAAATCGTGTAAATGGTCATCTGCAAAATTTATACTTTTATCCCCTAAAAGAAACATCAACCACCAGAACGATCAACGAGGCCTCGGCGACCAGCTCTGAATATAAGTTAAGCGTCAATTAGGTGAGTGACATTCTAAGAATTATTATCACATTAAATCTAAATTTTGCAAATGATTTCACAAAGGATGTTAAACTATATTACTAACTAATCTTTTTTTTATATATCGAATATAACATCCATATGAATGTATGTATGTATAGTTAGAATACTATTTTGATTAATCGGCTTTTAGGAGTTAAAACCAACTAAATTTTGGGACTTAGCATTCGGTACTGTAAATAATTCGCATTATAAAAATTTTAACGTAAATTCAAGTCTTGTTTCAATTGGTTTAAGTAAGCACAGTTCAATACTTCGTTTAAATGATAATTAATTAGTGTTCGCGGTCTATATCTAGTTCGCGGTCTATATCTAAAACTATACCCAACTTTGCTTAGATACTTTAACCGATTGAAAACTACTTTAACCCACGTCCAAATTTGTTCATTCTTGTTTCAGTGAAACATTTGTTAGTGGCAATTGGTCACTCCAGAATACATTAAGTTTTTATTAAGTTTCGATGTTAGCTTCTAATATATCTAAAACAAAATTAAATTACAATCCATTACTATTATTTAATGCTATGTGAATCCTCCATATAAAGTGCATACAGGATTAATAAGTGTATTATGAATTATTTAATAAATCTTTGTTAAGTAAAAATGATTCGTTAGACAATCCCTTACTAATGGTGGAGATTTAGAGACAGGGTTAGATTCATTTTCGGGATCTTAATAAATCGAAAGCCATTAAGATCATGGTGGGAAAGGGTAAAGAGGCTAACGATTCCAATGTCACCTAGGAATCTTCTTAAAATATCCGACGACTGAGTTTTTGTTTCTTTTCTTTTCTTCAATACTTTGTCCATAATAGGGCATTTATAATAGTTTATGGTCAAAATCTGGTTCATTTGTCATTGTAGTTTCAGTAGTAAAGTAATGTTGTTAGATTTACAAATCGGGAGTCTATAATAATTTTTTTTTATGTCCTAGGTTGTAGTGTTTCTGGTTCAAAGTAGACACGAACCCCCCGCCCGACTGTAGCTAGCATATCAATGGCTCCCAGTCTACTTTGTTCTACAGTTTACTACTTCACTCTTATGTCACCCTCCACTACAGCCTGTGTTCAATTTGGAAAAATGCCAGTCAGCTGGTTAGCTTTGTGATAAGTATGAGTTTTCTATTGACAAAACCTAAATCTGGAAGATTGGTCATTACATAAATAAATGGCGCCCAACGTGGGGCCTGGAACCTGAACCTTTTGGGAACAGTTTTCGCCCCGAATTTTACTAATCTTTTTCCAAAATAGAATTCAAAGTATTGAAATTGTTCCAAGTTTTTTTTTCGAGGACTACATGTCGGATTGAATACCGATTCTTTGGATATTCATATATCTGCAATTGCGGATAAATTGACCGAGAACCAATCCAATCAGCTTTTCGTTTCTTTTGGAATACTGATCAAAGATTTTTTTTAAATTTCCATGATAGGGTCATACTTATATTTTCAAAACAATATTGAGCTAAGTAATTCATAGCATCCTGGAGTAATTAGGATTTACTTTAATTTCGCTGTAGGCATTTTAAAGTCCAATTATTTTGGTTATAGGAGGAAGAGATGCATGCTAGTTGGCTTGTTTTGTTTTGCTAATAAACGGAAGTATCCTGTTCCATAATCCAATTTGTTATTTTTCAGTCGACCGGTTATTACTAAAACTCTGTCTCTGTAAAATCATCCACCACAGTAAAGAAATTAAGGAAATTTTCGCTTAGTAGCTTGCTAATAATAGTTTTTTTGTAACTAGAGTAATACTTATACATATACATTATCACCCATTTTTAATTGCGTTTGATCTTTATATGTAAGATACAAAAAATGAAATGGCTCTTGCATTGGCACATAGTCCACCCCTAGTTCCACCTTCAGTGGCTCCATCACTGACCTCCAATGTTTGCGACAAACGTTGTTCAATTTGCGATGAAGTAATGCTCTTGGATACTCAAGAGTGTTATAATATTGCCACCTGCAATCATATTTTTCATCGAAGTTGTATACAGCAGTCTCTATCTGCTTCTTCTATATGCCCTACATGTAAATTGTCTTATGATCTATCCGATCTTCGGAAATATACTGTTCAATCTTTGATTTCGGTGGATAATGGCACGCAAACTAACTCGCAGAGGAAACGCGACCTCATGCGCGCGGAAAACCCCGTGGAGTTTTGAGTCACCGCCCAAACACAAGAAGTTACAGTAGGAACTTGTTTAACGAAAATATCAATGCGAGTTTGGAGTTAAGTCCTCGCCATGAAAGACAGTCCATCGACGTGGCATAGGTAACTTCAAATACTCGTAATCATCCGTCAAATACCCAGAATTTCCAAAATGCTTCTACTGATAATGCCAATTCAGTTGCGTTCGGACAGTCAGCATTGAGCGTACATGCGGTTGATTATGACCGGATTGGTCAAATGATTAATAATACAGTTTCTCAGTTGTTACAGTCTATGAATTTAAGACCTAATGTGGAGGAAAATTTCGCTCAAACGCATCCGATTCAAGGCAATATACCAACCTCTGGATTCCAGGCACAACGGCCTGATGTGAATATTCGCACTAATAGCAATACTAATTCTTATTTCCACCATTCAGAAAATTCATTTTCAATGCGACCAGAAAAGACTACTTATTTGATACATAACTGGAATGTTAAATTCGACGGCTCCCATGAAGGTCTCACGGTCGATGAGTTCCTGTACCGAATAAAATCTTTGACAACCGAACATTTAAACGGTAACTTCGACATTATATGTACAAATTTACAAGTTTTGCTTTCCGGCAAAGCGTTACACTGGTTCTGGAGATACCACAAGAAAGTGGACTCCATACAATGGAACGAATTTTGTGCTGCCTTAAAGTACCAATATAAGGACATGCGTTCTAGTTTCAATATAAAAGAGGACTTAGGCAACAGGAAGATGAAGGCTGGGGAATCTTTTGAGTCGTACTATGATGCCATTTGTTAGATTTTGGATCGACTTGAACATCCCATGAATGAGTCTGAGGTAGTGGAAACTTTAGTGACATACGGCACGAGTTGCTCTATGTGCCAGTTTATTCTATTGCACATTTGAGAAAATTGGTTCAAATGCGAGAGAAGCTTTTGTCGGACGAATATTTCCGAAAGTCCTCTAGCACCAAGATACCGATTCACACTCAAGCTCCAATCCGCCGTAACATAGCGGAGGTAAATTGCGAGGACTTTGAACAAGAAACTGATTCGAATGCTCATGTAAATGCTGTTGCTCAGAACAGAACAGAGAAAATTGCTGGAATTGTGATGAGTCTGAACACTTTTGGGATGACTGCATTATGGAACGTAAAGTGTTTTGTTATGGATGTGGTGCCAAAAACATTTACAAACCGCAATGCCCACGATGTGCTGGAAAAAGGGCATCCATGTCAAAAAATACCAACGCTCACATACCACCCCGACACACCCAAAAAACTTACTACTGCTGAAGACCACAATAACCCTTCCGATACCACCAAAGAATTAGATCATTTTGAACATGATTGTCCTGAGGACAAAATTACAAGACTTTTCGAAAAGGAAAGTAATTTAGATCTAAAAAATATTTCCATTTTAAACCGTGATTCTTCCTCAGGGGAACCCATGGGCAGAGTTTTGTATCCGATCCGACCATATCACGAGAAATATATTGAGTAAATGGCAAAGCGAGATAGAATATTTTCGGTAAACCGTATCGAAGAACAAGCAAACCCTCCTAGGAGATCCACAATACGTCTTACACAGTATTTTAAGTTACGGAAAATCGCATCGAAATACGTGATTTCCGGAATTATTATTAGTTCCAAGGACAAACGATATTACGCACAGGTAAAGTTTTTAAGCTTTAGTGAGTACGGTTTACTCGATACGGGGGCAAATGTTTCATGTATTGGGTCAACGCTGGCTTTATATGATTTTTCGAATTGTCCCAATTTAGTCCTGGCCAAATCTTACGCGAAAACGGCTGACAGTCAATCACAGAGAACTCTTTAGAAGTTGAGATGTCATTCCGTAACGAAATAAAGCCTTTAATACTACTCATTATTCCATCTATCACCCAAAGATAAATCCTTGGACTTGATTTTTGGGAGATTTTCAAACTTACATCAAATATTTTTGATTCTGTCATCGTATCTGACCCAATCGTTCATTTTCAGATTGTTAAAGACTTCTCGCATTTGTCCCCTTTAGAAAAACATTGAGGTAGAAAATATCAAACCTATTAAGCAGAGGTTATATCCTGTGTCGCCGGCCGTGGAAAAGCTCATGTATGCGGAAATTGACCGCATGTTATCATTGGGAGTGATTGAGCCTTCCATTTCGCCCAGGAGTTCGCCAATGCGGTTAGTGGTAAAACCTCACAAAGTGTGTCTATGCCTAGATGCACGCAAGTTGAATCAGGTAACCAAACAGGACGCTTACCCCCTACCCACTATTGAAGGAATATTCTCACGCTTGCCAAAGGCAAATATCATTTCAAAACTTGACCTCGAAAGTGCTTACTGGCAGATCGGTTTAAGTCAAGCAGCGAAACTTTTGACAGCTTTCACGGTGCCAGGGCGTCCTTTGTATCAATTTGTAGTTATGCCTTTTGGTCTGTGTACGGCTCCACAGACAATGTGTCGGCTTATGGACCAACTCATCCCTCCTGATTGAAGGAGTTGTGTCTTCGGATATCTAGACGACATCATCATCGTATCGGAAGATTTCCCCAGCCATTTGTCTGTTTTAGTGAGAATTGCCGAAGAATTTAGAAAGGCCAATTTGACTTTAAATATAGAAAAAAGCCGATTTTGTGTCACACAAGTAAAATACCTGGGATATGTCATTGGTAACGGAGGCATCGAAACAGACGTGGAAAAGGTTGAGGCGATTTCAAAGTGGCCTGCACCTAAAATGATTAAACAAGTCCGTGGATTTCTAGGACTGGCAGGGTGGTATAGGCGCTTCATTGACAATTTCGCAACACTAACTTCCCCCATCACCGAAACTTTATCAACCAAAAGGAAATTTAATTGGACTTTCGAAGCACAAGAGGCGTTTGATGAGGTAAAGAAACGCCTAACCACCGCACCAGAACCCGGACTTTACGAAAAACTTCTTCTTGCATTACGACGCATCCGACTATGGTATCGGAGCAGTATTAGTGCAACTGGACGACAAAGGAAATGAAATACCCATAGCTTACATGTCCAAGAAACTTAATTCTGCTCAACGGAATTATAGTGTTACGGAGAGGGAGTGCCTCGCTGCAATAGAAGCCATTAAACGATTTAGGTGTAACATAGAAATGCAAGAGTTTGAGATCATATCGGATCATTCGTCCTTATTATGGTTGATGAAACAACAGGATTTGACCGGTAGGTTAGCCCGATGGGTGTTTAAGCTGCAACAATTCAAGTTTAGTATCAGCCACCGGAAGGACAGAGACCATATTGTTCCGGATGCTTTGTCGAGGATAAAAAGCGATGAAGTGGGAAGTATTGAACTGGCGGAGCCTGAAGTAGATCTAAGTTCTCCGTGTTTCCACGACTTAGATTACCAGGATCTGAAAGCCAAATATTTGGAAAACGAACCAAAGTATCCCGACCTGAAGATTATAGACAAATTTGTGTATATTCGTACCGAACATTATACAGGAGATAAGCATCAAGAGGAAAACGCATGGAAATTGTGGATTCCGAAGAATTTACGCAACTCCATATTATCCCGTTTTCATAGCTCTGCTGTATCTGCTCATGGAGGGATGTCAAAAACCCTGGAATTGAAACGACGAAATTTCTACTGGCCAGGAATGGTTACTGACATTCGAGAGTATGTACGTGGGTGTGAAATCTTTAAGTGTACAAAAGCCCCTAACGTCATTCTCAGGCCCGAGATGGGGAAACACGTTGATACTATTAGACCCTTACAACGATTATATATTGATATATTGGGGCCATATCCCCGTTCAAAGAATGGTTACATTGAACTTCTAATAGTACTGGACCACTTAACCAAATTTCATTGGCTATACCCATTGAAAAAATTTACTACGAACGTTATTCAGGACTGTCTACTCAGGAATATTTTTCACATCTATGACATTCCTGAGGTCATTGTGAGTGATAATGGCTCTCAATTTATGGCAAGCCATTTAAATTCATTATTCACCGCGCTTGGAATTACTCATACATATACACCCCTTTATTCCCCTCAGGCTAATGCGTCTGAGAGGGTAAACAGATCAATTATTGCAGCTATTAGGTCATTTTTAAAGGACGATCAGCGCCTATGGGACGAAAATATATCTTCGATAACGGAATTCCGTTCATCAATCAATCAGGTGTACTCCCTATTTTACTACATTTGGGATGAATATGATGACACATGGAAGTTCCTATAACCTGCTCGAAAATGTGCGTCTTTTAGATGAACCCAAATATCCATTAGCCCGAGAGGATCAACTGGTACTTATACGAAAAGAGTTACGGAAAAATATTGCTCGAGCCTATGCTACCAATCGAGACCAGTACAATTTGCATTCTCGTCCCACTTCATATACTGTCGGTCAACACGTATTCAGAAGAAATTTTGCTCAGAGCAATGCAGAGAAGCGATTTAACTCTAAATTGGCACCCGTTTTCGTCAAAGCGAGAGTAAAGTCAAATGTCGGTAACAACTATTATATATTAGAAGACCTGGAGGGAAACTCCAGCGGTACATATCACGCAAAAGATATGCGGCCTTAGAATAAATTCCTGTTAATATTGTGATTAGGTGAATGATAGGTGAATGTAGAGTAGAATAGAAACTTGAATTGAAAATTGTGACTTACAAGTCCATATTCTATTTGGAGAAAATTCAAGTGTTCAACTTTTATTATCCATGAATTCAGATCATAGCGGAGATATCAACTCTTATCACTTGTGATAATGTTAGAAAAAATAAAAATCTATCACTCTGGTTCAGGTAATGGAAATATTCAAGCCGAGCTTGTGGCTAACTCATAGAACCAAACATGAGTACGATCACAGCGCTGCTCGATAGCTCAGCAGATACGGTGTTGAGTTCGACTACATTGATCACAGGTTCAACCCCAATCGTATTTTTTTTGTTAACTATTGGTTATATCGTAACAGAAGCGACATAAATCTATTTATAGAACTAGTCTTACTATCATCGGTATGCTAATCGCCCATTGATGTTACTCTCGAAACCGGTTTGAGGTATTATTATTGAGAGTATCACAGCATCACAACTGACCAATGCGATTCTTTCGCTGGACCAGAAATCTATTTTTAGATCATCTATTATGATGAGTTACAAAGCGGCGAAAACTGTCAGAACAGAGAAATCTGTTCCTAGGCAAGTCTTGATGTTTTCAACGTAAGCTTATTCCTTCTTTTGGTTTCTGAATCTTGAAGAGTGCACATCCAATACACAGTGAAGGTAATTATAGGCAATTAGCGAAAGAGAAATTTGGTTAAGTTAGTGACAGTAAATCCAGTTGAGTTTAATCTGAATTTATTATAGAAATCTGAGCTAATTGTAACAAAATTATTTTGGGAATTGTACAATCTTATCGTGAATCATAAATTTTTAAGGTAATTTTTGTATTAACTCGGTTTTTAAGTGAGATTACAAAATTTGATTGAACTCTTAAACTTTATAAAAGGAGACTATACCTGTCCAAATCAAATTTCTCTGGGTCTAATCGCCATTACAATTTTCACCAAATTGAATTGAATAAGGTAATAAAATATTGAAAGTTGTTTTAAGCCCGTACCTTACAATTTTACCCGAACTGTAGGATTTGCACGGCTACTTGGAATTTCTTTGCACACCGATACACATTCGATAGTAACCTCGTTTCCGTGGATTGACTAATTTACTCCTCACAAGCACTAATTAAATCAGCGAGCGATAGTTACCAAGCCTTGTCTTCTACGAACCAAGAAAACGAACAATAATTTGGACCAATCATCGCATCGGGGTTGTGCCCACACTTGGGTGTATAGGTTATCTTTAATTCCTACGACAGCGAATATTCGGACAAGTTCCTCTACAACCGATAAACCTCTTGACACCATCACAAAGTTAAAGATCTCTGGGACTTCCGCATACGGAACAAAACACCTTCATCAGCATCTGCAACCTATGTATCAAACCTATATTACCATTAATATATAAATTAGCTACGTTGTAACATATCGATACAGATAAGTAAATCGTGTAAATGGTCATCTGCAAAATTTATACTTTTATCCCCTAAAAGCAACATCAACCACCAGAACTATCAACGAGGCCTCGGCGACCAGCTCTGAATATAAGTTAAGCGTCAATTAGGTGAGTGACATTCTAAGAATTATTATCACATTAAATCTAAATTTTGCAAATGATTTCACAAAGGATGTTAAACTATATTACTAACTAATCTTTTTTTTATATATCGAATATAACATCCATATGAATGTATGTATGTATAGTTAGAATACTATTTTGATTAATCGGCTTTTAGGAGTTAAAACCAACTAAATTTTGGGACTTAGCATTCGGTACTGTGAATAATTCGCATTATAAAAATTTTAACGTAAATTCAAGTCTTATTTCAATTGGTTTAAGTAAGCACAGTTCAATACTTCGTTTAAATGATAATTAATTAGTGTTCGCGGTCTATATCTAGTTCGCGGTCTATATCTAAAACTATACCCAACTTTGCTTAGATACTTTAACCGATTGAAAACTACTTTAACCCACGTCCAAATTTGTTCATTCTTGTTTCAGTGAAACATTTGTTAGTGGCAATTGGTCACTCCAGAATACATTAAGTTTTTATTAAGTTTCGATGTTAGCTTCTAATATATCTAAAACAAAATTAAATTACAATCCATTACTATTATTTAATGCTATGTGAATCCTCCATATAAAGTGCATACAGGATTAATAAGTGTATTATGAATTATTCAATAAATCTTTGTTAAGTAAAAATGATTCGTTAGACAATCCCTTACTAATGGTGGAGATTTAGAGACAGGGTTAGATTCATTTTCGGGATCTTAATAAATAGAAAGCCATTAAGATCATGGTGGGAAAGGGTAAAGAGGCTAACGATTCCAATGTCACCTAGGAATTTTCTTAAAATATCCGACGACTGAGTTTACTTTGCCATAATAGGGCATTTATAATAGTTTATGGTCAAAATCTGGTCCATTTGTCATTGTAGTTTCAGTAGTAACGTAATGTTGTTAGATTTACAAATCGGGAGTCTATAATAATTTTTTTTTATGTCCTAGGTTGTAGTGTTTTTGGTTCAAAGTAGACACGAACCCCCCGCCCGACTGTAGCTAGCATATCAATGGCTCCCAGTCTACTTTGTTCTACAGTTTACTACTTCACTCTTATGTCACCCTCCACTACAGCCTGTGTTCAATTGGGAAAAATGCCAGTCAGCTGGTTAGCTTTGTGATAAGTATGAGTTTTCTATTGACAAAACCTAAATCTGGAAGATTGGACATTACATACATCCGTACATCCATTACACCAGAAGAGTGCCTGCCATATATTACCAAGTGATCAGTCTGATTCTTCGTCCGCTGATCAGGAGATATCCAGGTCGCTTTATGAATGTCATTATGCTGGAATCGTGTGCTACTAACTACCATGTTCTTTGGTAGCGTACATTTACTTCCTCCAGAAGCTCATAAAGTGTTTCTTTGACCTCATCATCTTTATCCTCTGTCGGTGCGAGCACATAAATTAACGAGATGTTGAAATATTTGGCTTTGATACGAATTGTGGCTATGCGGTCACTCACTGGGTTGAACCTTGAAACTAGGTGTCGCAGTTGTGAGGTAGTTTGCGGTAATTTACTGTGGTATCCAAATATTTAGAGGGTAGGGACCTATTATGGTATTTTACTTGTTTTGTTTGGGCACATAACAAAATTTGTCAAACGCATTTCAAAAATTTTCATTCGGAAATTTTTAATTAAGTAAAATATATCGACGATAACAGTTGTGAAAAGGGAAAAGGAAATAATAAATAAATTGTGTTAAAATTTTACTTTTGGTTTTCTTCCGGTCGTTCGTTTAGCAGAATCCACGGAAGAAGTGGAATAGTTTTTTTGTTTGCTATTTTAGGAGAAATTGAGGTAATGAATCCTCATTTCACCCAAATTCTTAAGGAATTTCTACATATCAAAATGAGCAAAATTGCGAATTTGAATTAAGGAAAATAGCTTGAGATAATTGCATTGATCAGAGAGATTATTTGGCACCCATCGGAGCATCTTTCAGTACCCAGGCTTGAATACATTAAAAGGGCTTATGCAGTTGCAATATATTCATGTGCCGTACGAGTGTGTCAAATTGGAATTAATATTTTAGCCGTTGAAGGACGTTTAACAGACATATGCGTTCGAGGAGGCGATAAACATAAGTCGTGCTGGGATTTATCAAACATTGCTCCAGTGATTTGTTTTCCAATTTATGACTTTGATATTGGAAAGGATATTTTTATAAATATGTATCCCTAATTTTCGATGCTTTAAGTCAACATTCAGGACAGTAAATACACTATCAACTGCATTCGAAATTAAATAATGTACGCATATGAATCCAACTTCGACAACGTGCCTGCTGTCTTCGACGGAATCAAACAAATGATGAGATTTGAAAATTTAGTTTAATTTCGAAAAAGCGCAGTTATATAACACAATACTAAGAAACATAATTCTTGGACACTTTCTTTTCCGGTTAGTTTATTTAAGACTGTTTGAGAAATGGTTCTTTTAAATACCATACTATGTTTAATTGTTTACAATAACATACTATGTTAATTTCTTTTCTTACAAAGGTATAAGTATTCACTGTATATTCGAATGGTAAAAATGAATTCTAACCTTTTGAATATTTAGTTTTAGCACTCGATTGTTTTTTTTGTTCACATACCCTATTGTAAAATTTTAAGATATTGGAAATAAGTTAGAATCTGAAAATATAATTAAAGATACGTATCTTGCGATAGTGACGGCGACACTATCGAGTATATAGCCATGAAAAAGCTTCTCAAAATACCGTTCGGAATCGGTGTAAAACTGTAGGTCCCAATCAGTGAGTGAAAAGTGGAAAGCGCACAGCTCAGTGATTGTGAGAAGTTCTCCCCGGTCCCTTCATGGGATGTAATGGAAAACCATTTATTTATTTTTTTTATCTTGCGATCTCCTAAATAAATGCAGATAATAATCACAGAACATTTGTTGTTTTATCAGTTCGACAGCACGCATGATTCCTAAAACTTATGGTAAATTAATTCCACGAAACATTTAGCTTCCGGTTAGAATAGTTGTTTGGGTTATCCAATAAATTTCCAAAGGATAACAATGGTGAGGTGGGTAGTGACCATGAAGGGGTATCTTCCATCTTTGTCCTCTTCGACGTTCTATGTTTACCAACTTCATTCTACTCCTCTTTTCCTATCTAGTTGTTTATCGGCGATGTAGGTTTTAGCTACTTAATTTTTGTTTTGTGTTGCAAGCTCTAAATTACCTTCGTACAGACAAGGACACCACCCTATAACCCTGAGCACGGCCGGTACTAAAAGTAGCTAGACGTCTTGAAGGAGGTAAAAGCGTGACCCGAGCGCTACACAGTCTCTTGAAAACTATAAATCCGCACCCAAATTTGTGCTTTCTTTCTGGTGCAACCATATCCTGTCCATCGCATTTCGTGGATCGTTGTGATGTCAGCTTTATATTTTCCGAGAATATCCGCCAGTTGAAATGTCCTTAAATCGTGGTCCTTATAGCGTTTGCGAGGGTCGTCGACAGTTGGGGGTTTCTTTCAGATTTTATGCTGCTGCTAAAACCAGATTTTATGCTGCTGCTAAA